>JACEFO010001597.1:1200000-1847807 GCA_015342445.1 Digitaria exilis
CCCCTGGAAAGAGGTTGAAGACACAACCGTGTCCCCGAGTTCGCCGGCGTGGTTACACCGGCCAAACGGCGGCGAGACCGGGGCGGGGAAGTGGGGGGAAATGGAGAGGGGCTTACCGTGATTCGTTTGAGCGCGGTCTCGAGGTCGGGGAAGGCCGGAAAAGGGGTCGTCGACGGCGGCGGCGGCCCGGACTTGCTCCGGCGAGTTGCCCCGGCGGTTGCGGTGGCGGAGGAAGGGGGAAAAAGCTCGGTGAGCATCAGTGGGGCACGGCGGAGCTCCTGGTGGCGGTGGTTTGGTCGGGGGAGACACGGAGGAGGTCGTCCACGTGCGGCTCGGGCACGGCGGCGAAAATGGCGACTCCGGCGAGGGGTAGCGGTCACACGAGCGAGGGATGGACCTTGGGCTTTGTAGGGAAGGGAAAAGGGAGTCCAGGAGATGCTCGGGCAGGGCCCTAAGGTCGGGCGCGGGCAACGGGCAGCGGCGTGCCGGTCAGCGCCTGCCATGGCGCATGGCGGCCTGTCGCGGCGTGGGCATGCCCTGAGCAGGCAGGCGGAGCAGGGCAAAGTGGAGCAGAGGCTCGTGGGTGCCTGGCGCGCACAGGTGCAGCTTTGGGGAGGATTTGACGGAGCGAGAGGCGGCGACGGACCGGCGGTCCGAGCTCGAAGGTCGCGGAGCGTGATCGTGACGCGAGCGAGCAGCGAGCTGCAGGGCGCGGCAGAGGCTCGCGTCGGGTCAAACGCGTGCGCCATGATGCGAGACACGTCGCTGCGCTGCTGGCCGGCGCAGGGGGGCAGCAACGGCAGCAGGGCACGGGCGGCACGGCGCGGGCTATGGCGTGAGAGACAGGGCGAGGAAAAAGGAGCACGCGGGGGCGCAAAAGTCGCGCTTTGGACCGGCGGGCAACGGCAAAACCCGGCGGTCCGCGGCGGCGACGCGACGGCGAGCGCGGAGTCAGCGCTACAGTGCGTCTCCGACCATGAGACCTTGCCAGAGGCGTGCACCGTGAGCGGGGACACCCGGCCATGTCACTTGTCGGCTCAGGCGAGGCCGGACGGCGGCAGGCGCTTGCCGGCGGCGAGCGCGGCACGCGCGGGCGCGGCGCTGGCAACCCGTGAGCGCGCCGTGAGCGGTGCAAAGGTCAACTGATTGGCATGGCTCAAATTCCAAAAATTTGAACTGAACTTCGAAACGTGTCAAATTAAAAGTTGGAGTTTGGGATGTGGGACACAACTTTCGAGCTTGGACTAGGCGCTTCGACCATGCGCTTCGAGCTTGGATCGCAAGCTCGAGCTTTCCGAGCCTCGAGCGTGACGGAAACGCCACTCGAGGGTGAATGCCCCCCTCGAGCTTGGCTGCGGAGCCTCGAGGGTGACGGAAACGCCACTCGAGGGTGAATGCCCCTCGAGCTTGGCTGCGGAGCCTCGAGGGTGACGGAATTCACCTGCTCGAGGGTGGACGTTCCCCTCGAGCTTGGCTGGGCTCGAACGTGACGGAAATCACCCGCTCGAGGGTGGACGTTCCCCTCGAGCTTGGCTGGGCTCGAACGTGACGGAAATCACCCGCTCGAGGGTGGACGTTCCCCTCGAGCTTGGCTGGGCTCGAACGTGACGGAAATCACCCGCTCGAGGGTGGACGTTCCCCTCGAGCTTGGCTGGGCTCGAACGTGACGGAAATCACCCGATCGAGGTTCGTCAAGCGGAACGAACGCCGTGGCGAGGTTTGTGGTGAAGGGCTGTATTTGTGATGACGGCAACTCTTATTGTCGGAGATTTCTTTTTTAGTTCAGTACCAAAATCTTGAGATTTGGCTAAGATTCCATTTCAGCTTTGAATTTGAAATAGAAATTTCAAATCCAAGGTTTGAGGTTTGAAATTTGAGATGCTTCCGGGCATTTTTAGGCTATGGTTTGAAAAGGAAAGTTTCTTGGTTTGACTTATTCTCCAACTTTTACATTTGCACTTTTTCAAGTTCTTAGGAATTTTTCAAAGTTTTCTTATTACTTCATTTGAATGGTTTTTGACTCAAATTGATTAATTTTTCCTCATTTTCTTCAAATTCACTTTTGAATTAGCCTGGGTTTAACTTAACCATCATCTTAAGGTTAATTAACACCAGGGGTGTTACAACGGAGGCGAGACGGAGGCGGAGGGAGGGAGGGAGGAGGCGGAGAGAGTGGAAGAGGCAAGAAGTTTCGAGGCCGTCGGTGGTAAAAAAAAGAGAGAAGAAAATAGAGAGAGGAAAAAGGAAAGGAAAAGAAAAAGCGAGGAGAGAGGGGGTGGTAGTTGGGATGGTTGAATAAAATAAAGGGTTGTTGATATAGGGTATGAGATATAGAGTACCACGAGTGCGGGAGAAGTTACGATGGAGTATGAAATTTCGATGACTAGGACAGAAATATTCCTTTTAGTGATGGAAATAGAGAATCACCGGTGCGGACAGCCTTATTATATTGCTACTAGTTGCAACTTGCATTGGAAGCTGGTGCATGCCATTGCCAGCGCGCGCGCTTGTCCGATCCGTTCGCGGTGGAGCCGGCGAAGGAGAGGACACCGTCGCACCGGCCAGCGCATCACTCATGCGCTCTTCTGAACGAGCTATATATTTGACTTGCATATACAACTTAGGGTTTGTTTAGATGGGGTGGGTAAAGTTGGTGAAATGTCATATCCATCCTTTTGACACTAATTAGGAGTACTAAATATAGACTAATTATAAAACTAATTACGCAGATGAACTCCACATCACAAGACGAATCTATTAAGCCTAATATGTGCCGTCATTAACGTATTTTTAATGACGGGTTACTGTAGCGTGACAGTATCTAATGGCGAATTAATTAGGCTTAATAGATTCGTCTCACGATGTGAAGTCCATCTATGTAATTAGATTTTTTTTTACACTTATGTTTAATACTCCTAATTAGTGTCCAAACATTCGATGTGACAAGTTGATAAAATAAGTAGGCGAAAGTTGACGAACAACTTCAGCTTGTGGATCCAATAATCGAGGTTCGGAAAAAAAAATACTACTAGTCCGTATGGAGTACATGACATGACCTTGTGGCCGATCCTCTATATGCTCGAACTTATTCGGTTATTATATACTAGTTGCAACTTGGAAGCTGGCACATGGCATTGCCAGCGCGCGCGCGTCCGATCCGCACGCGGCTCCGCGAAGGAGAAGACACCGGCCAGCGCATCACTCCATGCACTCTTCTGAGCAAGCTACTATTTGATTGCATACAACTTGACTTCAGATTGGGGATCCAATAATCGAGGTCCAGAAAAATACTACTAATCCGTAATAAGGAGTAACATGGCGTTCTGGCCGATGATCGTATATGCTAATTGTTGCTCACCTAGCTGTCGCAATGCCCCATCTCTGTCCATCCGTGATGTTCCATCCTCCGACGCGATGCTATGTCGAGTTGGAGGTTCCTAGTACCTGGTTTGCATTTGCGCCTGGTGGACCCGTTAAGTGCGGAGCCGGAGACGGAGAGAAAACATGTGCTATTCCGGGCCAGTGTGCAGAGAAAGGACTTGACTTGCATACAATTTGGCTATGGTTGAATGTTAACCAGGAATTCAATGAGATCAATGTGCTACAAGATGTTCTAGCATCTTTTGGTGCCAAATATGAAGGTTTTGCTGGAAACAACTGCAAGGACTTGCTCGAGCGTGCTTTGAAGGACACGATTCGGCAAAAGAAGTTTTTGTTGGTGATGGATGATGTGTGGAGTGAAAAGGTGTGGAATGTGTTGCTTAGATCACCGCTCAGTCATGGTGCTTCTGGTAGCCGTGTTTTGGTGACCACAAGAAACGCCGGAGTCGCTCGTGGGATGAAAGCACAACATCTTCATAGAGTTGACAAGCTACAAACAGAAGATGCTTGGTTTTTGCTAAAAAACCAGGTCAGTGATAATCTTTTCTTTATTAAAATAATTATATATGCAATAATTTGAATTTATATAATTATACGATGTGCACAATAATTAGTTGAAAATATATGTCCATAACTACACGTACAAACAACTCAAATGGTGTCGTAATAACCCATCTGCACCCTGGCTTCGCCCTTGGCAACACCCATATCATCTTTGGAACTTTTAGGCTAAAGCAATATTACTTTCTATAGTTTTAAGTTTAAATGGAAACAACCGAAACAAAGTCATTTCACCCACACTTCCGTTGTACCACCAACTCTAGGTTTAAGAATTATAGAACCTATATAATTTGTCCAAATAAGCTATCATGCACTGAGAGGATCCTAGCTCCTTTATAGCACCACTAAAGAGACATGAATGTTTTAGAAAGAAATTCATTCTCTCTTGTCATATATGGATAGCAACCATAGTTATTAGGACTGCATCGGATCTTGAACCGGCCATGTGCTCGGATCATGTTTCAATTGGTTGGATCATGTTTCAATTGGTTGGCCATGTGCTCGGATCATGAAAATGTAGGGGCTTACACATGTGAAATTGTAGCTCAGTGGTTTGCGAGAAGTCCCTAACCTATTGGTGTTGTGGTTAATAAATCCCTCAAACAAGTTTTTGTTGATTTTTCTTTACAATTTAGCTTGCCCCCCCCCCCCCCGCGCACATTTGTGCCACCTCACCGGTTTTTCTAGCAAGTTTCCTTAAAAACTGGGTGGTTCGTCTGGTCTAAAAATGGGTTGATTACGTACCTAATCTTTTAGTCAGGGCTGACCGACGAGGGCTCTGGTTTCTATGTCGAACCGTTGGTTCGGTCCTAATAATAACAAATCATCTCTCTCTCTCCACCTTCATTCCTTGGTGTAGGTGCATGAGAACCTATCGTCTTTTGTCTTGTGGCTCTCAAGCACCTTCTAATTCTGCTACGAGCCTTTTATGCTATCCTAATTTGATCTCAACCTACCAAACGTGTCTGTGTCTCATGTTATATTTCTTTGAGCATATCCTACTACATCAAGTTTTATTTTTTCCCACTACAGCCTCTGTTCAAGTTATTGCTGCACTGGAAAGTCCAATCTGTATAACACAACATATATAGTTCCTGTACACTGGAGCTTTCCTATTCTACCACAACTCTCTCTCACACATGCTGCATTTTTTCTGGTACTAGGTAGTTTTAGATGAGAGTGATGAAGATGATGTTGAGGCGCTGAAGGATATAGGTATGGAAATTGTGGAAACATGTGACTGCTTGCCATTAGCAGTTAAGGTCCTTGGAGGACTCTTGTCCCGCAAAAGTCGAACCAGAAATGTTTGGAAGGATGTTAGTAACCACGACACTTGGTCAACAACAGGAGTCGATGAAGATATCAATAAAGCAGTCTGTTTGAGTTATGAAGACTTCCCTTCACATTTGAAGCAATGTTTCGTATATTGTTCACTTTTCCCTAAACATGAACTGATCAGACGAGGTGATATAAGCAGGCTTTGGATTGCAGAAGGTTACATGCATGATAAAATGAGCTCAAAAGCCTCAAAGGCCCTAGAAGATTTGGGGGTTGAGTACTACAGAGAATTGATTTCAAGGAATCTTCTGGAACCAGACAAAAGTTTCTATGATATGCAAGTATGCAACATGCATGATGTTGTCCGTTCCTTTGCTCAGTATATAATGAAAGACGAAGGGGTACTTCTTAGCGAAGGGCAGGATGCCAACGGAGCTCTTAGTACTCCAACAAAGCTCCGCTATCTATCCATCTCAAACAAGGCAATAGGGCTACGCACTATACAGAAACAAGCTTCGCTCAGAACGTTGATGTTATTTGGAAGTACCACGGTTGAGCTAAAGGATTTATTGCACAGCCTATCTTGCCTTAGAGTACTATTGTTACATAATGTAGATCTAGTTGAGCTGACAGACTCCATATGCCACCTCCGACACTTAAGACTCTTGTATCTTTGTTACACTAGCATATCCAGTATCCCTCAAGGCATAGGTGACCTAAAATTTCTACAGACCATTTACCTTGCTGGGTGTACAAATATTTCTCAACTTCCTAGTAGCATCATAAAGCTGCGGAAGCTGAGGTCACTCAACCTAAGAGAAACGCCAATTACTTTAGTTCCTCGTGGCTTCAGACAGCTAGAAGATTTGGAAACCATGTGTGGGTTTCCAACTCATTCGGATGGTAGTGCAGATGGCTGGTGCAGCTTAGAAGAACTAGGACCTCTGTCAGAACTCCAAAGACTTGAAATAGATGGTCTGGAGAAAGACCCTTCAGGTTCTATGGCTGCTAAAGCAGTGCTTAGCAGTAAAAATCACCTGAAGATCTTATATTTGATATTGAGGTCTTTTACAGCGCACAATACTAGTGTATACTAGTGTTTAAAAAGGACTAGTATGTAAACATCGGACGGTTGATATTAATTGTATACTATACAAAATGGTCCTAGTGATATAAGTAGTATGTGAGAGTAGTATGCGTGGTATAGGGATAATATTGGAAATGAATTTAAATGGCATCAGTGTAATATATCCAAAACTGTGTTATTAATTGATATTCTTTATCTTTACATTAAAGATATATTAGGTAACATTTCGTGTGGACTCGTATGATCTATAATTTTTTATTGTCTTCTTTATTCTCATCTCATCTCATTTGTTCTAATATGAATAGCTGGCAGCCTTTCATATTTGTTCCTTATGGCAGTGTTTGGGTGCCTAGGGTTCTTGCCTTGACGAGTCGCCGCCATGGCTCGTGTGACCGTATCTGACTAGCGCCGGCTGCCGGGGAGGCGGAAGGGGCCGTGGCGGACGATCGCCCCTCCACTCCTGCGGTAGCCGCTCGCACCCATGCAAGTGCCCTTGACTCAACGGCAGGGAGGCCAATCGGCCAGAGCACCGCCGGTAGGACATATGCGACAGTCGGTGGCCAACTGGCCATATGATCCCTCGACTGACTCGCTGCTAGGAATGATGCAAATCCGGCTGGCAGTGGAGCTTTTTTTTTATTCTCGCGATGTCAGTTTTTCAATTGCGGGAAGTACGGGAGATAAACACACTTCTGCATTCGTCTACATGGCGATTAGGACTGAGGAGGCCCGTCCTATACCGTGATGGATGCACCACTGATGACACTGATTGTTTTTTTCTTTTTACTCAGGATGCGTAGAGCTTATTTGCTGGGTATGTATTTCGAGATTGGTGTAATAATGCAGATGGTCCTTTGTAGATGCAATGGGAGATCGAATCTTTGGGACAACATCACCTGCTCATTCAAAATCACTAATTAATTTGCAGTACATCCATCTCCTTTCAGTAACTGAAAGTCTGAAACAGTATATAAACCCTCCTCCCCGTGTATCGCTGTTGCCATTGGCTCAAAAATTATATACAATTTATATACACTAGCATAATAGTATCGTGACTGAAATTAATATCTAGAAAATAAACTGAAACTAACCATTAAGCTTCTCGATGAACACCGGATGTTTGAATCTTGATATTTGCATGCTGAAAGTTGTACACAAGAATGTAAAGCAAATTAAAACTGAACATTAGTGTGAGACAATGCTGTCTTCAACACTTGATGTTGTATATTTTATACTTCTCAAATATTCAACACTTGATGGCTGCAACACGATTCTTGGATCAGGACGTGGACGAGACGTCTTTGTCAGCGGCCGGGCAAGGGTGCAGCGGGGAGAAGGAGACGCGGCGTCTGCTCTGCAGATCGACGAGCCGCAGCGGCCGGCAGGAAGGGGCTTCGGCATCACGTCGATGAGGCCGGCCAATCAAATGGCGCCCGGACGTCTAGGAGGCAAGGCAATGCAAGGTAGAGACGGGAGGGCAAGCCGGCAAGGGCACGGGCGCACGGCCATACGTAGATGAGGCAGGTCACCGGCCAGCGCCACGGTGAGGATGCAACCCTCCGACGCCGGCGCCGCACGCGGTGTCGCGGAGAAGAAAGATCGGGGCAGATGACAAATATGCGGAAAGGGAAAAAAGAGTAAACTAGGATATGCTTAAATAATTACTAAATTGCCCATAAAAATGGATGGCTAGATCTTCTCTATACCTTATACTACTAAGTGGTAGTATTGTGCGTTGCAAAAGAGCTCTTGATATTTACCAGCAGGCTTGGAGGGGACGGGGAGGTTGAAGACGACATCAGCGAGGAGGAGCATCAGAGAACAGAGGAGGTGTTGACTAATCTCTGCGCTCCAACTTGCATAGAGGAACTTCTTATTGCAGGCTACTTTGCACGCGGACTACCACAATGGATGAGAACCATGTCAGTTTATGGGAGCCTAAGGATGTTGTATCTACAGGATTACGCATGCTGCACACAAATACCTAATGGGTTGGGCCAGCTTCCCTTTCTTGATCGTTTATCGGTCGAGCGTGCTCCGTCCATCCAGTGTATTGGGCATGATTTCCTCTTCCCCTCCTTGGGTTCTGAAGCTGATGGTGATGTCAAGGGCGAGGCACCAGGGCTAGCAGGAACACGCAACAATAGGAGGCAGTCTAATCATATTTCGCGTGGCTCTGGTGTTGCATTTCCAAAACTGAGAGAACTAACTTTTGAGGGCATGCCAGGATGGACAGAGTGGGATTGGGAGCACCGGCCCCCAGCTATGCCTGTTATAAAAGTCATTTTGATTAACAACTGTAAACTACAACGTCTTCCTGCCGGACTCGCACACCATGCATGCCGATTGAGAGAGTTGCACCTGAGAAATATGCAGCACTTGGTCTCTGTGGAGAACTTCCCTTCGCTAGTCAAGCTTGGGTCATACGACAACCCAAGGCTGGAGAGGATCAGCAACAATCCAAGCTTGCAATGGATTGACATTAGCAATTGCCGAGAACTGAAGGAATTGGACGGTTTGCCATCCCTCCGAAGCATGGAGTGGTGGGATTGTTATGCTGAAGCACTCCCACAATACTTGCAAGCGACAGACCTGAACAAGTTGCGTGTAGATTGCAGTCGAAGCTTGCTCAAACTGATAGCTCTACAGGATGAGTCTTCCGAGTGGGGAAAGATCAAGCACGTCCAGCAACTAAAGGCATATGGGCACAAAACAAAGAACGACGAGGAGGAATCCAACCAATCGTCACAGGAAGATGAGGAGGCCAACAAGGAGGAAGGCAACCAACCAGAAGTAGATGAAGTCAACGAGGATGCCAACCAAGGAAAGGAAGAGGAGGATGCCGATGAGGACAAAACAAATCATTCAAAAGAAGATGAAGCCGACGACGAGGCCGACCAACCAGAGGAAGTTGACTGGTACATCTACTATACCAAGGAGCCGTATTCTTTCGATGTATACTTGGGCGAGTCCACAGGTAACTTCATCTTCCACCTGCTCAGTGGTTTTATAAATGTCAATCTGCAAGTTACATAAATCTGAACTCGTTTTTCTTCATTGCCCCTTCATTTGTTCACAAGACGAGGACCAGGAGTGAGAGTTGATCAGGTGA
Source organism: Digitaria exilis (assembly GCA_015342445.1). Lineage (NCBI taxonomy): Eukaryota > Viridiplantae > Streptophyta > Magnoliopsida > Poales > Poaceae > Digitaria > Digitaria exilis. The sequence goes on from JACEFO010001597.1 coordinate 1,209,420, forward strand.
AGGATTGGAGACCAGGAATAGCACTGGAACAACACATAAAGAAAAAGCATGTCTACAACGACAGGACCATTCCGTTACATCCGACAACATGCCTTATGGTAGGGACGTATAGAATGCCCGAAATGTAAATGGCCTAGAGACTTTTACACGCCAAATCGATAGCGTCATGCTATTCTGAATTCTGACATTTTAAGCACCCTATCTTGTTAATGCAGGAGCAGGGGAAAAAATAGTTTATTTGGACCTGCTATTGGGTGAGGCCAGGGGTAACTTCACCTTCACCTGCTCGGTTGTTTTATTATTGTAAATCAGCAAGTTACATAAATTGATTTATTTTTCAAATCTGAACTCGTTTATCTCCATTGCCACTTCAACTGCTCATAAGAAGAAGATGAAGAGTGAGAGGTGAAGGAATGGAGGCCAGGAATAACCCATGAAGAATGCAAACAGAAGACTAAGCATCAGGCTGCCACACGAGAGGATCATTCTATTCCATCCAACAACATGCCTTAATTTTTGAGTTTTTGTTATGCAAGGTACGTATGAAATGCACAGAACATCTGCATCCTTCCATTGAGACCTGCACTGCCAAATTGGTAGTGGTATATATGCTATTCTGACGTTGGAAGCACACTGCCATGTCAATGCAGGAGCAGGAAAAGGTTGTACCTGCTATCACCATACCGATACTTTTGCTGCCTGAACCCCAAGAAGGTCGAGAAGATCGCATTGCGCCTGAAATCCAGCGGGACCACACATGCAGCCCCATTGCACGCGCGCTGGCAGTGGCAGACTGGCAGAAGACCCCATTGCACGCGCGCTGGCAGTGGCAGAAGACGAGTGAGTGGAGGCTGGAGCGGTGCAGATCCCTCAGGGACAGCGCGAGGGAGAGGGGCACGAGGCACGCGCCGAAGCTGCGCGAGACGACGGCCGCTGAAGCTGAAACGCGCACCGAACGGAACGGCGGCGGCAGCAGAGATGAGTGACGGACGATACCGCGTCTGATATTTCGAATTTCTGTACTGTGTACTATGACCACACCCATGGTCCATAGACCACGGTGCGGCTTTCTTCAGTTTGATCGCCTGTCACTATTTCTTCTTTGTTAGTGAGATTCCTAATTTCTGCACTGCGCACTATTACCACACGCATGTACACACGTTGTCGTCTCATATCAAGCTTTCTTCAGAATTAAAATTTGTTGCCGATTTGTGTTGCATTTGAATGATCAGAGGGCGGCAGCTGATGTTTGCACTGCACACAGCCTGCTGAAATTGACATTTGGAAACTACTCCAGCTCATGGCAGCTTTTACTTGTTTTATCTACTCATCTGACCTGTTACCGTGGTGTTTTGATTGCCTTGTTTGCAGGACCATTTCGCCACTACCATTTTTTGTATTAGCTGACTCAGGTGGGGATATGACCGGCTGTTACTGATGAGTGGAGGAAGTTGTGATGAGGGAACATGAATTTCGTTCACCTCTCGGCCGTGATCGTCGTTCGTCGACGACTAGGCGAGGATACCGTGGCGTTATCTAACCTTCAGTTCAACACTTCAACTGCACCACACCATTCGAGCCGCTGTATGAACTCTGCCGCAGGTGCAAACTACCACTTCAAGCAGGCAATGGGAGGGGCACGTACTAGCGCACCGCGGCGACGTTAATGATGAGAGGCAGCAAGGCTGGACCAGAAACGCGGACTGCGTGTGACGGTGTGAGGGACGCTGCTGTTTGGGTATCCACCTTCCAGAAGAACGTAACAGTTGGCTGGACAACTTGTGTCTTATACGAAACCTAAGGAACAAACAATGGATGAAACTATACACTGAGAGAGAATTGATTCATCCTAGTTTCAAACATTTTTAGATGATATGTCACTATAGATAATTGTGTCCATAAAATTTGCATTGAGAATGACCTCACCTTTCAATGTTTGAGATTCGTGCAAAGCCTCCCCACCGTTGGATCCCACCTCCAACCCAAACTCTCCTTCTCTCTCCTGCCTCCTCCCTTCCCTTGCTCCCGAGCGCGGCCAACCCCTGCTACCGCCGCCGCTCCCGATGCCACGGCTCGCCAGCAGGGCCCGCACGCCGCGCCACCATGGCCGCTGCCGCCTATGTTCCACTACGCCACCTCGTGTCGTGCTCTGCGCCTCCCTGGCTGTCGCCACGCCCATGCACCACCGTGGCTGCCTCCGCCCACGCCCATAGCTTCTTCGTGACCCATACCATGTTGGAGAGAGAAGCTCAGCTCACTGGAGAAGACGAGCTCTTCGATTCCCCTGTTTAACATTTTTATTATCCATATTCAACATTATGTGTTCTCTATTTCAACATCATAATCGGGTTTGTATGTTTCTCTACTAGTACAGATTTTCTCTACCAGACTACCACCGATCCAAATATGATGTGATTGTCAGTTCAATTGAGCAATCCTAGCGAGGGAAAACGGAACAAAGTCCTTTTGGTCAAGGGCAGAAAAATCCTTAGAAGAACAACTTGGTTGATCTCAGTTGCATTGGTATTGTGTTTATGTATTGGTGACAATATGCCCATGTTAATATCGGACGCGACCTGACCTTATTTCGTTCATAGATTGCTTATGTGAATTCTTTTTTTACTTTACCTTATCTTGATCACAATCAGTTATTGATCTGTCATTCCTTTTGTTACCTCATTTTAGCTTATTATATTGTTAGTAGTACTAGGTATGAACTCTTTAGCTGCTGCAGATCCTAAGAATTTCATAAAATCCGACAGTCCAAGTCATTCTTTTTTTATTAACGTAAAAATTTCTTGACCCTCTCGATAAACGTGGTGACTTATTTTCGCTCTCAAGTAATATTTACGATAGATAGATTACACACAATACCATCTTAGCCCGTTTTATCAAATTTTTTGGTCGATCTAATTAAATATAACTTGCATCCCTATGCACGGTTGATTTGTTGACTGCCTATGAGATAGTAGGAGCTAGGGAAGTCGAGATTTTGATTGGTCGTTCTGCCGAGCTCGTTTAGAGCAAGTATAGTAAAGCTGACGAGGCGGGCGACTCAGGCTCCACGTCAGGAAATAACAACTCTGGCAGAGAGAAGAGTATAGTAAAGCTGACGAGGCGGGCGACTCAGGCTCCACGTCAGGAAAAAACAACTCTGGCAGAGAGAAGAGAAGAGAAGAGAAGAGAAGAGAAGAGAGAAGGAGGTGAGCGTCTCGGCACTCGCCGACTGAAGGGGGCGTTTGAGCCATCATTCGATTCTCATTGGTTCCACCACAATAGCAGCTCAGCAGCTGCTGACGAGGAGCAGGAAACGCCCGCTGGCCGGCGACTTGATTAGTCCTGCTCTTAATATAATCCCGCATCGCTTCTTTTTCACGACAGACGACAGCCAGGCCCGCTGGGATCGAGGATGTTTCCCCATGCGCTGCCCTGCCGCCGCTGTTTTGCACCACGGCACCAGACCCAGTTTTGCACTCATCCAACCAATCAAGCGCAGGTAGCATCTCAAGAGCCTGGCTCTGCAAAAGCACCCAACGAATAGCCCCAATTAATATTCTCTCGCGGACGCTTGATGAATCCATTTGGTTGGGTCTGCATAAAGTCATCAACTGGTGGCGGCTGCGCGCTGATCGATGATCTGATCGAACCGAGTGGTGCAACTTGCATTGGAATCTGGCACATGCCATTGCCAGTGCGCGCGCGCGTGTCCGATCCATTCGCGTCGGAGCCGGCCAACGAGAGGACACCGGCACCGGCATCCCTCTATCGCGGGTTGACGCGATCGCATCTGAAACGAGATCGATTTCTAATTTCTGTACCATTACCACACTCATGAACTCACGGTGTAGTCGTCTCATCAAGCTTTCTTCAGTTTTGATCACTAGTCATTAGAGTGTGTTTGGTTTCTTCTTTTGTGAGCCAATGTGGTGTAACAAGTAACAACGCCTACTCGTTACTGGTCCTCTGAATATCAGAAGCAACTCTCAGTTACGTTGATTGCAGTACCAGTGGCACGGCCGTGCGCGGTTCCAGAAACGAGGATAGCAGAACGGCATTTCCTGGGAGATCTCCCCTCTCCAGATGACAATATACCAGTGGGCCTAATGGGCAGGTCCGCCCCGGTCACCCGGTGCCATCGCAAGGCCAGGTTACTCAGCAGCGTGACTCTAGATTCGGAGATCTGAGGACCATTTTCTCTCATGTGGATGGATCCATCTTAACACGTCAGCTTGAAAGGTGGTGAACGCTCATGGGTTTAGCGAAGCTGTTACGTCCATCCTCCAAACTAACATGAACGCTCATGGGTTTAGCGAAGCTGTTACGTCCATCCTCCAAACTACCATTATCGTTTGGCACTCGGCGAGTTGGCATGGTAGCGATCCAAGACATCATATGATCATCGTATTTGTGACTGGTTCAGGCGTTCAGTTGATGATTCGATCGGCTGATCGATAATTTTACCATTACTAATTGGAGGTTCCTTTTGAGGCCTCTACGTGAAGCCACCTAGGATTCTAGGTGGATACTCTAAAAAATAAAAAAATTCCAGAAAATCTCACAAAAAGAGAAACATCTTGCAAGGAGTCCAACAAATCTAATCATAATAGTCATTGGATCTATGATCTTTTCTAATAATTATCCAACTTTGTCATTATGAAAATAGACTAAAGTAACCCCTAAACATGTGTATAAATTATCCACCTCTGTTATTATAAAATAATTTAAAGTAACCCCTTAATTTTGATGTAAATTATGCAGTTATGTCATCATAAAAATAATATCATATAATCCACAAGAATACCAATTATGCCATTATTAAAAGTTAAATCTGAATCTAAATTATATAAATTTAACAAAATCTTAAAATGTACCAATATAAAATTCTAAATTATTATTTATATAGTTTATAATATATTTATGTTATTATTATATAAAAATAACACCGACAATATATTATTTATGTTATTATTCTAAATATTCATGTTTAAGGGGAGAGATAAAATAACAATTTTCATGTTTACATAGCTCAAATAAAGAGTTCAATTAACTACATATCAAACAATGTGATGCAAAACGAAAAGCAAATGTTAGTAACTAAGTCCAATACAAATATATAATTATAAAATGTATATTAGAGTACTGTTAGAATATTTAACATAGATGAAATAGAACCTCATATAAATATATAACTATTAATTATTTCTAATTGAGCTCTTTTACGATGATGGGCAAGCACCAACTAGTACTACTAGGTACTTTAAGTACTTTTTCTGGTACTTAATGGTACTTTAACTAGAATTTTGAAAAATTAAATAAATAATAATAACGGTATATGGATACTTTCATATACCCTGATTAGAATATACCCTCCCACATCATATCATGATAATTTTTTTCAGCCGCCTCCACCCCCACATCAGCGGAAAAAACATATATACCCTTTATTTTTAATTTAAAAATAAAATAAAATAATTAGCTATGCCCATTTATCCGGTACTTGGTCCCACAATTTTGGTACTTTTGGATCGGTATTTTCAGGTACTAGACATTTTTTCCCACCGTTAGATTCTATATTCTGGTAGTACCATGGTACTTGCCAATCATTGTAAAAGGGCTCAATTAATTAACTCATGCGGTTGCAAAGGTTGATAGGCTAGTTATCGTAAATCCATAATGGGATAATGGGATTATTAGTTCCAGTGGTTGCCGGTATTTGCGCGTATCTGATCCGTCGAGTGCGGAGCCGTCCACGGAGGGAACTAGGGAAGTTGGTTCCAGGCATGTGATCTTTCTGGGTCCGGTGACATCCTGCTGCTCAATACAGAAAAAGGACTTGACTTGCATACAATTTGAGACCACAGTCTGGACACCTTGAGACCACAGTCTGGACACCCAGTCGAGGTCCACAAAAATATATGGACCTACGCGTTGAAGGCCAGCCATATATGAAGCTTCTCCCACGCATTGGAGAGTGTACACACCCAGCCACCCACAAATACCTAAAGCCCACCCATCTCCTTTCGCTTTCCGCTTGCTACCCCGTTCCCTGACCATGGCGGCGCTGCTGGACGAGATGGCCTCCAAGCTGACGGGCATCCTAGTGAGCATGGCCAAGAAAGAGGTGGAGATGCTCCTGGGCGTGCCAGGCGAGATCACCAAGCTCGAGACGACGCTCGGTGACCTGAGCAGCATCCTGGCCGATGCCGAGAGGAAGCGCATCCGCGACTCAACCACGCAGCGTTGGGTCAGAGTGCTCAAGGATGTCATGTACGACGCCGACGACGTCCTTGACCTCTGCCAGATCATGGAAGGCGGAGAAGATCCCACTGCACCAACATCTTCTCCGAAAACCACTTCAATGTGCTGGGACATTCCCAAGATGTTGTTTTGCTTTCGCAACCCTATCGTTGCACATGACATTGGAAGGAAGATCCAAGCGGTCAACCAGCAGCTTGAGGACCTTGCAAAGAGGAGCTCCCGCTTTGGATTCATCACGCAAGCCATCAACTCCTCAAGTGATTCCATCGTCAACAAAGCTTCCAATTTTTTTTCCAACAAGACTGGATCTGGTATTATCAAGTCTGATGTTGTCGGCGAGAAGATTGAGGCGAATACCAAGACACTCGTTGATATACTCATCAAGAAGGTGGATGGTGCTCCTGTAGGGTTAATAGGCAATGATTTGATTGTTGATGTTGCTATCACGGGCGCCGGTGGGATTGGCAAAACCACTCTTGCTAGGATGATCTTCAGTGATGGCAGGGTGGAGGAGAAGTTTGAAAATAAGATCTGGTTGAGCGTTAACCAGGACGTCAATGAGATCAGTCTTCTGCAAAGTCTTCTAGCTTCTTTTGGTGCCAAGCATGAAAGCTTTGCTGGAGACAGGGGCTTGCTTGAGCGTGCGTTGAAGGACACGGTCCATCAAAAGAAGTTTTTGTTGGTGATGGATGATGTATGGAGTGAGAAGGTCTGGGATGAGCTGCTGAGTGTGCCACTCAGTTATGGTGCTTCTGGCAGTTGTGTCTTGGTGACAACAAGAAACGATGGAGTTGCCCGTGGAATGAAAGCACAATATCTCCATCGAGTTGACAAGTTAGAAATAGAAGATGCATGGATTTTGCTAAAGAGCCAGGTCAGTAACGTTTTTTCTTACATTAACTATATAATTTGGTATAACCTAACTTTAACATTGTGACCAAGCTGCATGGGCTAGGGTCCCACTACATGCGTCCATGTCAGATTTGGAGTTTATTGGCTAAAATGAAATAGTTTGAGACCGAGCGATAGCTCGGTTGCGTGTTCGAGCGCGCGGTCGCATGGGTGCTGACCTCCCCTGGCCCTTGGCAGATTATAAATAAATAAATAGTTTCAAAGTTTATTATCAATTTAGTGCAACACGGAAACTCCAGATTGTTAAATTATGAAGCTAGAATATACGACAACTGACAAAGACAGTGCCAATGAAGAGATCGAAAGATCATGGGCGGAAATTCCTTCTTTTTGTCGTGCATTCATCATGTCATTTAGGGTCAAATAAGTCCTTCAGTTTCTAAAGTTATCCCCTGTTGTCATCATTTGCCTATTTTTAAGTAAATGTGATTGTATATGTGACATTAACATAGTCGATAGCATCTTACTGTTATTAATATTTTTGGAGGTTCCACTAAATCCCCACGAGATGTGCTAAAAAGAGAGAGAAATTCCTTTTAGTAATTGGAGGCTCTACATTGATCCTCTTGAAACATGCTAAAAATATAATCATCGTTAATTTAGAAATTCCTCACAAAAATTATAAAAATCCATTAATCAATTCGGTAGCAGCTACTCTACCTATATATTATGTTTTCTGAAAGGTCAATCAGCACTAACATTTAAATCATTCTCTCTGATACTTACATGTCACATTTTCTTTAATTTGTCCTAGATTAAACTTGTCCAATTAAGGACTCGTTAGTTTGCATCGAAACGTCCGGGAATGAGGTCTGTTCAGGTGAATTGGTTTGGCCTGGTTTTGAATCTGACCCATAGAAAAATGGCGGTCCGGTTGACAGGGTCCGTCTTGGCCATTTTGTACAGCCCAAGTCCGGAATTTGTTCCCCACCTCCTGAGCTCTCGGGGACAGAAACAACCAGATAAGTGAATCCCTTGGATTCACTCATTCCTAACCCAAAACAATTCCTGGGCCTATTTCATTTTGAAGAAAACGAACTAGCCCTAAACGGTTCCACGTCATGCATGAATTAAATACCATAGACACCTATGAAACAACAAAATGAATCTTTTTACTGAGATGGACTGTTTCACTAATCAAATTAAAGAACTCTAGATGATGTGCACTGTTGGAAACGACAAAATTAAACTTGCCATTGGTAACGGTAGTATAGCATGCGTATATACAAGAGCTTGTTTGTTAGTTTGTACATGGGCTCTAGGGAAGGAGTAAATGAACTTGAGAAAAAAGATAATAAATACGGGTGACCCACTAGAAAGACAGCTTATTACATTAGTTTTTTCATTATTGTATCCATATGGATTGATATGTATTTTTTTTTACAATTTAACCTTTTGTCGAACCTTTTTCGCGTTTGGACCCTTGGGAGACTCAATCCTATATTTGGACCCTACCGTCGGTGCCATGATTCATGGTGCCAAGGTAACACGTCTAATCCTGTGTTTAGACCCTACCGTTAGTGCCATGATTCATGGTGATGAGGTAGCATGTCTCGGGTGCCTGAGTCATAGTGTCAAGGTAACACGTATTGGAATCATGAGTCATGGCACCGAGGCCCTTAACCCGGAAGATGAGCTGGCACTTATGTAGCTCGGCATCATGGCTTGTGGCACTGAGCTTGACACCACAAGACTTGACGCCACATGGTAATAACATGGCGCCATACCGAGGACACATCAAAGCCGAAAAAGGCACAACACTGAATATCATGGTGCCACTATTTCACAGCACGACGCCATGGGATTAGTGTAGTTCTCCCACATTAAAGTAAGCCACTATCACAATTTTGTCCAAGATGCAAAAGAAATATTCATCTTGCTTGAACGGGATCCAACGGTGGCAGACGACCTCCAATTTAATGGAAACTGGGGAAGATGGAGAGGGGTCGGCGGACCTCCTCTCTATCCATAAGGAGAGAGAGAGAGAGAGGAGGGGGCGATGGTAGGGGTGAGGCCGCGGATCAGCAGTGTTAAGGTCCAGACCATGGCGCCACATACCTTAATGGCATGACCCATGATTTAAAGCCATGATATTTAGCGCCTTTTTCGGCACCACGACTACCACGTTTGTGCCAAATGATCTGGCAGGGCTGGCATCTCGGTGCCATGACTCATGGTGCAGACTCTCGTGGTCCAAGGATGAGATTAAGTCTCAAAGGTTCAAACGTGAAAAAAGTTTGACAGAAGGGCTAAACTGCAAAAAGTCCGACTTGACATGGCTTAGAGATATTGGTAGAATGGTAGGTTTTATTTGCTTTCATCTTTTCTTCTCTCGTCTCCCTCCTCCAGATGTGTAGAAGCGCCAAGTAATCCGGTAATGAACCTTTATTGTACTTTACTAATTTACTCAACATCTACCAGAACGTTTCTCATGTTCCATAGTTAATACAACATCCTATCGTCGAAGGAAACCTCTTTCTGTTGCTCTAGTACACTCACTCCAGGCCTGTTTAGATGGTGAAATTTAGGGAAACAATTTTACACTGAGAAGCGTGTCTTGCGAGGTTAAGGTCCATTTTTCACTATAACTACTTCTCTAGCTATTGCCGAAATGGTAAATTAACTGTCCTAAAACACATCATAGTTCCTATATATAGGCACGGGAGTTTTCTGGTAGATTCTAGCATCTATTTGCATCTCCATCACACACAAGCTGCATTTTTTTTTCCAATAGGTAGTTCTGGATGAGAGTGACGAAGCTGATGTTGATGGACTAAAGGATGTTGGAATGAAAATTTTGGAAAGATGTGATGGCTTGCCATTAGCAGTTAAGGTCCTTGCAGGACTCTTGCGCCGCAAAAGTAGAACACCAGATGCTTGGATGGATGTTAGTAGCCATTACACTTGGTCAACAACAGGAATCGATGAACATATCAACAAAGCAGTCTATTTGAGCTATGAAGAGTTGCCTTCACACCTGAAACAGTGTTTTGTTTATTGTTCACTTGTCCCTAAAGATGAATTAATAAGAAGCAGAGTTATAGTCCGGCTTTGGATGGCAGAAGGTTACTTGTGTGACAAAATGAGCTCAAGGCAACCAGAAGATTTGGGGTTAGAATACTACAAAGAATTAGTTTCAAGAAATCTTCTAGAACCAAACGAAGGTTCCTATAGTCAATCTCATTGCACCATGCATGATGTTGTTCGTTACTTTGCTCATTGCATAATAAAAGAGGAAGGGGTACTTATCACTGAGGGGCATCAGGATGTCAACAGGACTCTTGGCACTACAAAGCTTCGTCATCTATCTATCTCAAACAAGGCAGTAGGGCTGGGCACTTTGCAAAAACAAGCTTCGCTTAGAACATTAATGCTATTTGGAAACACCACAGTTGAGCTAAAGGATTTGTTGAACAAACTTTCTAGCCTAAGAGTACTATATCTAGATAATGTAAATCTAGTTGAGCTACCAGACACCATATGCCAACTCAAACATTTAAGGTGCTTATATCTTTGTAGCACAAGCATATCCACAATTCCTCGAGACATAGGAGATCAAAAGTTCCTACAGGTCATCGACCTCTTTGGATGCAAAAATATTTCTAAACTTCCTAGCAGCATTATGAAGCTAAGGAAGCTAAGGTCACTCATCTTAACAGGCACAGCCATCACTTCAATTCCTCGTGGCTTCCGAAAGCTAGAAGATTTAGTCCACTTGCTGGGGTTTTTAACACATTCAGATGATACCACTGGAAGCTGCTGGTGCAGCTTAGAAGAACTAGGTCCTCTGTCGAAGCTCAAAGTGCTTGAAATAAGTAATGTGGAGAAAGCACCATCTGGATCTATGGCCTCTAAAGCAATGCTTAGCAGTAAACATCACCTGAGAGACTTAGATTTGATATTTACCAGCAGGCTCGGAGAGAACGGGGTGGTTGAAGACGACATCAGTGAGGAGGAGCACGAGGCAATAGAGGATGTGTTGGCTAATCTCTGCCCTCCAACTTGCACGGAAGAGCTTGATATCATAGGCTACTTTGGACGCGGGCTACCGCAGTGGATGAAAACCATGTCAGGCTTTCGGGGTTTAAGGCGGTTGTTACTGAAGGACTACGCATGCTGCACCCAACTGCCTAATGCATTGGGCCAGCTCCCCCATCTAGATTTCTTCTGGATTAAGCGTGCTCCATCAGTCCGGTTTATTGGGCACCAACTAATCCTCCCCTCGTTGGGTACTGAAGCTGACGGCAATGGCGAGGCACCAGTTCTGACAGGAACACGGAACAGAAGGATGCAGTCCCATTCGCGTGTCGCGTTTCCCAAGCTGGTGAGCCTGGGTTTTGAGGGCATGTTGGGGTGGACAGAGTGGGAGTGGGAGCAGAGCGTCCCAGCGATGCCTGTTCTGGAGGAGCTTGACATTCACAACTGTAAGCTGCAACGTCTTCCGGCAGGACTTGAACACCATGCACGCCGATTGAGGAAGCTGAACCTGAGAAATGTTCAGAGCTTGGTCTCTGTAGAGAACTTCCCATCACTGGTTGAGCTTTCTTCACATGACAACGCGAGGCTGGAGAGGATCAGGAACAATCCAAACTTGCAGTGGATTGGCATTAGCAGATGCCCAGCACTAAAGGAGCTGGACGGTTCGCCATCCCTCCGAAGCCTGGAGTGGTGGGATTTGGATGCAGAAGCACTCCCAGAATACTTACTAGAGGCAAATCTAAAGAAGTTGCGTGTGGATTGCAGCCAAAACTTGCTCAGACTGATAGTATTACAAGATGAATCATCTGAATCTGAGTGGAGCAAGATCCAACACGTCCAGCAACTGAAGGCGTATGGGCACAAGACAGAGGAAGAAGTGGAGGTAGCCGACGAATCACATTCACAGGAAGATGAGAGGGCCGAGTGGTACATCTACTATACCAAGGAGCCGTATTCATTCGACGCATACTTGGGCGAGTCCACAGGTGACTTCATATTCTACCTAGTACCTACTCAGTGTTTTTTATGATTGTAAATATGCAAGTTACTTTGCGTAATCTGAACTTGTTTATCTTAATTTTGCTCAGGAATAATCCAGAAAAAACCCTCCCCCTTGATGCCTGGTACAGCGCGCAGGGTGGTCTGCCCCTCCAGGGTTTCTTATTGCGGTGGCAATTTTTTATTAGTTGCTACCTGTGTTTTCGTGCTGTTTGTTATGGGTTTTATGTATTTTTCCCTGCTCCATTAACATATGGCGGGGCAGTTTTCTTGAGGGAATTCTTCGCCAAACACGTACTGGGCACTGGGCAGCACAGCGGGTAACGGAGAGCGAATTTACCGGCGCCTGACGGCCGCCACTGATTGACGACCGGGCCGGAGATCTCTGATTTCTGTACCATGTACTATTACCACATCCATGGACCACCGGTGGTGTCGTCTCATGAAGCTTTCTTCAGTCTGATTACTACTGGTCATTAGCGTGTTTCTGTTTTCTTCTTTGGAAAGCGTAAATGTGTTGTAAAACTGTAAGAGGCCTACTCGTACTGGTCCTCTCAACATTAGAAGCAGCTCTGAGCTCATTGCAGCAGCACTGTCGTCCGTGGCAGAAACGAGGACAGCTGAATGGCATTTGCACGGGAGATCTCCCCTCTCCAGATGACAATATACAGCGTCACATTCACATAGCAGCTCAACTGACAATATCAGTTTCCATATGTACTGTACTATGTTGATATGTCGATGATAGCACAGCTTATATGCGATGCGACAGACAACTACCAGAACTAGCTATTCCTCTGCGGGAAACAGATCTATATGCTCATCTCAGGGCATGCATATGAGGTCATCACACCGTGTACGACTGCTGGATGGTGTCGATGTCCAGGCCCTTGAGCTTCACAACCGACTCCACATGCCCCTTCAGCGTGTGAAGCTCCCTCAGCCTGCAGTGAAGCATCAACAAGCCAATGGTCAGATTAGCATTATACAAAATACAGGTAATTCATATTGCTGTTACGCGGAATGTTCTATGGGGAGAAAGATGTTTAAAAGCATGCCCGAGAGTAAACAAGAGTTGGATGCGAATTTCCAGTGATAATAGTAGTGTTCTTTTGCAAATTATCTCAGCTGTTTTGATCATACCTTGCGATCTCAGCCCTCCGTTTCGCCTCTTCAGCCATTTGATTCAGCTCGTTCACCCTATCAGGGAACAGTTTGGCATCTGGTGGCTGCAGCCCGTGGAGGGTCCTCTGTGCGTGTGCCCACTTTAGCTCTCTCTCTTCCTTGCCAAAGTCCTTCTTCCTTGTGAATGCAATCTGCACAAAGCCCGCAATCAGCAACACATGTATTGAATTCACGCAAATGGGTGTTATGCAAGAAAAATGAGCATTACTCTCTGCTCAATGACAAGATCCCATGCTTTCCCGCTCAGAGCATATCGAATGAGGAACTTGAGAATATCAAGTGGGAAGTAAAAGACGAGATTGTAGAGCCACACGACACCGGCCCAGCCCCATCCAATGCCTTTGATTGAAGTGAATCCCCAGTTAGCGTATACAGCAATCAATGTAGCTATCTGCATCCAAAGGCAAGAACTTGGTCAATGCAACTTACTCCAGTAACTGATTTTTTCAGGTGGTGCTAAGCAAGAGGGTAGAAAGCATACCAGCTGTGCAACCAAGAAAGCAAACGCTAACAGAAAACCCGGGCGCTCAACGAATGACCAGCTGCGGGACCTTGTAACAAAGATGAGAGCCTGGCTGATAGTGCTAACTTGCAGGTATACAGCAGATGCAAGTTTCTGGTAATCGTCTTGAGCTGTCTTCTCAAGGCTTTCGACATGAAAGATCCTCTAAAAAATTGTTGAATAATAAGTCAATGCAAGTCCCAGAACCAACTCATAAAACTCAATAATGCAGTACTAGGTTCATAACCATTTTGTTATCCAAATGTTTAACGATAAGTTCATATAGATTTTTCTGATATAACAAAAAAAAAAGTTCTGGCATTTTTTATTATCCTTACAGGGAAAAAGTTTGTCTTGTATGCAGCCCAGAAGAAGATAACAGTCATCACTGCCAAGTATCCACCAAGCACAATTCCAGTAGTGAAAATCTCAGCCAGCTTCCAGCTGTCAGGTAGCGGAGAAGGCTTTACTCGATCCTTTGATATTGTCATTATTGTACCTGTTCATACCAGGCAATGGTTCAGGTGAAAAAAATGATGTTTAATACTTTTCCCCATCATACTGTGACAGATAACAGGAATGAAGGAAATAAGAAAGTGATCTACCATCATTTAGAATTGCAATAATCAGGACCATAAATGGTGGGAAATCGAACTCCCATATGAGGGCAAGCAGCATAAATCCAAGCTGTTAAATATATAGTAATCAAAGGCATTAGTCCCAGATAACTCACATAATTTAAGGATCAATATGAATAACCACATTAAATTTATGATTGTAATTAACTTGAAGCACATCATTAACAACTGAATCCGGATTAAAAACATTAACAACCAAAATAGGTACTCAAATAAATGAACACAATTTGCAGATGTGTGCAACAGCAAAATATGAAAATAAATTTACCAAAGGAGGGCCCATGAACTTAGACAATTTCTAGTCCTAAAAGTCAAGACAACATACCACAATACGTATTGTAATTGAGACAGCATAGATCTGCAAACATAAAGGTGGATCAGAAAAATAAAATAAATATCTTTCCCTGAAAAGATATTTCATCAAGTTCCTTTCTGACATACAGTGTAGTTCTTCATGCGCTGGAAAATTGCCCGGCTGGTAAGAACAGCACTAATGATCACACTCAGGCCAGGTTCTGTGAGGACAATATCAGAAGCACTTCTGGCTGCATCAGTTGCATCAGCAACAGCTATACCAATATCAGCTTTCTTTAGGGCTGGAGCATCATTTACTCCATCACCAGTCATTCCGCAAATGTGTTTTCGTGCTTGCAGACGTTTTACAATCTCATATTTGTGCTCTGGAAAGATGGAAAAAACATAAGACTTACTCTGCTATCATAGTTTTGTTTTCTCCACTCTACCCTTTTTTTTCTCTGCTATTGAATTGAAACATACCAGGGAATACACCAGCAAAACCATCAGCCTTCTCAATTAAATCATCAACTGGTAAAGCAGCAATAGACTCGTCCTTGTTCTGCCCCAACAAAGCAGAGGAAGGGTACATGTTAGTACCCATCCCTAAGCGACGTCCTGTTTCCTTCCCAATTGCTAGCTGATCACCTGTAAATAAGAAAATAAGTTTGATGCACATCAAATAGACAGGAAAAATAATTAGATAAGGAGAATAAAGGTAGTTTACACATATCCAAAGACGTCTAGTACTATTGTTTATTTCGGTGTTCCAAATGTCTATTCACAGCATAATTAGTGTTGAACTTGTATGCCCATTATTCATAATTCATGCAATTGAAATATTTTTTTTCAGTGGCAACTCTCTTTGGTGGAATTATGAAAGTCTTTCCCGAAAACACCTCTGAAGTTTCAAAATGCAGAGTTTTTAAGACATGCTTGTGCAAGATCACCTAACCTACACAGAAACTTTTGACAAAAATGTGAAAAGCTAAGACTCGATTGGATGTCAATATTGTAGGGCATGAGATCAAATTGGGTTTAATACCAAATCAGTCGTGGTATTGCAATGGGACACAATTCAAATTCTGTTGTTTGAATATAGAAGAGCGTTATTGTCACCCATTTTTTTATTTCCTTTAACTAAAAAAATGTGTGACAATAACTTCATCAGGGTCATGAATTTCTCGTTGACAGATTACAATTTTGTAGACCCATACTGTCTGTTGGCAGCAGCCAACATGGTAGATGAGGATAAGTATACTCCAGTGCATCATGTTACATCTTACAGAACAAATAGATCTAATATACCCTCTCACGTAAGGAAAATGCTAGCAACCTCAGTCACATAAAGACTTCTAACCCTTGGAAATTATATTCTTTACGATTTCATCCTATCGTTTAAAAGAATAGGGTAACATTGAAGCAACACACCTACAAAATTAGTTTGTCAGGAAATTGGAAAAACACCAAAAGCTGTACCTGTGATCATTTTCACGTTAACACCAAGGTTCAGTGCCCTTCGTATTGTTTCGGCACTGTCATGCCTTGGAGGATCAAAGAGTGGCATAAGAGCAACGAAATGCCATGGCCCACCAGGACTCTCTTTCCTTCCATCTGGCACTTCCTACATGACAGAAGAAAACAGCCATCATTAAAATGGCCATACATGATAGAGGATGTTGACAAGAGAAGTCGTGCAGCAACCATAACCATAAAATAGTTCTGTCTACTGCCTAATCTACACTTTCTTAGATTCTGCAAGCTTTAAGCGCATTGTGAATGACTATTCTTTGAAGTTTAGACCCACCTGATATGCTACAGCAAGTGATCGAAGTCCACGCTCAGCAAACTTGTCAATTACAGTGTGAACTCTTCGTTCTATCTCTGACTTGTTGTAGGCAAGATTGAGAATCTGCATGCCATTTTGATTAATAATACCATGGTATCAATGCTAGATCCAGGTTCATGCTTTAGAAGCTATATCGCAATCCAGTTTTGTTATACCTGCTCTGGTGCACCTTTACTAACACGGTACATCTTCCCATCACTATCAATGTATGTCAAGGCAGTTCTTTTGTCGGTAGGATTAAATGGCAGGAAATGAACCTCTTGAATACCAGCACGGGCCTGTGGGAAATATTGTTAGATGTTCCTATCATAGAGTAAACAAGATCGGCATACCCATCCTGTCCCTATTTGACAAGAAATATACCTCTTTTGGATCAGCTAGCATCCCAACTATTGCAGTATCAATAGCATCTTGATTTTCTATTCGGGATGCTCTAGCAGCCATCAGAATTACTTGGTCTTGAGTCACTCCCCTTTCGAAAACCTGAACCCAAAAAAATATATAATTGTTTTAAGGTCAAATATAAAGGACTAAATGATGGTGTTCAAGTCTAACCTCAATGAGGTTCTTGTCAACGGTGAGTTTATTCAGAGTCAAGGTTCCAGTTTTATCACTGCAAAGTACATCCATACCAGCCATCTCTTCAATCGCAGTCATTCTTTTTGTTATAGCTCCCTGCAGGGAAAGAAAAGAAAAACCAATTGAAGTATACAGTATATAATTCTTGGGCCTTCTGGCCTGGTCATCACTTGGTTAACACTGTCGTAAAAAAATGCAAACCTGTTGAGCCAAGCGATGAGACCCAATTGCCATGGTCACAGACAGAACTGTTGGCATTGCTATGGGAATTCCACCAATGAGAAGCACCAAAAGATTGTCAATTCCAGGACGGTACCGCCTGTGCTGGATAGGGTACATGACAATTATCTCAACAAACATTCCCACAGCAATTGAGCAAATACAAAAGTTCCCAATGGCTGTCAAGACCTGCATCAATCACATGATAATGAATGCAATAATGTAGTGATGATTCAAACAGATAATAAAAAATATGAGTGTATGTGAGGCTTTTAAATCTTGCCTTCTGAAAATGACCAACTTGGTTGGTGGAGTCGACAAGATGTGCAGCCTTCCCAAAGAAAGTGTGGACACCAGTTGCTATCACAACAGCCTCAATTTCACCCTGCTTTACTGTTGAACCAGAGTAGACGCCATCACCAGGACCTTTGGTGACCGGCAACGATTCTCCAGTTAACGCAGACTACAAATAGGAGATGAGAGAAAAATGTGAGATGAAGAAACCTAGTAGGATCAAATGAAGTGGGAAGGTGACTACATGTCAAAGACATTAAGGACCTGATCAATTTTCAAAGGATCTCCATCAAGGAGTCGAGCATCCGCAGGAATGATATCTCCAAGTTTAATGCTGATGATGTCCCCAGGCACAAGGATGGCTGCCTCTTCCTCGGTCCAATTGCCATCACGAAGCACCTATGCACCAAAACACAACATTTGTTCCAATTTTCAAATAGGCATCACAAAGATGATATATGGAGAACAGTGAAATGTCATGAGCTAAAGAACCTTGGCTTTCGGTGCAAGACGGGCCATAAGTGCCGCGGCAGCATTCCCAGCATTATTTTCCTCAATGAAACTGATAGTTGAGTTGATAAGCAGCAGAGTGATGATACCAACAAAGTCCTGCCAGTCTGGTGGCTTCGCCTGATGATAAGATATATATCATCTAGTGTTAACAGAGCAGAATGTAAAACTTCACACATCACCAATCCTAAATAAAAGAAAGCAAACAACTTAATGATTCTTTTCATAGTCCTTACCCCACCATTGGCCAGTGCGATAGCCATGATAGCTGCAGCCTCCATGACCCACGACAGTGGATTCCACATGAATCCCAGAAACTTAAGAAATTTGCTCTCCTGCAGCCATCAACAGTTCAACTGTATATATATATATATATATATATATATATATATATAGAGAGAGAGAGAGAGAGAGAGTGTTCACTCTCATACAAGTAATAAACAGTCCACGAGATGACCAAGGATGCTGGAAAAACCTGACCTCCTTCTCTTCGAGCTTGTTGGGACCAAATATTTCCAGGCGCTGCTGCGCCTGCTCAGAAGTAAGCCCCCCACGGCTGCATCTCAGATTCTCAAACACTTCCTCGAGTGGGATGTTCTCCTGCAAAATAATTGTAATAACAGCTTTTTGTAGGCCATGCAAAGGCGACCAATTTTAATTACCATGATGTACATCAAAATCAAAGAGAAAATATATTGCTAGTTTCATTACCAGTGTGCAAACTGCAACCTACTGTTCCCACCAACTAAACCCAGGGTCCATGCGTCTAAGACTCTAAGGTACATTTCCAATTGAATAAAACTTGCATGCTCATCAGTTAACCGAATTTAGTAAAAGAAAAAAAAATAAAATACCCAAAAAAGGACATCACGAATTAAAGCAAGACGTCAACAATCAGCATATTCACACAAGCAAAGGGTTATGATAATCACAAAGAGTAGCAAAAAAGACGTCAACTTATTCATACAAGCAAAGGGATGTCAAGATCAGAAAGAGTAGCAAAACCACGGAACTATAAAATTAGTAAGCGTGGTAAAGAAAGAACTGTATTACAGGGACATCACCTAGAATTATGAATTTTACAAACATTAAAAGGAAATTGGACCCCATTCTGCCAACCACCGAGCCAGCCAAACAAGAATTAGCAATCCTGGAGTCTCTTCACATCTCCAAGCAGGCAAGCACAAGAAAACTTTACAGCGAAGGACTAACGCGTGAAATACCAAGAACGCAGAGCAGAAAAATTATCCCTTTCTAGAACATCGCAAACCAGATGTTATCTCCAGCGTATGACCCAGAAGATGAATAATTTAGCAGGACAATTCTCCCACCCTGCAATTCTAAGGCCACCACGTCCTTGGCAAGTAACCAAACCACAACCCACATGCCGATTCAATTCAAGAACCAAGACGCGCATTCGCGCAAGGCCGCAAGGGCATCCGGACATTCCACTACAACCCAAAGAACCGCCCCAAGAGAAAGCGAGAAAGCCGGTAGTTACCAGGTCGACGACCTCCTTGAGGACGGCGTCCAGGTTCCCCTCCTTGTCGGCCATGGCAGCACCCCTGTGAGCCCCCGGTGCCGCACGAAGCCCCTCTGTTCTCCCTCTGCTCGGCAACTTCCCCCTTTGGCCTTATACGCAGGGGGTTCTAGAGCATTGTAAATGCGCAGGCAGGGGTTTTCTGTGAGTGGGAAGAGTGAGTGACGAAACCTCTGGAGCGGCGGATAGAGGTAGGAGGAGAGAGAGTGGGTTTCCACGCGGCGCAGAAGAGACAGCTCGAGAAGAGGTGGGAGAAAAATGGTGTTTGAAAAGAAAATCGTATAGCAAATGAAAAGGGTAGGTAAATGCCGGAATTGGTAGGAGAAAAGTGGTTTTATGATGCAATCGGATCGTCTGCGTCTCTTAAACTAGTGGCCTGGTGTGGTGTGTGGCAGGTTAAAGTCTTGAAACCGACAAATGTGAACCCTTGACAGACGATGACACAAGTACTCATGACACTGAACCAAGCAATTCAACAGAAAATCTTGATCGGCATTTCTGTGTATGTATAAAGAATGAAAATCTGAAAAGTGGCTGATGAGTGAATTTTAAATCAAGTCATTCGAGGAACATGAAACCATATATATGACATAGGTCCGTTCAAAAAAAATATATATATATGACATAGGGTACATGCACAATCGATATATATATATATATATATATATATATATATATATATATATATATAATGGGAAAATGTGCTAACAGAAAGGCACATTGTGATATATACTGCCTACGATGTAAAAATGTGCGTAATATATTGCCTTTAGTTTCTGATATAAATTGCATACGATGCTAATTAAACAGAAAGGCCACCCAGATGACTCCTGCTGACTAGAAAACTTATATACGGTGGACATAGCATAGCAATATAGCATTTACCGTATTAAATTACTCCCTATTGTCCATAGCTGGGGTACTTGATGTGGAGAAAATGTTTCTTCAGTTCAGAGAGAGAGAGAGAGAGAGTATAATCAAACTTGTGAAAGTTTCATATATGATATCAATTACTTTTAGTTCAGAAAAAAAATAACGTGTAACTTTAAAATTACTTTTTTAAACCCACAAAAATCATTAGCTTTATAATATATTTGATAAAAAATTGTACAGTATCCAAAGTCGAGCCATAAGTTTTTTTACCAGAAGGATTAATAGCAAATCAAACTAAGAATCTCTCTACTTATCCAAGAACCATAAGCTTCTACTTTAGTTTTTTTTATATCATGAATTTGGAGTTCCACTCAATATTTGATTTGATTGGTGCCACGGAAAATGCTAAATGTCATAAAAATGTAATAAAAGTAAAAAAGAAATATTTCTGAGAAGTAATAAAGGATGATTATCATATCCTACTCCATTCATTAGGAAACAAGAATTCTATTCGAGCAATCATACTCCAAACCGAAGAAACTCAAAATCAATCACTTAACAGCTTATTTGTTACCTGTTTCAGGTTAACTTACATTTAGAGATACAAATACAATGGGTACACAATGATGTTGTTTCAATTAAATAATTACAATGGCATGATACTCTAACTCATTTTTTTCTCCTAGATTAATTACATACAATGTCATCCTAGTTCATCTTATCAAGTTTTGCATTCCCTACTTACATTCCCAAGAAAATATGCTCTCCTATCATCATATTTCTATTCATCTTTTAACGAGAGATTCTAGATGAAGCGCCAAAACAAGAGCCTACGTGCTGGCAGAAATACATAATACAAGGGTTTAATGCGCATGTAGAAAAGATTCTGGATTGGGTTCCTGTCGTTGTTAAAGAACAAGAACAATGTAGTCGTGGCATTTGCACTCTCTTCGGTTATCAAGTGGAATCTGAATTATGTGAGAATGAAGGAATTGACTGTTCTATACAAAGCTAGTTTTTCTTCGAGAAATTTCTTTATAGCTTTCAATCCAAGCACTTTCAAAACTGCCAAGAGGATATTGATCCGGTGTTAAAACGTTGCTTAAGATTTGGAACGTATAATAAAAGGCTATTTAAGAAGAGAATAAAAGGGGCGGAATTGACTTCAGAAAAAAATCGACCTATATATAGATTTGGAACAGCATTGAAATTGAGTTGTGATGAAGCAAATGGCAGCTTAAGATATGACCAGAAAGACTTGGTATATTGATGTGCAATCTCGTATTGATTCTAAAAGAAAAAAAATAACATGATCTATGAGCGTAAATTAATATACTATATAGGTCGATCTCATGATTCATTGTCAGCATGGCAACAGGGACCCTTGATGACGTACCTGGTGAAGGGAAAACTCACACTGTACTGTACATTCAAGTCCTTCTGGAAATAGCGGAATTCAACTGCTTCAGGATTACAGGGTGCTAGTTCCTGCACCCTAGTCCGTATTCATGTGAATACTTGCCAAAATGAAGTGTGTGTTTTTTTTTTCTATAAACTCAAATCTTATCCCTATGACTGGTGGAGCAACATCACGATGACGCCGGAAATGCCAAAGAAAGTTGTACGAGCCTTGGTCATGCTCGTCACATAGGAGATATGGAAGGAGAGAAATGCTAGAATTTTTCGGCATCACGAGTCTAGTGTAATTTCACTTTTTTACAAAAATTAAATCTGAGGCTAGCGATTGGTGCCTCGCTGGTGCAAAGCACCTAGAGTCTCTAATAAGGCGAGAGTAGGCTTTTGTTCCTTGCCGGCACGCCGGCTGTTTCTCTCTATAAACTATCTGCTTTATCAATGAAATAAGCACAATCTCGTGCTTTTTCGTTCAAAAAAAATCTTATCACATGCGCTGGTTATTTTCACGGTTACATATTTATATAGGAGTATTTGTTTTTTTATCTTAACTGACAAAGAGAATATCTCCACCAAATAAAAATGGCATGCCAATGTTACGAGGCCACGGTGATTGATATCTTAATTGCATCATCAACAATTTTTGAATAAATATTTTTAAATAATCCTTGAATGTCCCAATATCACTTTTATTGTTATTATTAGGGAAATTGTTTTGTAGTCACCTAATAATCCTATCTGAATCCAACTACTGTATTGGGAGAGATTTAACTTCCCCTCCATTTAGGGAGAGTTGGAGTAGATTATTGATTCATCCCAATATTTTGTTGAGAAAATAGAGATTTTCTTTCAATATGATAGTTGGACAGGGAATCTACTAAAGTATTACTCTCTCCGGATGACTTTTTGCCATGGCTTATGAGCATTCGTCCCATTCAAAAAAAAATAGGTATCAATAATTTTGTTTTAACTTACTTTATTATTTTATATTAAGTATGGCTTATCTTTTTGTATGATTACAACAACTTTTTGAATAAGATGAATAGTCATTGTGATAGAAAAAGAGTCAACCCTCAACAGCGACAAATATTTTGGTAGAGAGAGTTTTTTAGGCAATCTACTGGAGTACTATTTAGGCAATCTACAGAAAACTCCCTCCATATCATTAAAGGAAATCATTTTGAGATTGTCTTAAATCAATTTTTAATTTGACTAAAAATATTTTTTATTTGTTAAGTTTAGAAATATGAAAATAATATGAGTAAATTCGTATTAAAATATAGTTTTATAAAGTACTCTTTAAATATATTTATAAATATTTTATAGCAAAAACTATTTATGAAAACTATGTTTTTGAAGACCATGTCAATGTTCTAAATGACTTTCTTTTTTTAAGTGAACAGGAGGGACACGCCACTACGGGATATATTAAGAATCAAAATAAAGAACCAAGTACAAAGGGGAAAAACAGATGAAAAGTAGCGAATTTACTGATAAAAATATTTTTAATCAAAGTTTAAAAAGTTTGATTTAAGACAATCCTAAAACGACTTCCTTTATAATGATATAGTAATCGACTTTCTTTAACAACTAGGAGGGAGTATTATTTTTTTACCAACTATTTCAGAATGACAGTGGACTGGGAAAACAAGATCTACCGAAGATTCTCTCCGGACACTGAGGTTAGAACTCATCTCCGAAACTGTTGTCATGTGTCTCATGTCTTGGTGTTTAGATGATGCAGCGGATGTGATAATTTTACTCCTTAACTGAAACATGCATGTGTTTGTTCCTCCGGAGTGCATTACCAAACTTTGAATCTAGTTTGTGGAGTTAGGTTTGCACCAGAATTTATGAAAGAATAAAGACTGTAGTACGGGATAATGTTTATCGGCAGATGCATGTTTATCATGATGAAAAAGTGAGATCGCACGAATAGACCTGCACATCAAATCTATCAAGCCAAATAGTACCATGACATGAGGAAGTGAGAGATGCTTCTGTGTGGCAGCATCCAAAAACGCAGGAAAGCGATTCCCTTGCCTTGAATCTTTTATTTTGTTGCCTTTTGTCATCAATGTATTGTATTAGCAAAAAGCAATGAGTCTTCCTCAATCCTTTTCCTATTGATAGAATGAAGCTAAAATTGGAGAACTACATTTGTTTAATTGGCGAACAATTTTCAGCCGCATGGTCTAAAATCTCAGTCACCTACTCCCATCTCCCATGTGCATCTTTGACAACAACGGGACCATTTATTTTATGCCTAACTGGGTTATATATTCCACGTACTGATTACATTAATCATGAAGTTTGGCCTAGTTCAACAAGAAAGTCTGAGATTTGTTAGCTGTCTCCCAAAACTCTTTAACAAAATCTTTTGGACCTTACACCCCTGCATAAAACAAATAAATAGCTCGCATCCATGTTTCGAATACACAGAAATCTGCCCGCGGATTGAACTCACGGACATTTTTTTGGATAGAGGAAGGTCGCCGCCTCGCCCTATCACCCCAAAGAAGAGATGTTTAGCGTCACCGTCCATTTTGATCTTGATAAACGCATACGGTGTAGATAACATATACGGAGAACATACTGAACATGCTAGGAACATGCTCGAACTCGAATAGATGATAGGGACTGAACATGCACATCAATAGTGAGCATTACACGCACCGTTGTATGGAAAGATCACAAACAACCCCCGCCAGGTATGTGACCATGTCATGTTCGAAGTGCACTTCGCAGAACTTTCTAGGTTCCAGGACATAAAACACACCGTGTACAATGCTTCGTAGACAATGGCAACCAACACGGCAGCATGATCCTCACATATTGCGATCATGGAACAGATATCTCAACTCCTACCAGCACAAACGTGAAGAACTAATGCAAGTCACAGCATTGCTTAATTATTCTCTGTTCAAATGCTAAGCATATAAAAGATTTGTTCAGGAATCATGTAAGTTTTTATATATGACATATTTAACATAATTATACTTTCCTATATTTGATACCCACCCCAACTCGGTTGCTGAGATTGAGGAACTGTGCATCATGCTGCTAAAGTCAACAGCATGAAACTAACCCGCACCAGTGAATAATGCAATCATTAGGTATGCGAAGGAGTCCTGGAACAAATTAATTGAATGAATGAATTTCACCTTTTCCCAGAAGAAAAATGCTAGGTTTTGTTGATATACGCAGGCAACCAGCTGCTAGTTATTCTTCCAAATATCATCAACAGTTACTTAAAGACAGCCAGCAAAAAATTCTGCTTAATTCAGATTGTCAAAATTGGGCTGGTTATTAGCAGTACTATAACTAAGAGTATTCACATGAACTGATTCCAGCTCTTTGTAGCTTTCAGCTATTTTCCATTAGTCGCGCCCGCACCCTTGTGGAAAGGCCAGAGGCTAGCCAACCTTTCAAGCATTCCAGCACCTTTTGAGAAGTAGCCCAAGGCCTGTGGAGGGGCAGCAGGGGGGAAATCCTCCGGAGGCATGGCAAATGGCCGCACCATTTTCTCAAACTTGTCCATCGTTAGGCATGACCCAACTTCCTGTAGTCTCTCGGGTCCCATTATCGGCAGGGTGTGCTCCTGGAGTAAGGAAGAACTTTCGCTGGTTTTGTCCTGGGTCAACATACATCCTGTCAGTAAATTCAGGCAGTTCTACTAGGATGCAAAACACAGCTGAATTTGTGTCCAGTATAGTGCAGAGAATCACCTCCAGGGGACTGAGATCAGCACCACGACTGAATGTCATTTCAATCCGGAACCTTTTCTCATCTTCTAATGGAACCTGCAAAGGCAAACAAAAAGAATTGTAAGCAGAATGGATTGGACAATAGCAACTTGAAACTGGTCATATGGCATTAACAGCTTATCAATTGTACACATGACATCTAAATAGCCTTCCTATTATTGTGAACAAGATAGCGCATACAGAGTATACCCTACTAGAGAAAACTGCCAGTACATGCTACCAAGACAAGTCCCCAATACCAACAAGAGTAAGCCATTTCTACATCATAAATGAATGGACTGCCCAGCTACAGATCATGCTAAAATACAAGAATACATAGATCCAGATATAGAATAAAATGAAGCATGATATGGATGTATAGCTACATGTGTTTTTTTGGGGGGTTCTTTTTCCTGTAAGGGGGCAAATGAAATGCTTAGTGGCAAGACCTCCTATATAAATTACTCCTAGGTCTCTTGGAATAGTATCACTGAAAAGGTGCTGCAGCAAAATTGAAAAGAACAAATCCATAAGATCAGATAGTTAGGATTAATAACAAGCCAACAGCCTAAGAGCTAGTTTGTCACAATATCCTCAAGGTGTTTGATTGACTAAGTTAAAATATGACACTTGGGTACAGAAGATAACTTCCTTTCTTTTTTTCCCCGAGTAAGAAATAGTAAGAGACCACTCATTATGGTAGTTATATTATAGATATATAGCTACTACAAAGATAACTTCCTCAAAGAAAGGAGTCAATACTTTCTAGTCTAGTAAGATAAAAACGTAAAGTTCAATAACTTCAAAAAAAAAAAATACAAACTCATGAAGGCTCGTGCTATGGAGTGACTAGGGATAGATGGAATAGCAGGAAGAACTGGCAATTCACCCTCAAATCTACATGCATGCTACTGAGACTATTGAAAGGTGAATGCGCAGGCGTAGCCCATAACAATGCAAAGTCACTTGTAACAAAAAGGTCAACGATTGTACAAAGACTAAATAAAGATGATAAAGGGTCCATACCTCAATGTTTTCAAACATCCGAAGCACAATATTACTCATGTAGTCAAGCTCCTTAGTTCTATGTAGGCGGTCCAAAGCACTTTGGCAGACAAGGCTATCTTCTCCTTGCAGACATTCATCCAAATTACAGTAGCGAAGGACATTCATTAAGGAGTGTATATGAGACTCCTGGTGCAAAAAAAGCAGGTGATATCATTGACAGTTTCAAAAGGATGATAAGAACAAAGCATGCAGCAATAAAATGCCCCAGCATACCGATGTGAAGTAAAGCCTTGTACGGACATGACGCTCAGGTGTCCTCACATTGGCATACCTGTAATGAAATATACCAACTACATAAGCTCTGCATGTAAATTACCAGAGAAAAATTGAATCTCATAAAAATCAGAGAAAGAACACACTTAGGGTCTAGGCGATATTTAGTTTCTCTATCATCTTCATCTTCCTGGTCCAATGACTTCTCACTCGTAGAACTAGATCTTCTTCCATCCTCATTTCTAACATGAATCTTTTGCTGGTGTTCTACTTCTTTTGTTGGTAGGAATATAGCCTCATCTTCAATAAATTTTGGTTCAGCAACACTTATAGCTTCTTCACGAGTGTTCCGTAGATCAATTAAGATTTTTCCCAATAAACGGCGTGCTATCTGGGGGGGGGGGGGGGGCATGAGAAACATAGAGTGAGACAGCTTACAAGAAACAGAAAATAGTACGAGACTTCAAAAAAGGTAACCACAGGGCCAATTCAACAGAGCTCATACGATATGATGGTAAATTATGATGAGCTATGTGATACTGCTTGTACCATTACCCTGATTAGTAATATCACTCAAGCATCGCCGAGTTCATGGGGTGGGACTTTTTGCAAGCTTAATATTGATCTAATCATCATGTGGTCACAAGGGCCAAAATTAAACCCAAGTTTTTCAACTATAAGTGTGAGAAATGAAGAGAGTTTCACAGGGAACAATTACTAAACAGTTAACTGTGAGGATTTCAGTTTGAGAATGCAGAAGTGTCTATGAAAATCCAATTGATTGAACATGGGTAATCAGCTGACGGTATTGTAAGTATAATGACTGAGGAGTGAATTTTGCTCCAGAACAAACCTTTGAGCCAATTTTTAGTTTTTGCTTTGGGTTAATCCCGTACTCATTTGGAATGACGCCATCAGCAAGTGTCTACAAAAATACAAGTGTAAGATAAGCAATAAAAAAAGTTCTAAAGAAACATTCTTGAGAGCACACCTGCATCCAAGCAGAAAGAGTGCTACAGAACAAATAAATACATGATATTGTACAAGGGAATTGGCAGAGTAAATCTCCTGCGAGATATAGAAAATAGAAACAATGCCAAGCATAGTCTCCCTTCTATGTCACTTTAGTCTGAACCATATAAAACACTAGCTTGAATTTGTTTTTCCATGTAACAGCACTCCTATGTTAAACTGTTACTCCATTTAATACAAGGTATCATCACATGTGCAGTAACTGGTGCCACTTATAAGTGCATGCTTAATCAGCAAAAAAATTGTGACGGATCAAGAAAGCATACAAAACAACACAACTGTAAGGTTGCTTACCTGAGCAACTTTGAAGAGCTCTTCCAAACCCTCAAGATCAAGATGAGCATTATGCAAAAGGTCATACCTGCCATTCGGTGCATTAGTTTAGATACATAATTATGCCACTTACAGAAGCAATATTAGGACCATGATGTAAGTGATCTTAAGAATTCAAACTAAACATGTTTTACATAGATGAACGGTAACACATCATATTTACATTGCTCATATTGGTCGCACACATTCTTTCTATATTTTTTATATAAAGTTTTCATAATTTCATGGTATACCACACATTTTGACCCTCCTTTAAAATGCATACCAAAGTCCCATAAAAACGCACATGACAAGTGGAAAAAAAAAACTACTATCTTTTCCTCTTTTTGGAGTATATTTCCTTGTTTCTAAGTAATCCAATTGTTAGAAGATCGCTTACTTGCAGGAGTCATAAACGTCTGGGATCTGGGTAATGTCGAAACGGCTGCATTATGATACGAATCACCATTAATGTTTTAACAAAATAATTACATTGATTTGTGAACATCAAAGTAGTTATAAAAGGTGAAACAGTTTACTCTTTTCTTTCGTTGTATAAATCTCTCTCAAGTTTTCTCCATCTGGCAAACATCAAGAGGAAGCTTTCGCTACCACAAGGCAACCCAGCAGCAATTCGAGCCACATCAATAGTTGTCTTCCCAAGAGCTTTTGCTTGGTCATATTTAGAAAATGAGCTTGTCAATGCCAGCTTTTCATCTTCACCTTCAGCGAGTAGCTTGACTTGTGCAGTTACTTCTTTTGTCAACTTGGCCTGGTTAATGTGTAGCAAGGGAAAAGATAAACAATCATTATCCATGACATTGTAACACTATGCAGCTCAGAAATCAAACAGTGTGCGTCAAGAATTGAAACTGCGCCAGAATTTGGTCTCTGGTCAGGTCCTTCTCCTGGGCTTTAAGTGCAGGGGAGTGTGTGTTTGTGCTGTGCAGTCTCTGTGTGTATTTATGTGTGTCTGGGTGTCTGTGTGGGTATGGGTTTTGTTTTTCGTGTGGTTTGTGGGTTTCCTGTAAGCCTATGCTGGGCTCTTCTCCTATTAATACAATGATATGCAGCTCTCCTACGTGTTCTAGAAAAAATAACTGCGCCAGAAAAATATTTGCCTAGACAAACTGTTGGGAAAGCATGCCAAGTATAGCCATCCAAACAAGAGAGGAAAAAAGATATGAATTTCATCAGAATGCAAGAAAATATATTTCAAGCAGATCACTGACACGAGTACTGAGTTGCTAATTTTGTAGGAGACATTTAGATATGTTGAAGCATTATAACCACTCAAAGCACTTTACCATCTTTGGCAGGAGTTGGGAAGCATTTACAGGCAATCCTGCACCATCGACCATCCACGGAAATTCTGCTGACTCTACGGTGTCCTTTGCTTTAGCATTTGAAATGATAATCTCATGCAACCTAGCCTGAAAGAACAGTTCATTTAACTTCTGGTAAAAAATGGAGTAAATTCATATTATACTTACTGTTTTGAAAATCGAATGTCTAACTTCCACTAGGTGTACCCTCCCGCCCAGTGCTTAATGGCCAATCAGACAGGGGCGAAGCTGCCTTATGGCACTGGGGTCCGGTGACCCCGAAGAAATTTACCAAAGCAACGGTAAAACACTGTTTAGCACTGTTTATTCAAGTGTTTGATCCGATCTGGCTTCACCCCTGCATCCAGACCATATAATACTTAGGGACTAGCCAGCTGGGTTCTACCCACCACATGACTAGTGCCTAAGGATTTTTGCAGTAGAACAGTGTTTTTTTGTTTTCCTAGCATATCTAGGGGGCTCTTAATTCTCTTATTATTCTGGTTGGATGGACCATTTGGAAGCATCGGAATGACTGTGTGTTCAATGGTACTTCCCCAAGCATGGCTGCTGCCTTGATCTTGGCAAAAAAATGAAGCACAACTGTGGAAGATGGCAGGAGCTAAGGGACTATCCCAAATCATTGTTAGGACTGATTCTGGGTAGGGTCGAAGTGGTCAGGGTCTTGCTATCCCCGGTCTGTGTCTGAGGGTGCAAGGGCAATAAAATGAGGTGTTCTAAGAGTTTGGGTGAGGCTTGGGTATGTCCTGGGTGTGTGCGTGTGTGTGGTGGTGTGTGTGAGTCTATGTAAGACTCTTCTCCTTCTATTAATACAACGATACGCAGTTCTCCTGCGTATTCGAGAAAAAAATATCTAGGGGGCTAGATTATCAACCCCCACATGTTGAAAAACTGAAACATTAAGCAACATCTAGCGTCTTCTTAATTCAAAATTTCAGACAGATGGCTATTTGAACCCAAAAAAATTTTGACACAAAATAAGTCCTCAAAACTTTCATCGAAAGGCAAAGATTTTTTATTAAAATTAAAATATGTAAGCAAACCTTTGCTTCATTCATCTCGGTGCTGGCATCTTCCAGTCCATCTAGCATGGAGGAGTCTTTACTTACTAGAGATACCTGAAGAGTTACTATAAATGACAAAGTTGAAAGAGAGGCAAGATCAAGAAACAAAAGGGATCTAGATCATTAGCAACCAACCAGTATTGGAGTTAGCTGCCCTTCCAAATCAAGAAGGCCTTTTGCAAATGCTGCTGCAGACATCTGAAATGTAAACCACCATGAACATGTGCATTAGGGATACCAAATTGAGTACAAAATTAAAAAAATTTCTACTACATCTCAAGACATTAACCAAGGGATATCCGTATGAGCAAACATTTACAGAACTTTCTAGTAAATTCCAAGCCATTAGGGATATCTTGGAAAAATCACTCTCTTTTTTATTTTGTCATTCCCTGCACCTAGTCAAATATACCACATAAAAATAACATAGCGAGTGAGACCATGGCCTTTGTTATTTACCTTCGTCCCTCGGTCCCATGTCGGACAACTTTTAAGGGCTAGAAGACACAACAAAGAAGTGCCATTTAACAGCAAACAGAGTCCCATGTGAGATCACTTGAGGATGTTTATGTTCAAGGTGATCTTCATAAAAAAAAAATTGTTCCTATGTAATCTTTTTTTGTGGCAAAGTCATCATTTCTGCGGTCATGTAATACTACTTCTAATCACATGGTTCCAAATATGCCAAACCATCCAAGTTTACTTACTGAAAGTACCACAATAAGTTTGGTTGTCTATGTACAACAGTGGTGATACTTTGTCCAATTATGTAGGAAAAAGTCAAAGATTCAACTAGCTAGAAGTACAGTGCGACATTACAGCTATAGACTCCACGGATGCCAATTTCAGAGGATTCCAAAAGGGCTATTACAAGGGGGCAATAAATCAGGAGAAAAATATGACTAAATATACCTGCACACGGCCTTCATCCGAACTATATATTTTTAAATCATGTCTGTACGTGCTATGGAGACGAAGCAAACCAGTTCCTTCACCTATATATAAAATAATGATAGTCGGGGGTAAAACATTTAAGTAGAGGGAAATAATTCACATAGAAACTTCATATTGTCAACTAGCAAGAAACAAAACAAATTTCTGATGGAGAGTACATTTTAGTGAATAACAAAGATGATTTGAATAAAACTGAAGGTCACATGCATAGCAAAGATCATCTTGAATTCAAGCAAAACTAAAAAAGACATCTGATAATATGTAAAACTGCCAGGAACAAGACATATGTGAACTCCAATTACTAGAACAGACATATGATAATAATGGACATCTGATATAGAAAGGTTGTCAAAACCTGCGAGGATCTAGAGTGAAAAAAAATGGAGTTTTATGATCATCTTTATACCATCACGAGCCATATGTGATGTCCAATGACTAGAACATGACACATCAGCCACTTATACATGTGAAGCAACTATATCCTCTCTTGCCAATTTGGAAAACTTTCACAATTAAAATAATTACAGTGACCTAACTGACCCCATATTCAAGATTAGCAACACAGCAAAACAATTTTCAACTTCAGGAACTTGGGACCCAAGCGGATTCACAGCTAAAGTTTCACTGGCACAATTTTATGTGAAAAAGCTATCCAACATTGTACGTTGAGATAAGCAAAAGATTGCAGTATAAAAACTATCATTCAAAAAACATATGCTATTTACTCGTTTCACAGTATGATATAGAGGCAATGAGAATATGAACAACCTGGATATATGTTGTTTCTGAAAAACCTTCCCAATTCCTCTGCCTGAATGAAAAGCATACAGAAATCATTAGAGAAGATATATTCTGTAGTAATGTAACTGTATAAATGTGTTGTGGTGCACAAATTTATCAAGAAGCTCACTGAATAAGATTTTTGAAAAAAGAATGATAAAAAATGTTAACTGATTTGGAATGAGTCTAAGCCAATAATTCATGGTTATACACTGTTAATATATTCAAAATTTAATGTTCACTTCCATTCCATGGATTAAGAAGGTTTCTACTACAACAAATACAGGTAGGAACTTTGCAATGGTGAACAAAAAAAACAGTGCATTTCTTTCTGCTGGGTCACTATGGTATATACAACGTATGGGAAGGAATGGCTCAACATAGGCCTATGGAGACGAAAACTAAAATCTGCATACTTTAAAGTAATTTTCTAATTTCAAATTGACCACTAAAATCTTCACTTTAAATAAAACATAGAAATGAACAGCTCCAACAAATACTCATTATCAAAATTTAGTAGATACATTAAGAACTAATATTTGATAATTTCAAGCATGCATTTTGAGTTTCAACCTGCTTTCTCCCAGCATGAGTGAGTACACCACCATATTTCAGAATCATCAGTGCTTCAATTGGTCGTTCCTCTTGACCGTCACCGTTGCGTTTGGTAACTTTCATCCATTTCAGTGGCTTTAGCTGCACTTTCCTATAAATGCCAGAGAAATGCCCGCCCTAGTATTGGAATAGAAGCATAAGTTAACAAATGTCAGAAGACTCCTGATAGAAGATTTTCCTGGCAGATAAATCAGCATTCAAGACTGAACGATAAAGTTTAAGTTAGTCATGTTTTCCATTTGGCTCTTCCAAACAGTAGGAAAATTGGCAAGTTTGCTAGAGCTTCATCAAAAGAACTCTGCTTATTTTCTGCATTGACATAACATAATAATATACATCTATGTTTGATAAAGAATTTCTTTAACTGACAAGGTAGTGTAGTCCTATACAGTGTGTGTTATCTATTATTCATACAAGCCCATTCAGTAAGTTTTGAGAATTTTGTGGGTGATTATTTGGTGTCGAACTACTTTAGACCATATGGTTGGCACCTGATCTATTAACCTGCCTGGAATATCCGTTAGACCAACTAGTGAAAGAGAGATTCAATGTGTCCATAGCAAATGTTTTGGAGAGGTACATCTGAATCATAAGAAATTACCTCCTCCAGTACGGCTTTGACTTGTCGAAGCTTTTCAACATGCTCGATATCTTCAGCATCACTATCACTCTCCCGACCAGACCTAAAAATACACGACATTCATTCATGTTTCAGATGTTACTAGGTTGAGGCAGCCAATCAATGTTTACAAGTGCATATGTAACTCAAGAAATCACTAAAAACCAGCAGAATAAATTATGTATTCCTTCTAAATGCAAAAGCGGATAAAAAAAATGTTCCAGATTTCACACAACAGAACAGTTAAAAAAACAGAGCTCCATACCAAACTAACTATTTTAAACAGTGGATAAAAGTACTAAGACTACAATACTTATTCTAGCACACCATACCTAGTTGGTGGTACAAGTTGTCTTGTAGCATCTAGCAAGTCTTGTAATTGTATGGCACTTTTCAGTTTCGTCTGCAATAAGAGCCAAACAAAGATTCAATTAAGAACCATAGATTAATTAAAACTAAAGATTCAGAAAAGAGGATACCTCAGCTCTTGGCTTTCCACCATTGTACTTCAGCATCAAATTCAGGAGCTTTTCCTCTGTAACTTTCAATTTCACCTTCTGCTTAGGTGTTCGATCACCACTAAACAAATATGTAGTGTTAACATACAGCAATATATCATTGATAATTTATCTGAGAACAGCTAAGAAATAAGAGCATCCTTACTGGCGTATCACAACAATTACACAGCGTAATTCTTCTGACTGCCCAAATGTGCCAATTATTCCACTTCCCTGTCGTGTAAGACCTTCAGTGGACTGAACTGGTTCAGATTTCCATGGAAGGTTTGGAGGGATAGTTGATGAAAGATGAGGAGCTTTAGCATCAAGAAATATTTTTCTCAAGATGCAAGCAGCGTCATCATAATACCTGAGTGTATAGTTTGTACAACCAATTATCCAACAGGCATGCTTCAAAAAGTAAAGAATGTGAACTTTAAGAAAAGTTACTTGTACGAGTTCTTTACAAAGCTCCATCCGTTAACGTCGCAGACATACGATCTCCCATCACACCTTAAGAGATCAAAACCACATACCTATGGAAAAACAAGACCATAGATAAGAACATAAAATGGAACTAAGAAATAACATGATGTGAGAGAATCATCAGAAAGAGATCAGGAGTGTATTTTAATAGTTGAGCAGTATCTTGGCTGTTCTCCCTCTACATTAGACAGCACAACACTAGGTCCATTCAGCTGAATTACAGATTGGAAAGTCTGCAAGCTTTTTGACCAAATTGAACAATACAATCTAAACTACATAACTATCTAAACAGGGTGATCACTTAATTCTTTGTCAGTCCATCCCCTGTCTGAAGCCTAAAGGAGCATCTCCAGCAGTCTCCCAATAAACCGCCCCCAATAACTGGTATTGGGAGATGTCTCAATTCCAGTTTTGGAACTATTGGGAGACTTGCTTTTGCATTCTCCAAAAACATTTCCATTAAACACAGATAGAGAATGAAAAGAAAACCTTCCCAGTGGTAAACAAATTCTTAAGTTGATTCTTGCATAATTGACTCGTGATTTTCTTGTTGCTAATAGTTACTGAGATTTAACAGGATGTCAAAAATCTCTACGACATACTTCAGCCCAAGGTCAATAGAAAAATAAGAAAACAATTATAAAGAAAATATTGTAGATATCCTAAGGCTCCTAAAAATATACTTAGGGATAATAGGGCCATGTTACCATCTGTCTAAAAGCACTGCAGACATCTCTTGCCATTTGTTTCTCCATAGGGGTCAAAAGTACAGGGTAGCGTACCTTCAAGTAATAAATTAAAATAGAAAGACCAATCAGAAATAAGAATGCATTTCATTTTCATCATGACTCGAGGAATGAAATAATAGTCAACATTGAGTATTAGACTCAGGATGCATAATTCAAACATGATAGCATCACAGCATATAACATCCAGCAAAAAACACTACTCATGAGAATTGTAGCATGTTGGCCTGACAGATCCACAGGTTGGCACATACTCAAGTTTGAACCTTCATAGTATGTTAAACATCCACATTAGCTTATTTGCAAACACGTATGTGAATTTTAACATAACATGTAATGATGGTAATCAAAATAGGAATTAACTTTCTCACCAATCCTATTTGCAAGAATCATAAACCATCCGCTAATTGAAAACACAAAACAATGGCATTTCTGAATTAATAACTTAATAAAGAAAGCATGAGATATTACTTCTTTCCCATCAGGATTCCTCATAACAACACCATCAACAACAGGAGATTTCCGTGCCTCGGCATGTGCATATCCTGGGCCAACAGTGTAAACCTGAAAAGGTTATTTAAATGTAAGTTGGATAACCTACAACTAAGTTGTGAAATGGCATGATACTTTATGCAGACAAAGCTATTAGAATCCAAAAAGATAGTGAGTTATCAAGTATAATAATCACTGGGTTTATTCATGTTAAGAAAGAAGAGGTCAAGATTAAGTGAGATTTTAGTCGACAAATACAGATATGGAGAGGGAGGGAAGGAGGGATATGTGTTGCTTTCACTTCAGGTTCGCAAAAGGAGAGGAACACAAGGAAATATTAGGAGAAAATATTTGAGAACAACCAAAATCGCAAATGTGAAATTAAGCTGCTTTATGACATTTTGACTATACATCAATAAACAAGAAACTTGTGAAAGGCATCTTACTTTAACATCGGTGCCACCAGTAGGCATGAATTCCTCATATATGTAAGATCCTTCACGCCTCACTCTCCTAACATCAGGGTGGAATTCACTAGAACGGTTACCAACCTACATTTTTTCAGCAATGCATAAATGTTTATACATTCTTCCAAACACTGAAAACTATGGAACTATGCAAACACACCTAAGCAATTAGCATTGAAAAGGTATAAAGAACATGTAAAATAAAAACTGACACTTCAATTGTTGTGGTAAATCAGAGTAGAACACGAGAGAGACAAGGAGGATGCAGGCGTGCTCGCCCTCCTCACAGAAGCTCTGAACAACCTGATTAAGGGGATAGTTTATTCCTTGTTTAACCCTAACAACTCTCTATTCTGCTCTATATGTAGCAGAGGACACTCAACCAATCCCTACAATTGTGGCACAGTAGCTAACAACTCAACTTCCTGAACTTATCCTAGCCACTAGATGATGCCGACTTCTTCTTATTCATGCGGCAATACTTGATCCCAGTGAAAGCGTCCACGACATCAATTCTGCTCAGCGAGATCAAAGGATCATTTACAAAATCATTAAAGGCTATATATTTTTTAATCTTGACAAGTTCCTATAGAAAAATAAAGATTAGCCATCACTTGTCATGAATCACAGAAGAAAAACCTCCAAATAGAATCTGCCTATATGTTATGAACCTTTAACCTTTTGTGGAGGCAAAACTCTCTAAGCGATTCATATATGCTAAAAAAAAGAAGTGGAAATTAGGCCATTGTAGATAAGTACAGAACAAAGATGGTTCTTAGAAAGTTGCATTCAAATGACAACAATTCTAATGCTCGCTGGCAAGGAGCTGTTGTTTTGAAGGGTGGAAGATGCTCAAGGATTTGTAAGGGCTCTTCCCCTCTTTTCTTCTTAATACTCCCTCCATCCATTTATCTCCGTCGCCGAAGCCTTCAATGCAAAGACCAAGGAGCACTTAATGGCCACGAGCTTTTCCATAAATCGTCGTCTGGTTTAATTGCATGGACGTCGCTTTGTTTCCCCGAGGAAAGCATCGCTTAACACCGCTAAATCGCCGTTTCCCGCGCAGCCGCGCTCGCGCATACGGCCGGCGTGACCGCTAAAAACCCCTTTCCCGCCACCTAATCGAGCGCTCGCACATAAGCCTCTCTTCACTGAACTCTTTCCCGCGTCCGACCGTGCGAGCGCATAGTGTATCTGTCGACGAAAATTTGGCAGCCCAATTCGAAAATTCAGCCACTCTTCAATTTCGTTTTCAGTTGGCGCCAGTCTTCAATTTTGTTTTCAATTTTCATGGCCTATATAAGTCGGCAAGGAGGCAGGAAAAACGTCCAGGCGAGTTCAGTGCTCTCTCTACCTCATCTCTTCTTCATTCTCCACCTCCGACTAGATGCCCAGATTAGGAATTGATCTGAATGAAGAAGCACATGAACTGCCAACTTGCATGCCATAGTTGCAGATGACGATGGCAGGCAAGGCGCCAAGCCACAGATGAAGTGCAAGGAGGTGCAGCAGATCGACGGAGTGCAAGATGATGGTGCAGCAACAGATGGCGCCAATTTCTAGGCTTGTTGGCTCACTCATTGTCATTCACTTTATGTTCAGTTAGAGTTTCTGTAACTGAGAGTTTTGAGTTTTTGCCATGGCGCTCCATTGCAGTCCACCGTGATTGTTGGCGAGGGACAACGTCGCGACGATGAAGAACGACCACGGCGAGAGCAGCAACGACTGGAAGAGATGGGAGGATGGGTTCCTAACGGAGGAGACGGAGGGCGTATTTCAAGCGACGGAGAACGACCGCAGCAGCGCATACGAGGAGTAGCGAGGTCCTGGGGACGAAGCGACGCCCATGGTCCCGCCTAAGACGACGGAGATTTTTGGAAAAAAATCTTTTTGCTTAGGCGACGGAGATTCATGGACGGAGGGAGTATAATAATACGCGGTTGTCCTACGTGCTCAAGAAAGAAAAAAGAAGAACAATTTTGAGCCAAGCAGTTACCTTCCGGAATAATTCCTTCATTCCACCACCAGCAGAACTAGGATAATATATCATTATTCGGTGGTCATCCCCTGGAACAAACACAAATAAAGAGGAACCATAAGACAATCAGTTGATCATATGATAAGTGATAATACACCAGTAATATAATACTGCAATAAACAAATCATGGTTTCACCACTCAAACCTTTCCCACCCAAAAATGATTAGTTGTTTCACATACAGAAAATTGCATTATGGTACTAATGAGAACGGTATTTTAGGTGAGAGAAGGCAAAGTGGCATAGCACCAAGAAACAAATAACTATATAAATAAGAGATGAATTACCATTGACAGGTTTCTCCACAAAAGGCTTCAAAAATCTCTTTCCATGAACCTCGACAAAATCTTCTTGCTCAATGAAGTAGTCTAGCTCTTGGTATGGATATTCCCTATTGACAAGGGCATAATCGGGCACAGGAATTCCATACTTCTCCAGATGCTTAAGCATGAAATAAGTATAGTTAGGTCACTTAAAGAATATTAAAAAAAAAAGAGTAAAAAGTAACTCATGGAAACACATTCGTTTAATTACAAAATCATTTGGAAGCAATATGCATTAAAGAGATACAATACTTAGAAGAGTAAATTGTGATATAATACATCAAACTTGTCTGTCTTGTTCAACTAGGTCACCAAACTTGCAAACTTTGTTGTGTCATTGCAAACCTAGGTACAATGGAGGGGCATGCAATGTTGACTTGTGCCATAATGGAATTGGATGCATGTAGTAGAAATAACAATGGCTATGTCCAGTAATTTTGCCCTCAACTCACCATGTCATGCCATCAATTATAAGTTTATAAC
Organism: Digitaria exilis; assembly: GCA_015342445.1. Taxonomy (NCBI): domain Eukaryota; kingdom Viridiplantae; phylum Streptophyta; class Magnoliopsida; order Poales; family Poaceae; genus Digitaria; species Digitaria exilis. The sequence goes on from JACEFO010001597.1 coordinate 1,248,743, forward strand.
AATTTAAACAAGTGGCCATATTCACTCTTTTAATGTTAATAAAAACAGCCAGTGGACATCAAAACCACTAAGCTATACCCAGCCAATGGAAATAATTTAGTCCTGGAAATTAATCAAAACAGTGTTCACTGTTAGTCATCTTGCTAAACTCATATAGGTATGCTATCAAAATAAACAGTGTCATCTTTGCTACTGTTCAAGACATCACTTGTAGGTGAATTATCTTCCAGGAACATCATATCATATGGATGACTAACCTAGTAACCTATGTAAACAGTAAACATCTCGAGTGCCATAGAAACACATGTTTTTTAAGGGCTAAGTATTAAAGTTCTGCTTCTGTTCTCCAATAATGATTTTTTTACTAGGAAATTCAATTATGATTTCCACCAAAACCCAACTTAAGAGAAAGACACTTGAATATTGTCAGGAAAAATAACTTTATGGAATTCTCAAATATGGCCCGCACTACTGCACTACTCTCAAAAGGTAAGTCTATATTTAATCAAGCACCACCTTGATAGTATGCAGAAGAATACTACTTTGTGCACAGTGATAGTGTGCAAATAAGATTATATAAGTTACTCCAACTGTATATAAACATAAACAAAGAGCAATGTGTTCAATTGATAGCAATAGAAGACACTGTGAATTTCATTGCAATACCTCGTACACTTTTCTGCGGTCATGAAGGAGGTATTGTGGCTCCAATTCATTGACTAAAAAGGGCCTAACATTCATACAGGACAGGGTCAGTCATGTTAACTAGAACAGACAACCAAAACAACATCAAGAATTTAATGGAAAAGAGACTATGTAATCACTTCAAAAGCAAAGCTTCCGCCTTCAGTTTTAACAGTACTTCATAAAATTAATGGCAAAAAAAGACCCATTTGATCTCGACTAAAGTTGGGATGAACCACTTTCTCACTACTTTTTTTATCGAATCATGTTTCATCAAAAGTTGGGATGAATGGTAATCCAGGCAATTCAAAGGCACTAAAAGAGCCAATGAGAGCAATGTTGTGGATTTGATCTCGAAAACAAATGATATGGATTAGACCAACAATTTATGCAGGCAAGTGAAAAGTAAGACTACAGCCACAACAAATGGGCAAGACCTAAAATTTATGCATAGGACTTTTCAATGATCACATCTCCATTGGGTGTCATACATTCACTAGAAAACTTTATGTTCTATACATGTCAAGCTAACAAAATGAAACAAATCTAGCATATGTGCTAATGGTATAGCCGAAACTCGGCTGACAAAAAATATTATTAGTTACCTCCACAGCTGGTAGTAGCTACCTTCCTAGGAAGGCAACAAGGTGGTGTCGAGAACAAACTATCGCTTAGTGTGACATGCAAACACAAACAGAAAGTAACCTCCCCGACAGTTTGTAGCAGTTGCAGTTTCACCGAACAACACTATTAAAGCCCCCCCCCCTCCCTCCCCCCAAAAAAAAACAAAAAACACTGACGTCCTAAAAGCTGTTACATTCGTCGCTGTTAATGTTAAGGGTATAATGTTGTTTGATGGTTGCAAAGTGAAGAGTAAATGTCTGAGCATTGAAAACCAGAAGATATCAGGCATACCTTCTCAAAGCAGCATAAGCTTGAACCTTTTGTAGAGGAAAACCCGAGGAATAGAAGGCAATCAAGCAATCACAGTTTGGCCAACTGAAAATAAATTGTGGATAAGTGAGATGCTACTCTATGTACGCAGCAGCCTTCAATCAAGGATCATAAAGAATGTGGATAAACCTATTCTGAAAGAGTTATGATTAAGTTATCCATAACCTGAGTTCTCATTACATACATCTCAATAGGATCGTCCAGAATAACCTTATCTCCAAATATTATTATCTGCAAGACAATTTCAAATGATGCAGAATGTTAACTTGGTCAGAAAGGTTTCCATAACAAGTGACCTTTCCCCTCAACTATTCACCCATAGGAAGTTGCACATGGCTAAAAGATTAAAAAGTAAAATGAAGTTTATCAATGGTAATTAGATCATTACATCGAAATATATAGTTACCGGAGTTAATGAAAATTAAATTGTACTAATCAAAGACTATGGTTACATTTGTTGAAATGAATCTTGGGGTCAAAGCATGAGAAGCAAAGGAGCAAGAGCCTGACTGTGGTGTTAATGATGTATTAGTAAGTAAGCACTTTCCCATGTTCGGTTCAAAAAAAAAAAACACTTTCCCATGTAGCAAGATAGAAAAGAGTAGTATAACGATTGATGAAGGTGAACCATGTGCGGCAGCTGGGATACAGTAATCAAGTATTAAAAAATTATTCCTACAAGGCAATCCTTGATGAAAGAAGCAAGCAAACTAGGTGGCCAGTGGTCCCGCCTAGAACACAGAAGACTTAACAGTATGCCTATAACATATTAATATATGCGTGCCGTAGACCAAATCTAATGTTTAATCCTTTTCGAGAAGTTGAAATTCTTATGGCATTCTACACACCATTTATTGATAAGGAATACTGGTCCATATGCATATCTTAACGTACAACGAGTCAACGCTGGGCAAATAATAACATTTAAATATGAACCGCTCAAGTGTGAATCTGCTAATTTAATTGGCGCGGTGCTTAAACTATCAGTAAAGCAAGTGACCAGAGTATATAGTCCTTCAAAAAGTAGACCAAGACTCCTTCAGTGATCATTTTGTCCTCCAAAACCAAAAGCACACATTCAGGGACATATTTGCGATATCCAGGAAATTCTGAGGGTACAACCCGTAAAGTAACCACATGATGGGGACCACACGTATTTTTCGAAAAGATGCAGAATAAATTGGAATCCACGAAGATTCACGGATGTCCTGTAATAGAAAAGTTCAGAAAAGAAATATCACATGCAATTCGACCCCATCCACCCATTTACTCATCTGGAGGCATACTTCAATCTTACGCTCGCTTCCGCCTTTTGCAAATTGATGGAACAAGAAAGGCAAATGCAGAGACATTTGCGAATTGCGATGTCGTAAAAGTAACCATAGGACCACACAAAAGATGCAGAATAAATTGGTATCCACGAAGATTCATGGATGTTCTGTAATAGAGAAGTTCAGAAAAAGAAATATCGCATGCAATTCGACGCCATCCACCCATTTACTCATCTATAGACATGCTTCAGTCTTACACTCGCTTATGCCTTTTGCAAATTGATAGAACAAGAAAGGTAAATGCAGAGGGCAAAAGGAAGGATCTTGCACACCTCGAATTCTCCAAACGCGCGGAGCCGTTCAAGAATCTGCTCCATTGGAGAAGAGAAAACCTGAAGAAAAAGAGAGATTAAAAACTTCGTCAGGTAAGAACATATTCGAGAGGTAACAACGCAGCTCCCGCATCCCGCATTCTTTGAGAAATCCAGGAGCAAGAACCGGCCAATCGAGACGTACGCGCTGGAAATCGAGGCGTACGCGCTGGAAGAGCAAGAACACGAATCGATCAATAAATAACCAGAAAGGCAGCAAAACGGACAGGGACATAGGATTCGAGAAAGAGATAAAAACCAAGAACTACCACCTAGCATCCATGTGTTCGCGAATTCCGTGAACAACCAAGGAAGAGAAAGAGAAACCTCAAGAGACCAAAGAACCAAGATCCGGACCTTCTTCTCCATGACGCAGACGCCAATGGTGATCTTGCCGGTGCCGCCATTACCCTCCATCACCCCCATTGCGCCCCGCCCCCACACCTCTCCTGCTCCTCCCCCGATCCGTCCACAGCGCGTGCACGCGAATCCGGGGAGATTAACGCGCGATTTGGTGCCGTGAGGAACAGAGGAGACGCGTTGTCGGGGGAGTTCGGGATGTGAGGGGAGGCGGTGAGAGGCGTGCGTATCGCGCACAACTTTCTCTTCTCCGCTGCGGCGGCGTTCGGGGTCAGGGGTGTCGGGACTCGCGGCTTCGAGCGGCGGTACGCCAAGGGGAAGCGCCTCTTATCGCTTGCACGGTGGGTTGTGGTTTGGCCTGGAGTTAGCTGTGAAATCTTTTGTGACGCTGTCATCACTCTCACGCCGTTACGCCCACACAAAAAAAACTACACAAAAAGGGTAACGCACGAAAAGGTTTTATTGAAAGGTTGATTAAATGTGCCGTGCGTGCTAGAGTTGTAAAGTTGGCACGTAATTTTAAATGTGTTTTTATTTTTTATTAACTCTAATAAAGGCTAAATAATCCATCAAACCAGAAGTAGCACTGTGTAGGATGTGGTCCATTGTGGTCTTGTCCTAATTTTAGCGGCAAAAGTTCCTACCATGAGAAACAACTAGAAAGATTAGCGCGCTTCGCCGCGCTCATATTGAAAGATGCAATATTTTTTCTAAATTATTTTTAAGTTGTTAGCAATTGGGTGCAGTGTTAAAAATTATTAGTTGGTTAGCGTTGTTTTGCATATTGAAGGCCTGCCAACCCCACATAAAGCAATAATGGAAAAGGAAAATAGTGCAACTAAAAATCAGCATATGTATGAACTATATTGATGGTTGAGTAAAAGTTTATATCGTGTCACATCGAGTGTTTGTATGCTAATTAGGTGGGCTAAACATAAACTAATTACAGAACCCGTGGGCTAAACTGTGAGACGAATCTGTTGATCATGATCGTTAGCAAATAGTTATTGCAGCGCCACATTGTCAAATCATGAAACAATTAGGCCTAATTTATTCGTCTTGTGTTGTAATTAGTTTATGTTTAATACTTTTAATTAGTATCAAAACACACCAATACAAATATACTTTCGCCGTTCTAAAATACTATTTATTTTTTACTTTTTGATAAATAATTTTTGCCATGTATCTAAACACAATTACATATCGTACATATCACCGACTGTATAGCCTGCACTGGACGTAGTAGGCTATGGCCAACTACAGGAGGACGAATACGCATCTAGCAGGCCGAGCCTATCATGGCAAACGGGCCAAGACAAAAATATGCTATGATATGACAAAAGGAATAGAAAGGGGAAATATGGCCACTACGTACGGCCATGAAATAGCCAAATTGGCATTGTGTATAGTAAAAAAAATTAGTCACGCAAGTCACGTACACGCGCCAGGTAATAGTTGGGTTAAATTCGGAGAGTCAGTGTCGTTGTTTCATGAAGTAGTCTCAACCTCTGCAATTAGTATTGTAATTAGTGATCTATTTTGTCTAGTTATACGACACAACTCTTCAATTTCTTCGTAAATATGACATAAAGGCTAAGGGACGTGTGTACTATGCATTTCCATGACATAACTGGCTAAACGACTTTCTGTCATTTTATTTATTTCGCATGCATGATATTGCACATCTACGATGGAGGCTGCTCAATTGTACAGACTATGATACTATTAATTTTACTGCCATACATGACAAATGATGGGCTACCGCCCGTGTTGGTTAGGAGAATCAGAGATGATTAGTGTGTGGGTGGGAGGTGATTTTTTCGGCGTACATTGACGATTGCGTGTGTCTACTGCCACCACATGATGCATTAACTTGCGCCTTATTTGATAGAAGCGGTAAAAAAAAATAGCGTGTGGGTGGGTGGTGATTTTTTTACGTACATTGACGATGTGTATGCCTACGGCGACCACGTGATGCACTGACGCAGTGCCTCATTTGACGGAAGTCATATATGGCAAATGATGGGCTACCGCATTTGTTGGTTAGGACATCAGGGACGATTAGCGTGTGGGTGGGTGGCGATTTTTTCGCCGTACATTGACGATGCGTGTGCTTATTGCCACCACATGATGCATTAACATTGTACCTCATTTTACGGAAGCAGTAATTTTTTTTTTTTGCGTGTAGGTTGGTGGCGATTTTTTCGATGTGCATCGACGATGCGTATAGCTACGGCCACTGATGTACTAACGTCGTGCCTCGTACGAAAGCGGTAAAAAAAATTATCCTCATGTGAAGCCACGGCCGTTGGATCGCCACGTGTCGTGCGAGGGGCCATCGAACGCTGGATGCGCTCCTTTTCTTCGAGCGATAAGAAGGTAAATATTTGATGTATTTTGTTGTTGTGTTATCAATTGCCCGCCACAGCGCCACTTTTTTGTCTTCCCTTCCATTTGCTACCAAATCTACGAATTCTAGAATATTTCATTAGTTTGTCGCTTTGCGGTTTCCGTGACAGAAACACCAAAGGTATTCCATGGTATAAATAAGTGCATACAAGTTGTCCTTGATCTATTCATGCGGAACATTAGGAGTGACTTATCAAAGGTGTGTTTCGCGATATGACCGAATACACAATAAGTTATTTCATGTTTTATTCACTAGGAGATATGCATCAAAGATGTGTTGCATAATATGAATGAGAACATGATAAGTTACTATAAAACTTAACATTGGTCTATTCATACGGAACACTACAACTAACACATCAAATGATTGTTCCACGATACGAAGGAGTTTATAACAAGTTAATTTTGGTCTATTCATATGGAACACTAGTTAGGACCGATGCTCACCCATAATTTTTTTAGAAATGACCAAATTCGAGAAGCCAAAAGAAGAAAAGAAATCCCGTGTCCAAGTAGTAGGTACGTGTGTGTCATGTATACGAACATGTGTTTGTTCTATGTATTGAAATCCGTTCATTGTTTGAATTCGGTGTAATCCATTGTCGAAATAGTAGGGTCCTTCACAGTTTAAGTAAATTTTACGGGCGAGTGCTGACGTGACATTCAAAACCTCACGTGTATCCACGTGGAGTGCTTAGCTATATTGCACCATGAAATCCGTGTGCGAAAGCAAATCTTGCACATGCACCACCGCCTGATTGCACTTAAAAGGCCACGGTGGTCTATATCCAATATCCATGCCAACTAACTAAATGATTCGCCTTCATCTTGTAGCTTGGCTCTCTGGCCTAAGAGAGAGAGGAGTTGATTCTGACTAAAGGGTGACGCTATAGTATATCTGTATCTCATACACTTTCAATCTAGTTGCTTAAACTATGGCAGCGGTTGTAAGCTTGTTTGTTTTGATACCAGAGAGTAAGGAAAAACGAGGAGTGATGGAGATGGCTTCAAGCAAAAGTCCAGGCGTTCATAATCATGCAGCAAGTTGCATTGTTGTTTGACTATATTAGTCTAAAGTTGTCTTAAGAGGAACCTGTCCTTTGGCCTTAGCCGGCCAGCTGTACAAACGAGCAGCAGCAAGCATCTGAATCTCTTTTTTACGAGGAAAATTAGTAGGTGAGAAAACAAAGACGGCAACTTTAATTCATTCTGCGGAATAAATAAATGTGAGTTACCAAATGCTGAAAACACATGTTCGGTCCTATAGAATTTAATTAACGTGCTCCTCATTTATTTGTGTAACTACTTATAGTTTGTTTTATTAACATCTATTTTTTTCCAGATTGACAGCGCTGTCGTATATCTAAGATCGAGATGGATGATTTGTTTTATTTTTCTATTAAGTTGTTTTGGTCTTTATGTAGTCGTCATCTATCTATATTATAAATATCGAGTATGTATGTATGATTTTCCTCCCCGCAAGGTAAGCTAAGCTTGGATGCAATTCCAATTAACATCCTCTCAATAGCTAATTTGATGACAGCATTGTCCTATATTTAAGATCGAGATGGAAGATGTTTTATTTTTTCTATTAAATTTTTCCAGTCTTTAAGTAGTCGTATCTATCTATATTATAAATATGAAATATGTATGTATGATTTTGATTGTCCTCGCCGCAAGTTAAGTTATTAAGCATGGATGTAATTTCAATCAACATCCTGTCAATAGCTAATTTGATGGTTATTTGCTCCACTTTATTCAAAGATTTTGCAAGAAACAAACAGCGAATTCACTCTGCAGCTATGGCTGGAAGTGGAAGATGCATACTACTCGCATGGTACCACTACTCAGGTCAAAGACAACTGCTATGGTTCCACAAAGACAAAGGTGAACGGTATGGGCCCCTTGAATGCGAGATCCGAGAATCTGACCGTAGCTTATTTTAGTTTCGAGATTAGGCATGTCGTCTGCCGTGGGCCCGGCATGTCTGCGTGACCTGGCTCGTCTCTTTCGTGACCCCAGAAGAGAATCGGCTTTGCTCTGCTCTCGCACGCTCGTAATCATGATTAAATAGGTAATCATGAGGGTTCACTAATCAGTCATCGATCACTAGATGGAATTTGCATATTTTGCGAAACTTCCATCGATATAGAACTTCGACTATACAGCATGGGCTTTAAATTCTCAGCTAAATGTTTTTTTTTGGGTCGTTAGCTACATGATTGTTGACGATGAGTATATATGTTCATCTAAGATTAAATGTGTTAGCCTTGCTGTCGCGGGGAGCTTTATCCGCTGATGGAGATAACCTGTCAAGAATCTGATCTGCTGAGTTTGTTAAATGAAGCGTCTTGTTAAGAAAGCGATCTTGTGCGCTGAAGACGAAGCCCAAGTTGCAAGCTCACCTCAACGCCTAGTAGCACGGTAGCAGTAGCATGTGGTACAACACCCGGCTGTCCCGCTCGCTGACGCTGAGCGTCCGATCCGTGTGGTTGGCATCAGTCGGCAGAGACCGAAAGCAACGCCGCGGGCATTAATCAAACTGCCAGAAAACGCCATCAGATGATCAATCAATCAAGAGCTTGACGACAGCAGGCGTGGGTGTGGTCTGTGGTGTCCTCGTTTCAAGCAAATTATGGCTGTGTTTAGTTGATGAAGGGAAAAGATCTTTTGTTTCTGGGATGCGTGTTATGTGAGGAGGATGAATAGGAAAGGTGAAAAAGGAATTTTTAGGGATGCGTGTTCTGTGAGGGGAATGAATAGTAAGTGCAAAAGATCTTTTGCATCTAAACACAACCTATACCATGTCACAAGACCAGGCCAGATGGCGACGGGCGCCAGGGACCTGGCTCACCATGCAGGCCGCGTGTCCGTCGTCATCCTGCGGCCTTCACATCAGCGATGCGCCGATGCGCTTCCACGCCACGGCCGTTGGTTCCAAGTTGGGGCAGAGCAGAAGCCAAGCTCGCCGTGGAATGCATCGGCCGAAAGAGAGAAGCGCGGCGGCGAGTCGTCGACGGCGACGGGTAAGGTTGGCCTATCTGAGAAGGGCACCGGGCTACCAGCACATGTCCGCCGCCGCGGGATGCCATTTGGATCCGTGGACCGATACCTGGGTTCGGAATGGGAACCGATAGCGGCAGCGGGAACACGTCCCACTGCGTCCGTTGGATCCTACTGCCGCATATTTCCGCAACGTGCTGGGTGTGCAGTGGTCCTTTTCTTTTGAACTGAACTGGTGTGCAGCGGACTTTGTAGCTTGTAGTCCCCGCCGTATGCCATCGCTGTCACCTTTTTGGAGAGTACCAAAGCCTGTATGATTCCCTGCTTGTTTGCTCGTGCGGCGTCACGTTCCGGCGTGAAAGATACCGCCGAATCTGTGCGTTCCTTCTGTCTTCTGTGCCAGTAGAACTCTGGATATTGCTCCAACAAACAAAAAAAAAAACAGAACTCTGGATAATTGATAATAGTAATAACGTTACGATGAAAAATTATATATACGGTCATTTCTGAATTTTGTGATTACAGCACGGTATAGCAATTTGGGGTTCCAAATATACTTCTCTTTATACTAGTGAAAATTTTTTGTTTCGAAAAGGAAAAAGTTCGCAGGCCTAATCCATTTCTCGTTATGGGCTAATGTCTACCGCGCGCGTATGGGCGAACACCTAACCCACCCTGAAATACTACCGGGCCTAATTTTATAGCCTTTTCCGTCCGACCCGGCTGCCGGCTTCGGCCCAAGGAAGGCGTCCGAAGCCCAGGCAGCCCCTTTAACGACCCAGGTTGTTCTCTGGGCTGGATGCAGGACCTCGGCAGGCCCAGCTCACAAGGCGCAGCGCAGCCACGTCACCACTCACCACCAACGACAGGCGGCGGGAGTTCCCCCGCGCGGAATAAACTACTGGTTTCCCCCTTCCCGCGCCCCAACGCCGGCCACTTCGCCGCCGCCCGTCCCGCTCCCCCGAACCCTCGTAGTCGTAGACTCGTAGGCCATAGCGAGGGGACCGAGGAGCATCAGCCCGCCACCACCGCAGCGCCGTCGAGTCCAGCCGGGACCCCAAATGTGCGGCAGGGCCCGGTGCACCCTCAGCGCGGCCCAGGCCGCCAGGGCCTTCGGCTTCCCCACCACCACCACCGCCGCCGGTCCCGGAGGCGGCGCAGGGGATGCCCCCGCCGTGCGGACGCTCGACCTGGACCGGTAGGACCATCCTCGAGGTACGAGGGTCGTCGCGCACAGGCAGCTGTGTTTCTTACTCGGGTTCCGGGTTGGGACGCAGGTTTCGGCCGTCGTACAACGTGTCCCCGGGGGCGTACCTACCGGTGGGCACCTTGCGGGCGCATACGGCGACCGGCGGCGACGGAGGGCGAGGGGATGGCGGGGTGGAGCCGGTGATTCAGTGCATGAAGTGGGGGCTGGTCCCCAGCTTCACTGGCAAGAACGAGAAGCCCGACCATTTCAGGATGGTATGTATGGCCTTATGAATCAGCTGCTTTATGGTCGCGAAGTTTGTGTTCTTAATAGCACTCTTAAGCTTCCGTACACACTTAGCAAATTGTGGATCATGATTTGTTGCAATGGGATAAATTACTAGAGCAATGTTCAAAATAGGTTTGTACCTGAAACAGTGAAACTTCCTTATTGAGGAGACTGTACTAATTGAACCAACATGTAGTCTGTTGGTCATGGTATGCAGTCAGCTAACTGGGGCTTCGATTGTTGGAACAAATCTTTACTTTGTTTATTTCAAGTTATCTTATGATGACAATACAAGGAGAAATCAAATATGAACAACTTATAGGGGAATACAATTAAAAAAGGGTACAGGTAGGTAATCTTGCTTTTCTCATGTTTTAGCATTTAATTGTAATTCGGCATTCTAATGTAATTTCCTTCTTCTTAACGTTGATATTAGCAATGCGTGGGTTAAGTACGATGTATGTTTTGAAATAGTGTGTGTAGTACTGAACTTTATGTGCAAGCAATGCATGAATTACATCTTATTAATTATTAATGCTGATAGTACACATTAGAGTTGCAGAAAATTTGAAGGCGTACACTGTGATATCGACCATCTAAGAAGAATCTAATTGTTTTCATAGTGTATAGACGACTCCCTTCTTAGTCATTTAGTTGGTGGCCCATCCAAAGTTACTGCTTCTGTATTTGTCAGTCCAATGTTCTACCTATAGTCGTATACTCATTGCAACCTTAAATATGCTTAACACTGTCAATTGGCATGTCCTCTTTATACTTTGCTTTAATCGATACTTCTGTTCTACTCCTCTTCTTTCAAATGTTTCGCCACACTTGAGACAGGCTCTCTGGCTAGAATATGGTCAAGTAAATGTAGCACATTGGAACCATTGGAGGGAATGGGATATGGGCTACTGGACCAGCACTGGTCATACTCATGGTGTTTGGATGAGTCTTGCCTGCAGTACTTCTCCTGCAGATGAGCCACTGACGTGTGGACCTGGACCCTCGCATCAGGTGACTCCTGGCGTTGCAGCTGCCATTTTGCTGTTGTGGGAGCTACAAACAAAGTGATTTCGATTATTGTAATTCGAGAGCGGGAGTTCGATGGTAATTAATTTAGTATGAAGAAGAAGTCTTGGAAAATGGACCCATGCAAGCTGGGAAAGACAGTGTGCGAAAAAAATGTGGACATGATAATTGGTATCAGATTTCAGGTTGCATTAGGTAGACATAAAATTTGCAGACAAATTATAGAATTTGTAATTTGTGTCTAGCTTCATGACACATTTGTAATATCCATCTGATTGTCACTGAGATATGTGTTATGAGCTTTCGTTACATTTCATGACTATTTTTCCCATCCAGTAATTGATCCTCTCCTTTTTTCATTAATTTAGTTAATTTGTTTTTCCATGCAGTTCAACGCCAGATCAGAGTCTGTAAAAGAAAAGGCTTCATTCCGTCGACTAATCCCAAAAAATAGGTGTCTTGTTGCAGTAGAAGGGTAGGGAAATACTGTCGATGCTGACTTTTGCAACTTTTATTTATGCAATGTCACATCTTCATTCTTCTCTCTACACCTAACCCTGTTTCTGTGAACATTAGTCACCATGGAATAACTGCTGTTTAGAATTGGGCCAAATTACATGGCTTCGAGGGGTATAGGTCATTGGAAAAGGGGCATAGACTATAGAATGAGGTGAGAGATTTTCATTTGGTATAAATACAACTAACTGTTCTTGCTGACTCCAAAGAAATACTCTGACATAATTTGACTCATAGCCTACTACAAAATATAAATACATCCTAAACCAGGATGCCAACTTATTATACTAACCTACATGAACCTTTCAACGTCTCCTGCTTGATTGCCTGTTTTTGATCTATTCTGATTTGCGCTAACGTTGTCACACCACATGCTGGAGCTGATATCGTTGTCTTGATGCTCCTGAGCCTGTCTGGAACACCTCCTGGCTCCTGTTGTACTACTGGACCAATTATGAGTGCACATAATCTTATAAAATAATTTTATGTTAATCCAGTCAGCTTCAGAATGAATTATTGATACATAAGCTTTAGGTTATAAGCTTATATCTCACAAACATGGTGATTCACTTGCAAATTACAACATATAATAATATGTATATTTCCATTTTTTTTGCATATCACTCTTGCATGTAGGGAAAATCTAATTATGCTCTGCTCATGTAGTGTACCATGAACCTTCCACTTGTAAACAGATAAAACTTTACTTTGCTCTGTGTATGCTTTTGTTGCAAGTCTGCACTTGGACTTCCTGTGGAAGAGAAAAACAATCTGTTGAGTTCTGTTGCTTTGTTAATCATGCATCTGCTTATGGATTTAGGTTCTATGAGTGGAAAAAGGATGGATCAAAAAAGCAGCCGTACTACATACACTTTCAAGATCGGAGACCTCTTGTCTTTGCGGCCCTATATGACACGTGGACAAATTCAGAAGGTCAGGATGCTTACTTTCAACAATTATATTTTACTAGTATAAAAAAAGACAATTATATTTTACTTTTTTTTTTGCAAAAAGGGTTATTTTTCTACTTTATAAATCTAACTGGATATTGCAATTAAAAGGGGGGAGATGTCTGGGTGACTACGTATTCTTCTATTCTGCATTTTTGGCAACTGCTGGGGATGGAGGAGGCCATGCTAGATCGATCCTATTTGATTTAGTTATTGTTGCAATTCCAATTACACGAGCTGTTGTAGTTCACATCGTCTTGTTCTTGATACTTTTTAGCCTACTAAGTTTATGTTTTCTTTCTGTAGTGCTAATCTATCTTGTAATAACTGTACCACTTATCAAAGGGCAAGTAGATGATATTGTGCTGTTCCAAAAATAGTGAAGAACTTTGGGTGTGTATTGCATGTGAAGTAGTGCACACTTCCTTTTTCTTTGAACATAAAGTACTGTACAAGTTCAACTATATAGTCATATTTGAGATTGGTTAGTCTTTTTCCTTGTCATTGATCACAATATGCTATAATTTGCCGTCTCGTGCTGGCCCTTTGGGATGGAGATAAATTTAGATAAACAAAAGTAGCATAGTTTGTTCCCTTTGGTTCAGCTTTAGATAAGATAAATTAGATCTAGTTCTTAGCTTGCCTATATAAATGGGGAGTCGGCGCCTTCTTGGAATCAAGCAAGAAGAAATTAATGTACTCCTTTCCCCAGTTCATATGCCAATCTAAGTCTCCTCCCATTGTAAGCATCCAACACTGCATGGCTATCCACCTGTCTGTGCGTACCTTCATTGATGAACTTTGATTCATCGTGTTTACCATAATGTCTGATGTCTTCATGAATTACTTCAATTTTTGTCAAATTTAGCGTATGCAGTGCATGATGCTGTACATGAGAGCAGATTGCCAAAAGGCTTACATAAAACCTATTTTTTATATATGTATCTGGGAATGCAATTTTACTTATGCACTATTTATTCGACTTTACCTTTCATAGAACTGATGCCAAGATTGAAATGATCAAACTGTGACAATCTCTGACACTGATTATCCAGTATTATTTGACCTTTGCCTCAGGAGAGATCATCCATACATTTACTATTTTGACTACTCGTGCCTCAACTTCTCTAAAATGGCTTCATGGTTAGTGATCTGCTCTTATCTCCAGTATCTTGACTATAACATTTAATTAGATTTCTGAACGATTATTTTCTGAATGCTCTATTCTTGTTGCGTCAATGTTCCTCCTGAAAAATTATTGCTTGGAGCATGGGAAGAGATTTTAGCATTAAATTTCACGGTAGTAGTTGTTGCATGGAAAGAGATTTTATCCATTTGTTTTCAGTAATCATTGTTTACAGCAATTTCTTACTCAACTATCACACATACCGTTCAAGATTACTGAAAACAAATGGATAAGTACCTTGTCGATCATGAGCACAGTAAATGTGATTGCTCATAGGTAGCTTTCAGAACCCTAACATTCATTTTGTAAAAATTTTAAAAAAGACCCCCTGCCACTCGGAATTTGAGATTCCACCTCATAAACGATTTTGCTGCAAAGGTGACCCCTTGCGTGTTTTTTATGCAAAAACCACCCCACCATACATGTGCTATGCCAATTCTACCCGTTTTTGCCAATATAGAGCTACTAATGTAGTCGTTATCAAAGTTAAATACTTATACAAGTACAAAACTAATATTTTTGGAATATCACCAATCAAAAGCTTAAGTGTGGTCCCACTATTTTTTGCAATCTTCAATATTTCTTCACAACGACATGATAAAAGCATAACCCAAGCACCGGAACAAACTCGGCTAGCACAGCTCGTAGTGGCCACACATTGGTGAAAACAGATAGAATCAGCTAAACAAATCTTTAGTGCGGTGGTTTTTGCAACTAAGTGGGATACTATCTCAAAATCTAAGTGTCATATGAGGTGTTTTTTTTTTTGTTTTTTTGTTTTTTTTTGCAATTTTCCCTTTATGCTATACTAAAACTACACTTGTTTCATCCTTCCCAATAGTGCTAATACTATGTTTGTCATGAATATATTATCATCTCTTCTGTTTAGTCAGATTTTTTTCAGCACTCCTTATGTAATAATCACTCTTTTGGTAACTTGAATTTTTGATAAAAATACATTTTTTCCTGTCTAGCATAGATTGGTGTTCCATATACTTTTGCAGATAATGTTACTGTGTAGCTGGCCCGATGGACAGTAAATCTGCTTTTATGTTTAGATTTTATTTTCATAGCAAGTATCTGAGTGTGGTATGTTGTGGCAGATAGAATGCCTGTGATCTTAGGCGATAATGCCTCTGTTAATCTTTGGTTAAATGATGCATCTGTAAAGCTTGAAGAAATTACTGCGCCTTACGAAGGAGCTGATCTTGTAAGTCTACGCTATGCATTGTGTTGCCAGTACATTCAAAATCTGCTTTATGATTGTACAAGTACTACCGTCCGTCAAGATGGTGTGTGCCTGGGCTTGAACCCAGGCACCGCAGGCCACTGTGCCCATCTCCTGTGCAACGGTGTGGGGGTCCCATACTGCCACATCAGTGCTGGTGGAGTTTCCCACCTGTCCTGGATTGGTGGGCCCTGTCTGTTATGGCTAATTCAGGAGGGGACATGTTTCACTGAACGATTTTTTTATAAAACAACAATCTCCATTAGGTGCCAGTCTGCTGAAAAAATATCTTCTGATAAAATTCTTGTTCATAAATTAAATATTGTTTGTTCTGTTAACCCTGAGAAAGCTGCATTCCAAGCATTAGATAAATTACTGTTTCTTTTAAGATATATTCTCGTTAAATCATGATACTAGCACATTTCTGTTGCTCTTGAAATTTTAATAGTATAATGTTATTGATTGAGCTCTCTGTAGGTTTGGTATCCGGTGACACCAGCAATGGGTAAAATATCTTTTGACGGTCCTGAGTGCATCAAAGAGGTAAAAAACTAAAAATAATCTGCCATAGTAGGTGTTGGATGGAGGATGCTAAGTATCATGGAGTGAACTTGTGACGTTAAAATCATTTTTACGGATTACTAGACTTAGTTATGTGATAGTTGAGACTTTTCCTTTTTGTACTTCTACAACGGAACCCTAAGTAGTCCATTCGTTAAAAGCTACTTTACTTCCTGGGTCCAACCCTTTGCTTGATGTTGTTGAATATAGTTCTGTTGTATGACCTTTTCTCAGATGTATTGCAAAAGTACATGAGTATACACTAGTATGATACAAGAATCCATATTTGAGTTGCTGCAGGCGTAACCTTTGAATCACTTGTATGATTAGAGATGAGTATCACCACATGTGATGGACAATACACGAGTATCTACTAATACAAATTGTTCAGCTGCTCTCACTTTCATTCTTGATTATTACATGTAATTGACCTCCATGAGGTCATATTGAAATGTGAATTTCTGCTGCTGCATGTTGAATCCCCATTAACATTTTTGTGTAAGATCCACTGGTTTTGTCCCTTAAACACCCCCCTCCCCCCCCCCCACCCACCCAACACACAGTTAGACATTTGATGAACATTTTATGGTATGTTTTTAGTTACATGAATATCTCAATACAACAGTTGGTTTCCTTCAACACTATGAGACAGTGTTTGAAATATTTAATGTTGACACTGTTGCCCTGTCACCAATGCGACAGTGTAATTGCTTTGTGCCTCAGTTGTTAGGCTTTGATGACAGTGCTTGTATTTTTAAGAAGCAACAACACATGCTATGATTAATTTTTTTACTATATGCCAAGTTTCAGATGCACACAGGACCAAGGGAAAAGCCTATTTCAAATTTTTTCACCAAGAAATCTAGTGCAGAAGATCAATCATTGAAACCTGAGAAAATAACTTTGGAATGTGCAAAAACGCATGCTTCCAGAGCTTCAAAGGTGGAATGCGATGAAGCGGTAGAAAATCAACCAGATGATGTCAACCGGCGACAGCTTGAAGATAATCAAAATACTTCTAGTATTGTCAAAGATGAACCTGTCAGCTTGGAACACCAAGTTTTTGGAAAACCTCAGAGCATTAAGGATGAAGATATTATGACATCAACCGATATTACTATCGAAAAACGACATGATTCTGGGATCAAGAGAAAGATCGAGGACACTGAAGTTAAATCAGAGATGATGGAGAACAGTGTCTGGTCGCATTCACAGCCGACAACTACAAAGAAGGGGAAAGGCGCACCTTCAGATGGTCAGGCATCGCTGCTTTCGTATTTTGCAAGGAAGTAGCTTGGCACGAATTTACCTGCATTTTGTCGTAGCTGTGCCTGTACAAGTGTACAAGGTAACTGGAGTACTGGACTCTTTCTTGTCCCCAGCGCTTGGGTAGACTTCACTGTTATCTCTTGTTTCTTCTTCAATGCTCGGATGCTGTGGTTCATCAGTATGTGTTATTATTAATCAGTGTCTGGTGTGAACTTCTGAAATGGGAGTCATTCTTTGCATCAAAATTTCTAGCGTCAAATAACCGCTCTTACCATTTTAAGTTTCAGTTCAAGCCCTATGTCATGCTGATAGTACTTATGCAGCCTTGGACTGCGCCTGAGCAAAAGCAAACCACTCCAACCATTGGCATGACGGCTGAACATTCTAGAGAATTCGGATGAAAGTGGTGTATATTTTCTGCATCCCATCCGATCTGAATCCAAATTTTACGATATGGAGAAGAGATTTTAATATCCGTGCAAATATGCATATTCTGAATCCGATTGTGTGTGTGGATACAAGGTAGGATATGTTTAGTAACGAAATCCAGAGGATATGGATTATCCAATTATTGAACATGGATTATCAGCTTATGGATTATCTGATAACTGAATTTTGGAGTCGGACTATTTTATGAGTCAAATAGTACAAATCAAGTCCAGACAAAACATACACGCAAATATTTTGTAGCTTATAAGTCATTAGTTTCAACATTAAAGATATTCTAGGTGTGATTTTATGATGTTTTTATTTATAGTGCATCTTTACGGTGTTGTTTACCATAGAAAACCATAGAATATTGTGATATGTATGTATTATCTGACTATTTTAATCCATGGATTATTCGCTTTGCATCCGGCAAAAAATGTTGGATGAGGTCATGACTCATGAGGATGTGAAGGACTATTATCCGCTGTCACCAACTGAACCTAAGGGGACGCTAGCTTCTATTCCAAGAACTAAAAGTTGCTCTACAGATTCAGTAAAAGGAGGCAGTGTAGATATGACCAGATTAATGTTGTGACCATCCATATTATCAACATCAATGTTGTGACTCTGATTTTCAGCACAACTATTCAGCAGCACAGCATGAGGAAAAGGCCTATATGGCACAATGGCTTTAGATGTTGAAAGCTGGGCTCCAGAAATACTTGCAATCCTCTTGCCTCCAGTCTCACCAAGTGATAAGCCTTCACAAAAGGTAGATTTACCGAGTACAATTGGTTCAGAAGCAGTCCCAGGATCTCTTGAGACCCTTCAGCAGAGGAAGCTCATTCACATGCTCTTGAGGAATTTGCTCCGACTCTCCGTGCACCTTACCCTTCTCGCACGCTTGGGCTTGTTCTGCTTCACACACGCTTCCTTAGCTTTCTTAATCAAGGACTCCAACAATATTTTCTTCTGAGTCCTAACTCGATAGGCAGACCAAATCTTGTTGTAGGCTCTCAAGCATATCATCTCCGACAGAATATTTGTATATTTATGTGCCTCATCTTTCAACTTTAATAGCTCATCTTTTGAAAGCACCTGAAAGAAACACGATTTGCGACGTTAAGTGAGACACAAGCTTCTATGAAATACAAAGTGAGCAGCTGAGAATACATAAAAAATAGCTAAGTATGATTTACCTTACAAAATTTGTCGCCTTTTTCTCCTTCAGGACAAAATATCACCTTCAGAGCTGTTGCAAGCTTCAGTAAGCTCCAATTCTCACAATTAATGCCAGATATCTTCTTAAGGCGCTTACTAGTATCCCGCAAGTAAGTTGAAAAGGTTTCATCAACAGCATCACACTTAAACAGGGCACTTGCTGTCTTAACGATCTGCTCATTGACCTGTATACAAAAGGCAAACTTGAATCCCAAACTTTGGTCCATTAAAAATAAAGCATTATAAGCGCACATTACATAAGCTAACGTATAATGTAACACTAAATGGCAGGGAGCTACAAAGCAGAAAGCATGGCAATTCAAACCACTGAACTCACCATCTCTGGTTTGACATCAAATCCATAACTACTCAGGAGCATTTGTAGTCCTTGACTCATGGGGAGGCGGTCCTCTTTTGCCACCTCTGCTTTTTCTTCAGGCACTAATTTGTGCATGTTACCTCCATCACAATCTCATTGTGGACGCAGGTTATTCTCTGAAAGAAGTCAGGGCAACAATGACCATTAAAGTTGTTCAAAAAAATATAAACAGACAGCAAATACTCCAACACCCAATATCATCACAGGGCGCAACCAATGGGTGATCATACTAACAGGCTCTTCGTTAACACCGCTAGCATTAATGGCGCTGGCTTTGTCCTTAAAAGCTTGAAATTCCAACAGCACTGCAACCTGACAAGGAAATATAGATGAGCATGTAGGTCACAAAGAAACAAGAAATTATCAAGCATGTCTCGGCATCGGAACAAGAGGGGGAGGGGGTATTCAGTAGGTTTATCCAAAACCATAAAGATATACCCTTCTCAAGTCGTAGATTATAAAATATTTCAGTGTAATTCATAATAAGTTCACAAGTTCATGTTATTCAGAAGTAGCACCGCGTTAAGGCCCTATCATCCCCACCTCGCAAGCAGTTACTACTTAGAACATCGGTGCAAAGCAAGCCACACAATTACACAATTCAGAGATCTCCTTTGCACCTATGGTGACCTTACAGCAAAAGTAGTATCATTATAAACAGATTTATAGGGAGAAATATGTGTTTTACTAATGAAGTATGAGCTGGTGTTCATATCCTTCCTCCAATCCAAAGAGCTACTTAGATATCCGACAAAAAGCAAGCAAGGAGATAATAATCAGAAGGAAAATCAAGGAATGAAGGAGGCACTAACCAAACTTGCTGGGCCTGCCTCAGCAAAATTTGTCCAGATTCTCTGTATAGGAGGCAAACAATTAAAACAAAAATAAGATTGATGCTCTGTTGACGAATTTGAAACAGTGATTTCATATAGCTTGTTAGAAGGACTACAGAACTATCTGGGGAAATTTTCCAGACTTGCAAGAGATCATTTGTAGCACTCTAAATTCTCCGTTTGAGCATAAGGAAATTAGCAGTTACCTTAGCTGGCTATCAGTTAGTAAGAACTAAGAAGCAGCGGCAACCAAATTTATCATTGATGCACACCTACCGACCTGAAATATACACGCTCCAATTAGACTTTGTTTAAGTTTCTGGAAAAAAAATGGTGCGTAGAATTGTTTGATCTTATCTCAGGACTCAAACAACACTTATAGAATGAGTAATACACACTTATACTTCAGCAGTTGTCTCAGAACACAGGCAGCACTGCACCAGGCTTTCAAGCTTCACAGAATCCAATATCATGTCCTGAACAATATTAAAAAAATATCATGTCCTGAACACCTGGTATATCAACAATGACTACATTTGGTGGAGGTGTTGCTGGGGAAGGCTGCAGCAGCCAAGAACAAGGAAGGGGTTGTCATTAGAAGGCACGCCCTTGTTTGGGTTACGGAATCGACCTTTATCCGCACAAGAAAGCTCCCTGGCAGCCAAAGCGTCGAGCACCTGGCGTGCAGAAGCCGGCGCCACCAAGCTCCAGCGAGCAATGCAGCTGCACGCTTTGACGAACCAAGGATTTCTGCTCCGTGGGCCATGGCCGAGCGCGTTGTCTCTTACCCAACTGCGGCAGCCTACGGCGCCGATGGCGGGAAGAACTCTGCTGCGGCTGCTAGAGGCGTGGAGCGCCGGAGCGCGCGGGGGAAGGAGTTGGCGGCGGCACAGCTTGTCAGGAAAGTGGAAGACGGCTCTCGTGGTCCTAGGATGCCAAGCTAGTGAAGGACGATGGCTCGCCGTATGGAGAGTGGAGGTCGCCGGCGGCGGTGTTGCCAGGCCAGTATATTTTTCCAAAAGACCCCTAGATTGGATCGCGACTATTGATCGCGATCCAATTATTTTCACATAGCCCCCTAAATTAGATCGCGATTATTGGTCACGATCCAAATATTTTCACATAGACCCCTAAATTGGGTCGCGATTATTGATCGCGATCCAAACATGAAACATTTGCATTTGGACCCCTTCTACTTTTCAGAACACCCTGGATTGGATTGTCTCTGGTTCTCGGGCTTCGCCACCGGCGTCCTTGCCGCCGTCCGCCCCCGCAGCCCCGCCGGAAGCGCGATGCCGCACCGCACCCCTCTCTGAAGCCCCAAGCACCAGCAACAGGTAGCTCTCTTGCTCCCGCCGCCACGAGCGGACGCCGGAGGGATGCCGGCGCCCGGGCGTGGCCGCCTGGCATGCGGCAGGGCAAGCGACGGCACCGGCAACGGGCCGCCGGAGTGGGCATCCATGGTGCCTGCGTCAGATTCCGGTCAAAGAAATCCCCGGATTTACAATCTGGCTCTCCAATTTCACTCCGCTATGTTTTCATCTGTTAGGTGTCATCATCAGCGTGATTCAGTTGCATACTCGCATCGAAGCAAGAACAGAGTAACAGACACCATACACAAATGCTAGAAAAACATTCAGTTACAGTTAGTACATATGACTGAATGAAAGTTGAAACACAATAATGTTTGATTGAGATTATACGAGCCATAAAACGAGAACCCTCATCTGCTCATTGCTAATCAGTCGATCAGAAGTTGATCAGGTGCTCCCCAAGTCTCAGACGGAACGGATGTGCCCTGCGGGCACCATGAAGCTTTCTGCAGAATTGTCATTGTCAGGTAGGATCACGTAGGTACGCCAGGATGCATCTGTACTGTAAACGCCGAGCTAAACAGCAATACAGCATTCACATTCATTTTGTTTCTTCCATGGACGACGTCACCTCGGCATGAACGACACTACTCGGATCAAAGCTATGCGGTAGTCGTGGTTGAGTTGTTGACCCCGCCCTTCTTCACCAGATGATGCCTGAACAACAAATCGACGAAGTGAAGTATCCGCGTCCTCTCAGTATGCATGTATGGGACGCTGGAGATAGCTTTCGATGACGATCCTTCTTTTCTTTCAATTTGCAATTCTTCCCTTTGCGACTTTTAACCAAATTCACGGTCATGGCACCGCCCAGTTTCATGAAAACTAAACAACTACTCGCTTTGGAAAAGCGAACCATTTCTTAGCCTAGTGAACTATGGTAGTTGTAGGACTCCATCCACCTTGCACTTGTGATGTGCGTGACGACGACCGTTATATATGGTGGGAAAAGAGAATTCGAATTTGCGGAAAGGGAGTCGACGTTTCAACGCGCAACACCTAGGTCCATAAATCGGATCCCACCAGCACCCCCGGTAGCATCCACTGCACCAATAGTGATCCAAGCAGAGATCATCCCCCTCCACATGGGGAACGCCGCGTGCTGCCGTGCGCGCTCCGCCACCGCCACCGTCGCCTCCTCTCCTCCTCGCGTACCCGACTGGACCGAGGTGGTGCCGCTGTTCCGGGAAGGCGTCCGCGGCCACCCCACCGTCGACGACCGCTACGCCTCGAAAGGGACGCTCGGCTCCGGCGGTTTCGGGGTGGTGTGGCTCGCCGTCAGCAGGAGCAGTGAGCCTGGGCCGCGGCGGCGCGTGGCGTGCAAGAGCATCCGGTGGAGGAACCTGAGGAAGCCGGAGGCGGTGGAGGACCTTGCGTCGGGAGCTATCGATCATGGCGTCGCTGCCGCGGCGGCATCCGGCGATGGTGCGGCTGCACGAGGTGTACGAGGATGAGGGCGCGGTGCACCTGGTGATGGACCTGTGCGACGGCGGGTCGCTCTCGGACAGGATGATCAGGAGGTCGGAGGAGGCGTACTGCACGGAGACGTTGGAGGTGGCGGCGGCGAGGGTGGCGTGGGAGCTGGTGGAGGCGGTGAGGGCGTTGCACGCGGCGGGGATCATGCACCGGGATCTTAAACCTGACAACCTCATGTTTAGTGGCCATGGCGCCGAGGAGCGGCTGAAGGTGATCGACTTCGGCTTCGCCATCGACTTCCGGTCAGGTCTGGTTCGTCTTATGTCATGCCCTTCTTCGTTCTTGAATCCATTTAGCTCATCTGTTCATTTTTCTGAAACAATTTAGTTCGTCTGTTTTTTAGGGTTAACACGACTACACGAGAACCATTACTTTAAATGAGCGCGTGCATGAATTTCATTTTCACGACGACCGTAGCCACAACCTGAGCTGCTTCGTCATACTTTCAGTTCAATTTCAAATGGCACCTATATATGTGTATGTTGCGTTTATGATATATAGGAAATGGCTTCGAAATACAATAACTTATTAGCCACTCTACTACGAACAAATCTAACCGAAAGCACAGTTGGTGCAGTCGCTTCTCCCTTTTGTACAAGGTGGAGATGCCCTTTTTTACTTATTCTTCTCTATGATCGTCATTCTTTACTAAACTAATACAAACAGTTATCACTTATTCATGCATAGTACATGCAAATGTCAATCTATATCCTTCCTTTCATGAAAAGCATGCAGCTGTTGAATCTGTAAGCGCGTGCAGCTTTTGCTTTTGAATCTTCTGTTGTCCTGTGTGTATGTTCGTCAGATTTTCGCCATCCAGTAGACAAAAATTTATTACCTCGTGGCCCCCACACAGGATGCAAAACCAATTTAGTTCCTTAACAAATCAGTAAATGCGTACTTCCTCCATCCCCAAAACAATATTCTAATTCTAAAATTTAAATAAACTATATAAAAAATATATTTTCCTGTTTAGTATGTGCAAAGAATCATTCTGTTTTTTATATTAGTACAATACATAAAAAAAAGGAGTAATCACATTCGCTGAGAGTGTCGAGAAATTCACAAGCTCATCGAAAAAAGAAAACTTAGATCTAATGGTCTATAATAGCCCTAAGCTAAGAGTCCATGTCCAATACGACTAGCAATACTAGGCTAAAGAGTCCATGTCCAATACAACTAGCAATACACTAGGCTAAAGAGTCCACATCAAACACGACTAAACATACCATGTTAGTCAAAACGAGTCCTTATCTAATAAGAATAATAAATGCATCATCTTAATAATAGATAGAGTCTCTTTCTTATACGACTAACAAGTACTAATGAAGATATAATGATAGAGCAGGCCAAAGAGTCCATATCCAATAAAACTAATAAATATATCATGTTAATTGGGGGAAAACTCCATCTCCAATACGATAAAATTAATATATATAAATTCAGATTTTTTCAAAAAAACGAGCATATTGTTAATAAATACATAATTTTTAACTAAAATGCCTTTTCAACTTTTATTGTACTTAGTTAGCAACAAAAAATTACAAATTGTATTAAAATAAGCCACCAAGGTGTAAAACAAATTTTACTTAATGTAAGAATTTAGACCCCTAATTTTTATGATGATGTGTAGATAACCCAAAGACTCATGATCGAATACAATTCACAAATAGCATAACTTAACATTTAAAAAATGAAAATAAGAGGTTGACCGAGTACTATGCATAGATTAAAAATAAAAAGGAGCTAAATTCAGAATTTAAAATAAAAAATTAGTTTAATTATAGATGATTTGGTATTTGAAATAGTTAAATAATATAGAGTTCACACTAAATATAATTTAAATAATTTGGGAAGCGAACTGAGGGTCTATACTTAATAGGAAGCAAAATATTAGGTAGCCTATCCGGAATATATTTAATTAATAAGTACATCCAAAGCATTTTAAAATATTTTTATATAATTAGTTTAAAATAACATATAATATAATGATAGAAATTAATGGATAATACCCAAATCAATTAGAATTTTAATGTAAAAATACTAGATGTGCTATTTGCGCGAGTCATGTACCTAGTTAGTACTATAGTTAATAATTTGTACTCCCCCCGTTCTAAATTATGAGTCATCCTGTTTTTTACTAGATTCATTAAAGATGCTATAAATTTAGATAAATATATGTCTAGGTTTATAGAAGATGTCGTGAACGTATACTCTCAAAATGACACCCAGGATGACTAATAATTTAGAACGGGGGAATAGTACATAAAGATCGTTTTACCAGTTTCTAAAATAAATAGTATTAATAAATATATCACATGCCCTTCTTGCACCCATTTAGTTCGTGTGCTTCTACGGTAATTAATACGCCTACCATTACTTTGGGTGACCGCATGCATGCATGAACACGACCATAGCAACAACAACATGAACGGTTCCATTCTTTCAGTTCAATTTCATATGACTTCCTTGTGTTGCGTACTTGCGTCCATATATGACAGGAAATGGCTTCGAAATGCAAGTGAAGATGCCTTGTATTTGCCACTATTTCCACTTACGACCAAATACTAAACGAAAGCACGGTTGGTGCAGTTACTTCTCCCTTGTACAAAGTGGAGATGCCCTTTTTACTTATTCTTCTCTATGTTCGTCATTAATTACTTAATAAACTAATACCAAATCATGCATACATGCAAATATCAATCTTTATCCTTCCTTTTATGAAAAAAAACAGGTGTTGAATATGTAAACGCGTGTAGCTTTTGCTTTTGAAACTTCTGTTGTCCTGTGTGTATGTACCTCTAAATTGCCCCATATGCCTTTGGCCTAGACCAAACTATCCATTAGCTCGCGACCCCGACCCTAGATCCAAGCCATTTTGTTTCCTTAATAACCAATCAGTAAACGAGAAATTTCAGAATTTGATATTAAACTCGCACGTCTTTCAGAATTTGACACTCTGGCCCACATGTTAATGACTCAAAGTGACCCCACATGTCATTGTGATAGCAGTGTCAAATTCTGAAAGGCGTGAGAATTTAATATCAGATTCTGAAAATTGTAAACACCTACGTACTCGACTAGTTTTACTCTGCATTTTCACCTGCCAACCGACGCGTGTGTGTGACTGCAGGTGAGACCTTCAGGGACGAGGCGGGCAGCTTCCCGTACATGGCGCCAGAGGTTTTCGCGCGAAGCTACGGGCCGGAGGCGGACATCTGGAGCGCCGGGGTCATCGTCTACCAGCTGCTCTGCGGACGCCACCCCTTCCCAGCTCGTGGTCAGTGCGAACAACTCAAGGTCGTCGTCGTTGCACGTCTGTCCACCAGTTCAGAGCATAATGCATGTCGCTTTTCTTGTTGCCAATATCTATTTCTTAGACAAAACATACAAGGCGCAGAGGAAGGCGACCCTGCGCGGCGCGGCGGACATGGAGGGGCACCCGTGGCCGCTCATCTCCGGCGGCGCCAAGGACCTCGTCCGGAGGATGCTGGAGCCGGACCCGACGAGGCGCCCCACCGCTCTCCATCTGCTCGGTACGTGCGTTGCGTGCAAAGATTCTGCTGGATGGTGTTCTGGTTGCCTTTTGTTGTTCTAGCTGCTCTACACAGTTCTTCACCCCTTGCGCCATTTTGCTTCGGTGACAGAGCACCCGTGGCTGAAGGCGGCGGCAATCGCCTCCGAGGCGCCTGCATCGCGTGGTCTTTGATCTTCAACAACGTTTGCTATATTTTTGTCCGTTGGAGGTTATAAGTGGTATTTGCTGACTAAGGTAGTACAGTAACTATTGGAGTGTCTAGGGTTGTTATATTCCTGCAACACAAGACATAGTGACATACGTACATGGCTACACATATAATGTTAGAATATTTGAGTATGGCCCATTATTCTATTTATTCTAAAGGATTATAGCCTACTTTTTATGTTATAGTTATTATGGTCAACACCATACTGGTAATGGAAAAGAACTCTGCTCGGACAGGAAAAGAACCCTGGCGAGGCTTCGTACGAGTCACAGGGTTGATTCTGCTGAGAACCTGTGGGTCTCAGACAACCCTGGAGGTTCTCAAAGAACCCTGGCGGTTCTCAAAGAACCCTGGCGCTAGCCTGAGCCTGAGCCCGAGCCTGACTTGCGCGCGGGAGGGATCTCTCTTTTGCTGGTTATGGAAACTGAAGACGCGGTAATTGGAAGGGCTGATTATGGCAATCACTGACACCATGATTCAGCCTTCCATAATTCAGCTTTCCATAACTCAGCCTTCCCGATTCTCTCCCGTCCAGGTTCATCCTCTCGTCTCACCCGAGGGCTATGAATAGAAAGCCATCTTCTCCTGTGAAAGAGAGTTTTTGAGTCCATTACTTCTCCTCCTTCCTCTGCTGCAAATCAGCCTCCCCATCGCCGGCGCTGCGCGCACACCACCGGCGAGAGCAGGTGCCTCCGACACCATTGCCTCCTTGAGATCCTGCTCGGGATATCGGGGCAATCAGGTTTCTGGGGAGCGTCTATACGCGACTGCTCGCCCAGAACTGCTACGTCTTCACCGGCGTACGGTTCACCGTCCTGGAGACTCCACCGCCGTCGAACGACTACACTGCGTCGCGTCTTCTTCCTGCACGACTCCGGCGCACGGACCGCACTGCGTCAACAGATCTTCCTGCGTCGAATTTGTACGACTACTTCGAGCAAGGCCAGTCGAGGAACATCATGAGTTCGGATGATATTCCTCCAGCTGGTAACGGCGCAACCAATGCCCCCGGCAGAGGTCCCGCCCCAGGGTACTTTTCGATGTCCGAACTGCTATCCTTCGTCTTATTCGTGTTCTTCTTTAAATCTGTGTTAAACTTGAACACGTGCACATGGATTGTTTCACTCATTACAGTCATGCAAATATTCGTGAACTTAATTATAACTTTTGGAATTAAAATATGGCCTATTGCAGATAATTATCCAACATATAAGTCACCCCTCCAATCGGGTGTGAGGTGTTTCTTATCTTTTAGCGCATTCACATGGGTACACAACTACACATGGGTAGCTAGTTTTTTCATACTAATATTTGTGGCTTTTAATTAAAATTATTTTTATTCTAATTTACATTTTTTTATTTATTGTCCTTATGTTGTGTAAGTGACCCAGTATGAGGTAGCATCATATTATATGTTATATGGCATGAAGCATGAATTTATGACCTTTAAAAAACTAATTGTATGAGTAATGTGCTTATCTATTCTAGTTTTATCTATTTATCAATTATAGTTGGTATAGACTCTGTAACTATTTTTCTTCGTAAACCATTTAAAAAAATTTAGACTCTCAATAATTTTCTTACAAATCATTTAAATTATATTTGGTATAGAACCTCTATTTAACTATTTTGCATCCCAAGTCATTTATACTTCCAACTACTATTTTCGATTGTTTTACTACTATTTCTATTTTAAAATTCTAAATTTAAGTAATTATTATTCAACTTCGATCAGCTTCTATTTTCCTTACTTTTAAATTTTAAAGCTAATTATTTATGAATTGTATTTGGTATGGTCATGTGGACTCGTTGGCTTATTAAACATTGGAATTCTGACAGTCAAGGATGAAGGCCGTCAACATATAGGAGAGCAGTGCTCTAACCACCTTAGACTATGAAGAAGGGCTCTAGAATATTAGTATTTGAGATTTAAGAAAGCTATCAATTCCTTAAAAAAAACTACAAGTCTACAAACTTATTGTTTGTTTTTCACTACTTAACGTCTTTGACATTGTGTTATATTTTTGTAAACTAAGTGGCGGAGCTAGAATTGAACCCTAGGGGGCAGGTGCTACAACTACAACAACCTAGCAGCCTCATCTCAACACCTGCACACAACTTTGATTAATCAGATGCTTGACTAAATGATTCTGAATTTAAGGTATGACTTATTAGATGGGGCTTGAGTAGGTGGTGGGCTGAACTGGTTTGATGCATCAAGTACTACTCTTTCACTCTTTGCAGCTCGTATGTTGTTCTTTTATTCTTTCATTCAGTTTAGTCCAAACGATGCACATGGGCTCTTCTTCTCTACCTCTGGAACTGAAATCCACCATTCATGGTATAGAAATTGGAGTGCGGCCGAGGGGCTCCCATATCCGCAACTAATAGGGAGTATTCAAGCTCACTCTCCTTCCATGGTCCGCCATTTCTCATGTTGTTCCTCTGTACATTGTTATATATTGTTAGTTGCAGCAGTGCAGGCATACATCATTAAAGCCGATATGAAGTGAGGCTAGCATGGATAGAGGAAAGCAGGGGGCTCCGGGACATATCAAATGAAGCAATAAGAACTAAGAAGCGTTGGCAGCATTGGCCCGGTGGCCTGGACCGGGCTGCTAGCCTGCTAGGATTTGTGGGCTGTGGGCCTGTGGCCATGATGGATGATGCACTCACTTCCAGTCGGCCCGAGCGGGGAAATGAGGGCAGGCCAACCTCACTTGTTTGTTTGTGCAGCCAACACGGTTTTTGAATTCGCCGTGAACTAGAGAGTCTGCTGTTGCTATTCTGAAATGAATCAACCTCAGGAAACAAATTTTGCAATGGACATTTTGGGTACCTATGGTTCCTCTATGTGGTACTGCTACGTAATTACACCAAACACAAAGTAGTCTCATTCTCATAGACCGTACCCCCAATAGCTTGCCCTACCAAATATTCAGATATCCTTCATCAAATATACAGGCAGCACTATTATCCTCAAAGTGATGTGTATGCATAAAAAAAAAACAAGCATCCCATCGATCGTCTAATTCCGTTCTAGAGCAAGTGGGCCTCGTCGTCGATCTTCGATCAACGCGCCATGACGAGCGAGCCGTCCTTGATGAGGCTGTTGCTCAGCGTCTTGAACCGCTCCCTCGAGTACTGCCGCGACGCCTTCCTCCAGTCCGTCCCGGCCTTCATCATCGCCACGAACTCGTCGAAGCTGATCCGCCCGTCCTGCGACATGTTCGTTTCAGATTATGTTGCAGAAATCGGATCGCCTGATGGGTGAAAATGGCAGTCGCCTTGCAGTGGTGGAGTGCTCGAGTGTTCATCGTCGTGTGACCGTACCTTGTCGGTGTCGACCTCCCGGAGGACGTTGTTGAGCGCGGCCTCGTCGGTGTGCCCGGACTCGTCGGCGAGCGCGTCGGCCAGCTCGGCGCGCTCGATGTAGCCGCTGCTGTCCTTGTCGAAGAAGAGGAACGCCGTGCGGAGGTGGGCGTCGTTGGAGAGCCGCTGCAGGTGGATGGTGATCGCCACGAACTCGCCGTAGTCCAGGTACCCATTCCCGTTCACGTCGGCCTGAAAACGTTTCGCGTCAGCAATTCAGCAGCCTGCAGCTCCATGGCCATCACGATTCACGAGGGAGGAGGAGGAGCTTTAAGGATGTATGCTTACGGCCTCCATGAGCAGCTCCATCTCGGGCTCGGCGAGCTTTGAGCCGACCTTCCTGAGCCCGGCCTTGAGCTCCTGCAGCGTGACCCTGCCGTCCTTGTCCGTGTCCATGAGCGCGAACATGTCCCGGATCACCTCCACCTCCTCCACCGACAGGTGCTCCGCGATCACCCGCATCGCCTTCTTCTTCAGCTTGTTCATGGCCGAGAACTGCTGCAGCCGCGCCCTCACCACGTCCCCCAGCGGCACGTTCGGCGCCTTGCGCGCGTTCTGCAGCCACGGGTGCTCTGCACGTTCGTTCGTTCGTTCGTCCGGCCGGGCAACCATCAGCATCCATGGCGGCTATACAGGCGAAGCAAATTTACAGAGAGGATGGACATGGACGGACGTACCGAGCACCTGCTGGGCGGTGGGGCGCTTCTTGGGGTCCATCTGGAGCATCTGACGGACGAGGCTCTTGGCACCTTCGGAGATCCGAGGCCATGGCTCGCGCTGCAGGTCGAGGCTGCCGCGGAGGATGGCGCGCGCCACGCCCTGCTCCGTCTCGGCCCAGAAGGGAGGGACGCCGCACAGGAGGATGTACAGGATCACGCCGGCGCTCCAGATGTCAACCTCAGGGCCGTAGTTACGCCGGAGAACCTCCGGCGCCATGTAGTACGGGCTGCCCACGATCTCCGTGAAACGCTCGCCTGTTTTATTTAATTTTCATCCACAAGAACTTGTTCGTAAGCTTCGTCATGAGCAACATGATCAACCAAACTTCATAATATGCTAGGATTATCTGGTGAAGACAGCAACCACACTAAATTAATGTGGAGGTTTGGCCAAGACGTACTCCCAAAGCGTAGACGTTTTCATCAGTTTCTATTTTTCAGATGTTTATCTTCTTCTTTTTTTGTCAATGTTATGAATATACGAGCTGGATCCAAATCATTACTGTGATCGTTAGCTGCAGCCGCGGTTTCAGGTGAGACTCTTCCACTGGAAACAACGTCAGGTGCAGCAGATTTCCCTTTAAAATGAGCTTCGTCGCCTATACAATCGTCAGTCGGCAGGACTTGTTCTTTGCCGCAGTGTCTTCCTCATGCACTCATGCTATAGGCTTAGGCTACATCAGAGGACTGGTATTCACCTACCATTCACACTTTCTCGCCTACAATCCTTTGGATTTTCCTTTCACAAGAAAAATGTGCCCAAGTTAGGTGCAACAAAGTGTGGCGGCTAATGAAAAATTCCGAGACCTCACGAAGGGGATCGTACACTCTCACCGAGTACCGCATTGGATTTTTTTAAAAAAATTATTTTTTGTTACTTGCATTAGAATTACCTCATTACCCTACCAGTAACTCTTCAGACATTTGGCCGAAAGGTAAGATCCTTTTTGCAGATGTTTTGACCATTTTTTAAAAAAAAACATTTTTCTGTAGAGAAAACTTGTCATCTTGTGCAAATGGCACTAGTGAAAAGGAATGTTTTCCTCATTTTCTTTTTTTTTTAAAAAAAGGAATGTTTCCACAAACACACAGTCTTTCTAAAAGAGTTAGGATTCTTGAAACGCCCAAATCTGACATGCTACGAAAAAATTTTAGAGTGCACTGGATGCCTAAGCTCAACTTTTTGCCAAAAAACTTCTGACAGCTAGATCCTGGACTTGGAGGATCATGTTTTGCAATTTGAATATTTGATCAAGAACAGCTGTAGAGAAGATGGCATGTTGAATAGGCAATTACTACACAAGCATGCAAATGCAAGCGAGAGCGAGCGAGCATGCTGACCTGGTCTGAAGAAGACGGAGAGGCCAAAGTCGATGGCCTTGAGCGGCGCGTCCTCACTCTTGCCAGCATACAAGAAATTCTCCGGCTTGAGATCCCTATGCATCACGCCATGCGCGTGGCACGCCCTCACGACCTCCGCCACGGTCCTCGCCGCCGCCGCGGCGGCGCGCTCCGTGTACCTCCCGCGCGCCACGATGCGGTCGAAGAGCTCCCCTCCGTCGCAGAGCTCCATGACGAGGTGCACGGCGTCGGCGTCCTCGTAGGCGGCGCGGAGGCGCACCAGGGACGGGTGGTCGGGCAGCGACGCCATGATGGCGACCTCGCGGCGGACGTCGGCGACGTCCACCACCGTGCGGAGCCGCCGCTTCGGGATGGACTTGCACGCGAGGCGCTCGCGGGTGGCCCGGTCCGTGGCGAGGCGCGTCACGCCGAACTCGCCGCGGCCCAGCTCGCGGCCCAGGTGGTACTTGTCTGTCACGCGGAGGCGAGGGTGGTGGGGCACCACGCCGTCGAGCACCCGCGCCGCGGTGGCGCCTCCGCCGCCGCCGCCGCGGGAGGATGGCGGCGGCGGTGCCCAGTCGTATGGGTTGGGCTTGGGATTGGGCTTATCAGCCTTGGGCCGAGCCTTGGGCTTGGGCCGAGGGCTCGGCTCTTGGCTGTTCCCTCCCTGGCTGCTCGGAGGCGTAGCTGGTCTCTTGGTGGTGGTGGCTGCTGCTTGTGGCGACGCTTTGGAAGATGCTGTTGGCTCGGGCTCTTCGGGGGAGGTGGTGGTGGTGCCGCAGAAGCACACGTTGCCCATGGCGATGGCACCTCCTGATGGAAGCTTCTTAGTTTAGCAGCTACCTGGAGTTACTGCTGCGCACTCCTCTGTCTGCACAGGCACTCCCTTTGATCATGAAGAGATTAGGAGCTTAGCACAAGGCTGCTCTGTCTCAAGCTTGTATGTGTATACCTGCGGAGTGGTTGAGCACTGATGGAAAATGGAAACTATCTGATCTCTCTCTCTCTCTCTCTCTCTCTCTGCATGTGAAAGGGGAAAGATTTGGCCGCTGTGCCGTCGCTTGCGTGAACAGTCGCAGCAAAATAGAGACCTGAGAGGAGGGAGGAGTTAATGAGGTAGCTCGCGGTCGCGGGAGGGAGAAACGGTCCCGGGAGGGAAGAAGTCCAGGCACCCCAAAGTACGCAACGACGACGACGACGGCAGGGACGAGAGGAAACGGAGAAGAAGCACGCGGAGCTTTCAAAAACCGTAAAAAATAAACTGTTAGGATCCCGTCAATAGGATATCGACCGAGATGATGGCAAGGTCGATGAGCGAGAAGAAGCTAATAAGAGGAGGCTTTGCTTCGCGCCTACTCCTGTCTCGATGGAGCATCGCTACGAGAGAGAGGCGGACGGATCATGGTCGGGTCGCGAAAACGAAAAGGGCGCGAGGGGAAGGGGGTTTGATTCCGGGGGCGTGGAGAGAGGGATCGATCCCTTTTCAAGCGGCGCAACAGCATTCCGAGGCGGCAGCTGCGGCCGGCCGGTGGCGGCGGCATTGTAGCCTTTGCTGGCTGGGACACACACAGACACAAGCATGATCTCCTTCCTGGAGGTGATGGGGTGCGCGAGAGGGCGACACCATCACCGTGGCTCAGGTCGATCCAATGAGTTGGTCCGGTCCGGGGCTCCGTCCGGGCTGCGTCTTGTTCTCGTGTACGGACACCGTGCAGCTGGCCGGGGGTATCGTAAATTCTGAAAAGATGCCCGCGCGGCTGCCGTGCGGATTCCAGCAGAAAAGGGGGGCTAGAAAACGACCCGGCGTAATAGGCGCGCGAGCGACAGCGAAGGCGGCCGTGAACGAAATCGGTCAGGACTCAGGAGCGATGCGT
The DNA here is from genome assembly GCA_015342445.1 of Digitaria exilis. Lineage (NCBI taxonomy): Eukaryota > Viridiplantae > Streptophyta > Magnoliopsida > Poales > Poaceae > Digitaria > Digitaria exilis. The sequence goes on from JACEFO010001597.1 coordinate 1,282,774, forward strand.
GATCGTGAGGTGTGATCTTTGTGAACCGGTGGACGGTTTTGCCCGTCCCTATATATGTACCATATATGAGTATGACCACGCCTACAATTTCGGAGAAAGCCACGAATCAATGTGGTCTTCACGCACACCACACGCTTCGTCGCCGTGTGATCGCGTCGTCATGTGTTGCCTTCACATGCAATGACCCGATGGAAGAACGGCATCACCGCTAAAATTGGCAGTGATGCTACTTCACAATCGCATACATAAATACATACATATATATCACGGCATATAACTAGAGGACTTTATTTATTATTTCTTTATTTATTTCAAAGACACTTTAGTGTTTTTAAGAGGCGATTTGAGACACAAGCTTAATTCTTCGAGGACCACAAGGAAGGGCATATGGATAGCTGGACTAATAATGTCAACTGCGAAAGCAGCACAGTGCAAGCCTGCAAGGTTAGCAGCAAGAAAGGCGCTTTCTTTCTTGAACCCTTTCCCGCTTTGGGTCCTCAGGGAAAGGCGATCGCGGCTGCTTATCGCGGGATTAAGCGGCGCTGTGCAAAGCTATAAGCAGCGAGCGGCCGCGGTCAAAGAAAGGGCTCGCGACGGCAGCATGCAGGGGGCATGATTGCGGCATGAAGCGACGTGCGGCGAGTAATCATACGGGCTTAGCAGCGTCACCCCATGCTCATAATTCTGCGCCCTGCGAAAGCGAGGCAGACAAAATTACCGTGTCCTCTCTCTCAAATTCTCACCCTATATATCCTGGAGTTGTAGCCTTTTCGTGCGTCATCGAAGGGCCTAGTAAAACAGGTTAGAAATCTTGTCGTCGTGCTGTCGAAGAAGCGTAACATCAGCAAGAGGGGGGGTGGGTGAGAAACGATCGGGTTAGGAGATGTGGAATCGACTTCTGAGATGACGAGGAACTCGGCTTGGTGGATTCTCTAGGTCAGCTGTCTGATCGGGTCCTACCAAAACGTTGGACAGAAAGACAAGCAAGAGTAGTATATTAGCATGGCCACGCGTAGACGAACTTTCAAAAAAAAAAATAGTTGCTTCATGTCACAGTCATTGAGAACATAGCCGGAGATCTACCTACGGTCCGTTGGAGCTGAGCTGGGCATAAGCGTCAAGAGGCAGGATAACTCACCGGCACCGCAGAGCAGACAAACGAGGGAACGAGTCCAAGCTCTCCAAGCCATCGCCAAGCTCGGGCTGCATCAATAGGACGGACCGTACAGATTACATGGCGGCAACAATGCGACAACCCAAAATTCATGTTGTAGCCATCCAAGCCAAACTGCCGGCCAATTACCAGGAAAATCTGGGTCAGCGTTCCAAAAATCTGGTACAGCTGCCCGTCAGCCTGCACCTGATTTAACGACAAAATTTGCAGAAAACATCGACGTGCCTCCACTGCTCCGCTAGGCCAGAGCACACGAGACACGGGTATACGGTATACCAACACATGGAAGACGTAACTTAAACGAATATGACCTGAAACTACTTTCGCAGAGTATTTTTCCACAATACCGACCAACCATATGCAGTCATTGGAGTAGCAAAATAACTCACAGATGGGCCGTGACGGTGACGTAATAACAGGCTAAGTTAGTTCTATAATAACAAAATGGCTCCCCTCCCTCACTCGAGCAAAACAGTCAGCGAGCTAGGCATTTGCACCCAGCTCGACCCTCCCATGGCCGCCACCCTGACCGCCTCCACCTTGGTTGTTGTAGTAAGAGTCGCCACCACCCGAACGACCACCACGGCCTCTGTTGTTGTAGTTCCTCGGCTGGTAGTATCCAGATTCATAGTAGTAACCGCCGCCGCCACCACGGCCATTCTGGTACCCGCCCCCTCCACCACGGCCGTTCTGGTACCCGCCACCTCTGCCTCCGCGCCCACCACGGCCATTAGGGTAGCCCCTCCTGCCACCACGACCACCACCACGCTGGTTCGGGTAAGACCGCCGCTGAACAAACTGTTGGTCTTTTTGTTCTTGGTCCTCCACGTCGTCATCAAACCTCTCCTGCTCCACCTCAGCAGAAGGGACTTCATCAGTTTGGTTCACCAGGGCAACATCGTCCTGAAATTATTACACTGTTAGTGCAAACAAGAAACATCCAGACCAGATAGTTATTTGCCAGCTCACTAGTTACAATAGAAGCCGTACCACATGTTGACCAGCAACTGCAGGAGCCTGATGGTCAATGTAGATTTCTGTAGCATGTGTTTCTTCCTGCACATCCTGTCCATGAATACAGACTCTGTAAAAATTAAAGCCGAAAGGAAGGCTAAAAAGATAATGCAACCAGCACATATGTACATGGGGTGGGGCAACAGATTGCATTTCATAAGAAAAAATGAACAAAATCATAAACACTATGTAGAACAAAATCTTATAAACATGAAAAAGGAATAGCTAGACAAACACTATTCTCTTAAAAAGTATTAGATAACACAGTAGTAATAAGACAAAATTCTTTTGTTATGTATATCTGACCGAAATCTCAATATCGACTAAAAAATGTGCTACAAAGTACAAACATCATAAGCCACAACAGATATTTCTTTTAGCATTACCAAAGGTAACTGGACAATCTCAAGGAAGATATGTCAGATCCCTGATTTCCTTATTATAGTTAAAGATTATATGCATGCCGGGGCATTTAGTTTCTAATACAACCAATCAGCCTTCAAAACATGACAATTAACATACCAATGGCCAATGCTTTGCCAAAATCTGGAATTCAAGAACTGGCTTTCCAAAAGCTCCTTCATGGAAAAAAAAAATCTAACATTTTCAATTAGCATAATTGATTACTAGCGCACCAAACATTTAGCTACTCCCTCCATGGCTTCATTTCACAGTTTGTCTAAAAACCGATCATTACAAGGAGTGGGAGTAAAATTATATAGAAAAGTAGAAAATAGAAATAATTTCTTAGATGGTCTGCAAAAGGTTACTTATTATTTTTTTTATGTCAGTCAATTATGGGTAGAGTGCAAACACTCCAATGTTAACACCCATTTCTATGTTAAAAAAACACTATTGCTTTCTCTCATTAGCCATAAATTATTGAAATAGGAACTCTAGGGTAGATATACCCAATATTGTGAAATGGTGGGGTATACGAGTACTATAGCAAACCATAAGGACAATTTTCAAGGCCATTTTTCTAATCATGCCCATGGATCTATTTTACATTTAGGAACAAACAATTTTAATTCTTTTCACTTCTATTCGCATTGACAGGTTCATGGCAAGTTAGCAACAAGGGCATTTTTTATGTTCTCAAATAGACACATGTTACTAAAATAATCATTTTAGTACCATGAGAAATTAGCATAATGTTAAGTCATAGCACAGGTGACAACTAGGAAGGAGGCATTGAACAGCACCAAGTTTGGGCTGACTTTATACTCTGAGCACAATCTACAAGTAAGCTACGTTGAGCCTGTAAATGAACAGGATGATACTGAAACAAACAGCCAAATCAAATGAATAAAATCAGAAACAAAAGATATACTGGCAGCGTTGACGCATTGGAACTATCCTCACAGCAAAACAGATTACTTATAAGAAAACCCAAGGCAAATATGATTTAGGCAGATAAGTAATTATGTGCCTATGTGGAAATAGTAGTCACAAATACTTTTTTTTTAACGGAAGTCACAAATACTTTGTATCTTTAAGTAGATGGGACAGGGTGAACAAAATGAAAAATAAATTTCACATGCTAAAAATGTTCTATAAACAAGTTGGCTATAATGTTTCTCCCTATTGTAATAAAAGAGCCTATAGGTTTCATTTCATGAACAAATTAAGAGTGCTATTCTCTATACAGCTTCAGGTTATATTATTTAAGCTGATTGTTGCACCCAATCTAAGGTTAGGTGGGAAGGTTTTTCCTTTCATTTCTTTTCTTTTCTTTTCTTTCTTTGTTGACTTTGTGGCAACCAATTAAATGGCAAGGCTTACTGAAATGATCCTAAATAGCTGCCTTCGAGTTCTATACTTCTATTCCAGTGTTCCGTACATGGTTCGTCTGTCTGCTTGGCACATATATTTGATTGGTTTAACTTGAAGAGTCCCAACGATCACGATTAACAAATTCAGAAAAAATGGGAAGCTTGTCAGTCTGGAATGTAAATGACTAATTTTTTTCCTACTATAAAGAGATTGAGTTGTATTTCATAAACAAACTAATGAGCTTTACATACTATACCTTCCCCTAAGACAGTGAACATTGATCATGGCACCTAATTGAAAATCTGATCGGCCAATACTCTTGACATAGCCAGGTGTGGTATATACTGAGAAAAAAATGGTTTACAAACCGGTCTGTCTTTGTATTATTTCAATGTTGGTGCTATCTAAAGGCAGAAAACAATATCAGGGATGAGAATATGTCATACAAATTTTCCGTGCAGTAGCTCAGCATGTGAGGGGACTCTTCACCAGAGAAGAATATGACTGAGGAATTGAACAATTTCATAGTTTTTTAAGAGAAAAAAAATATGTTCTGCTATATACAAAATGCTACTTATTTTTTTGAATAATGCAAAATGCTACTTATAAAAATCAACAACTCCAGCCTTCAATACTTGAAGTTATACCAAATGTTAATACAAAATGATTTCTTAACCAACATAAAGCACGCATCAAGTAATACAGTTCATGTCCCAGCATAAAGTTGTGTGGCTACGGAATATTAGAACATTTAATCAAGGTAAAATTATCATGAACAGCTGCTGTCCACATAGGAGATGTTCACATGTTGTAGATTAAATTTGTCATCAAAACAATATTAGTATTCCTGATTATCCATAGAGCTTAAATATCATATGCTTAGCAAAAAAAAAAAATGATCATCTTATACAATACTTGACCCATAGCTATTCTAGTGTACCCGCATATACGAAAATATAAAAAGTTATCTTGGATCAACTATCAAGTTTAAATGACTAAACTGATAGCCGGTGATATAAGAAAGAATGATGAAATCCTAGAAGCATTTTGCCAGAACGAATCATAATATGTTGTCTAATACAATATTCAGTCATTAGCTTCCTACCATTGGAACTAGACCAACGTCTTATAAGTGTAGCTATGCATGATCCACAAAACAAGTGACCTATCCAACAGCTAAAATCACTCTCACGTAATTATTAGCTAACATGAATAAAACACTATCAACTTAGCACAAATGTAACTTGGAACTTAGACCTTAACACTATGATCCATAATATCAATTCATCATTACAACCAAATAAGCCAGTCTCAAACATTTAACTGCTATTATCACCCTGTTAACTACAATAACATGTTGATTTTGGCACAAGATTGTAAACTATATTAACACACTTGCACACCTACCACAAGCTGCAATTTTGGACTCAAGTAGTATTTGTTTACACCATGGAAGATATCACTTGAAGTTCCCTAATTACAAAAACAGTGACCAATTCCAAAGGCATATCACTTCCCACCAGCCAAAATCATCAAAATCATCAGACAACCATACACCGAGTGCAAACGAAAGTAAATTAAACATAATGGACAGCATAATTTAACAAAAATTGGCAGTGACAGTATACAAAAAAAATAAAAATATGTATAAATGAAACTAAAAAACCATCCTTCCTGTTCCTGGCAAAACACCAATTACTTAATATTCTAACACCAATGCATCATCGTGTTTTGGAAAAAGTGCCCAAAGAGGTATCCAAGTCTACAAGTAATATTCTGACAATCTAAAACCAAGTAGTATGAACCATCTACAGTAGATCGCTAATCTGAAGTATGGGTGGTCATACCCAAATGTTATAATCTACAAGCACAGCCATCAGCCATAATGGCATTGTACACTAGATCAATCATCAGTCTACACCAAGATGATATTAACGTGACAGCAATCATTTCGCTACATCAACCAAAAGTTGATCAAAGCAATATAACAAGTATGATTTTACCTTGTGTCCTTCAACAGCCAGACCCTCCTCTACTGCTTCTGGAGCCTGAGGTGACACAACCATGCTCTCCTGGGCCTGGGTAGCTCCTCCAGCTCCATAACTATCCACTGCAGCAGCCAAAGCCTCTGTTGCCCTGATCTCTGTTTGTGCCGTGTAGTAGTCCGATGACATGATCTTTTCCAGCTTTGCTCTCACCCCAGCATCTACAGACAAAGAGTAAGATTAAATTCATACCAAATAACCTACTATCTCAACCAAATCACAGGGCAAGCTCCATAGAAATACCCACATGTGATGGTGGAGCCAGGGTGGATGGGCTCATCAGCACGGCGGAGCCAGAGGCGGGCGTGATGGGCACAAGCCTGGAGGGCGTCGCGGTGGGAGACTCCAGCCGCAGAAGCAGGGCGCGACGCGGCGAGGGATGCAAGCGCAGTGACCGCGTCGAGATCGGTCTCCGCGAGCAGGTCCGCGGCATCATCCGTGACGTAATCATAAGTGATGCAGCAGTTCCGCTCGTGCGTGCGCGTGACCATCGTGGAGACGAACTCGGTGTGCTCCTTGACGTCGAAGAGGGAGCCGAAGTAGACGAGCGCGATGAGGTCGTGGACGGACGAATCCGAGTCGGAGGAGGATGCGGCGGCGGGAGCGGGGGTGGGTGCAGGGCGGGAGGAGAGCTCCTCGGCGAGGGCAGAGGCGAGCGGGGCGCGTAGGCGCTCGAGCTCGTCGATCTGGGCGACGACGGTGGGCTTGGAGCGGAGCACCTCTTCCTGCTCGCGGTTGAGCGTCTTGCCGGCGGCCATCGAATCCTCCATCTGCGTGATGCGGTTCAACTTCTTCCGCAGTGCGCGGAGGCGCTTCGAGACCACGCTGAGCACCGGCCCGTCGGTGGCCTCGGCCGCCGCCGTCGCCGCGGCGGTGGGAGCGGAGGAGGAAGAGGCGGTCGGGGAGGCGGCCATGGCGGAAAGGCTAGGGTTTTAGGGGCGGCGATTTGGGGAAGGAATGGTGCTTGGAGCGGCGAGGGGTGGGCAGGGAATGAGGCGTCGGCGCGTCGGATTTATGTGGGAGGAGAAGGAGACGAGATAGTAGGGCAAATCGGTCGATCGGTTGCGCCGAATGATCACACACGAATCGTAAAGCAGTCACCTGTGTGGGCTTGCTGCTGGGCTGGCCGAGGACACCCCCGATTTTGGACGGCCACATCGACATGATGATCCGGCCTGTGAATGTGATCACTGCTACTCCCGTACTCGGTAGTCGGTACCAGTATAGTATGTACTGAGGCGTGTATAGACTATAGAGTCACGCTGCCAGATCTGAATCTGAGTTTTGCTCAGGTTTTCAACGTTGAATTTGATGGTTGCGTCGTGGGGGTTAGAGTTGATCGATGAGCATCTGCGCCTAGCAGTAAGCCCTTCTCTCGGCCTCTACGTTGTGGAGATTGGCTCTTACGTCTAGCGACAATTGGGAAGCGGTTTGGATGGCGGTGACAAACAGATCCGTGAAGTCGTCGAGGAAGATGATTAGAAGTTTTGAAGTAATATACTAAGATCAATACATGTTCCTTCTAAAAAAAGAGTCGCGCAGCCACATCCGATCTTTCAATGCAGCAAGCACAGCTTCTGCTTTTCATTCAGTTTTGTGTTGTGCTCGGTTCTAAAAAGTATTTTTTTACTTCCTATCCATCCTCTTCACATAACACACATTCTAGAAAATTCTTTTTCCACATTTTCTATTCATCCCCCTCACATAACACGTTTTTTAAAAAAAGATTTTTTTTCTCCCCCCAACTAGACACAGCATTGGTCCCTCTTGAGGGTATCTTTGATGTGCTGTAGGCTGTAGAATTTCTAAAAAAACATCTCCGTATGTTGTCTATGTTAAGGGTCTATCTTCGTTCTTCATGCAATATGCACTATGTTTTTTTACTAATATATGCACTATGTTAAGGGACAAAAGTATGATATGAACGGTCAAAAATATATGACAAGAAGTGCAGTAGAGCTATAAAAAAGATACACGCAGGAAAAGAGGGGTTTAGGTCGTGTCAACGGGCAATCAGTCATGGCACGTTGTGATTAGGTGGAAGATATGCTGAGGGGAGGGGCTACAATATATGAATAATTAGTCACTCTAATAATATTAGCAAAGACTTCATCAGTATATAGTTTTGTAGCTATCATATCATGTTTTAAACAAATGCGAAGTTCAATCATTTGCGTGGTTTTTAAGGACTAGGAAACATGCCCGTGCGTTGCAACGAGGACATATAAGTATATTATTTTATCAAAAGATAAATATGTTATCAATTGCTTTTGCTACTAAAATACTCATCCTGAGACACCAATGTCATAATAGTACTGTATACTTATCATATAGTTCACAGCAATGTATCCTATAGAAACTAACCTCTTCGTGAAAACTATGAAAACTTTAATCCGTGACACGCAATGTCGATCTAAGGGCGTGCTCAGATGAAAAGCACATGTTTGGATGTGTAAATAAGTCCGGTATGGATTGTTGGCATCGTGCCATCATCTTCCAGCATGCACACTTAGACAAACAATCAATCACGTATTACTGGGTCACAAATTATGTCAAATCTAGTTGGCTAAAATTAGCCGTGCGTTGTTTGAATATTGGGCTATTTGTTAGCCCCAATAATGATAAACTATTCCTATGAGGACCTAGGAGAAAGAGGTAAGGTTTTGATGGAAGAGTAATTTAGATCATTTGCAGTTGTTGTCTGTGTTCTCCTTGTACTGGGTTCGGAGGGCTAATAAACTAATGTTTAGATGGGGGTTAGTTAATTTTCAGCCTACCTTTAGGGATCAGTTATGAGGCTATTTTCTTAATTGGCTAAAGTTTAACCTTTTATCTAAATAGACCCTAATTATAGTTAATTCAATTTTAGCTCTCGGCTAACCGAGAACCAAAAGAACCAAACTATATAAAGCATATTTGAAGTTATGGCCCGGACCCAATAACATCTAATAATTATATAACTCAGCACACTTAATACCTTGTTTGTTTCACTCATTTTGATTATCATGGGAACGACTTCATGTCTTTTTTAATACTAACGACTGCGAGGTTTGATTTAATAGAAGTACCATCCTATGCTACATATATTTAGTTGGGAGTTTGATATGCCCTGCTAATTTCTTAGGTTTACTAACTTTTATAAAATGTAGAGTGCGTTTATCGGTCATGAAAAACTCATTTACTATTTTTTATTTGTAGTTGCCTAATAAATTCCATGTTGTACCAAGTTGAGTCCGGTTGAGGTGTCCACTGTACACTGAGTCAAATAATTTTGTACGTTGTAACGTCACGAATGCAAAGTAGTCTTGTTGGTTGGTGTCTGTTTGGGAATTGAAGAGGTCAGAGGTTCGAATCCCTGTGGCCACTTTTTTTCCTTGTTTTTGGAGCTGTTCCCAAGCGTCACTCGGTTTTATCCCGCTGCCCCGGAACCGAGTCGGTCTGGAAGCGAACTGAAGTCGGTTTTCTCCTTCCCTCTGGTTTTCTGCCTGAGAAGTGGTTTTCACCTGGTTTCCTCCGGTTTTGACTTGATTTTCTCCATTTTCACACGTTTTACTGTAGACGGACCAGTATTGGGTAAAATCAATACTTGCTTTAGAAATAGGTATAGATATAGATTTGTATGCCTGTTGTATGGAATCAATTACATACGTACATATTTTTATAAAATACAATAGAATCATATGTTCAAACCTTCCTTTCAAAGTAAACAAATGCACTTGTCAATCATATTTAAGCTGTAATATTTAATTATCGCATTGTGTATGGTCAAATGTTTTATGGATGAAGCTATAATATCATTTAGTGCGAGTTTTATTGTGTTTTATGAACCAGTTATCTTTTCCATATGGATTTTATGATGATAAGACTCCAACATTTTCTTCCCTCCTAAAAGTTAATGCCATAAAAACTCCTATAACGCCTTCTATGAGACTGGCCTAACGGTTCATAGTCATAGCCATCGCGCTCAATGAACAAAGGTACAAACGAGGTTGTCCTTTACCTAGCCATCGATGGAACATTGGAACTGAAAATGGTACGAGCGCAACGTTGACACGTTGTGTAATCAATGCAGTAAGTGAAGGGGCTCACACTCTAAACAGCACGAACCCACGACGACAAGTCGGGAATGCCACTCCTCTCCACCCCGCAGGCGCTCTCATCCACAGTGTCCAGTCCTCCACTTTCCCCGCGCGGCGTCGCCATGTCGGAGCACCTCGCGCTCCGGAGCTCCGTAGGAAGCCGCAGCTCCGCGCTGCCCTCCCACCACCCGCGCCACTCGCCGGCGCCCGACCCTCTCGCCTCCGTCTGGATCCGCCGCCTCTACCTCACCCCGAACCCCCCGCCGCCGCCGCGGCCCCCGCCCCCTCCCCTGCCACGCCGCGCGACGCCGCCCCCTCATCAGGACGCCGTCTCCACTGATGAGTCCCGCACGCCGCCGCCGCCGCCTCCCCCGCCTCCGCCGCGCAGCGCCGGGTTCGGCCCCTTCCGCTGGAGCCCGCGTCCGTTGCGGGGGGCGCCGGCCGGCGCGTGGGACGCCGCCGCAGTCGGGGTCTCTGTTGGTGGTAGCGGCGTTGGCAGCGGCCCGCCGATGCTGTCTCCGTTCTTCCGTCTCCCGGCGCCGCCGCCGGTCGCCGGTTTCGGGGAGGTCGCGCCTGCTAGGCCGCTGATCGGGCTTGGAAGTCACAGCGGCAGCAGCGGGTTTCCTGTGCTGTCGCCGCCGATGGTTCGCGGCGGCGACACCGGTACCACCTGGCTTCTGGGCAGAGCTGCAGGTATGTAATGATTTCGACTCCTTGCGCCCCCCTCCATTGATGCCTACAACTATTTAACTTCAAACTGAGAATAAAACGAAGTTTCAATTTCTTCTGTTAGTTCCGTACAAATTTCAGCCAGCATTGTGAACTTGACATACTAATATGACACTATTGGGTGAAAAGTTTCGTTCATACTAAGAAATGTAAGTCCTGTTTAACAGCGTGGAAGAACCACAATGCTCACTTTACTGAATCTGAGAAACAGCTACGAGTAAAATAATTTGAGGAACCTGTGGAAAGGAAATATGGTTCCAATATCTGTAGATACACTTAATTTCAATTAAAGTACATTTACATATTGTTTTAGCAAACTTTCAGCCACCTCTTTGACCTTTATTCTTTTAAACAATCTACTTCAAATCCTTGTCCTTGGGTTCCTTGACATTAACACCCTGTGGCCTATGGATCTATCTGCATAACAACTGGCTGGAATTCCTATGTTCAAGTTGATGTTTGACAGTGGTACATGAACAAGTTTTCTTGTGACAATGCTACTAATTTGTTTTTATATTCAAATAGTGACTTAGTGTCTGAACTACATGTATCTATTTTTGTTACAGTCGAATCACTCTCAATAATTCTTGTACTTTGCTCTAGATAGCTCCAAATGTCATATAGAGATATATAGAGGTACTAGGTACAAGATAATGTAGATCGAACAACTCTCAACACTATCCACTCATGAAGTCACATATTTTTTTCGCACTCCATTTAAACCAATTGGAGCCTCGGGTGCTGTGGGTGTAGAGTCCTGACGGACTAAACAACCCTGGCGGCCCATCCTATGGGCCGGCCCATGAACAAGACTTGACGCACAAGACAAGGATTAGTCCTAGTCGGTTTGGATATACTGTATTAGGGAATTAGAGATAAACTTGTAAAAGTCTCCTAGTCCTATACGGTTCCCATGTAACCCTGCCCTCCGGACTATATAAGGGGAGGCAGGGACCCCCTCAAAACAATCTCATCAATACAAGATACACCATACAGGACGTAGGGTATTACGCTCCGGCGACCCGAACCTGTCTAAATCGTTTCTTGTCACCTTCGGCTCTAGATTCTCGACGACTTCTCCCTAAACCCTTCTCTCGGGGCACCCCCTCGGGAACGTTGTCAGCATAAATCGCCGACACTTTGGCGCCGTCCGTGGGATCATCTCGTCGAGTCTTCAGTAAAGAGTCGATGGCCACCTTCAGCGCCTCCATCGTCACCAAGTTCGAGGCAGGCGCCTCCTTCATCTTCGGCTCCTGGCTTTGCATTGCAAACCAGGAAGGCGAACTTCAACACCACTTGCGCGACGAGGCGGCTGCACCAGCTTCGCCACGCATGCAAACCACTCCGCAAGGATCTTGGAAAACTCCAAATTCCGACACGATCCCTGGATCATATCCTACTCGGAGGAGTACATGGCGCCCGAGGCAGATCCAATCCCGGGCCGACCATGTCAACTCAACCCCTATCAAGGGGCAGGATCAAGCCACGTGTCCAAGACTCCCTGGCGGACTCCGGATCACTTCCGAGTTCCGCCAGGGTTCAACGATTAGGACCGTGACAACAACCCCGCGGGTGCCCAGGAACCCTGGCTCCAACCCCCGCGGAACGAAGACTTCACCACGTGGATCGCGCGCATCCCAGTTTCCCTTCGGGTTAACAAACTCAGCCGCGGTCCACCAGAAGCACCTGAAGAAGAAGGTTCTCCAACCCCGCGGAGCAACCTCAGATCTTGTCATGACCATAACTCCCTCGGGGGTTATCGTTCATTGGCCTGACATGGATCCCGAGGCGGCTCTGTTCGAAGCAAACGTACCTTCCACGGTACGGGACATTCTACCTCTGCTTCCTTTCCAAGAAGGCAGAGAGCTCCCTGCTGCCACGGGTAGTAGAAGAACCGGGCCTAGCGACCCCGGTCGCCAGTCCTGCGTGCTCCTCAATGAGCACAGCGATGAAGAAGTTGTCTCCGACGACGCCCCCACAGAGGAAGGAGAAACCGATGCAGACCGAGAACTCCGTATCGAGCGCAATCGCAACCGCGCCCTGCGACGTCGCTTCATCAAGAAGAAAAATCTCAATTCGGAGTTCGACAAGCAAGACATCTTCAACTCCCCTGTGGCCAACATCTTGTTCGGGGTCAGCGTCTTCGAGGGGTTTCAAACTACCCCTGAGATCAACCTCGCCAAAGCCCGCCTAGAAGCCGCAGCGGTCATGGTTGATCGCCTGGACGGAGGCCTCTCCTCCTCCAAAAGTAAGAGTTCTTCGCGCCACCAAGCACCGTCTGCTAAGCGTCAGAGCAGCCATTACGGCAGCTCCGCAGGCCAAACCAAGGACAAGAACAGGCCTCGCGAAGAACCCCGCCGTCCTCGCGAGGAACCTCCCAGGTCCCAGCGTCGCGAAGAACCCCGTCCAGCTCGCTCTCATAACACACCAAACGACGCCCGCAACGACATCATCCGGATCAGAGAGGGGAGAGCTACCTCCCACGTTGCGGATTCTGCAGGAAGATGCGGCGTCCCCAACCCCGATGCTCTGCCATGCTACACACGCGCCATCCGCATCAGCTCCTTCCCGCGGAAGTTCAAGCCGCCAGGCATCACCAACTTCGACGGGAAGCAAGATCCAAACATCTGGCTGCGCAGATATTCTTCTGCAATCGAAGCATCAGGGGGCGACGACATCTCTAAGATGCTCTACTTCCCAGTTGCGATGGAGCAGGGTCCCCTCACCTGGCTCGAGTCCCTCCATCCAGACTCCATCGACAGCTGGCACGCGCTGAAGAAGGCTTTCGTCTCCAACTACCAGGGTTCTTTCGAGCGCCCTGGCAGCAAATATGAACTCCGCGCGTGCAAACAGAAACCAGACGAGTCCCTGCGCGATTACAACAGGCGATTCTTCGCCATCAAGGCATCCTGCGTCCCCATCCCCGACTCAGAAGTCATCGACTACTTTCAAGAAGGGATGACTGATCGCACCCTATTCCGTGACTTCGGTCACAACCGTCCTCGCGACCTCGAGGAATTTCGCGCACTGGTGTCCAATTGGATGGACACCGATGATCAAGAACGGGAGCGCTACGGCAAGAGACCCAACAACCCTGGTCGCAAGAACCAGGAGGACAGCAGGGATCAGCCGCGCGACTCCTTCCAACGCAACGGCAACAACCCACGGAAGCGACCACACAACACGGTCGCAACCGTCCAGACCGTCCGCTCTGCCAAATCTGCGCAGCAACGAAGGGAAGAGTTCAACAAACTTCTCAAGAAGCGCTGCCCTTACCACCTCGACAGCAAGCACACCATGGGCGAGTGCGTGCTCCTCCGGGAGACGTTCAGCACCCCCAACAAGAAGCAGAAGTCGGCTGGCGACGGAGACGACGGACACGACAAGGGAGACAGCGGTTTCCCAGACATCAACAACACTGTCAACGTCATCTTCGGAGCCATGGCAGTCAGCGACACCTCGCGCAACCGCAAGAATGCAAGGCGCGAGGCATACGCAGCAGAACCAGCGGTGGTTACACCGCTACGGTGGTCTGACACCACCATCACCTGGTCCCGAGAAGATCAGTGGGCCGAGATCACCTCTCCTGGACGATATCCGCTCGTCCTCGAGACTGTGGTAGCAAACAGCAGGCTCACCAAGGTCCTGATCGACGGAGGCAGTGGGCTCAACCTCATCTTCGCCAAGACGCTGAAGTCCATGGGCATCGACACGAGTACGCTGCAGCCGGCGGACACTCCTTTCTACGGCATCGTGCCTGGAAAGGCCGCCATCCCCCTCGGGCAAATCACCTTGCCCGTCACGTACGGTACGGCATCCAACTACCGTACAGAGTTCATCAAGTTCGAAGTTGCAGATTTCGAAACGTCCTACCACGCCATCCTCGGGCGACCAGCATTGGCCAAGTTCATGGCCATCCCCGACTACACCTACCTGGTGCTGAAGATGCCAGGGCCTCACGGTGTTCTTTCCCTTCGCGGCGATATCAAGCGCTCCTACCTCTGCGACAAAGAGGCAGTGGAGTACGCCGTCAGAGCCGCGTCCACCATAGATTGCCAGGAACTCCAACCCTTGGCTGCAGCCGTCGTCGCAGAAGACGATGACGCCCCGACGCAGAAGAAGACACGGGCTATCAAGCCCGTGGAGAAGGTCGCCACAAAGACGATCGACCTCCAAACAGGAGATCCATCGAAGACAGCGGTGATCGGTTCCACCCTCTCTCCTGTATAGGAAAGCGCGCTCGTCGACTTCCTGCGAGCCCAGGCGGACATCTTTGCAACAAAGCCCTCCGATATGCCTGGAGTACCCAGAGAGTTGATCGAGCACAAGCTAGACCTCAACGAGAGCGCAAAACCCAAGAAGCAGCGCCTCCGAAGATTCGCCACAGAGCGTCGGGAAGCCATCAAGAAAGAGCTAGCTAAGTTATTAGCAGCCGGCTTCATTAAAGAAGTCTTCTACCCGGATTGGTTAGCCAATCCGGTTCTTGTAAGGAAAAAGAATTCAAATGAATGGAGAATGTGCGTTGATTATACCGATCTCAACAAACACTGCAAGAAGGATCCCTTTGGGCTTCCTCGCATCGACCAAGTCATCGACAGCACCGCCGGGTGCACCCTACTCTGTTTCCTCGATTGTTACTCAGGATATCATCAAATATCTCTGAAAGAGGAGGATCAGATTAAAACTTCGTTCATCACTCCATTTGGCGCATATTGTTATACAACTATGCCTTTTGGCTTGAAAAATGCAGATGCCACATATCAGCGGGCTATACAGGGTTGTCTTCAAGAACAACTTCACCGAAATGTTGAAGCCTACGTCGATGATGTGGTAGTCAAGACAAGAAATCCCGAGGATCTCATCGCTGACCTCACCGAGACGTTCGATAACTTACGCAAATGGCGCTGGAAGCTCAATCCCGCCAAGTGTGTTTTCGGCGTACCATCTGGAAAGCTCCTCGGGTTCATTATCAGTGAACGCGGCATTGAAGCAAATCCAGAGAAGATAGCAACTATCATGAACATGGAGCCGCCGACCACTGTTAAGGATGTCATGAAGCTTACGGGCTGCATGGCTGCACTCAACCGCTTTATCTCCAAACTGGGGGAACGCGACACTGAGTTCTTCAAACTACTCAAGAAGCAAGACAGATTTCAGTGGACTCAGGAAGCTCAAGACGCCTTCGACAAGCTCAAGCTATTCTTGACTACGCCTCCTGTGCTCACTGCACCGCTCCCGGGCGAAGATCTCTTGCTCTATATTACAGCAACCACCAATGTCGTCAGCGCCGCTATTGTCGTTGAACGCGACGAGGAAGGCCATCTTCAGAAGATTCAACGGCCTGTGTACTTTGTGAGCGAAGTCCTCTCGGACTCCAAATCCAGGTACCCTCAAGTTCAAAAAATTCTATATGCTGTCTTAATGACATCCAGAAAACTGCGGCATTATTTCGACACCTACAAGATCGTCGTGGTTACTGGTTATCCTATTGGCGAGATTCTCTACAATCAAGACGCTACAGGGCGTATCGCCAAATGGGCTGTTGAGCTCGGAACATACAGCATCGAGTTCCGTTCTCGCACGGCCATGAAGTCTCAAGTCCTTACTGATTTCATATCGGAATGGACCGAGCACAATCTCCCAGTCGCCACCACCAAGCCTGAGCATTGGATCATGTATTTCGACGGGTCACTCAAGCTGGAAGGCGGAGGCGCTGGAGTTCTGTTGATCTCACCTCGAGGGGATCAACTCAAGTATGTTCTGCAGATTCAGTTTGCTGTCACCAACAACGCTGCAGAATACGAAGCACTTCTTCACGGCATGAAGATGGCCATTACTCTTAGTATCAAGCATCTGCTGGTATATGGGGACTCCATGTTGGTCATCAAACAAGTCAATAAGGACTGGAATCGCAACCATGAAGACATGGACGCGTACTGTGAAGAAGTCCGGAAACTGGAAAAACACTTCCTCGGCATTGAATTTCATCATGTCGAGCGAGATTACAACGTCGCTGCAGACGTCCTATCAAAGCTGGGTTCTTCCAGAGCAGAGGTGCCCAGCGGGGTGTTCGTCAATGAACTCTCCAAGCCATCAATTTCTGCAGCGGTACCTCCTGATGCTGCAATATCAGCTCCCAAGGTTATGCTCATCGACGCCACTTGGAGTGCTCCGATTATAGACTACATCTTGCACGACAAACTTCCCGCCGAGAAGGCAGATGCTCAACAAATTGTCCGCCGTAGCAAGTCCTATGTTATAATCGGCGATACACTGTACCGACGTGGTGCACGCTCTGGCGCATTGATGAAATGCGTCTCACAGCAAGAAGGAGTCAACATCCTGGAGGAAATTCATGCAGGAGAATGTGGCAATCATGCAGCTTCCCGCACCATCGTAGGCAAAGCCTTCCGTGCCGGGTTCTATTGGCCTACAGCTCTACACGATGCTGAGGAAATTGTTCGTCACTGCAAGGGTTGTCAATACTTCGCTCATCATTCACATCAGCCTGCTCACAAGATCAAATTGATACCTCCGTCATGGCCATTCGCATGCTGGGGGCTTGATATGATTGGGAAACTACCTCGGGCGCCTGGTGGATTCGAATATTGCTTCGTCGCAATTGACAAGTTTACAAAGTGGATAGAAGTCTTCCCGGTTGTCAAGCCAACCTCTGAGAAAGCAGTCCAATTTCTCCAAGAATTGATTCTTCGCTTCGGGATACCACACCAAATCATCACAGATTTGGGTACCACCTTCACAGGCAACAAGTTTTGGGACTACTGTGAAGACCGTAGCATCGAAGTGTCTTATGCTTCGGTTGCTCATCCTCGTGCCAATGGACAAGTCGAAAGGGCCAATGGCATGCTCCTCGATGGACTTAAAGCTCGCATGGAAAGGACCCTGAAGAAAGCAGAAGGCCGGTGGATGAAAGAACTATTTCCAGTTGTCTGGGGCCTACGATCTCAACCCAGTAAAGCTACAGGGCAATCTCCCTTCTTCCTGGTGTATGGATCCGAGGCCGTTCTACCTGTTGATGTCATGCATGGCGCCCCTCGTGTCGAGGAGTTTCAAGAAGCCATGGCGGATGAACAACGGATGCTGGAGGTCGATACGGCTGAAGAAGCGCGACTGGCAGCCTTGTTACACAATGCTGCATATCTTCAGGGCATTCGCAGATTCCATGACAAAAATGTGAAGACAAGATCATTCCAGATTGGAGACTTGGTGCTACGACGAATCCAAAATACAGCCGGTCACTCCAAGCTCACTTCACCCTGGGATGGTCCATTTATTGTTTCCAAGGTACTCAAACCAGGCACCTACAGACTTCAAACAGAAGACGGTGTGGAATTACCAAATCCTTGGAATATAGAACACCTACGCAAATTCTACGCGTAGCTCTGTCACTACAGCAGTGCTTCGGCACCACAAGAACTACTTGCTTCGGCACCCAGAGTTCTTCTGTAAACATTGCTCCGGCAATATATGAACTACTTGCCTCGGCAATACATGTTCTCTTGTACCGTTGTTCCGGCAACGAGATATATTTCAATAAAGCTCTCTTTATTGGGTTGTTTATTTGTCTTTATGACATCATCTCAAACTTCCGTGTTCTTTTTAGAACTTGGAAAGTTTCTTTTACATTCGGAGCCTATAAAATGAGGTCTATCCGGGTTCTTTCGAGGCCAAGAACGGATCTGTTCCTCTTCTTACACTACTTTGTGATAATTTTCAGCTTAACGCTGCCGCTCCATGGGTCTTACTGGGTTCTTGCTTCGGCAGACCACATACAGTTAGTTCCCAAGTATCCTTCCAGGGCACATTTTATAAGATAGCTAATGCTATAAGCAATCTCCCTGGGTTCCTTTGGGTCCTTAACAGGGTTGTTTTTCAAGTTAAAATCTGCTCAGCGTATATTTTGACTAAGTCCTGGTTATTAATACAGAGACAACCCAGGAATTCATAAAAATTCTTGGTTTTTCTTCCATAACATAGCAATAAATATATTACATTGCATGACATTTATATTACAATAACATCAGTTTCAGTTTACAGCCTAAGGCTTTGAGCAATTGCTTCTGCAACTGGCTCGGCCTCTTGCTTCAGGTCCCTAAAGGTAGACTCCGTACAGTTTGGCTCTGCGCCTTCAACTAATTTACCTATGTCTACCTCCGGGTACCTGGACTTCACTACAGCGAGGACATGCACAAGACAAGCTTTCGAAGATCTCTTGATATATGCCTTCAGCTGTCTTGGCATAGCCTTCAGGCGCTCCAGGAATGTTTGCGGTGTTGCAGGGTCTTCTGGGACCAAGGCTTTCACCACCGGGTTCGCTGCCTTCTCTAGCTGCGAGATCCGGTTCAAGGCTTCCGCCAGGTCGTCGTCCGACTTCTTCATCAGCCGCAACTCTTCTTCGAGCTCAGACATCCTCCTGGCCGCCTGTTCAAGTTTCTCGTCCAGCACCTTCTTGTCTGCTAGATGCTTCTGTGCCTGGACGAGATCCCTGGATAACCGACCATTTTCCTCGCGAGCATCCTCCAGGTTCTTGGCAAGTTGCTTCTGCTGCTCGAGGATTTGAATCAGTTGTTCGTCGGCATCCTTGCGTTGTTGGACCGCCACTCTGAGTTGTTCTTTGACGCCTTCATGATCAGCAGAGAGGGTCTTCAACGCTTCTTCATAACGGTTGGCCACATTGGACCAATCCGTCATTTTGCTCTGGGCTGTTGCTAATTGCTGTTGCGCCCATGCAAATACAAGACAGAGTTGTTATTCAACACAGGCAATGGACAATCTTGTATAAGACTTCGGTAACGACAGAGTACCTTTGAGCTCTGATTTTGCTGTTGCCAGCTTCTTCTTCACGTCCTCCTTCTCTACGGCCAATTCCTTGGCGCGCAGGTGCAAGGTACGGATCGTGTCGGCGTCTTCCGCCTCCTGGAGTTTGCGATCTTCGCGCTCACGCTCCAGCTCCTTCTGGAGACGGTCTGCCTTAGCGTGCATCAAGGAGATGTTATGGAGGTACTCGGTCTTCTTCCTTGATGCCTCGCCAACAGCCTACAACAACGTTGATTATAAGAAATGCTTCATCACTACTACGAGACCAGGGTTGTTTTACTAACCTTGAAGTAGGCTACTGCCCTCTCGGCGTGGTAAAGTCCCCTATCGATGTGTTGCTCATCCTCCTCCGCGTCCAAGATGTATTCAAAGGTCTGCGGGTTCGGATTGAACATTGGGTCGAAGCTCCCGATACGGAAGCTCCTGCCCTCCTCTTCAGCCCCGGTACTCTGAGGTACCCTGGGGATTTCTTCAATTTCTTGCTCTGGGGTTGTTGCTTCAGTTTGCTTCCCCCTTGAGCACTCTGCTTCCGCCCCGGCTTGGGTTGTCACTGTGACGCTCGGGGGCTGCGCAGAGGATTGATCACGGCGTTCTTGCTCGGATTCTTCAATTACCGCCGATGTGACCAACTGTTCAATATCCGCCAGCACCTCTGCGATTGTCTCCTCGACTTGGGCTTCTTCTGGTGCTGGCGGGTCTGATGGCATAGCTGCTTGGACTTCTGGCAGGGTTGTTTCTGGAACAACCCTGGGTTCTTCGGGCACTGCGGCCTCTGGTTCTACAGCCATGTGATCAACCAAGGATTCTGCCCTGGTTGTTGCTGACGATTCTTCAACACTGGAATAACGAAGTTTGTTAGTCCCGACAGTATCATACAACGGTAAATTCAACACTACTTAACGAAGTACTTACATGGTGGAGGGTCGCATGGGGATCTCTGGCTCCCCCAAGGTGAACTCCTCTTCCACCTCCTGCCCTGCCGTCGAAGGTCCTGCTGGACAGGGTTCTTCAATAATTGGTGTTGTTCCTTCGAACGGCGCGGAGGCAGGGTTGAAGATCTCGTGCAGAATTTCTTCTTCCGATAATGCACGCCGCGCAGAGCTGCTTTGCTGCGGCATGCTGGTTCCAATCTCTCCGATGGCTATCCCCACTGGTGCTGATGTCCTGGGTTGTGGGGATACCTTTGCCCTTTCCTCTGGGATTGTTCTGGCTCGGGGCTTGGGCAAGGTGCGTGCTTTCTTGGGCACTGGTGCTTGTGCCTCTGATGGCGCCGGTCTCTTGGACCTTTCAGTTCCCCTGGAGGTTGCTCCTGATTTGGCTTGGGGTTCTTCAGGGACCTGTGGTTCAAGTTTTACCATTGGCTCGTCAGGGTCTTCAATTGCAGATTTCATACGCACTTGATCTCTTACCCCTGGATCCACACAGCGTGCCAGCAATGCCGCTTCTTCAGTGTTGGTTGGGTCCAGGGGCGGCAGACTTACATATAAGGCGCACCGGGCTTCATACTGTGATGATCAAGACATTAGTTCACAATATATTTTCAACAATGCAGAGCTATATTCAGAAAAGGATTTTACCTCAGGTGTCATGGTTATCGCAGATACTTCCATTATTTCAGGAAATTGATCATCAGTAATCACCAGGAACTTCTTCAAGAGTTGGTTCACTCTCTTCTCCGATATGTTCCCGGTGGCATTCCTTGAGGGGTCTGCTTCCCCAGAGTACAAGTACCCTGGGTTACTGCGTTGCTTGCATGGCTGGATTCTCCTCAGCAGAAATGACTTATATACCATGGCTCCTGTTAGGCCTTGTGCCTTTAGGTCTCTGATCATGTTGAGCAGCTCAGGGATTTGCATGGCTTGGTTGACTCCAACTGTCTCGCTCCAGAATGGTTTCATTACTGGAGGATTTCCTGAACGGCTATGCAACTTTGGCTGGTGGTTCCATGCGTAGAACCATTCCTTCTGCCAGTCCTTGAGGCTTTCCTTTGTTGTGTAATCCAAATACACCGGCCTCATGCCCTGGCGGAACTGGATAACAACTTTGCCTACCACTTGCAGTGGGCCGCTGGAGGTCTTTACCCTAAATAGATGGCGGAAAAGGGCAAAATGGGGATCTATCCCTAAGAAGGCTTCGCACAGATGGATGTAGATGGATAGATTGAGAATGGAGTTGGGATTCAGATGACATAGTTCAATCCCATAAAATTGAAGCACACGGCGGACAAAATCACATGCTGGCATGCCAAATCCAACTTCATAAAAGGCCTTCCATACCGTGATTTCCTCGGTGTCTTCGGAGGGGTATTCATGCCCGTATGCGCTTCTCCATCGGCTTATTCCTTGTGCTGGCAAGAATCCATCCGTCTCTAGGGCCTTGATGTGCTTCTCCTTCAAGATACTGGTCGGCCAGTCGCTGATTGGATCTCCAATAATTGGCATGTCCCCCGCGGACGTTGTCTCCTCGGTCGTAACGATCTGCTTCATCGCCTCTGCCTTCCTCTTCGAGCCTTTGCCTCTGCTGGATCCTTCACCACCGGCCATTGGGATCTCTTGTGATTTGGTGTGGATTGGATCTAAGATTGGGGGAAGTTGTGGATGCTTGTGTGCGATCTCTGGATTACGCGAACTGCAACTGTCGCAAACCCTAGATCTGTATTGCGCAAGCGTACGGATACAAAGGGTCGCGGGCGGTTTATATGGGCTTTTCGAAGCGTTACTTCGGTAATTTTCAATTTTGGTCCTTTCTTGATCCTATATTTGAATTCGTTCAAATTTAGGCTCGGGGGCTGTGGACATATTTTCAGGAAATATTTTTCTGAGAATTTTCGGCTTCAATTGATAAATTTATGAGGAATTCTACAAGAATTCGGGTTTCTTCGGAAATTGATTCTCTTTTGGTTCGGACTTCGAAAGAGCCTCGAATTTCTTCTTCAAAGATAAACGAGGCTCGGGGGCTGCCCAATTGGGCGCACCTAATCGGTGCGCACCAATCCGAACTTCGAGAAGACTTATGAGCACATCATTACCTATCGAACAGCATGGTTGCAACTTCCAAGATCAAAGAACCCTATGGGTCTCAAAGATCCCTGGCGGGTTCCAAAGAACCCTGCCGGATTTCAAAAGAACTCTGGAGGACCTCAAAGGACTCTGTACTTTCAACAAGGCTGTTCTTCAGGAGATAAGGTGCTCGGGGGCTTGTGGGTGTAGAGTCCTGACGGACTAAACAACCCTGGCGGCCCATCCTATGGGCCGGCCCATGAACAAGACTTGACGCACAAGACAAGGATTAGTCCTAGTCGGTTTGGATATACTGTATTAGGGAATTAGAGATAAACTTGTAAAAGTCTCCTAGTCCTATACGGTTCCCATGTAACCCTGCCCTCCGGACTATATAAGGGGAGGCAGGGACCCCCTCAAAACAATCTCATCAATACAAGATACACCATACAGGACGTAGGGTATTACGCTCCGGCGACCCGAACCTGTCTAAATCGTTTCTTGTCACCTTCGGCTCTAGATTCTCGACGACTTCTCCCTAAACCCTTCTCTCGGGGCACCCCCTCGGGAACGTTGTCAGCATAAATCGCCGACAGGTGCCATCGCAAATATCAAAATCCCAATTGATCTTATAATCCTATGATGACGGAATTTCTGTTTGTGTAGGTGCTGCTTATCCTAGCCATGCTTTGGACATGGTTCCCATAAGAACACTTAATGTAAGATTTTGAACTTCATGTCTCACATTACTTAGCGACGCATATCTTTATGGGCAATATGGATTTATTCTTTTTAGGCTGTTTTGTGTTGAGTTGGTGGGGGGTGGTTACTCCCATAACTAAAACAAGTAAACAAACTCCATAAACTGAATACGGATGAGAAATTGGGTAATCAGTTTAACAAGTATGTGGCGCAAAGACCTTAAGTTGGAACTTGAAACAATATTCAAGTGATGTCCTAATTATACTCAAAGTACTAGATGATGGAATTATTTAGGAACAGATCACAGTTGCATGGCTGTTAAAGATAAGGACATCAATAGAGAAATTTCATCATAGTAAAAAAGAAAAACTCGACCAACCTATGAGCAACGAGTGAGGAGACGACACGTTGTAAATAAGAACAGATGGGTACCAAATTCGGGACAGAGTGGGTTAGGCTCAGTTCCTAAAAACCTCATTTTGAAAGATGAGGCTGGTGAATTTTAGATGGATATGTCATCATAATGGTGGCGCTTAGACATTTTATTGACATGAAGGCGTCTTGTTGCTCAGAGCTCTCTGTTTTTCATGGGAACATTTAAGACCTTAAGAAAATTGTGGGAATGAACTCATGTGGATCAGGCTAGCTTGAGACTTTGACTGACAAACTAAGATAGTTATCTTCTGGTGGTCATCAGTAGTTACCTGAGGGATTTCAGCAATTTCAAATATCCAACATGTACCATTTCTGTCTGCATAAGTTTTTATAGTTATGTTTGCTGGATAACAAGTTTCATATCATGAAAATTTTAAGTAGTTTCTGGCTAGCAAATTGAGTAGTTATGCATGACGTTCATTTCTGGAGAGCATGTTAACGAAAACACCTGTAGAGCTGGAATATTGCACAATCTATAGCCTTGATTAATGTTGAATGAGCTGCGTCAATTTAGGAAATAAAAAACGACATAAGATATTATAAGATTGTGTTTAATGTTTTATGGGCTAGATGAAAAATCTGGGTACAAGAATGGCTTTGAATTTTTTATCACTGGCATGGCTAAAAGATTAATCTGATTTTAATTTCAATTCTATAGCTTTTTAGCCCTGGCCCCTCCCATTTTTTTTTTCAATCAAATCTTGTGAATCCGTAGCTAGCCATCAACTGCCAAGACCAAGACATTTGATCTTCTAGAAGTCTGTTCCATAATGGTAAGTAAAGCATGCTAGTAACAGGAGTGCATACATAACTTTCCACTTAGTAAGGCAACCATTGTCCATATCTTAAAGCAGATGAAATGAATCTGTAGTTCTGAGCATTTTTGTTCCTAAGGTACAGGAAAATAATGCTAACTGCCTATATCATTGCATGATCTGGTTGCCAACTCCCCTTTTCTCAATAACTTCATGATCACTGATCAGATACGTAGAATTCAGATAGAGTTTATCATACCAAGATGTCTGTAATTTCAGTATAGCTGGCATCTTTGGATAGGAAGGGGTCTTTTGGTATCCGAACAACCCATATTCTTCTGCTGAGAATGAGTAGCTGATAAAGAAACCCGGCTTTAATGAACTAACCGTTAAGATGGCATCATTTTCTGTACAAAATATCAGCCGACCGTTTCTTGCAGGATCTGCATGACAGGCAACATGGTGTGATACCAGTACCACCAAATCTTGCAAGGCATGATCCTAGCTCTAGCAGCCAACACGATGAACCTTTCTCATACTGGAACATGGGGAGGTTTCGGAGGAACACCACGACTTCATCGATCACACCTATCAGTGCTGCGCCTGCCAATTTTGGCACGAAGAGGAATGCTGATTCAAACAATTTTCTTCCTCTGAAGCTCAGGAAACTAAGTAGGGCTATTTAGAGCTCAATGAAATATCTGAACGGCGGCTTTTTTAAGAAGCATCGTAACATGAATGTAGTAATGCTTTACCATGATAGAGCTTGAGAAAGCTGGAGGTAAACGCCTTTGGTGGCAACCTTGTAAATTGTAAAGTTTCCCCAGAGGCATCTGGTGTCCTTTGAGCCACTGGCCTGTATGTTTGTATAATTTAGTGTAACATACGTGGAAACATTATGTGCCACGTTTCCTGTATGGCTTGTATATCTCAACAAGTACATAATTCTCGCTCCAAGGCATTGTATGGCCTATGCTTCTTTTTGTGTTTATAGATGCCATTGCATCCTTACCGTTTTTTTTTCCTGCCGAGGTTCGCTTACAAATGTTGCAATGCAGTGTACTATCGTCGTCGTGCTAAGTGTGTAACCTATTCCATATCCATGAACATCGCTGGAAGGCTAGACTTTTCTTTTTCAGTGGTCACAGATTTGCAATTTACAAAGGTTGCCGATCTGTTTGGTTACAAATCATTAAACTTGAGCTGTATCTGCAGGAATTTCCGTGCAGTCATTTTCCGGGGGGGGGGGGGGGGGGGGACGGACGGACAAGAATAATCACCCCTGTCCTCTGCTTTCACTCAAACAGCTCCTCGGCTGGTCATATGTACTGTGCTGCCCGTCAGTTCGCTGTTAAGAATCTTATCCATGTTCTGTGTCCAAGATTCTGGCTTTTGTCGATGTCAGTACTACTATACCCGTCTCTAAATTTCTGAGTAGCACTCCTTTCCAATAGTGATTGACTGTTACTGATATTCTACAGGATGTACATCCAAAGTGCTCCAGGGCCATTGCCTTAAGTCTTACTCGTATTTTCGATTCTTCTTAAGTCAATCGTTTATTGGAGGTTTTTTTAGCATGTCCATGTTTGTGTCACTCTATTGGTACTCTTGTGTTCGCGGCTGCTGCATTTTCTCTCTTTCTTTCTCCATTAAAAGAAGAGTAAAATGCATCCGAGATCCACCAACTTGTACAGGGTGTCACTTAGGTCGACGAACTCTGAAAATACATTTTTGGGTCCATAAATTTATTAAGTTGTTCGCATCCATAACCCCCACGTGTGTTTCTAGCGCTGACATGGCACCTCAAAGGAGTTCCTGGTTGAGATAATTCATGGAGAAGGTTACGAGCAAGGTTAACTGGCAGATTATCACGTCGTGCATCGTCTCCCGGCGATGGCGTCGTCCTTCTCACCCCTGGCAGCGGCTCTGCATGCGCAGCTTGCCAGCTTCCGCATTAGCTCTCACCCTCGTCCTGAGCGTTCCTTAGCACCTGCGACTTCCGCAGCAGCTCTGGCATCGCCCACAGCATCGTTACCAAGCAAGCTCATGTTGATGCTGCCACCGTGCCGATATGCCGTCGGGCAAGGCGAAGATATGCTCGTCCAGCACCATTGGTGCCACCGCTGCCTGACTCAAGCCGGCGACGAGCCTGTCCACCTGCTGCTCCAGGGAATACCATGCGGCCTTGACTTGGCACATGCCGAGGAGCTCGGTGAGGAAGAGTCTGTGCATCTTGCAATGCCCCACCATCGTCCTTGGTGGTGGGAGTTTCCCCTGCGGCGCTCTGAGATAAGGGAGGAGGGATATGGTTGCTTGTGCCCGAGAAGTACTCGATGAAATGGCTGAGACGGAGACAGGTGACGGAGGAGAGCGATGAGAGAGGAGATGACGTGTCAGCGTGCCATGTCAGCTTTAGAAGCACACGTGGAGGGGTATGGACTGGAGTGAATGATTTAACAAGTTTATGACCTAAAAATGTATTTTTAAAATTCGTATATCTAAATGACACATCTTTACAAGTTGATGAATCTCCATGCTGGGCTTTTGATCTCGAAATGTTGAACGGTCCTCCTCGGCGTAGCTTGATATCTAGATATCCTATTCCCATAGCCTTCCTATAAGCTTAAAGGGATTGCATTATTTAGTGTGAAAAATCATTACTATGATTTGGAACCTTTGTGTTTCCAAATTCCATATTACTGTTGGAATATTAGGCCCATTAGGCGCTGCTATTGGGCAGCCATTGGGCTACTCCCATTGGGCCACTATTCCATATAGGAAAGTCAATGTGATGTGAAGAGTTGGCATGGAGGTTTAGTACCACCTTGCCAAGCTAAGGTGGTGGAAGCCAACATATAAGGGGGCTCTAGTGAGAGATTCCAAGTGATTGAACTACAGTAGAGAACACACGCACTCGCGCACGTATCGCGTATTTTCGCGTGATTATCGCGTGACTTGTGACTTGTGACGATCAACGGGATAAGCACGTACGCGAACGTGCGACGGCTCTGTCGGTTCCACTTCGAGAGATACCAGGGGGCGGTTCCTAGATATCTGGCAGATCGAAAGGCAGGGAGCGGTCCTCTTCCTCTTTAAAAGGAGACGTCCTGGCGACGAGGAAGGACTAGGCCACAACTCGCAACTTCTACACTGCTCGCGCCGTCTCCCAAGCTACTGCCGTCCCTTCGTCCGCCGTGCAGCGGATCGAGGGAGAGCGGTGTCTCCGAACCACGCCGGTGGACTTGAAGACCTGCACGGGTGTCGGCGATCAGGTTTCTGGGCAGCATTCTCGCGACCGCTCGTCACTGCTTCTCTCCGACCTCGTCGATCTCGCCGTCTAGCCGTCGTTGATCTCACGTGGAACGCACTGTAAGTATTCTGTTAGTCTCTCTGATCTTCCTGCACATGCAATGAATGTATGGATATGTTATTCTGTCATGTTCCTAGCATGTGTAGGGTTTGAATATATAAAAAATGAACCTGAGACTCTAGCGTGTGTAGGGATTGCTAGTATTCTTATCGGCATCAAATTAATCTTACACCATGTTAATTTTCGAACAATTACTTGTTGTGTTGTGTGTGTGAGAAAATCACCAAGTTTATGGCGCCAATGCCTTGTAGATTCTGAGAATACCATGCTCTTGAAATTTTGAAACTCACTCCGTCGATAGACGAGAAGCGAAGGCAGGACTGACAGATGGCGAGAGCGATAGGCGACTGCTCGCCAGGGTTCCAGTCTTAAACACCCTGATCCAACATTCAGCTTTTCTTGCTGCTAAACGTTTTTTTTTTTTTTTTTTGAAAAAAAGACCTGCAGCGCCGGCGGAGTCCCTTGGCGACCCGGCAGCGGCTGCGGTGTGAGAGGCGGCCGCTACAGGCTAATGTAATCATGGGCCTAGTTGGACCTTTGCGCCTCATGGGCCTGGTCGTATGGCAGTTCGTGCTGGGACGGTGGTCGGTGGTATATCTGACAGTCTGAGTCGTGTCGTCGTTCGCATCGCAGGTGTAGCGATCTCACCCGAGAAATGGGCCCACTTAAGTATATTCCACCTTCCATTGGTGCTAATATACAAAAATGTTCCCAAGTGCGGATTCGACCGTCGAGTCAAGCTCGACCAACGGCTACTGAAGATCGTCCGTCCATACGCTCACTCGAAGGTGAGTTCCAAAGATCACATCATTCCACAATTCAAATTACAACAAGTCTTAGAGTTATTACAACCAAATTGAAATGATAAATAAAATAGTTTGAGTTCATGCAGCGGAAATGTAAACGAGATACTAGCGACGATCCATAGTATCGTCACGGTGAAGTCAGCCGTGACGCTACTCCTCACGATCCTCGGAAAAGGTCGGCTCCCACTCGATGCTGTAACCAGGAGGAAGCTGGGAGGCCCAAGCCATAGAGGCAGCTACCTCCTGAGGGGACGGTCCTGAAAATTTAGCCACAAGCAAGGCTGAGTATACTAGTTATACTCAACAAGACTTAACCGACTGGTGATCACTACATCACCGACTCCTAAGATGAGAGGCTGTTTGGCTAGTGGGGTTCTTTTGCCAAAAGCGACTAAGCTGTTTTCTACTTTCTTTATCTTGATTTTAACTTCTTTAGTCTATCCATTCTAGGTGAGCCTAGCTAAACAATCAAGTTTTGCAATACAATTATTTCATACAAAGATTTCATCCTTCCAAGTTTCACTTCATAATATGTCATACATCGGTCAAGCAGTCTCATTAACCGCGAGAAGCGGACAGTTCGAACCGAATTTACTACCTGGCCAGGGAAAACCCAAACATACGGAATGGTTGGAAATGCCAACACACCCCAATCCTTTCTCCTCTCTCTGCGAGTGGCTCCCGAGTCCCACTGCCTCAGGGTAAAGGTTCACCACTACTGGGACTCACGCAACTACCCTCATGTGCCCATGGGATAACGTTTCCAAGACAGAGAGCTGTCGGACCTGCTCGCATCAATCGGATACCGGGACTTACCGGTCCCATAAACCGTGCATATGTGTGGTACGTTCAAACGCTTGACACAAAAGTACCACATGTTTCCACTTAAAACATCGATAGACGGGTATCTACAATCATCCGTCCATCATCTCTAGTGTTTCTGATATGAGTAGTCATACAACTCCTATATCTCGCGAGTGTCGGAAAACACTCGACTTCTATCGTTCTTAAACATAGCAACTATCGAACCTAACATACTAGTGTTCAATCAAAGGAACCTATGATCATGCACTCTAGGGTTTCATTCAACTCCTTGAAACTTAAATGCACAAACATATAATCAAATAATTTGCGTAAGTAAAGTTAGGTTATGCTCCGGGGCTTGCCTTCCGGCTCGAAGCGGTACTCCTGCTCGGGGCTCGGATCCACGTGCACCACGTTCACCTCGGACTCCTGGGCGATCTCCTCGGCAGCGGGGACTAGCTCGTAGACTCCGTCGGCGAGACCCGAATCTATACGGAATGCATGAAATGCTTAAGTATCGAGATTTAAATAATTAGGGTTTATTTAAATCTTGGTTAATGAATTGGAAAGGATAAACATTAATTATAAGTGAATATATCCTTTTTCATTTGAACCTTTACTTTGATTTTAAAGTTTTAGGTTTTTCTCTTTTCTTTTCTTTTTCTTCTCTTTTCCTTTCTTTTTCTTCTCTTTTCTTTTCTTTTCTTTTCCCTTATTCAAGTCCCTTTTCGATTATTCAAAAGGTGAACTTAGGAAATTTATGTTCATGTACCATTTGGCCAGAGGCTTGCTCATGCCAAGGCAGGAGCTTAGCCCAAAGTTTGGCTCAAGATAATTTTTCTATAATTTATAAAAATTATTCTTATCTTTTTGCCTAAAAACAACTAAAATCCTACAAAAATAATTACAAGGTTTTTGTTCACACCACTTGGCACAGTGACTTAGGGTACCAAGAGTGATCTCTCTGCAAGTTTGCATGTGATATTGATTTATGGTTATTTTTGTGGAATTTCACCATGTTTAAACTACCTAAATCATTTAGCCATTTTCCAGTGTCCAAAAATTACCATTTTCATTTTTCTAAGGTTTCTTAGGTCCTGATTTAGTTTCTGGGTGAAGGAGATGATTTCTCACTGAGTAATTTATTTTCTGTGATTTATTTGCCAAAACAGCAGGGTATATGTTTGGAAAATCATAACCCTAAATCCACTGGGAATTTTTGTGCACCCTTTGCGCATTAGGCTAATGATAATCACCCTAACAACATATCCCAAGCTCAGCTCCAGTGTATGTGTAGATTTTGAACTATGATGAAATGTGCTCAAAGTGAAATGAATTTATATTTCAAAAACTACAGCTCAACTGGGTGAGGTGCAAAGGAAGAAGTTGGCCTTCTAGATTCACTGGTCACTACAAAATTGGTTTGGCATTTTTATGATTTTTCTACGATTTTCTACGAATTTTTGAAGATCTCAGCGAATTAAACCTAAAAGATAGAATCTATTTTACGCTGTGAACCCTAGGGTTTTTGAATCTCTTACAAACAAGTCCCTGCATTTTACAGTCGGCCCCCTGGAAAGAGGTTGAAGACACATAGGGATCCCTGGGCTCGCCGGCGTGGTTACGCCGGCCAAACGGCGGCGAGACCGGGCCGGGGAAGTGGGGGGAAAAGGAGAGGGGCTCACCGTGATTCGTTTGAGCTAGGTCTTGAGGTCGGGGAGGGCCGGGAACAAGGTCAACGACGGCGGTGGCGGCTCGGCTTGCTCCGGCGAGCGGCGACCGGCGACGTTGGGGTCGGAGAAGCCCGGAGAAAAGGTCTTTGAGCACCAGCGCGGCACGGTGAAGCTATTGGTTCCCTCGG
Source organism: Digitaria exilis (assembly GCA_015342445.1). Classification (NCBI taxonomy): domain Eukaryota; kingdom Viridiplantae; phylum Streptophyta; class Magnoliopsida; order Poales; family Poaceae; genus Digitaria; species Digitaria exilis. The sequence goes on from JACEFO010001597.1 coordinate 1,314,161, forward strand.
TTCGGCCGGAGGAGGAGTGGAGCGGACTGTGCACGTGCGCGGGCGGCGGCGGAAGCTCTGTGAACTCCGGCGAGCGATTTCGGCGTGGAAGAGAGGGGGAACTGTTTGGGGCTTTAAGTAGGAGCGAGAGGGGAGGGAAGGGGTGCTCGGGCAGCACGGGATGGAGGCTGGGGCAGCTCGGTGAGCTGTCGCGGCGACAGCGGCTTGTCGCGGCCGTGTTGGCACCGTGCGCGGCGTCAACGTGCGCGCGCAGGCGTGCTGCAGGCGGCAGGCGCGCGTGGGCGAGGCGAGAAGAGACAGGGCGAGGAAAAAGAGACGGCGTGGTCGCGAAAGTCGCACGACGGACCGGTGGGCAACGGCGGCGACGGCAATATCCGGCGGTCCGCGGCGGCGACGCGACGGCGAGCGCGGGAGTCAGCGCTACAGTGCGCCTCAGGCCACGCGGGCTGGCCAGACGCGTGCTCCGTGAGCGGAGACATGCAGCCGCGCCATTGGCCGGCGCAGTCGAGGACGGCCGTTGGCAGAGCGCTGCCGGCGGCGAGCGCGGGCACGCGCGAGCGCGGCGTGAGCGTCCCGTGAGCGCGCCTTTTCAAGCTTGGACCAGGCACTTCGACCATGCGCTTCGAGCTTGGATCGCAAGCTCGAGCTTTCCGAGCCTCGAGCGTGACGGAAACGCCACTCGAGGGTGAATGCCCCTCGAGCTTGGCTGCGGAGCCTCGAGGGTGACGGAAACGCCACTCGAGGGTGAATGCCCCTCGAGCTTGGCTGCGGAGCCTCGAGGGTGACGGAAACGCCGCTCGAGGGTGAATGCCCCCCTCGAGCTTGGCTGCGGAGCCTCGAGGGTGACGGAAATCACCGCTCGAGGGTGAATGCCCCTCGAGTTTGGCTACGGAGCCTCGAGCGTGACGGAAATCACCGCTCGAGGGTGAATGCCCCCCTCGAGCTTGGCTGCGGAGCCTCGAGGGTGACGGAAATCACCGCTCGAGGGTGAATGCCCCTCGAGCTTGGCTCCGAGCCTCGAGCGTGACGGAAATCACCGCTCGAGGGTGAATGCCCCTCGAGCTTGGCTGAGGTTCCATTTCAGCTTTTGAATTTGAATTGAAAAATTCAAATTCCAAAGTTAGGGTCTGAAATTTGAGATACTTCCAAACATTTTTAGGCTATGGTTTCAAAAGGGAAGATGCTTGGTTTGGTCTCTCCTTCAAATTTTGCATTGGCCAAAATTCAAGTTCTTATATAAAATTTGAAGGTTTTTGTTTTGCCTCTTTTTGGGGTGTTTTTAATTTCTTATCGAATTCCTTTTAGCATTTCTTTTGATTTCTTTCTTTCAATTAACCTTGGTTAGGCTTGATTACTTGTTTAGCTTAGCTTAATCATTGTTTTAGTGTTAATTAACACCAGGGGTGTTACAGCAGGTGTGCTTACGCAAGCAGGGGCTGCGAGCATCTCGCCAAAAGATCGTCCATCATCTTCGTGCATTCAAAAGTCGCCGGGAGGAGAAGATCCCCTACTACAAGAGGCTCATGGCAACGGATCTGGAGGCCACACTCCTGCCGGAAGAGTATGCGTCCCGCTTCCCAGGAGGCCTCGTATTATTTATTTTCTAAATTTTAAAAAATAAATCCGTTATATTTATTTTACAAATGTCATCCTGCCGCCAACTCATCCGGCGAAAACAACCTTTCGCCGGTTCATCCGGCCAAATGTTACTGTAGCAAAAGCTACCGCCGAATGAATCGGCGGAATTTCCCTTCCCTAGATAACTTATTTTCAAAAAATCATTATTAATTTATATGAACTCGGATCGAGACAAACTTATATAAAAATTGTAGCTCTCGACGACATATACAACTCTGTAGTTCAAACTTTTTTCATTAGAAGCCATCTTGCTGCTCAAATAATCGAATCAAGTTTCGGATCCCAAATTCAAAATTTGATATCTGAAATTTGATTCGATTTTTTGAGCAGCAAGATGGCTTCCAATGAAAAAATGTCTAAACTATAAAGTTGTATATGTCGTCGAGAGCTACAATTTTTATATAAGGTTTGTCTCGATCCGAGTTTATCTATATTAGTTATGATTTTTTGAAAATAAGCTGTTCAGAAAAGGGAAATTCCCCCTATTCATCCGGCGGTAGCTTTTGCTACAGTAACATTTCGCCAGATGAACCGGCGAAAGGTTGTTTTCGCCGGATGAGTTGGCGGCAGGATGTCATTTGTGTAAAATAAGTATAGAGGTATTTATTTTTGAAAATTTAGAAAATAAATAATATAAAAATTAAAAAATTTCTCAGGATGCTCAACAAGAATGCCCGCGAGCTCTTCGACTGCACCAAGGAGATTCTCCAACAACACGAAATCGAGGGCTACATCGAGTACCCTGACTGCAGGCCTCACCCGCATCGCTGAAGGCAAGTAAGACTTGAGTCCACGACGTTTTCCAACTGATCGCCGGAGGCAAGTAAGATGAGAGAACGAAGTTCAGGCCATGATTACTTACTACCGCTAAACTATGTATCCTAAACTATTGACAGCCTGCATTTTACTATTTAAGTATTGTTCATGTTATACTCGGATAATTCCTTTTCTAGTGTAATCTATGGATCCTAATAAACTATTACCTGTCTGCAATTTACTCTTTCACTATTGTGAACAAGTGAATATATACCACTGTTATGCATGTCGACGTTCAGAAATATCTCTATCTGGTCTTTCTGCGATTCTATACGTGGTGGTCTTTGGGATTCCCTAAGTCATCCAAACAGGATCCACACACACAAAAAAAAAAAGTAATCCAAACAGGTGGACTAAATATTATTCACATCAAGTACAAAATCCCGAGTCACACGGCCGCCGAGACTGTTGCTCGTCACGACACGGGCACACGGCCGCCGAACCCTTCTATTCATTCCCATGTTACGCGCACATATATCTTCCGTTCTTCTGTGGCCCATCCATGATCCATCTGTTGATGACCAAAAATTGCAGCAACCCGATCAGGCTTGGCCGGTTGTGCCCTGTAGCCGATCCGCCAAAACGACAGGAGGTCTGACCGTCTGTAGGGGCCGGTCTAACCGCCTGTATGAAAGTGCTCAAAATATGAATTGGACTCCACCATTGCATGGGCCTCGTCGAGATTATCAAAATGCATATGTGGATCGCCTGGTTTGGAGTCCGGATGAGGGAGTTATGGCTCTGGCAAGAATCAGTGATGCACCCAGCCGGTTAGACCGCCTGTACAGGGGGTTAGACCGCCTGTGGCACTCTTAATCCGAATTAGAGTTGTATTTGACGGGATTTTCTCATGTAATTGACTTCCCACGGGTACAGACCTCCCCAACCTATAAATATAAAGGGCTATGGCCGATTGAGAGGTATCCAATCCAATCGAAACTCACTTTTACTTTTATCCTCAAACCCTAATCTTTTCCAATCTCCCTTGCTGTCCATCGTAATCTCCACGGCCATTGATGGCGTCCTAAGGCTTACCGGTCGCCCTAGGGCACGTCCCGCGACGTCCACGCCCTGACGGGGTCCCTCCCGGGTGTGAGCATCGACGGCCTTTGCTAGTTTGCTCGTAAACTAGTCGTTCTTCGCCACGAAAGTGCGTTGGTTATCTCTTTGTTGGTTTGCTCGTAAACCTAGCCGTCCACCACCACGTAAGTGTGGTAGTTATCCACCGAACGATCGATCTCGTGGCCTCTCAGCTACGGGCGGTCTGACTCCCTGTAATAGGCGGTCTGACCCCCTGTGACAGGCGGTCTGACTCCCTGTATAGGCGGTCTAACCTCCTGTCGCCCAGCAGCAATTCGATCCGTTTGCGATCCGCACGATCTAGCGCTCTCGTGTGTTGACCATAAAAGGCGTCAACACATTTTGGCGACTCCGCTGGGGAAGAAAGATTAGGTTGCTCAAACCGTTCTATCAATCCCTAGCCATATACTTAATTGATCTATTACTTTGATTCGCCGTTATAGTTGGATCTGGTTTTTTTGGACCGATTACATCTATAGTCACTAACTTTGGATCAGGCTGCCCAAGCCGATCACATTATATTTTGCTTGCTTCCTACTGCAGATTGAAGACTAGAAGAGAAGCAAAGTATTGGTCATTGGTTGCTTGGATCATTAAAAATATCTGGATTTATTTATTACAAGTTCATTAGCATCAAGACCTATTATGGCGGGTTATTCTTATGTTCCACAACAATATTACTATGACCAACCCAAGGTACAAATTGCAAATACATTGCCTATGTCTAATAGTTATTTTGCAAGCAACATGAATTCTCATGTCGATGTTGCTAGATGTGATAATAGTAGGCATATTGCATCGGCTAATAATTATTCAGATTGTTCTACTTATGCAAATTATAATTCTGAATGTTATGCTCAAAGGCCATTGTCAAATAATATGCATGCTTTTAATTTCAATGCTAGTAGCAACATACAACATGCACCTATTCATTCTGACGCATCGGCTGTACAACAAGTTCAGAGGCCGATGAGTGATTATCAAGGCCAAACTAACATGGTGAGTTTGGCTAGCTTTTATGGAACACCATTGTCGGGTACCAATAGTAGGGGTACCCTAACTTGGGCCCTAAACTACTTGGCAACAAGGCCCGCAACAATGTTGGCCTGGCTCTGTGGCCCGGCAAAGGCCCACCACAACAACTCCTCCTTAGCGTTTGTCCCGCTCGAGGTGGACAACCACCCTCGAGCGGGGATGTCCGTGATGATCAAGCTCAGCAAGCTCGAGGGGAACGTTCATCTTCGAGCGGGCGTTTTCCGTCTCGTTCGAGGCAAGGCAAGCTCGAGCTTGCGGTTCAAGCTCGAGCCTGCCACGCCAGGAACAGTGCCCAAGGCTCTGCGACCCATCACTTCAAGTCATGATGACACTCCTCTGCAGTCAAAAAGCAGGGGAATCAGGCGCCACGCCACCGCCCACGCCCCGGAGATGACACCGGTCAAATCCACTCGCAACAGTGGACTTCTGAGCGCAATGTTGCACGGCCAGGCCTAACGTGGCAGCAGCACTGTGCCAACCACTCCTTTGACTTTGCTCGCCTCGGATGCGCTACCATCCTCGAAGGCAAACCTCGAAGGAGACTATGGAGACTCGATCCGGGCGCCGTACGCAAGTTGCCATCCTCAAAGCCGTGAGCCGTCAACTGTTGCCATGCCGTCAGCCGGAGTTGGAAGGCGCGATTCCCGCTCGCATAGTGCGCGGCATGGCAGCACAGTGCACTTAGCAACGTCAGCACCACGAACACGTGTACTCACACCCTCCCCCTTGGTCTATGAGAGGGGAAGGGAAGCCCATGCCAAAGGGCAAGTTCAGATTCACAGAGACTTAGGCAGATCCATGCAAGCCCCTGCGAAAGGGCAAGTTCACGCACGACAGAACACACGCAAAAACACTTAGCTAGCGATAGCCAAACTCAGGGGCTTAGGAGCTCATCTCCTTCTCCTACCTTGCTTGTAACCCCCTACCACGAGCAACACGAAACCGGTGCCCTGCACCACTGCTGGACGTATGGCCCCGTGGCCGGAACCAGGATAAAAACCCTTGTCTCTCCAACCGCCATCGGGGCAGCGAGTGGTTAGCATCGCAATCACTCGTTGTGCCGGTGCGACCAAATCAGGCACCGACAACCATATATTGATAATTCTAGTAATGTTCAACAAAGTGTTCCATTTATTGATTCATCGGCTGCAAATTTACAAAACTTGCCAGTAAATGAGAAGATTGGCCACGCTAACTCTAGCTATCCGGCCAGTTATTCTCAAACATCATACACTGTCTACCTTTATAATATTCAGCAGGGTGAAGATGAATCGGTTAGTCTATATTCAAGACGATTCAAAGAAATTAAAAACTGTTGCTCTAATTTGTCGATTTCCGATGTTGACCTTGCTGGTTTATATTTTAAAGGTTTAAAATCTTCTATTAGAGAGAAAATCAACAATTGTGAATATTATTCGGTTGCTCAAGTTCACATTAGAGCTGAAGTGGCTCAAAACCAAATGAATAAAGAAAAGGAGAATAATTCAGATTTGAACAATAGTTCGGTTATTGCAACAACCGAACGGTCTGAATTTGTTCTACCAAAAGAGACAAGTTTGGCTGGACAAAATAATGAAAAGAGTAAGGCTAAATCAGGACCCACCAATGATATTAATTACCATGGTTCTAGAAGCAAGGAGAAGGCATTGGCATATCGACACAAGGTGTTTTCCAGCAGCTGTGGGAACACCGGTCTAACCGGTTGCAACAGCCGGTCTGACCGGCCTACGAAGGATGTGGATGTAGGCTGTCATCAAGAGAAGAAGTATGACACCATCTACATCAAAGTTCCACGCCTCTCCAACATATTTGAAAAGGTATGCTTTACAAGTAATTCCCAATCAGATCATGTCTTTTTAATAGATTAATCCATTAGTGATTCTATCATGAATATTTCTAAGAGATCGATTGAGGAGAATAATTTACTTGTTAAAAGTAGTATGAGTTCAGATTGTGTCGGTCATTGTATTGTAAAGATTAGGAAGGCCAACAGCAACGATGTTTTAGCATTTAAATTTTCTCCATCATTATTGCCGAAGTTTTTCTCTACATGGTTTGCTTGTGGTCATTCTGGGTTTAAGAAAAGAAAACCAAAAAGCATTGTGAAGGCCGATGTTGATTTGTTAATTAATCCCAAAGCGTTGGCTATGAGAAGTGTAAAGAAAGGTATAGCTGAATGGATCGAGAGTAGATCTGAACCATTCGTTTGCTTGATCTTAAAACCTTCTCCACAAAAGCATCATTAGAGAAAATGAAGTATACCTTTGATTTAACTTTGTGTGATGATTTATTTGATATTTTGCTAGAGAACAATCTTATTAAGCTATTTGATCACAAAGTTATTCCATCATCTCTTGAGTTAGAGGGTTGAAAATATTGCAAGTTGCATAATTCTTTTGGTCATAATACTAGTGATTACAATATGTTTCGTCAATTCATACAATCGACCATTAACATTGGACGATTGAGATTTTCTCCAACACAAGAGGATGACCAGTTGGCTTCAATTGGTCTTGATGGCAAAGGGACAGTAAATCGGTTGAAGTTAGCCAATTTAAATGAGGATCCTATTTCAATTGCCAAAGAGAAAGATTCAAAGCTCCCAAGTGATGAGAAGGACATCGTTCATGATTTGAATGTTCAAGCAACTATTGAGGACGATGAATCTATTAAAATCACAGAGGTTACTGGGGGGCAAATGAATTTTTCTCCATTGGATCAAGATCCTGTTATTTCAGTTGTGCTGGAACAGGAGGTCAGACCGCCTGCGACAGGGGGTCTGACCGGCTGTAAGGTTAGACCGCCTGCGACAGGGGGTCTGACCGTCTGTCACCAACAAGGAAGACCGGTCTCCGAAACTGATCAGGTCGGTTCAGGTCTAAGAAATTCACCTATGTCTAAATCTGAACATCCTAAAGTGGATGGAGGTAAAGACTGTGTTAAGCACAAGGGCATAAGGCCGAAGTTCACTTTCAGTGAACTTCTGGCTAAATACCAAAAAGATAATGAGGCCAAGTGAGCTAATCGGTCAAGTGATGTTAAATTATCAATATTGCCTCCTAAACATACTTTTGGGAATTGGAATTAGCAAATAAATAGTTTCCATTCAGGAGAATCATATTCTTCTTCAGGGCTTTCAATGCCAATTTCATATGCTTCACATCCCACAATTTTTATCCTTACTCATCATGGGGGTGGGATAATTCATGGGCATATACTCCTTCATATTTCAGACCATGTCATGTAGAGTATGCAGCTCCAAGAGGACCATCATGTGCAAGGCAACCATATGTTGAAAATGACAGTTTTGATAAAAAAGATCGGTCTAGAGTTCAAAACAAGAAAAAGGTTGTCAAGCAAGTTTATGTGGTGAAAAAGGATGGCCGCAAGGATGAAAGTTCATATCTGAATTCGGTTAGTGAAGAGCCGATTAATGTGTTAGGCACTTCGGCTAGTGATGGTAAAGGAGAGGAAAAAATTGCTATTGATCCTCCAAATGCCAAATCTGAACAAAAGAAGGTGAAGAAGCCAAAAGATAAGAATGAGGTGTTGTTGTCCAAGACTGAAACAAAATTGGGACGTTCACTTCATTTATCGAATTGGCAAAGGAAGAACCTTCAAAAGCTTAGTGCTCAAGAGTTGAGAAAGAAGGTATGGCATGGGTTCTTAAAAGAAGCATTTGTACTCAAGACAAGGATGATGTTCAAGTAAAAGGTGCAACACCATTGAAGGAGAAGAGTAGGTCCGAGAGACGATCTTCAAATACAAGGTTTGCACCAAATCATCGAAATTGTTGGTCATTACATCATTCATTTGATTTTCAAATGCCATATATGCCTATGTCATGAAATTCATCCTATAGTATGCATGGTTATCCCTCATGTTGTTATTTTGATCCTTGGTTGCCATATTGGACTATATATGTTGGGTATAGAAACCCCAGGTTCCCTGATCAAGCTAGATTCCTACTAGAACACCTTGTCCTACTAGGACTCTTCAATTGTAACTGACTAGGAGACTTACCATGTAAACCTCGCCCCCTGGGATATATAAAGGAGGGCAGGGTCCCTAGATTGGACCATGGGGCAACGCCGCCAGGCATTGCAACATCTCATCAATACAAGATACACCATACAGGACGTAGGGTATTACGCTCCGGCGACCCGAACCTGTCTAAATCGTCTCTTGTCACCTTCGGCTCTAGATTCTCGACGACTTCTCCCTAAACCCTTCTCTTGGGGCACCCCCTCGGGAACGTTGTCAGCATAATTCGCCGACACTTTGGCACTGTCCGTGGGATTCTACTCGTCGAGTCTTCATTAAAGAGTCGATGGCATCCTTCAGCGCCTCCGTCAACGTCAAGTTCGAGGAAGGCGCGACCTTCATCTTTGGTTCCTGGCTTTGCACTGCAAACCAGGACGGCAAGCTTTGGCATGAACTGCGCGACGTGACGATTGCGTCAGCTCCGCCGCCCGCGCAGACTACGCCGCGAATTGTGCGGCGAGACAATGGCGTCTCCGCCACCACCCGCGCGGGTCACCGTGCGCAGATCGTCAAGGGTCTCCGACTCCAACACGATCTTTGGATCGTATCCAACTCGGAGGAGTACCTGGAGGCAGATGCCAAGTTCGACTCGGACAAACGATGACTCCTGCCTCGCTGCCCTCAAGTATCAAGACCAAGCAGATAGTCGTCGTACAAGACTACTTGGCGGCCTGAGGATCATCTCCAGCATCTGCCAGGGTACTTCAGTAAGGACCGTGACCTCTGTCATCCAGGAGGCCAGGCCAAGATCAACCCTGCGACTCGTAGGAAGTGTCGCCAGGGTTCTTTTCCTATCCGAGCAGGGTTCTTTTTTCGACAAGAACCCAGACTACGGCAACCAACAGGGTTCTTTTTTCGACAAGAACCCGGACTATGATGACCAGCCGAGTTCTTTTTCAACCAAGAACTCGGACTCGGCGCGACTTCATCAACAAATCGTCCACGAATCAAGCTAAGTCATATGTTTCAATTATCTATTCGTATCTACAAGTGGATACCTTCGCGGTCCATGCTTTCGTCGGTTTCTTCATGCGCCTTTTGCGTTTTCGCTGACTTCTTCAGTATGTTCGGTTTTATCCCTAAAAGTCGAGTGTCTTGAGAAGTTTTTGTCTGACGATGCAAACCGTGCTTTTTCCAAGCCGATGTGTTCTTGACCGGGGTATCGTGGGGGAGCACGGCTAGCGGGACAAACTACTTAAGCATGCGATCTTGCCGGGTGTTTTCGCAAATTGCATGTGCTTTATATCGATTTTATATGCTCGTGTCTTGCACGTTTTCTCTTAACGGTTGCTAAAGTACTCGGGTAGCACACGCCTTAATCCGTGAAACCTCGACTCTTGCGTGCCGCCTACATATAAGCCTCCCTGCTGAGCAATGTAGTCTGTGGTAAGCCGTCCTCTCCGTGAGCAGTGGTTAGCAAGATAGGTGCTTAAACGTAACAGGCTAACTACCCGGAGAAAATATGCGGCCTAACAAGATCAAGACGCCCAAGAACTTTTTGTCTTTGCGCAATGCGCAATATCTTGTAGATTCGTCGACAAGACTGAATAAATTTCAGTTTTTCAAATATTTTTCAACATTTGCTACATAATATTTTTATTTTTGCAGACCAAGCTTCGGCACACCATCTCAGTTCCGCGCACTTTTGTGCTAGGGGGCTGATGCAAGCCGGGTTCTTTTTTCAACAAAGAACTCGGATCACTACACCAGCTGAGTTCTTTTTCCATAAAGAACTCGGACCACCACGCCAGCCGGGTTCTTTTTTCAACAAAGAACTCGGACCATGATGCTCGCCGAGTACGTTTTCAGCAAAGTACTCAGACATCTTCGCTCCATCGGAGTTACATCAGATCTTCTACAAATCCTGGAGTCCAGATCCTTTATCTGATTTATTAAATCAGATCAAGGCTCGGGGGCTGCGGGTACGTCATCAAAGATTCTTCGGAATTTTTCGGTTAATACCGAATCTCGGAGGCAACGCTAGGGTTCAAAAGAACTCGGATTCTTCGGAAATTGAAGCTCTTCGGGAAATATTCATTGAAGACCCTCGAATCCCTTCTTCAAAGCAAAACGAGGCTCGGGGGCTGCCCAATTGGGCGCACCTTTACGGTGCGCACCAATGAGATTCTCCAAGAAGTTTTTGAGCACCTCAAAGTCTTCATACAACCAAGCTGAGAGAACTCGGATGACTTCAGAAGAACTCGAGATGGCAAACAACTCAGCAATATTCCAAGACTCACAGCAGGGTTGTACTTCAGGCAATGAAGCGCTCGGGGGCTTGTTGGGTATAGAAACCCCAGGTTCCCTAATCAAGCTAGATTCCTACTAGGACACCTTGTCCTACTAGGACTCTTCAATTGTAACTGACTAGGAGACTTACCATGTAAACCTCGCCCCCTGGGATATATACAGGAGGGCAGGGGTCCCTAGATTGGACCATGGGGCAACGCCGCCAGGCATTGCAACATCTCATCAATACAAGATACACCATACAGGACGTTGGGTATTACGCTCCGGCGACCCGAACCTGTCTAAATCGTCTCTTGTCACCTTCGGCTCTAGATTCTCGACGACTTCTCCCTAAACCCTTCTCTCGGGGCACCCCCTCGGGAACATTGTCAGCATAATTCGCCGACAATATATCATGCAGGGTTTTCACCTAATTTTCATACACATAATTAATTGCAATATGTATTGCTCTTAATTTACAAAAGCCGAAATGTTTAGCTCATAGAGAAGATTTTAATTCTGTTATTTGTATCTTTCTCTACACTTTATTTCGGTTGTGCATACTTTTATGGGTGAATTCATATAGATGATATTTTATATCGTCCTTGGCAACATATACGGACGATGAGCACCTTTGATCATCACCTAAAGTGGGAAGTTTCCCGATGAGTGGTTACTTGTGTGAATTTAATGCTCGGGGGGCAAGGCATTAGAAAAAGGAGTAACTTTTCACCATGAAGTTTATATTTACTAAATCGGCTTACAAAGTGTTTTCAAAAACACCGGTACTGTCTTTGTTCCACTAAATAAGGATGCTTTGAATATTTAGCCGATTTAAGTGTTTTGCATCAATGATCGAACCGAATGTAAGTCTTATATTCGGGTTAGAGATTTTGCATTCATGGGTGAAAAGCATTTTCTGAATTCATAGTGACTCATTGATGGTGGTGCAACAAATGTTTATATTTAAATGAGTCACTAGATGTTTTCATAGTAAATGTCTAGTGAATGATTTTAGCTTTATTGTTTATCATGCTTCTAGACATGAATATTCAGAATTGTACCTCTAGAATAACGAGCATCGAGTCAGGCATTCTTATGAGAAAAGACCGATGTTTAGCAAAATTAGAGGGATTATTCTAGATGTCCCGGTCTGACCGCCATTGACAGCCGGTTCAACCGCCATGACCAGTCCAACCGCCGTTGACATCCGGTCTAACCGCTATTGGGCAGATTCGAACAAAGTTTCTACTACTTCGGCTATTGGAGTTTTATAACTTAGTAAGGCCGAAAGAAGTAGTTGGAAAAATTTTGTTGAATATTTTCATAATTCAAGATGCATCGAAAGACATGATGGAAACAAACAAAGAAGGATGCAAGAGTAATCTGGCTTTTACCTGCTTCGAGGTAATTTGGTTATATTTACTTTTTTGGCTGATTATTCACCTTTATTTATGGTCAAGATGACTTGTGGATGCAACTGAATTGTTCCATATTTCTTCATGCTCGATTTGAGATGTGTTGCAAAGACCAATTGACATTATTGCAATTCGGTCGCTTTATGCGTTCACAATATCTTACATGTGTGAGAATGATCTTCTAGTATATTCAAAAAACACAGCCGAGGTAATGTATACTCAGGCTTATTTGACTCACACAAGATATGAGAGAAGCATGTTTGATGCGCTTGTGCTCGACATTACTCCTATGCAATTTGAATTATGACAAATGTTTTTGATACGCAAAGCTTTACCAAGAAACAGGGGGGCATATGTTGATGACCAAAAGTTGCAGCAAGCCGATCAGGCTTGGCCGGTTGTGGCCTGTAGCCGATCCGGCAAAACGACAGGAGGTCTGACCGCCGGTAGGGGCCGGTCTAACCGCCTGTATGAAAGTGCTCAAAATATGAATTGGACTCCACCATTGCATGGGCCTCGTCGAGATGATCAAAATGCATATGTGGATCGCCCGGTTTGGAGTCCGGATGAGGGAGTTATGCCTCTGGCAAGAATCAGTGCTGCACCCAGCCGGTTAGACCGCCTGTACGGGGGGTTAGACCACCTGTGGCAGTCCTAATCCGAATTAGAGTTGTATTTGACGGGATTTTCTCATGTAATTGACTTCCCACGGGTACAGACCTCCCAACCTATAAATATAAAGGGTTATGGCTGATTGAGAGGTATCCAATCCAATCGAAAGTCACTTTTACTTTTATCCTCAAACCCTAATCTTTTCCAATCTCCCTTGCTGTCCATCGTGATCTCCATGGCCATTGATGGCGTCCTAAGGCTTACCGGTCGCCCTAGGGCACGTCCGGCGACGTCCACGCCCTGATGGGGTCCCTCCCGGGTGTGAGCATCGACGACCTTTGCTAGTTTGCTCGTAAACTAGTCGTTCTTCGCCACGAAAGTGCGTTGGTTATCTCTTTGTTGGTTTGCTCGTAAACCTAGCCGTCAACCACCACGGAAGTGTGGTAGTTATCCACCGAACGATCGATCTCGTGGCCTCTCAGCTATGGGCGGTCTGACTCCCTGTAACAGGCGGTCTGACCCCTTGTGGCACGCGGTCTAACTCCCTGTACAGGCGGTCTAACCTCCTTTCGCCCAGCAACCATTCGATCCGTTTGCGATCCACGCGATCCAGCGTTCTCGTGTGTTGATCATAAAAGACGTCAACACCATCCAAGTCGAGTCTGTGAACTCTGAAGCGGGCAAGCGGGATGGGAATCCCACTGCAGCTAGCGCGCTGCAACAACCAACCATCTTCCTCGGCGCCCATCAATTATAAATGCGACAACCGGCGGCGAACGAACGAAGCGCACGCGACCGGCCGCGACGGCGACGGCCGACCTGCCGGCCGCTCGCGGTCGCCCCGTCCACGCCCATCCGCTCTCCGAGCTCGCATCGTATCGTCAGCGGTCAGCACAGGTCTCCCCCGGTTTTAATATATCGGCATGTTTAGCAACTACAGTAGTAGTGCCAAGGACAGGCGGACAGCGGCCGGTACGGTCAGGTTGGAGAGAAATTTGCCAACGACGACGTGGGGTGGGGAACGGAAGGGCAGGTGCGTGCGTGCGCCTCCTTCGCCTTCTGGTTTGCAACCCACAGATCGATGACCCCAACAGCAGCTGCTGCTGCTCCTGCCTCCTCCGTGCAGTCCAACTCCGCCTAACAGAGGGAGATACAGTCAGATACTCAGATACTACTACTAGTAGAAGTGCTGTGTTCAGATTGGAAGTAAAAAGTAATTTTTTTAGATGAATAGTATACTGGGAAGCGTGTTCTATGGGTAGGATGGATAGAAAAAACTTATTAAAGAAGTATTTTTTTCTAAATCTAAACACAGCCAAGAAAAGGACGCGGGTCCAACCATCCAACGGCGTCAGCGATGCAGCTGCGAGTGAGCGAGAGTCGATCCGCAACGCATGATCACAAGTACGCTCGCCACTGCTAGTAGTAGATGAGCATTCGGAAGGCCTGCAGGTTGCCGTTTTCTCAAGTCAGAGGGAGGGTACGTAGGGTCAGCGATGGCAGCAGGCTATGTCTGGTGGAAGAGGGGCCCGCCGCGCCACCACCACACCAGGGAGACCCTCTCAAAGTCTATGGCCAGTCAGAGCGAGTAGGGACTTGTCCATGCACCGGCTCGACGACGCTAACGTGCGGAACCGATTGGGTTACGAGACCGGCGTTTCGGCGTCAGGTTAGGCGTCGGAGGACGTCGTCGCGCGTCGGGTGCTGCCGTGCTTGATTAGGATTCAGATCAGAGCTGGACGGGATATAATGCGTTTGGTTGGAGAGCGAAGTAGGACGGGATGGATGCATTTTAGTTTCAATGGATAGAATGGTTCCATGGTATGTGTTTGGTTGAAGGGATGGAGCGGTTCTGTCCTTTGTTTGGTTGGAGGAATGGAATGAACCGGTTAACGTGGACGTTAGCCACCGTCACCAGGGCCCACGTGTCAGTCAAACATGTATCCTTCTTCTACCTTCTTCCCTTCCATCTGCTCTGCTCGTGCGTGCTGTGCGCAGATTTTGCTTCACTGTAGGACACAGGTGCCGCCCAACGGCTCGCAGATTAACGCCGCCGATCCCAATCGCTTCAAGCGATGGCTCCGCCGACCACAGCTCTTAATCCGCGCCGACTGCAGCTTACTTTGCGCACCGCCGCCGTTCGCTCACAGGTCGTGTTCCACGTCGCCCCCTCGCCCGCCTGCGTCGCGCGTGCACACAGATCGCTAGCGAGCCGGCTGCCGGCCGCGTTCTGCTCCACCTGCCGCTCGCTTCGAGCTCAACTCCACACGCCGCGCCGCCAAGTGCCGAGGGGAGCTAGTACAGGAGGGGCGCCATGCCGACCACCGGAAGGGAATCAGCACGAAGGGTGGAGCAGTGGAGACCATCGAGGAGAGAGGCAAAAGGGGATTGACGCGGATGAGACGGCGTTGAACCGGGATGAACTCGTCCGGCCTTTTTTTCTGGGATGAGCTCGTCCTAGAATCTATAGGAATATTCTCTTGTTGGAACCGCTCCATCCTATGGCTCGTGAACCAAACGCTACGAGGGACAGAGCCGCTCCATCCCATTCTGCTCTGTCCTCCTAACCAAACGCACAACGGCGGCGGCGGCGGCGTCCTACAGACATGGGCGAGCATTGTTTTAAGAGGAGGAGCCATCGGATGGATGGATGCCTTGACGGACAGGTTCTTCTTCGCTAATGAGTAATGACTAATGACCCTACTCGAGATGGATAAGATTATGATTCGCAGTGGTAATTAATAGCCAGTAATCACTGCATCACCCTGTTGAGAACGGATTAGGGCAGTCCCATTGATTATGCTGCCATGTAAGCAAAATGCTGATGTGGCAGGGTATTTATTGAAGAGAGATGGGAGAAAATGAAGAAACCAAGTCTAACTAAGAAACCAAGTCTTCACACAAACCAAGACTATATGTGCAAGAGACAAATAGGCCATGGGATATTATGATACAAAATTACATTGTAAAAGATAGTTTCTTGGCATAATACCCTAGAGTATAGAAACTATGGTAGTTTCCAGCATTAGAACTGCTCTTATGATATCAGCAATGTACCTCGGTAAACTCTTGGCGTTGTTAATTGAGATCTACTTCATGTACTACGGCTACTAGCCTGTTTCACGGTTTCAGTAAAGTGCACAGGCTAAACTACTTATCTTGATTCACTTAACAACAGGGCTCATCTTGATTCACTTAACAACAGGGCTCATGGCTGTGTTCAGATTGGAAATAAAAAATACTTTTTCTAGATAAATAGTGCACTGAAAAGCGTGTTCTGTGAGTGGAATGAATAGAAAAAACTTACTTCTCCTGAATCTGAACACAACACATTGCTCCGGCCTCCCTGTCCAACAAAGTCCATGCCAGCGCTTTAGGCCATGTTCAGATTCCCAACTATTCACTATTCATTCTAACTTTTCACTATTCATTCCAACTTTTCACTATTCCTCCCTCACAAAACACGTTTCCCAGCGAATGCTACAGTGTTTTTCTTATGCTACAGTGTTTTTTTCTACGATCTAAACACACCCTTAGAAGATAAACCAAAACTGTCCCCTGTCAGAAACTGACTTGTTAATTCCATTGCACTTCTTCTCATGCACTGCCGTTGCATATAGAGTACCAAACACATTCACGTGTCTGTTCAAAACCTTCACGCACTTTTTTTCTTCTTCTTTTGTTTAACCCCTGAGATTCCTCCAGCCTGATCCTGATTTGCCCCTACCCAGTTTAAGTCCAGGTCCATCTCAATGTGATCACAAGGTCAGAAGAGAGGGCCCTGCCACAAACTAGCTTGTCAATGTCTCGTCTCTATCATGCACCGTTGCACAAGCACTGTTCCTACGTGAATGCATGATGTGCGCATATACTAGCACACACTCAATGACGTGATGACCTTGCACACCGACGTACGGCTTGGTATCCACTCCACCAGTCAACGTTGCTTCTCCCATCTTCACACCCTAGGCTAGCTAGATCCAGGAGGGCAACACACCACAGCGTCTCAACCATTGTTAATCTCCACAGGCAGAGAATGCATCACGTTGTTAGGTCGATGCGTAACGACTAAAGCGCCGATGGATAAACAAATTAGCAATCCCGGCATGGATCAGACGCCACCTAAAATGAGAGCCCCCCTGGAGGATCATGTGAAGGACCCTTTTGAAATTATTATAGTCAGTGACCAACCATGTGGCCGATCAGTGCAAACTGACAGAGATGTTTGAACAATTTGCATAAGCTTTAAGGCTCCCTAATTAGCCCGGAGACGAGAATCTTAGGAACTTTTTGGCCAGACCAGGCGATGGAGCAAATAAGCATCGGTGCGTGCATATATGATCTATCCAATGTATAAAACAAACCCCATTGGCAGAAAGTGAGAGAGGTTGGTCGCGTGGATGCAAAAGGATTCAGCTCAGCTCGGTTGAGTGTCAGCCGCAGAATCAATCATGCTCGTGAGCTGGTGGGCAATGCATGGCGCCAAGTCGGCGTTAACCTCCAAATTGAGCAAGAAAATAAAACGAGTGATTAAAGTAAACCATCATGGATGATTTGTGCAAATTCATAACCTGCTGCTTCTTGTTACCATGATCCATTGATCCAGGCATCCAGCACACCCTGTTTTTTTAGGAACCCTGTTAGATTGTTTAGTTGCAGCAAGATTAAAAAGCAGCAGCATATCTGGGTGAGCTTATGTTGGGGCTATGATCTATCCGAGTTAGGCAAGATGTATTGTTCAATCCATGACTTTCCGAGGGAGACAGTGAACGGAGGGGTACCAAAAGAGACCGGCATCGCTTTGCGTGTCTCCATGTGCCAAGGAACCTCATCAGCTAGCCCAATAATGCCTGGCTCTCTCACGCTCACTGTTCACTGGACGCAGCCGTGCTAACAACTCCTTGCTCGCCGGGCACCCCCACGGTCTGTCTCCTGGACAAATAGTCTCCAACAACTCCCAATTCGCACCCACAATCCACGCAACAAACCAAAACCGATCTGGTCCGATGATCCTTCCAAGTTGGCACATCCGTTTGGGCGTTTGGCTGGAAAGATCAATGCCATCGCTCCCTCTCGCTTTCCTGCCCTTCACCCAGTTCTTCTTCTTATTATTCTTGGGTGTGAGTGTCTGTGTGTCACCAGAAGATTATGGACAATCTGAGAGGGAAATCAGGATATGCCCAATTCTATCGAAAACCAGTTCCTTGCTCTGTATCTGCCAGAGAAATGTCTTTCAGAACGCCAAGTGGTACAAGAGTAAGGATACTGTAAGAAGTGTCTGCCAGCAGAGAAATCTCCAAAGACTCCAACAACGAAAGTGTAGTTTTGGACATACTCGTAAGAAAACAGGAGGGGTCAAACATCGGAATACAACTCCAGAGAGCGATAGGCATACATCGCTTAATTTTGTTGCGGAACGCCAACCAGATATATGAATTTTGAAACAATACTACTGTCTTAAAATGTGCCGTATCACGAGCCCAAAAGTATACCATGGTTGTGGGCTTGTGTCTGTCAATATGAAGTCTCCTTTCCACGAGTCCATGCATGCTACAGTAACATTTAACAAGTTTAAGGACCATCGATTTCTAGTTTAAAACCTCGTAAACCTGGCTGAGACGCTCCGCGGGGCCATGCTCTTCACTCAAACTCGAGACTTCTTCGAGACCGGTGAGATGGATGACGACGACAAGGATGGCGGCACCACTCGCCCACTCGCCCACGGCCAAGGAATTCCGCCTTGCGTTGGACTCAAAGGCGCCCTCGCCAACTTAACAGCGACGTGTGACCACAATGCTACGTGCAGCCAGCTATGATCAACAAAGCTCACACACCGGCTCAACCCGACCTCACCCGCCTCCAGTCGCTTTCGAAAAAAGATTTTTTAAAAAAACTGGGGACGACATGATGAAGAGGTCCAAGAATCAAGATCGTCAGCAGGGACCTGGACGCAATAAAAGATAAACCAGGGTCCTGGATGGAAAACATGAGAGAAATCCCCAGCTGCCCCCCGTGACCGACTGCAACGCCACGGCGGCTGTTGTGCTGGGCCTTTTTAAAAACCGGCAGGCATGATGCTCCTCTCATTACTGACAGCCGCCAGAGATCAGAAGGGGGCTCAGGCTCAGCACCCCCCGGGGAAGGAGAGGAAGAAGAAGCGAGAATGCGCGTCGGCGGGCGGGAGGACGAGGAGGTGTCGCGGAAGCTCAAGAGCATGGAGGTCGACAAGGCGGACAACGGCGAGGAGAGCCCGCGCCCCGCCATCAAGTACCATGGCTGGAAGGCCATGCCCTTCATCATCGGTGCGTGCTTGATTGCCTCGCCTCGCCTTCAATTGCAATTTGCAATTGCTTCTCTCTCGTCCTCGTGATCTCGTGTGTGTGTGTGGTAATAATGACTGACATGGGATGGAACTGGATGGGATGCAGGGAACGAGACGTTCGAGAAGCTGGGGACGCTGGGGACGTCGGCGAACCTGCTGGTGTACCTGACGCAGGTGTTCCACATGCGGAGCGTGGACGCCGCCACGCTCCTCAACGGGCTCAACGGAACCACCAGCCTGGCGCCCATCATCGGCGCCTTCCTCTCCGACGCCTACCTCGGCCGCTACCTCGCGCTCGCCATCGCCTCCATCGCCTCCCTCATCGTAAGTCCCCCACCTCCTCAGCTACTAGTCAGTGCTCCATGCTTAATTTTTGTTTTGCTTCTCTCCTCGCCGCCAGTGGAATTTGTGGGGGAATTCGATTGATCGCTTTGTTTAGTTGACGGGTTCGCCGCCGCGGCCAGATTCAGTTTTCTGACGGCGGATGACGGTGGGGGTTGGTGGCCACTGGCCAGGCCTGCGGGAAATGAGTTGGACTCGCTCTCGACGACGGCCCAGCCGAGCTGTTCTTGCTTTGTTTTTTCTCCCATTCCCCTTTGGCTAGAGACGATCGATGATGGGTGGCACATGGGACGTGCCCACGTGCGTGCTCGATCGCCGGCTCGTGATCGCTTCTTGAGAATTTCTTTCCACTCCTCATCCTCAGCTGCCCCAAGTGGCAAGTGCTCGACACGAGCGTACGTGGGAGATCTGGGGGACTGGGAGGTGAGGAAGAAGAACTCTGGCGCGCAGTAATTACCAGCACGCCGTGCGCACTGATGGCAGTGTCAGCACGAAGCCCGGCTTAAGCTGAAGTTTCAGGCCATTTAATGATCGGGAGACCTGATTCTGCACCGCTCCGGCCGGATCGGGCGACGAATTTGGAGCGGTTTTTGTTTTTCCGGCGTGTGGGGTTCAGTCGGGTTCGTGTCTTCGTCAGTTTTGAAGTTGTCTCTGACGGTTTAATTTAGGCAGAGTGTGTACGGAGCAGGCGAGCAGCTACCAAACCATGCGTCTTAACACAGGTCAAATCGGTGGTTGGACACTTGGGTTGGTGTTGTTGTTAGTGGCACGTCGTCTGCTGTCTCCCACCGGATTAGTCTTGACGGGTTCAGCTCATCACGTACTACTACTAGTAGTATACGTGTTAGCACATTTACCAGTTTGTCCAGTCCACAGACCATATAGATATATTCATATATACCTGACACGCGTGGCATATATGGGGCGTGTTTAGTTAGAGGTGGAGAGAAATATCTTTTCAACTTTCCTATTCATTCCTCTCACAAAACATGTTTCTCAGATCCTTTAATTTCTTTAACTTTCCTATTTATCTCTCTCACATAACACGTTTCCCAGAAAACGTTTTTTTCCTCAACTCCCAACTAAACACCGCCATTGTTAGGATTCCACCTCTTTTTCGTAGGACCGCTGCCCGCGGAAGCTTCCATTCCATGCTGCACCGTCTTTTGCAAAACACACACAAAGGTGCACACATAATTTATTTATATTTAAAAAAATGAGTGCAAGATATTTGAGGGATTTTTAACAAATAAAAGCTGGTCAAGATAATCAATCAAGCTCATTGATTCCTGTCACATCCAACACGGTCTTTGGAGCCAAAATATCCTAGCTAGCAGCGTTAGTTGGCCGTAGTGACGAGCTGCTCCCCATTAGTACTAGCACTCCCACCTGTAACCACCACGTTAGTTAGCCTAGGATATAGCCCGAGCCTCTCGTAGTCTCGTGCCCCGCATTATCATGCTATCTGACTATCTGTTCTGTCCTTTAATTCCAGAAAGTGCATCCATGATGCACTTGGATACCATTTGGCACGTTAAAAGGGCCGCTTTTAGCAGTGTAGCTCATGATTAGCGCCGCGCTAACCCGTATTGTAGTGCCCTAACTGCTCCACTTTTTATCCTCTAGATCAGCTCGTATGACTTGGTTAGCGAGGCAAGCGCATGATGTGGCTAGCTAGTTGCTCCCCACTAGTACGTACTTAGCAACGATGATTGACGATGCTATGTCTACCGGTAGTACAAGTAGCAAGATATATGATATCACCGAAAAAAGTTGCTAGATATGTGATCCCAAAAACAAAAGATAAATATTTCTCCAAGTGCCCAAAACCAAACCAATCGATCCGTGCTGCTCGATTGATTTGTGCGTTTCATAAAAAGGTGGACTGGCGGATCACCTTGCTTCGCCGTGCAGCGAAGTGGACATGTCCCCATCGTCCACCCTAGATAGCCAGGTCTTTACGCTTCAACCAGAACGCACAAGAGTTTCTCACTCACGTACCGAACGGACAGCTGCACACACCAGCAGCAACGTGAGGCTCACAGCTTGGATCGGGACGGGGCGCGACTACGAAGTACTGTACTACAGTCTACAGAAGACAGAGACACACTGCCTACACAGACCAGAGTCGGATTTGTAGCCAAGCAAAAGGACGTGGGGCATTGGACTTGAGCGACACTACAGTCCTTGCACACCGTCTGACTGATCGACCATCGCAAGGCGACGGGGGCGGCCGAGATCGGCGATCGCGTCACTGCTCGGAGCATAGCGAGAACATGCATCGGGGTTCCTTGTACGATTGGAACAGTATCTCGGAGCCTTTCCCCTGTTCTGTCACGGGCGCGGCCAAAAAAGATGAGCGATGCCCGTCGGACTCGCCGGCGGCGCCCACCCTTATCCCGATCCGGACAGACACGCGTATCCGTCCCGACGCGACCGCCGACGAACCGCACCGAACCTCGCGCAAGTGGGCAGGACGCGACTGGCACGAGGTGAGGTGGAGCCACCCGTCCCGGGGAATCGACTAGGGAAGCCGGCTTCCCGAAGTGGTGGCCGCCTGCCTT
Source organism: Digitaria exilis (assembly GCA_015342445.1). Taxonomy (NCBI): domain Eukaryota; kingdom Viridiplantae; phylum Streptophyta; class Magnoliopsida; order Poales; family Poaceae; genus Digitaria; species Digitaria exilis. Next base: position 1,336,261 of record JACEFO010001597.1, read on the forward strand.
GCCGTGTGCTGCGCACCAGTGCGCGGTGGCACTGGCACTGGCACAGGACACTAGGAAGTAAAAAGTACTCCCACCATCCTAAGTTGGAGAGTCAAACTAACTTTGATCGAATTTATATAAAAAAGTACTAAGCTTTATGGTATCAAATAAATATCATTAGCTTCTTTGTTAAGTATATTTTTAGATTATATCTATTTGGTTCCATAATTTTTTGTGATTCACTCTATAATTTTGGTCAAACATAAAAAGAGTTTTACTCTCCAAGAATCTTAGAATGACTTATAATTTGGAACGAAAGGAGTAGTAGTTTTAGACGAATAGTGCACTAGAAAGCGTGTTATGTGGGTGGGATAAATAGAAAAAACCTGCTGCAGAAGTAAACACAGCGTAGAAGAGGCAAATATCTCCCGCGATCACCTGCTCCTCGCCGCGGCGGAAAGCGACGGGCCTCGTTGGTTCACAGTGCATTTCGGGCAATCATTCCGGCTCCGCACCGCAAGCAGCAGCCACGCACGCACGTTGCCGCAGCGCTCGGTGTCACCTTGCCCCCTCCAACTCCAATGACGAAGAGCGAGCTCGGTCGCGACTGCCATTTCCGCGAGCCGCGATCTGAGTTCAATCCGGTGTCGGTTCCAGATACGTCAGTGTCAATTGACTTGTCATGGCTGGGCTGGCCGTTGGCCTCATGGACTCATGGGTGCGCGAGGGAACATGGCCACTAGCTGCGGGGTGCGCGCGCCATGGGGTGGGGGCGCAAGCGAGTGCTCGTGCTCCTGGGAGGGGGCTTGGTTGCCTCTCCCGGTTCGATCGGTGCCAAATCTTGGTCCCCGGCGGCCCCACGCCCGCGCGAGCCGCGTTGCATTGTATACCCGGCGGGCGGCCCTGGGTAGGTGGATTCGCTGGCTTCGTGGTCGCGTGGGGGCGGCGCGCCGCCCTGTGTTTTGTTCGCTTGCGCGACGTGCTCGTGAAAACGGTGGAACTGGGCGGGTGGGGAACACGCACGGTGTGGTGTGGCGCCCAACGAGGTGGCGTCGGAGCCGTGCACGGCAGGGGTGGGTGGGTAGTGGGCAGTGGGCACTGGGCACTTTGGGCAGGGCGTGTGTCGGTGGGTGGGCTCAGGCGCCGGCTCGAGGTGCGGGGTGGGAACGCGCGCGTGACTGGTGAATGGGGAATGTGTCTCGATCTGGACTCTGGACCCCGGGCGTGCGGTGCGGCGGCTCCGGCTCCGGGCAGCGCGCAACCGGAACACGTGACGCGACCCGCGGTTTGTGCTGCTCGGTTGGGCAACCGACGCGCTCGTCCCATGGCCGCCTTTCTTCCGCTTGCTTCCCGAACAGCTTCGGCGAACTAGACTGGGGGCCCCTACTGTGCTGTTTCCATGTGCGCCCCCAATGATCCGGCCTCCTCCTTATCCGGACATTTCTCTGACTCGTTGAAGCGAGAATGCCAACTAGCTGTAGCTGCGCAGTCACGAATGGGTAGTAAGTAGTACACGTGGGTGGAGGCATCAGGAATCCGGAGCGGGAGGGACCGCGAGCGCTGGTTGATTGCAGTGGGCCACAGCCCACAGGGGAGCACGGTTTGGGCTTGGGTTGTTTGGGGGTTGTAAGCGTGTGCCAAGCCTGGGCTTGACTGCCTATGAGCTTCCCATAGACAGTCTATGAGCCCAAGCCCATGGCCGAAGGCCAAAGCGATTGCCGTTAGCTTTTTTTTTTTTGCGAGAAAGCCCAGCTCACCACTTAACTCAGGTTTTGCATGTAAGTCGTCGTGTCACTCGTGTGGGAGTGATCTGCTTGACACTGCTTCGATGCACCGGGTCGGGGTCTCGGGGAAACGAATCGAGATTGAATTTTCGTGTTTTGTATCAAGCAATCGCTGAGCTCTCCCTCCAACACCAACTCGATTTTGCTCACATCTGTCGTTTCTTTCATGTGTCATCAACCAGGGCATGTTCTTTCTGACGCTGACGGCCGCCGCGGACAGCCTTCACCCGCCGGAATGCGCCGTGGGCGCGGCCTGCGAGAAGGCGACTTCGTACCAGTTCGCGGTGCTCTTCATCGCCTTCGCGTTCCTGGTGCTGGGCTCGGCTGGGATCCGGCCCTGCAGCATGCCCTTCGGCGCCGACCAGTTCGACCCAAACACCGAGTCCGGCAAGCGCGGCATCAACAGCTTCTTCAACTGGTACTACTTCACCTTCACGGCCGCCATGATGATCTCGGCCACCGTCATCATCTACGTGCAGAGCAACCTGAGCTGGCCCATCGGCCTCGGCATCCCCACGGCGCTCATGTTCCTCGCCTGCGTCCTCTTCTTCATGGGCACCAAGCTCTACGTCCGCGTCACCCCGGAGGGGAGCCCCTTCACCAGCGTCGTGCAGGTGCTGTCCGCCGCGTTCAAGAAGCGGTCGCTGAAGCAGCCCAAGGACCCCAAGCAGGACCTCTTCAGCCCGCCTCACACCAGCGCCATCGTCACCAAGCTCGCGCACACGGACCAGTTCAGGTGCCTCGACAAGGCGGCCATCGTGGCGTCCCCCGACGAGGTGCGCCCCGGCGGCTCGTCGCCGGCGGACCCGTGGCGGCTCTGCAGCGTGCAGCAGGTGGAGGAGGTCAAGTGCCTCATCCGCATCGCGCCGGTGTGGTCCACGGGGATCATCTACTACGTGGCCGTCGTGCAGCAGTCCACGTACGTGGTGCTCTCGGCGCTGCAGTCCGACCGCCACCTCGGCCGCGGCAGCTTCGAGATCCCCGCCGCGTCCTTCACCGTCTTCGCCATGCTGGCCCAGACGCTCTGGATCCCGCTCTACGACCGCATCCTGCTGCCGAGGCTCAGGAAGGTGACGGGCAAGGAGGAAGGGCTCACGCTGCTGCAGCGCCAGGGCATCGGCATCGCGCTCTCCACCGTGGCCATGGTCATCTCGGCCATCGTCGAGGACCGGCGCCGGGCCATTGCGCTCAGCCAGCCGTCGCTGGGGAAGACGATGATGGGCGGCGACATCTCGGCCATGTCCAGCCTGTGGATGGTGCCGCAGCTCATGATCCTGGGCCTGTCCGAGGCGTTCAACCTCATCAGCCAGATCGAGTTCTACTACAAGGAGATCCCCGAGCACATGAGGAGCGTCGCGGGGGCGCTGGCCTTCTGCAACCTGGCACTTGGCAACTACCTCAGCGGCTTCCTGGTGACCATCGTGCACAAGACCACGGGGTCCGGCCAGAACTGGCTGGCGCAGGACCTCAACAAGGGCCGGCTCGACCTCTTCTACTGGACCATCGCTGGCATCGGTGTCTTCAACTTCATCTACTTCGTCCTCTGTGCCAGGTGGTACAGGTTCAAGGGAGCCAGCCACTGATCGCCCGGCAGAGGTGATCATCATCATCTCACGAAGAGTACAGGCACGAATGGGCTCTGAACTATGTGGTGATGGAAATCTGGATGGTTTGCTTGGTTGGGTAATTATGCATGCCCCTGGGAGAGCAAGAGGGGAAAAAAGGGGCGGTTAGTATAAGGTCATGATAATTAATTTGTGTTTACCATAGTAGCTGTTTGATAATGCCTCATCTTCTTTTTTCAGTTGTATTTTCCTTACTGGTGCTTTCATTTGGATCTATAGGATGATGAAAGAGAAGAAAGAAACAAAAGAGTTGGTTTCTTGTAAGTGGTTAAAGTGAAATACAAATCGATGCCAAGATTAAAATGAAAGTTCAAGCTTGGTTCCAGCTTATGATGCAATTTGCAAGCACATATCCGTCAGTGTTACTTACCTTGACAAACGAATGCCCTGAACAAACGAATGCCTTCATAGTTCAGTTCAGTAATTGGCCTCCATGGTCCATGCTGTACACCTGATAAGAGTTTGACAAGCATATTACACGGCACAATAATCAACACAGGCAAAACTGATGCCGGAATGCTTTTACCTATGATGAAGAACTTCGCGTAGTGATTCATAACAGAGGTAAAAATACATATTTTCTTGATAATGCAATCGCTGCATGCAACAATTGAACACTTTCGAGAGCAGATCAGGAACAGGCCTCCTTCATAGCATATGTACATACAAATTACACCGAATGAAGGTGAAACAACACCACATAACGATGGGTAGAAAAGAATGCACATCTACTTTCTTCACCTATCTCAACGGGTGATGCATTTCCACAGCACCCTACACTGTTTATGTTGTACACAACTATCTAAAAGAGAGCAAAATCACCGAAGGTAAAGCTGACTAGTTACAAGGAAGGGCTGATCTAATCAGTCGACATCAAATCACTTTGAGAACGAGCTAGGCAACAATCTACAAAAATGCTACCACGATGCAGCTTCAAGTTAAGTGACAACCAGAAGGTTGTTTTCATGCCCATTGTTGTACACAGTGGGCCGCAGAGGATCATTCTTCCAGACACCATCAACAATAAATTTAATCTGAAGCATTAATGGAAAAAATAAGTGGGCATAATGACACTGATGATTATAGTAAAAGCCTAAAAGGGAAGAGACAATTACCTCATATCTACCTGGGTACAGCCTCAGGTTCAAGGAAAACATGCCGCTTTCTGATCTTTCCAGCTTTCTCTGCAGCAAAGCTTACAGTTAGATTATAATCATTGACAAGTGAGAATATGACGATGACTATGCCTATGCACATAAGAAAATTATCTTTCCAAGAATACTAGCATGCAAGCATTACATATTGTGCCAGTAGAAATCCTACAACTAACATGAACTGCAAAATTGGACTTAAAAAGGATTATTTTTTCATGATGCATCTACTAACATCTCTTATGTTTTCAATCTACACAACTCACTATGTACCAATGGTCAAGGTTTAAATATTTGACCTGTACATGCATTTAGAGGGAGTAGTAAACTGAAAACTATATCACAGCTGAAACCAGGATACACGTCTAAAACAAACAGGTACATAATAATTAGCAGTGCAGGCTGTATCTACCACCATTCTTATCTTTCATTCAATGTAAAGTTTTGAACGACAGTGTGACAAGACAAGGACAGATGCTTAGTTCATTTAATGAATAGAAACAAAAACACCAAAGGCTTTGGCTTATGGTGAAGCTAAATGCATGCAGCAAATCTGTACTCCAAACCACATGGGAGTCAAAACTAGGCATTAAAAAGGTGGAGTTAATACCAGTTTCATAAGGCCCTAAAGAGAGCTTGAGATTCATTAACATTGCAGTGCAAGTGCATGATTACTAAATTCAACAGTGTGGAAATCAGCAATCCACATTCCTGATTCATGAACCATGACCCTAGGTTTTGATACCTTTCATGTTTCCCCCCCTATTTTTCAGTGCCTCATCTGTTCATATGGCTCCTTGGGGCTAGAAGGCTATGTTGTTCTTCTACAACATATTGAAGGTTACAGATGCATCTAACCCAACATAGCGTAGCTGAACCTAGGTTATGTTATCCACATCCAAGCCTTTTTCACTGCCTTTGTCATTGTCCAATCCTCATATGGAAGCAATTAAACATATCTCTAGGAGGGAGGGTTATTTCTATTCTATGTATCTTCCAATTCTTTCCCATAAAAAAGATAATTGCCTTCCAAATATTTTTTTAATATCCCTGCCATCTAAAGGGATAGATCTCCAAATCTAGTCAGCTAACTCTGTCCCAATATGGCAACACCTCCACCGAAATCGACTTCCCACTGCCCCCATCCATCTTTATGCCTATAATGTTTGCTGCATTCATGAACTGCGAAGGTTTCCTTTTCCCTTCTCTTTTTAGCAGTTGACGGCATTACTATGATCGACATGCATCGACACACCAGCCGTACAAGTTTTCAGGATATAATTTCCACTTAGGAGTCTTTAATGACAACTGACCTGCCTGAGCTTATTTTGTCACACAAGGTGCTAGCAGTAAATTGCATTGGTGATACCCATAAGAGAAGCAATATTATTTTGCATCATTTCTTTGCCAACCTAAAGTTACTAGAATAAATTCAATTGAATACTAAGGACAACCAATAAAAATGAGTAGGTATGAACAGAGTATATATACCTTGTAATTCATTAACAATTTTAATTTCTAAGGCATAACCTAACATTGGAGTAGGTACTTACTTGACTTGTCCAGCCATCAAAAGACCCAACCAACAAAACCTCTGAAGCAGGATTGGCCCACATGATACAAACAGTACGTAACTCACTCAGGGCTTTCTCAACTTCATCAAGCCTCCTTTGTTTATCTTCAATTATTTTGTTCCTTTCACTGATGATGTCATATATATTATAATAATAGAGTAAGTAGGAGGGGATGAGATGAAATATGCATAGATGGTTAATTTAGGAAATACATTATCTCAAGTGCCATCTTCCCTTCTAACACAGCAATTTTGGCCCGGATTGATCGTAGCTCCTCCTGAGCTTGCATTACCTTTGTCTCCTCAAATTCCCAATCATCAGAGATATCATCCAGTACAGCTGCTTTGTCATTTGACTGGAAAAGGAAGCGACAAAGACAATTTATTTAGATATACAAGTATAATATCATGACATAGATCAAAACGAGAAACATCACAGTGATGCTAATTCAGGATGGTTGCGCTATAATCAATTGACATGATAAGCAAACAGCGAAGAAGGATACTGAGAGTGAAAACCGACAAGGATGATGCTCTAAAAACACCAACATGCATTCCCACGGCTGTTACTGACACGGTATTTGATTATTGTGCCAACTACTAACGATAACTACAATTTCAGAAATCTTTTAAAGGTCAACTAAAGTTCGCAGCTAGCTACAGGAAGAAGTAAAAGTGATAAAAAAAAACATCCAGCATGGAAAGGGAGGATCTAGTGTGTACTGCAATACATTGGTGCTTGCACCAGGTTTTATGGTAATATAAAAAGAATATTAAAGCAGTGGAATCTTGTGACTAAATGCTAGCCAATAACGTAATAATTGCAGATCAAGAAAATAAAGGGAATGCAAATTACACTTTTGACAGTGATTAGATAATATGAAGAGAGTCAGAGACATATACACACCATATTTGATAAGACTCTGTCGAATCTTGATCTCAATGTCTTGAGAGCAGCAGATAGATCTAATTCCAGATTTTGAAGACGAGAATGTATCTCATCTCTTTCAGAATCTACATCATCACTAGGATACTCACTTACAGCCACACCATTAGATGATTTGAGAAAGTCATTTTGCGCCAATGCAATGTCTTGTCTATCATGTCGAGATAATTTTCTGGTTTCAGTAGGTAGGACCTCAGCAGCTGCAGTGATTAAATAATAAATAGTCAACAAGTAATCCAACAACTTTGATGCATCATAGAAGAATAAAGATGAGAAGATATATAACCTTCAAAATTAGATAAATCACTCTTGCCAAGGTTCCATGTTTGCCATGCATCCTTGCTCGAGTTCTGTAAGGTGTTGTTGCTATACAGTGTCCCATTTTGAGGATAAGACCCATGAACACTTCCATTATCAGGTGCCCTACGGTTATGCCTGTCACCAGCCACTGTATGACTGGGAATGCCACTGTTGCCAGCTAAAGCTGTACATATGCATCACAGTTGGGTAATCTTAGTTCAACATACAAAAGAAGGATCTGTAGTGGTCAACGATAAAGACAGAAGGCCCTGTGCAGAGTACTAGCTAAGTCAAATCAGTTGTGCGTACTTTGTAAAGCATTTGAGGGCAGATTGGAAACCAACTGCTCCTAAATCCGCTGACAGTTCAAAGAAAAAAAACACAAAGAAATGAAATAACCGAGCAGTATTTTTGCAAATAGTCAAAATTTCAATCAACGCCAATGGTGTGTGCCGGTGAGTATTAACATGAACTCCAATGATACAATGGATCACAGGAAAACAACAAATTGATGTCATTATTCCATTTTCACTTAGCTGACAAAAAAGAATTTTGCCTACTGCAAATGGACAAACAAAAATTCATCACAATAATTTGGTTACAGGTGTAGAAAGAAACGGTTTGTTAAAAAAGGTACTACTAGAGACAATACTAGGAAGCTCCCGCTTTAGAAATCCATTCAAACCAGAAAGCAGACAAGTTGGATTAAACCTTGGTAGTGCACTCAATGAATTCTCTGAAACTTCCCTCCCGCACTTTCCTTATTTTTGTAAAGTATACTAAAAGAAGCCAGCCACAAGAACCCCCACTATGCGTATATGCAACAATGAGCACATTGATACACAAAAATCAAACTGTTGCAACCAAAATATCTCATATAGTCACAGAAGAATGTTTGCCAATGTTTGCCAACCATTGGCGATTGGTTAACAAAGTACCACTACCACTGCACAATCGGCAACAAGTTATGATACAGAAAAATTCTGAGGATAACCCACATACCACCATTGTCACTTCTCCGTGGTGGCGGTCGTGCCCGTTCCCTGTCCTTCTGCAGCCTGGTGAGCATCCCCTCAATCCCTGCTTTGAGCGTGACCTCCCTGCAACCACAGTAAAGAGCACAACGTCCTCGATTAGCCAACACATGACGATGGCAGGATCAAATAGGTTTTGAGCTTCAGCAGGCACCCACTTGGTCTCCTCCATATCTGGCTGCCGCCCAGACGGTGACACCTCTTCCTCCGCCTCCTCCCTGCAACGAACGCACCCAATAATCCAGTGAAGGTTCGCACGACAAGAGTACAATGGAGCGCAGAGCAATTCCAGTTACACACCAACGGGAGTCACCCTCCGAGCCCGGCGCTAGGCCATCGTGGCGATACACGCCTGTCGATGGCGGGTAGTCAGGGTGGCCCCCGCCCGACGAGCGCCGCGTGGGGCCCTCCGAGCCCGCGGAGGACCAGCCGAGGGAGAGCCAGCCACCGCTGGACGCGACGGCGGCCGCGAGGTCGGCGCGGCCGGCGGCGAGGAGCTCCTCGCGGGTGGGGAACGCCCCGGGCTTATCGGAGCGGCGCATGAACTCGAAGATTGCCTCCTCCAGCTCCTCCTGGCTCCGGCCCCCCGGCGCGGCGGCATTCGCGGGGCGCTGCTGCTGCGGCCGCGGCTGCTGCTGATGCTGATGCAGGGACGGCGTTGGCGACCGCAGCGGCGGCTGTCTCGGGGCGTCGCGGCGGCGGCGGTAGTACGGCCGCCTGGAGGACGCGGACGCGGCGAGCGGGGCGGGCAGGCAAAGGCGGCGGCGGTGGAAGTGAGGGGGTAGGACTACTAGGGATGGGGTTGGGGTTGGGAGGATGAGCAGGGAGGGGACGAAGGGGCGCATCGCGGTCGCATTTCTCTCCGCGCTCCCGCTCGGCGAGGGCTTCTTCGGCGCGGCGAGGTGGGGAAGAGAAGAGAATCGGAGCGCGCAAGGGACGAGGCGAGAGCGCGACGCGACGGGGAGGGAAGATGAGGAGGAGAGGCGCGTAGGGCCGGTCCGCCCCGCGGGGGGATGGCGAGCCAGCCAATCCCCGCCTCGAACGGCAACGTAGCCAACCCGCGCTCGCTCCCAGGCCGGGCATGGTCCCCCAGCCGTCAGGTGCGCGCTGCGCCGCCTGCGCTGGCTACAGCCCGGGTGGGTTGGGGAGTGTGTGGAGTGGGCGAGCGAGCGAGTGGCTGTCGTCTCCCGCGCCGCTAGGCGCAGTGGTACGACGGCAATGGGCGCCGCTCGGGCGCCCCGCGTGCGTTTAATCTCATCGCATCAAATTTCACCCGGACTCGTGGGGTCTTTTTCGCCTCGGTTTCGAGAGTTTTCGTGGCCAGGGATGGATGATGGATCATCCGCGAAAATCGATCGGGTTCGGGGACGATGTGGCTAGTTTTTGGCGGAGGCGCGCGCGGCGACGGCGACGGGGGAGCGCGTCGCCTCTGCTGATGGACACCTGCGGGGGGAGGGAAATCTCGTGATGCTTTTGTTTCCGGACGTGGACTCGCCGGCTCGATCGAGCCCGTACGAAGATCAGCGTTGCTGATTAGGGGCTCCATTGGTAGGCCTTTATTTGTCGACTTTTTCAACGGCTTTGTAGCGAAGCTTGTAAAAAAATAAAATGACTTCGTCCTAGAAATCAAGGTAAAACCAAAAATGGTCTCCACCGGAAAGGATAAAAGAATTGGCTTCACCTATTTTCTTTCTCTTCTTAAGTAGAGTAATAAACTGCTCTTGAAGTTAGTTTACCAAACGTTTTTTTTCTCTAAAACTGCTTCAACATTACTAAAGAAGTTGCCCTGCCAGAGAAGCCACAGCCAGAGCCGTTTTATAGAGGCTGGAGCCCTACCAAATATGGCATAATTTAGTTGGCTCCTGTGTGCCAAGTATGTAACATTTAGCTCATGTTGCAACCTGTCTTTAATATAGTTCTTTATCGGTGTCTACTATAACATTGATATTTTAGGCTCTCTTTAGTTGTGCAAGTTTGAGAAAAGTTTTCATATTGAGAAGGGTGTCTCCTCTCACAGGATGCTCAATGTTGAAAACTTTTGTGCAAACTTACACAACTAAATATACCCTTAATCCTTAGTACAGTATATGACATGTCCTACTCTTATGTTTTTTGGAACACCAGTTTCTCAGTTGTACACTTGTAAGTTTATAGCCCGCTGCTCTCGTTTGATCTCCCTTCTCATTTACTTGACAACAATCTGACATGGCATCTTTTCAGTTTGTTTACCCCAATACATTGTTTTTTTTTTTGGTGATCTCAACACACGCTTGATTATCACCGGCGATCTCACGTGATGAATTGATGACCACACATGCATATAACGTACCGTTAATATTTAGGGATCTAAGATATGAGTCTCGGGTTGACGCTGAGTATTATTGTAATGTAATGTCATGTGACATCCATTTAATGCGGGCCATATAGTGCGATAGATTACATAGGAGCACTGGACTACTGGGACGAGGGTGCAAGAAGAGGTCAGAGAGTAGATTGAAGACTCTAGGATGTGCCCTCGAGCCAGCCAAGACTGTCACGTGTGACATTATCGTAATGTATGTTAGGAGGCGCCCGATGGACGGAAGAGGGAGCAGGACCAGGGTATCTACGTGAGTCCGTGCAAACCATGGTTGGTGCCCAACGGGCGGTGCGGTGTACGGCTAGCGAGAGCCGACAGTGCCGTGCTCCAAAACGACAAAACACTATGCTATACTGGGCACTGGCTGACATGAATACTATGTATTGGCATTAGCCTTATTTTAGTGTCTTGCATGCCAATCCAGCTACTTTTACACTCACTTTTACAAATTTTTGAAACGAACAGGCAGGAGAGCTGCCGTTATATTAAATAGAGAAGTGTCTAGATAGGCAAAAAAAAAAAGACAGTTATTTACAAAACATTACAGAAGTGGTGCCTAAAAAGGCTCGATAAGCTCAGTGATGTGCAATTAGGTCAGCTAAGTGTTTTGCTCCTACCACTACCCAAAGCGAAATCTCATCCTTAATTTTCTGTAGGACTGTAGTATTCGTTGACTCTTTGTGGTCGAAAACTCTAGCGTTTCTCTCCTTCCATAACTCCCAACATACTAGGATGATGAGTGAGCGTAAACCCTGCCTCGTGACCCCGGGGTGGTGCTCCGACCAATCCACCATTGGAGAACAGAATCACACGGTTCCTGATTATCCGGTCGCAGGCGATTAATTCCCAGCCAATTTGCCAACTCCTCCCATATACGCCTGGTAAACCTCCAATCTTTAAATAGGTGAGGACCTGTTTCTTGGACCCTTCGACAAAGTGGGCAAATCCCATTATTCTCCCATCCACATGCCTCGAGCCAGTCTGAAGTCCAAATTCTATTTTGTAGCGTTAGCCAGCTGAAGAATTTGCACTTTAGAGGAGCCCAGGCCTTCCAAACCAAAGTGTGAAAATTAGTTTGTGTGGATCCTAGGAATTGTGCTCGATAAGCCGAACTAGTGGAATATCTCCCGTCTTCGGTTAGCTTCCAGGTAATGTTGTCTGGGATATCTGGAGAAAGATGGACATCTCTGGTCGCACGCCAGAGGTGAATATATTCAATGAAGTGCTGAACGGTGAAATTCGGGCGGTGTAGGTTGAGTTCTCGAATCCATCTATTTTCCAACAAAGCATGTTGTATCGAACTTTTCTTTTTCCTGGATATGGCAAAGAGGTTTGGAGCTATATCACACGGGCGCTGCCCCTGAATCCATGCGCTGTGCCAAAAGGAGGCCTTCTTGCCGTCTCCTATTGAAATGGAAGTGGCTGCTGCAAAGAGGAGCCTGTCTGTAGCGTCGCAAGGAATGTCCGAGCCAACAAACAGTTTTTGCTCGTCGTCCCATTCTCTCCAAAGCCATCGAAGTCTTAAGGCTCTAGCAAATTTCTCGAGATCGAGGATGCCAAGGCCACCTGATGTATTGGGTCTAGTTGATCGTGGCCAGTTCACTTTATATTTGGCTCCTGTAAGTCTTTCTGAGCCGGCCCAAAGAAACTGCTTCCTTTTACCATCTACATCTTTGAGCGCTGCTTTGGGTGCCCTCAAAGATGTAAGGAAATACACGGCTTGTGAAGTGAGGACTGATTTGACTAGCGTTAGACGGCCAGCTGGGTTGATATTTCGCCCATTCCAATTTGTGAATTTGCTTACAGCTTTGTCAACAAGCGGCTGAAAGTCCACCCGTCGGAGCCGCCTTGTTGTGAGGGGGAGGCCTAAGTATTTGATTGGAAAATGTGGCCTTTTAGCTGGAAAGTCCACTCACTTTTACAAATGGCACCTGTCCTTCTCCATGGTCCGATAGTAACCACTAACCAGTTAAGAGTTTTACGGGAGTTTCATGTCTAAATGGGTCCCATGTTACCATTTTGATAATGTGGCAATGGATTAATAATGTGTCATTTGTGTATGGTTTCTAACCCTTTATGAGTCTTAGGGTTAAATATGATCCGATGAGAACTTATGAAATAATAAATATGAAACAATGCATCGTGTGAAGTGTGTTTCAGCCATGCTTTCATTTGTACTGTAATTTAGAATCGTAGAAGTGAAAAATATCAATACATAGGTAATACATGGATCTAGCGTGGTCCCATCAATTTTTTTTGCGGGCATCCCATCACATTTTCTTGAACCATCTAAAGTCTAAACAGAAGAAACAAAATATAATGTGATGGGTCAAGAATGTTGTTGGCAAGTAGAACATGAAATCCTACACAGGTGCAATATGACCCCGCATAGGAGACAACAAATATATCTGAACGTTCTACCAATACAATGGCGTTCACCGCGGTCGCCAAACCACTTCAAAAACTATCACCATTGCCAAAGGGCATGACACGATCAAGCAGCCGGCGTCATGCCATGCTATGAGCTAGCCGCCAGATATTATGGAGAGATGACCGAGATTGGGAAAAGCCTTTCTGTTGGAATGGCACAAGGGTTATTAGCTGTCGAGGGAGAAGGGAAATGGTGGTATATAACACGGTTAATTAACTGAGCATCTTCATCTAGCCCCGTCGCTCGTCCTTCTCCAGTTCTCCCAGCTAAACTATTGTCGTCATTACATACCAGGATTGGCACGATACCTAGCGCTCCTGGCTGCATGACTGCACTCTACTCCGTCCCCAACTATCGCCTAGCTTTTGCCCTGGTCTGAATTTCCGCTTATTTAAAAAAAAATTGCAACCAAAGGGCAAAGTCGGACAAAGCCCTTTGTCGTTTTGGATTAGGACTCGACTCCACCGAAATCACCAGGCCTTCTTTCTATTTAGCAAGCGCCAAGCGCCTTTTCCGTCTGCGTGTTCCGAACCCCCCGATCAATCGCCTCAGCAACACAAGAAGCGATCGATGTAATGGAGGAGGACGCGCCGCGGTTGTTGCTTCCACACGACGTCCTAGGCTCCTAGCGGACATCCTAGCCCGCCTGGCGCCGCGCGGTCTCGCCGTCTCGCGCAGCGTCTGCAAGGAGTGGCGCGCCACCGTCGACGCGCGCTGCCACCAGCTACTCCCCATCTCGCTTGGCGGCATCTTCATATGGACCAACGCGTCAGAGATCCCAGATTTCTTCGTCCGGCCTTCGATGGCGCAAAAGATCGCCTTCGGTCTAGACTATTACCAGACGATGGGCTGCTATCCCGACATTGGCGATTGCTGCAATGGCCTCCTCCTGCTAGAGCATCATCACGTGGTCAACCCGGCAACAAGGCAATGGGCTCAGTTGCCACCTTGCCCGCCCTTGCCTGAAGAAGCTGGAGGCATCAGCAGGGCCTATCTTTTGTTCGACCCCACATTGTCGCCTCACTACAAGGTGCTTTCGATGAATGGTCCTTGTCGCAAGGATAGACTATCACCAGAGGGACTAAAATGGCCCCCGTCAGTATATATGTTACATATCTACTCGTCCACCACGGGGAGGTGGGAGGAGAGGCCATTTGCACGTAAAGGGCCCACGGTAACTACCGCCAGCTCGTGGCCACTTATTAACGCTCTCAGAAGCTCCCATGGCGTCTACTGGCATGGAGCGCTCTATGTGTATTGGAACGACTTAACGATGCGGTAACCACTTTACTCTTTTGTTATTTAAATTCGTTTTCTTTTTACTAGCTATTTGAGCTACGGTACGGTCTTCTAACTTGTTAACTTGGTATTGCAGAATAGCCTTGTCCGATGACACCTATCAAGTAATTAACCCGCCCAACAGTCTTGAAACGAGTGAATACTATCAACCTCATCTTGGGAAGTCAAAGAATGGTGTACATTTTGTGGTACTTGATGATCACCATCGGCTCCAAGTTTGGTTCCTCGATGAATCTGAAGGCAAGATGGAGTGGGTACTGAAGCATGGCGCCCAGCTGCAAGCTGTGGAACTCAACCCCAAGAACACTGATAGACCATGGATTTTACAATATGGTTACCATGATGACGACCAAGAAAATGGGCTAGGAAGAAAGTTGGATTGGGACTCTGACGATGATAATGCTGATGACATTGAAGAATGGGGCCAAAAAGGCTCCTCCGGCCAGTATATCGAAGCAGAAGTACTTGGATTCCATCCTTACAGGGAGATCATCTTCTTGCTTATGTGGAGTTCAAGAGTCATGGCATATTATTTTAATAGCTCCAAGGTACAAGATTTAGGGGAGCTAACCATTAAACATAATTATCAAAACATATGTGGTGCTTTCATATATACACCTTGTTGGACAGGAGAGTTGTCCAAGAACAATTAATTTAGAAACTTGTTACTCCCTCCTACTCATAATATTTGACGTTGATTAGTTCATTTCTGAGCTAACCAACATCAAATAAAATGATATAGAATATGGTGCTATACATGATTGATAGTCTACTTTTATAATATTTTTAATTAGCATCCAAACTTTCTACGTAACGAGATTTATATAATATAAGCCTTGTCCGAACCGAACAAGGCCGGCTACAGGACGTCATGACTAGCCACTGCGAGCGGAGGCTAGGCCCGGCCTGGGAGGCAGTGGTACATCATCCTCTAATCAGGCGTGATTGGTTTTGCCCGGATGTAGCTTAGCCAGGCCGGCGGGATACATCATCCTCTTGGCAGTAAAGCGCTCATTCAAATAGTTTGTCACTGGCGAAATACACTAGGTGGCACAAATATAGCCATACATGTATGTGTTTGACAAGTTGATGTATCAATGTATATATTTAACAAGTTGACGTATATGTTTGCAAGTGTTGGACTAGTTACACAAAACACGGTGTTGTATGATAGCCGGGGTTTTACAAAGAAGAAAAAAAAAGCCCCAAACAGTCCAACAATATAAGATATGACCCTGCCTGAAGGGTTTACTTAAATAGTAAAGGCAGATATCGAAACATTTCATAATACAAAGACAACATCTTGGAAGTACACAACACCTTTGCTTCCATGACAAACTGAAACGAAAAATAGAGTGGCTAGGTGACAACTTTTTCAAACATAAGAGAAAGGAATCACAATCAGTTTGAACAGGAGTTTCTTATTGCTTGTCCAAGTAGATTTCCTGGCAAAAGATACCTGTGTAGGAAAAATAAAGTAAGAAACCATCAGTCCATCTTAAGTCTCAAAATAAAGGAATTTGCAGAGCACATGTGCACAACAGATTTCTAAGTACATATTTATGACTTGTTCACACTGACTTCCAAATTAGTAAAACAAAAGCAGCATCCTGTTTCACATCTGAACACGACTTAGCCTACAACTGGGAAACGACGACGACTCAATGCTTCCTGGTGGGCACAATTTCGTGCATAATTTCATCAGTAGATAGCTGCAGGAGTATTTTTGGCGCACAATGTCATGCTGAAAGTACACACAGCTACATTCAAAACAACCCTTGTTATGCTGAACTTCTCATCCAGCGTTGCCATTTTTTTTAATCTCAAACTGGCAGGGGAGCTGCCTTTCATTTTATTAAGAAGGAATAAAAATAGTCCATACAGAAAGGCAAATTAAAAATGCAAAACAAAGAAAAAGAAAAAGGATCAACAGGATCCTACAATCTAAAACGAAGGGGGGGGGGGCACAAGACCATTGGAGGTCACTTTGGGCACAATACATAATAGTGGACAAAACTCCCAGTTGCATTGAGTGACCAAACATGATTACTACACAGTGCCTTTGATCATCAATATTCCACAAACCCAAAAAATTCCCGTAAAAGTTCTACTCTTTTCTTTTTGTCTTCAGTTCATTACATTCACTTGTGCTCTGGGCTATTTAGGACAGACGTAATCATACTAATTTTTTACATTATAATTGTCAGGATTCAGATTGCAAACTGTTTTGGGGAATACAGACAACTGCTCAATTCCAGTGTTTAGTGTGTTTGAATGTTTCGCAGATGAAACATGGATTCATGGACTATGCAGAACAAAACTGAAAACTCATTGCTAAACTTCCAATGTTGATTACAACTTTAAGAGAACCCAATAGATCATTTACAAAATAGAAGGATATCAGATGCCTGAAAATCTGAATGCGCCAATTTGATTTTCCTAACAGTATGCTGAAAAGAAAACACCAATTCACAAACAATACTTATTTGTCAGGCAATTACATGTTTCTCAGAAACCTAAATTTAAACTGTGGTTTGTAAACAATTATTTCTGATATTTACAGAGCAGTCAGGTTCAAAGTGGGCACTTCTATGTCAAAACAGGTCCTAGGTCTACTAGTCTATCATGTCTACAATTCTACATATGTAACCAACTTTGTAATTTAGTTTGCTAAGAGCAGATCAATCAGAGGAATGCACAATTAAGTTACAACTGTTCAATTTGATCAGTAAGGCCAGTGTTTATGAACAAACTTGAAGCCAAGAATTTAAGCAAACTAGGGCAGCCTATTGAAAAAGAAACTATATATTATATAAAAAATACATACTTTTAGTGTACACCGAGGAATCTAATAACGGTTATAAACTACTTCATGTTCTCAGAAATAACAAGAGGAATACACAATAGAGGATCAACTGAAAAGAAATACATTAAAAACACAATGAATATTGCTGAGCAAGCAGAAAGGTACAGAAGTATCACTATTCAACTAAACACTATTCATTCCAACTTTTCACAATTCAACTATTCCTCCCGCTCACAGAACACACTTCCCATGACTTAGCTGCAGTGTTTTTCTGCAGCAACATTGTTTTTTACCCCAATCTGAACGCAGCCTAAAGTAACAACGTAATGAATTACTGGTTCTTGCCCCCCAAAGAGACAGGATAAGAGAAGTAGGAAGCAATCAAATCACTAAAGTCGCACGAAATTCATTAACTATATGTTTAGATGTTATGAATCGCTCATGCTTCAGCGCAACCACAAATCTACACGCTTAGCTACTACCGAAAGCCAAAACGCTAGCTCAACCAGATTTGTCCCAATCCCTGATTTCCATCAGGCCGAACCACTCCCAAATCTGCAGAGTGCTCAACCAACAGCAAGCTAACCAAACCCTAGCCTATAACCAGCGCACAATTCATCTACATACAACTACCGGCAAAGTAATCAACCAGAGGTTTGAATCTACTGTTTCCGAACACCATCCAGCAATCGACACCAACCAAGCCCGCATCCCCAATCTGTTCGACTAAATTCATAAGACGACGGGGCAGGATCGAGATTCATCCAGCAGAGGCAGGAGCTTACCGGCACGGGTGTTCAGGCCGACGGCGGGCTGCCGGAGTGGCGGGTGATGAGGTCGTCGTAGGGGTCGCGCCGGCCGGCGGCCTGGCTGATCTGGGGGTCCCAGGAGAGCTGGGAGTTGAAGCGGCCGAAGGTCCAGAAGCCGTAGGGGCGGAGCGGGAGGCTCCACGCCGCCTTGGTGCGCTCGCACCGCTCCTTCATCCGGTAGACGTGCTCCCGCCGCACCTGGTCGCGCTTGTCCGGGTCCTCCATCAGACGGAGGATCAGGTTCTCCGCGAACTCCATGATGAAACCCATCGCCGCCGGTCTCCTCCTCGCCGGTGAGCTTGGGATCTGTGGGTCGCCTCCTGGCTCGGCTGTGGTTCGGGGTGTCTGCCTGCGGCGTGGGGGAGTGAGTCTCCTGCGTGGCGGATGCGACGGAGGCAATCGGAGAGCCCCACTTGGGCCTGGCAGGCTTTGACGGCTGGCGGCTGCTGGCCCGGCAAAACCGCAAAATGGCCGAGTTGGACCGAAATGGGAAGTGATGGGCTCATTTGGCACGCTGTTTACTGAAGGAAACTTACGTTTTTTTTAAATAGCTAGTGAATTTGAACATCAAAAGAAAACAAGTTTGTGAAAAAAAAAGGAGTTCATCCTTCACTAATAGAATGCGATCATCCCTTTCTTCTCTTCTGCAAACATTCATTTTTTTTACTTTCAGCTAGAGTATACATGCAAGAAATAAGATATGGAAGGGATCTGTTTGCAAGACCAAATGCAATGTGTGAAACAACTTGGTTCGATGTAACAAACAAAAGTAGGCCATTGCTCACGAAAGAAACCTAGCAACTCATAATCTAGACAGAAATTGAAAAGGCTTATATGAAGAAAGGTAACAAACAAAACGCAAGAAAGCAAGTTAAATGCATTTCGGTCATGAGTGCTACCATACTATTCATAACGCGGTCTAATCCACCAAAGTTGGACAGAAAAGCTGAAACTAACATGCTCTACTGCTTGTATTTGTAGGGCCAAAATGTGAACAAATTCAATCTATGATCAATCAATCGCCAAACATTTGAGCACCAAGTACGAATGTAGGGTTAGCATTTGGTATTTGCCAGTCCTTCGATTTCGCTCAACTTCCGCCACAGTTTTTGATATGCATCCCTCCGTTGCTCTATGGTCTACAACAAAACTTAGGAAAACTAAATTATACATCGGCATAGATATACTACCTACGTTGTTAATCTGGCAGCGCCTGCAGAACGGGTTGAGTTTAGCTGAAAACCATCCGGAGGGACCACATGCTGGAGTACATTTAGCTCTGCCTTCATTATTTCCTCTCCATGCTGTCTGGTGTATTTTCCATTGCTCTCGATGAACCGCTGCGGTTGAGCTGGGAGTCAATGGCAGCCTGCGAAGCACTCGTACCAAGTGCTTCTTGGTGTGCAGCCTGAGCAGAAGGATTTGCATCCTGCGCTGCTTCAGTGGATTCAACTTGGGCACTCTTTTCTTTAGCTACAGAAAAGGATAATAATAAATAACATCTCAGAACAAACCCTAAGGGTGGTTACTATGTTAAGCATGCCTAGATGCCAAACCTTGAGAAGAAGCAGTCTGTGGAATTGGCTGCACAACTTGCGATGCAGCTGCCGCTGTTGAGGTTCCTCTTTTGCTTCTGGACTGCAACAAGCAAAAAAGGAAATGTGACTATGATGATGAAGAGTGTCAAACTGAGAAAACTCCCCATCACGAGAAATGAAAATCATACCTTCATCTCGTCACAGTACTTCACAACAGAGGATATATTCGAGTAACGTCCATGAACCAAGGTATATACCCACAGGAGGAGCTTTCTTGGAATGCTTAGGTCGAGAGTCTCAACTACAGGAGGGGCTTGTGGTACCCCTTCAATAGGCGCAGGCGATGGTGTTACTGTATACATATTAATGCCTGAGGGAAATGTTCCACAAGAGCTCTCCCGATAAAAGTTGTAAGTGCTCTTCATTAATGTAACAGCAGTCTCCAAGTTATCTTCAGAAGTTTGCTTGATGGGAATGTTTTTAATTCTATTTAGTGTCTCAAACCAATTCATGTCGAGGCCTTTGAACTGAGCTGGCCCATCAGGAGATGAGATAAGAAGCTCGTCAGGCTGCAAATCAACATATAGAAGAAGGCCATTGGATAATGGGGCAGGCTGGTTGGTTGCATCCATGGACTCTGGCAGTGGAGTGATTGAAGCCAGTTTGATGAGAATACACTGGCACCACGCGAGAGAAGCATGCTTGCATATCTTAGCAAAATTGCTGTTTGACAACTTTGGTGTCTTGAAGCGCTTTCTTATCTTCTCGTTTAGTCCTTCGAGAACATCTAGTCGGACATCACTCTCAAGCAAATGGATGTACTGGTGGATATAACTGCCACAAAGAATTGATATTAGAACACTATTAAGCTTAAGGGCAATTTATGGAACCATGAATAAGTAATTTACCTGTAAAGATTGCTTTCTGATAATTCTGGACTGTTCACCTCTGGTATAGTGCTTATATCAGCCCACAAGTTTGCATGGTCCATGAATACACTGAACATTTTCTCAAGTAGTTGTTCAACCGAAGCATCACCAGAAGCTCGACGAATCTCAGGATTATTGATTGCTGCTATTAGAACTTGAAGGTATTTCCCAAGACCAACAGGAACAATATCACCCAAACATAATGCAAACTACAAAAGAGAAAAAAAACTTTTTAGTGTCCAGGAAAATGTACAGTTTGGCATAGTTCTTGTGTAGTTAGGAAGTACCCTCTTATCCGTCCGCAGATATGTATATGCCTTCTCAAGTGTCCACAGATCTCTATTCTTCTCCAACAAGTATAAGTAGAAGATCATATATTTCCTGATGCATGTAATGAATTTGCGTGAACTTTCTGATAAACTGACTTCCAGAGTCTTTTTGGATCCACCAACATTTGGATTTTTTCTCCTGGATGGAAAAGGGATGGAACAAATTTCCATGTCAGTTATTAATCCTGTATTGCCTCTGCGCCAAAATGAATAGCTTCACAGAACACATAGAGTGAAATTTCAGAACTTTGACTATCATTTTACTACTGTACATCAAATCATTAAGATTTGTTCTATGAGAATGGCTAACAGATTTAGTATCAATGTACTTCTATATCGATATATAATATATTAATATCACATCAGAGGACTTAACTTTTACCTTCCTTTTCTAACAGTGCCATCAATTTCCCACATGTTCACCGTAAACGAAGACCGAGAAGATTTAAAACAGAATGAGAGCTCTTCCTTGGCTCGCTCCAGGTCCCCTGCCTCACCTCTTCTATACAATCCTTGTGCAAGCTTGTATCTCGCCTTGTGAAAATGCTTGAGCTCCCCTTCCACACAAGTACCAAGGGCATAAAGACAATCATCATAAAGGATGTGCCACACTTTATCAAGTAGATCAGGATCAACAAACTTATTTTCCTCTTTAGCATCTAAAGCAGATTTTTCGTTCTGCTCAGAAGATGAATTTGAAACATTAGTTGTAGACCCCAGCATGCTCAAGACATTTTCCTTTGTTGACTGATTGTACGTATGGTCAGCAACAACCTATAAAACAAACAATCAACAAAGTTACCACAAATTCTCAACTAAAGAATTGTCACAACCAGTGTTTAAAAGGCGTCGCCTAGTCATCCAGGCGAGGAAACTTCCTGGGCGTCGGTGTCGCCTGGATCGGCGCACGTAAGGCGTCCGCCTTGCCGTACTAGGCGTCCGCCATCCTCGACTAGGCGTCCACGCATCGACTAGGCGGCCACGGCGGACGCTTTACTCGCGAAGGAATCGCGCCCACACAGTGAAAAATCGTCGGGCGGGAAGGATACACGCCTGCGCGCGCGACTTCCCGCGCCTTCCGCCTGCTGCGCGGGAAGAAAATAGGAGAGATAGAGGAGGATGGGAGGTAGAGAAAGAGAAGAGAGAGAGGGAGAATCATGCAGAGGAGCCATGAACTAGCCTGCTGCCGTTCCGCCCGGGCGGCGATTCCCGGCCAGCGGCATCTCAATCCGCACGCAGCGCGTCACATCCGGCTGCCCCGTCCATCTCCGCGCGTCGCCTCCCCTCCAGCAGCAACCGAAGCTCACCTTTTCCCACTCGATTGAAGCTTGTTGGCCGCCAAATCCAGCCTCTGTCTTCCGCCAGCCATCTGAATCCATTTCGGCTTGCCTTCCCGCCGGCCAAAAGCTCTGTTCGGCCTCCCACCAGCCCCCAGCTCTAACTTGCTTCCTCGCTGGGCACCTGCAAGGAAGGTATGGCATATGCATCTCCTCTTCTCAGTCTCCTCTCTCTCTCTCTCTTTCTTCTCTCTCCCTCTCTGTTACTTTATAGGTTCGATGGTTGTGCATGTGTGGTTAGCTCTAAACAGAGCATGGGACATGGGTTGTCGGCTGTCCACTTGCGGCTTGTCTTGTAGATGTGCACTAGCAGCTGTGGAGAGCTACTAATTAAGTATTTAAGTCGTAACATTAGAGACTAGTTTTTGGCTACTAAGATAGTTTAGATATTGTGCTCTAGACTCTAGTAGTCTAGTACTCTAGTAGCACTACTTATCATCTTTACTATGGTCTAAAACTCTATATCTATATATATGCTAAAAGTTGACAATATTATTGTCTAATATGATCATGAATTTGTATATTATTGTATTTGTATGGCGTCGCCTAGGCGTCCGGAAGGGGGTCACTCGCCTCGCCTCGCCTTACCGTCTTTTAAACACTGGTCACAACAGATGCCCTGATTAGGAACAAGATAGAAATAATACTGTGCCGTGTAAAAAATATAAAACTACATTAGAGGGGGCTGAATATCATTACAGGAAAACTCAAAGCAATAGTCATAATCCACGAAAAAAATAATAAAAGGAGTAAAGTAGGAGTTATCGCTGTAAAATAAATAAGCTTTGCAATACCGATATCCTATATCACTAACTCTTATTAGCTCTAACCAAAACTGTGTTGTACTTTTACAATCATATATCGTTACAGAAAGGAGGCACCATTTCTTTTTCCTAATTCTCACATTGTAGCTTTCACTTTCGAGGCAGAAGACAAGTTATTGGCATAGTTTCCTTCTTCTGTGCTATATTATCAAGACTAAAAGAAACTCAACATTCGGATATTAATTTGAGCTAATATAGGCTGCCAAGTTCTCGATACACCAGGCCAGGTCAATTGTGGGGTTGTAGGCAATGGCAACCACCTAATTTCTATGGGATCACATATCATGGATATGATACGTTGTTGAGATGACCTCACCAAATGCTTCAGAGGTTGTTTTAGAGAGCATGAATCACAAGAAATAGATTAAATTTCTAGATTGCATGGCTAACTCATCCCAATTGTTATCAGTTCTCACTACTTTGGTAGGGAAACAATTCATGTGATCATGTCACTACTGACCAGGCAGTCAGTATGCAAAAGCACAAGCTTAGGCAAAGTTAGATTTACAACCAACCAATGAATAAGCTTTCTGAATGTCAAGTTTTCAAGGGAAAATATATCTTAAAAACTAGGGAGTTGCATTTTAGACAAACCTGTATAGCTTCAAGATTCTGTTTGCCTTGAGTGTAAAGTAACTTCAAGCGTGATGCATGAATCCTGTAAACAGGATCGACTGCAGTTGGATTCAGCATGATGGCTTTGTTGTAGTACGAAAATGACTTCGAAAAGGAATTCCCCAGTTTCTCACACAGTTTTCCAAGGTAAAACGCATGAAGCCATTGTGCCCTGCAAGTATATAGTATGATATCATCCCATGTAAGAGAAACAGACGGAACATGAGAATAGATTAGGAGTGATTGACTACTTGATTTCAAAAGCTTTTTCAAAGTGCTTCATAGAATTTTGACAAAATATCTCCCATGTTGAATCCTTCACTGGCAAAGTAGCTCTTTGATCATAAAAGGGTACCACATTTTGAAGGCTATCATAGTAGACTAGAGCCAACAGTTCATGTGCCTCGCTCTGGACCAAAATGATATTAGATGAATCCAAAAGTCTTTGGAAGGTAGCTGATTGACACAAAAAAAGGCATCAAACTACACAACAGACCCAAGAACTCTCACCTGCTCAGGAGCAGTTTTGGCAAGTAGTGAACTCATCAATAAGCAGCGCCGACTATGACGACGACCCATCTCAACCCTTCTAATTAAATCTGTATTTGTTCGCCAATCCAAGATGCTTATGTGTTTACTACCATCATTGAGCAATAGGTCAACTTCCTGTCACAATAAGATTAGTTACACAACTGAATTGGTTAACATAAGGGAGCAAATCTAATCAATTGCTATAGATCTAAAAAGATATCACCTCATCATAAAGATTGGAAAGCTTCTGCCAGCTTTCAAACCGCAATGGGTTGTACAGCAAATCATATTTGAAAATATTAGCACTCTGTTCAACAAATTCTTCTCCTTCCTTTTTCAATACAAAACCAGCATGTTTGTCGGTGGCACTTATATCTTCAGATTGTGCTATGTAGAAATACAGGTTTCCATAGACATCTGAGTAAGGCTCAGAGCTGCGCCAAATAGTTGATCATGTAGTTAGGGTATATTCACCAATAGCTCTGTTTCAAATCATAGAGAAGGGACTCTAGGTGTAATGCACAAGCCAACCTGGCAGTGGAGAGTTTTTTGAATGCTTCATAGCCTCTTTCACCTGGGAATAGTACATTAAGGATAGCTTCCTTAGATCCATTACTTTCACAAATTTCAGAGAGTACTTTTTCACACAAGTCAGGTCCATCCAAGAAGTTATCAATAGGGTTGTTAACCAATAAGTCATAAGGTGGCTGCGGAAAGTGTTTACGTATAGCCCGCAGCACTCTCCGTAATTTAACCAAGCCAGTTTTCTAAACAAAATTAAAAATGGGCAAAGCATTAGACACTATATTTGAAGCTGAGAGTTCATAGCTAACTGAAAGTACGAAACATGAAGGAGATAATAAAAAATTAACTCACAGAAAGAGCTTTGGCATATGGCAGGACATATTGAAACACATCAGCACATTGTTCTTTCGTTTGATAATCACCACGGCTTGTATTTTTATGTACTGCAAGATCATCTTCACTGCAAGAATCCGGATTTATCTTCAAACCATATAAACAGAAAAAAGCCTGGTCCAAGGCACTATCAAGACATGACTGTATCTCATCGAATTCTGCACGTACAGGACATTTATCAGAGTACATACCAATAAACACTACCGTGTTCATTGCTTTTATACTTTAACTTCAGAACCAAAAAATTATGAAATGATAATTCATGACAGAGATACAACAAGCCAGTATTATCTCATGTTACACATTATCTTCACCACAAGATAAATACAGAATACTTGCACAATTACTAAAATCGTCTCTGCAACATGGTCTTACCTGATTCTTCCTCATCTTCCTCATCCTCAGAGTTCTGCTTACTGTCATTAACCAATGGTTCATCCACCATAGTATCTTGTGTTCCAGCATTTTTTGGAACCACGTCTTCTTCCATTCCATTTGAATCTATACAGGAAGTCAGAGTAACCCAACATATGTCACTAATTAATTGTAGGGAACATGTCTACAATAATAGGGTTCGTAAGAAAACCTACTAAGTTGAGATTTTAGTTTGACATCTAGTGCCATGAGATGTTTGATTGCGAACTTGAGGAATGTCCCTTCCTCCCCTTCACCATCCTTTCCAGAACAGCAGAGCCCATACTCAGCAAGCAAATCATGGACTGCGACAATTAAGTCAACCTGCATTCATGAATGAATAACTGAAATTGCATAGGGCTAAACAGAGCTCAGAAACTTTGCCATAATATGAAGGTGGCACAAACCTGAGTTCTGATGGATATTGTAGGATCAAGGTGCTGGAGCTTGCAAAATGCAATAGCGGCATCTATGAGACAGGAACTTTCCAATTGGTCAACCTGGTAGGAGGTTCCAGAGCATGAGAACTTTCTTGATAGGATTACCCTTACAGCAGCACACATGATTGTCAGGAGCAATGATTGAATATCGCCGACAATAGAAACTAGTGAACTCCAGCCATCTTGCCCATCCTGTATACATGAAAAATTCAACTAAGACTCAGGTGGCAGTGTTAGAGGAATTAATAACTACTAGGTTTTCCCTGACTTGTAAGCAAGTATAAAGGTTTAAATCAAAATGCATCAATGAAAGCTGATACAGGTGATGTAGCAATAAATGAAATTTCAGTAAATGCCTTAAACTAGAACATGGCAATGTTTTGGACCAATTCTCTCAAGATGAAAGTCTCAGCAGTGCACACGGAGAACAGATATTACTGAAAAACTATACAAGGGAATTTCATTGCTACTGGTTATATTGGCTCAATCTTTTTATACGTGGTTAATAGACAATGAAGTTTCACTACTTATATGGAATACGGAAGTGTAGAAAGCTTTGTGCTACTTGCTCGACCAAGCAATCTACTTCCTCCAGAAGAAAACATACAACAGTTTCCTTTTGTTTATTTCGCATGGTCTCCAAGATACAGGTTTAACCATTAATATTTACCATCATATGCTTGCAAACAATAAGGATTATATACTAGGAATAGTTTCCACAACACTCATATAAGTGCCAATCTATATGTGAGTGGTCAAAGATACAAAAGTTAGGCTGTGATAAAATGTGCCAGTTTTATGGTTTTGTGACATCCATGGAAAACATCAATAAACCGCAAAAAAAAAGAGTTTTGGTCTCACTCTATAGCAATTTGTAATAATTTCCCATGAGGCACACTGAATATGCTTATGAATTAACACAAAAGTGAAAGTTGGTACATATCGTGCCAACAATGAAAAGGCTTTGTTAAGGGAAATGAACGAGATTTTAGGGGCGTCCAACTTACAGAATTATCACATTGATCAATAAAGTCTTTTGCTTTACTGGCATTTCGGGATACATCTTTGACTGCTTCCACAACATTTTCTAGCCGGTTCCGGTTCATTGCTTCCACAATGTCCATGTCACCTGAACCTTTTCCCTTTGGGGGTGTAACAGATCCAACCATGCCAGCTGCTACAGTTAGAACTTGAATTTTTCTTCGATGGGAGTCAAGATATACCTGGATGTTCATTGGTTTTGCCTTTTCACATGCAGATATTAAGACGTCCAAGGCAGACAGCTCAAGTGAAATGACATTCTCACTTTCTCTTTGTGGACCATATGCATTTCCAACATAGACATCTTTGGTGGAAAGCACAAGTGGAGGTAGCAATTTCATGAACTCTGTATGAGTAATTTTGTTGATATTTTCATCGTTATTCCAAAGTAAAGATTCAAGCCTGATCAGGTTAATTTCACGAAGAATCCTATCTGCTGTCAGTGATTTTACAAGCTTGGTGTGAGGTAGAAGAATAACCTCTCCACCACTACTGTCTTTGTTGCCATTTCTTAGGATTGATAGGGCAATATTGAACTCTTTGTAAGCTTTCTCTTTGCAGTCTGATGAAAGGGACAGACAACCACTCAACCAGAAGAAGCGAATCCAGAATGCACAATTCATGTTTGAAGAAGAATCAAATTCAGATTTCCTATCACTAAGAATGTCACAGGAAATAGGTTTGTCAGAATTCTGATTACTTTTCTCAGTTATATCACTTGAAGATACATCTGCACTACTGCTTTGTATTTCCAAATTTAAGTCAATGGAACGTATTTCTCTGACAGATGTGTTGAATGGCAATTCCAGAGCTACTGACTCAATGATCTTACAAAGATGGTAAGATGAATCAGACAACTCTGATGATGTTGATGGGCTTCCAGAACACAGAGCGCGATCATAGTACAGTTCAGCTAGAAATAGACTGCACAGTGCAGATCTGTCTTCAGCCCAACCTCTAGTAAGTTTGTCCAGTTCAACGAGCTTAACAAAATAGTCTTGAAAAGGAACTTTGAGATGAGCCATCCCCTCAAGTAACATATAACCAATGTGATGAGGGCCAAAGTTTTTGGATATTTTACATAGAAAGCTCTTGACGTCATTTGCCTCATCATCAGATGTATAAGTGAGAGTATCAGGATTAGAAGCGTCAGCATTTCCAGAAAAATCAACCTTTTCTGCAGCACTCGACCCCTTCAGAATAAACGAATCTAGAAACTGGGTCACAGCATGTGATATATCTTTACCATCAGGTCCATTTTCATCTTTTCCAGATTTGCGACTTCGCAGCCTTTCAAGACGTGTGCTCCGTCTTTCATGAGGATGTTCTCTATCTGAATTAACATCTTTATCCTTAACTGTAGTTTTGCAATCATGGGGTGACGCAGTCTCACCATCATGATGTGAATCATTTCCATTTTCACCAGCAGATTCCACACTTTTGATTGTATCTGTAGATACAATAACATCAATCGTGCTATAAGCAAGCCCCTTGATACTATGGTCACTGCCTGAACACTTATCAGTGGTATTAACGTGGTTATGTTCATTGTCCGTCTCAACGTTTGCACTTAAGAAGCTTAGGATACCATCTAAAAGGGCAAACCATTTTGCTTCATTCAGTTGCAATGTAGCACTCTGTTTACTCTTCTTTGTCTTTGTTTCTTTATAGATTCCATCATCTATGGATTTTCTTTTATTGGAAAAGACCAGTGTCACATGCTTGGGTTCAAGGATGTCAATACCCCGAGGTGCAAAAGGTATCGGCTCAGCACATTCAATGGTCTTCTTGACATGTAAAGCACGATGGTGTGATGGCCAACTCCTAAGTATTAAATTTGCTACAGAAAGGCATGCAACTTCGTCACCAATTGCTATAAGCACCTCCAATAATTTCTCCATGCAGTTCCCTACAGAAAGCATAAGTAGCTCTATAAGAATCCAAAATAGGTATCATAAGTGTGATAGATGAACTGAACATAAATTGTAGTGAGTAAAAAGGATATCATACAGTTGTTGGGGCTGCATAGAAGCCCTTGCTCAAATGCCCATCTTGATACACTCAGCAAACCCATAGAACAAGAAAGTGTACCCAGATGATTCCAGACAACTGAATCATTGGAATCAAGCTCTACGGCTTGCAGGTAACAATGAAGAGCATTATCATAAAACTCCAAACCTTGTTGAAAGAAAACAGACGCAAGGTTTTTCAATGTCAAAAACCTGTACAGTTGAAAAGGAGTGTCAGCATTTTAGCAGTTGAAGTTAATGCCGCACATGCCAGCTCAATCAGCCATTGGAATCCATATGCTGTTTGTAATTCAACAGCCACAACACCAACCAACTAGGCAAGTATTATGTGTATTGTGCAATAGAACCAAAACATAATATGACAGGCAAGCAGTAAGCATGTGATGGTGTTATGGCATATATATATAACCACAGTTACCTTAAGAAGGGACCAAGGTTTCGAGCAAAAAGAGAAGCAAAAAAACTATCATACTAAAATTATTAGAAATTCACTGAGGAGAAAGGGATAAACTTATATACAGAATAACTCAACAGGTGGTGCCCCTACTGGCTATTGTATGTCTGTATTTCCTTAAAAACAAATAGGGATAAAATAGAAATTTTCCTCCTTTTGAAATGCTACATTGTCGCCTTACTATGCTACAGTTTGCACCCTTAAGACACAGATATTCAAATTTTGATCTCTTAAATGAGAAATCATTCTTCCAAAGTCAATATAACTAAAGTCAGTATTCATGGATACTTGGTACCATAAAATTTAGAAGCACCATAGTTTTATGCAGTTTAGTTCCGCGAATGGTCTTCTATTTTGTATGCTTCTTCAGTAATATACCCATAATTTAAACCAAACAAAAACTAAATAAATCTCTACCACAAAAGCAGTAAATGTATGAGAAAAAAGAACCTTAGCTGCAGCAAATGCTGATCACTTCCGATGTTATCAACCTGTTCAAATAAACTAATTGCTGTTATGGAGAAGACAACAAAATAAATCTAAAAATAATAGTGGAATTGCCTGAATGTTTGATATTAGCGAGTCCTTCAAAACATCCTCGAGAAGTTCACGAGCTTTTGGATAGTCTTTTTGTTGCAACTTGAGGAGTCCCTCGTGATACTTCTGAGAGAGCGCAAATTCCTGCCAGCATTTAAAGGAAATATCAGTACACAACGATAATGGGACAGAGTACTAAGAGCTTTCCACAATGAAACTTTCACTCTTGCCACGAGAAGGGAGTTATCATAATGAGTCAGTTGCTATTCATTATTCAGAATTTTCTTATATCAACCTACACTGAACGAATGATTGAAAAATAACCATTAATAACTTAAACCTAGCTGTTGATAAATGATCAACACCTAGTCCATTGAATTCAGGAAAAAATATCTGATATGTCGAAGAGTTCCCTGGACAACAATAATTTGTATGTGGATTATCTTCTACACATAGATACTCCCAGCTTAGTGCGCTTAGTGTGGATTTTAGCATGGAGGTTTTTCTCTATCTAGCATTATACCAATTTACAGGACGATTTGCTCCACAGCTCATGATCTCACAACAGGGAGTTCCACAAGGAAATTACGAAACACTTTCTTCAACTGAAAACACGACCGAACGAACACATTGCACTCGACAAATCGGAAGCCCTAACTTACCGCACCCCACGGCCCACGAGCTGAAGAAGCACACAAATTTTCGGGTGCTAGCAAATTCGGTGTAAGAAGGAACCAGGGAGAATGAGGAGACCAACCTGAGCTTCCTTGGTGGGCGCGAGCGGCTCCCATTGGCCGCCGGAGTCGCTCTCGTTGATGGCGGCGATGGAGAACTGCGAGCACGCGTGCGCGCGAGAGAGGGAGCAGAGAGTAAGTCGTAAAGCGAATCGAACAGGGGCAAGAGGTGGGCATGGAAGGGGCGTGAGGTCGGGCTCACCATGGCCGGCGGCGCCGCGGACGGGGCCGCGGTAGGATCGCCGGCGACGAGGGTTCCGGCAGCGAGTGGCGCTCGCCGCCGGGAAAGTGCTCTCCCGAATAATTACAAAATTACCACCAGTTGTGGGTTTTTTTTTTGCGTGTTCGGCGGGCTGCCGGGTGTCGGGGTCGCGCGCTCGAGGATCCGGATGGCCGGCGGGCGCAGTCGGCCCCGCTCGACTCGAACAGACGAACCAGCACCGGCCGCACGCAAAGGGATCCGTATTTACCGTGAGGTCGTGGCAAATTCCTTGCATCAATTAGAAGACAAATTAAATTTGATAGGTCAGATACTCAGATGGATACATCGGGCATTCGGGTTCGACTCAAACTAAGATTTGGAGCAATATAAAACAACGGCGACATACAAAATACAACAATTTACTATAAATTATCCCTATGTTAGAAATTACTAACAAATTATAGCCGCTAAATCAACCAAGGGGTGTTTAGGTTGCAAAAAGTTACCAAACTTTTTGAAAAATAAGAAGTGTGTTCTATGTGCTTCTCATATAATTTTTTTTTTTTCAAAGTTTGCCATCTAATAGGGCCTAACTTACGTAATTGTCTCAACTCCTAATTTTAAATGCTCTTTGGAGAGCACAATACGATGAAAGTTGTAAGCTGTGTTATTATTACACCTACCACTTATGATAATGTCTAAATAATTCGTCTTACGCGACAACTGTGGACCAATCACGATAGGTGTAAAATTGATAGTTGTATCGCAAGTACAACAAGGAATAGCCCCGCACAAAGATAAATTTTGAAAAAAGGGATAATGCATATGTTTGTGTATAATGTTAAAACTTGATGACAAATAAATGCATACCTACGTGTGGAGTTTTTGCAATAGCTAGGTTACCCTTGGTAACAAACTAAAAACCTCCTTATTATCTGTGATAAACTAAGTAATTTAGGATTTTAACTATATACATCGACAACTTGTATTATGGAGTAATCTATCTATGTCCCCAAATCCATTAAGGTCTCTTTGAATCAACTTCTCGCTAAAAACCAATATGACAGCTACAGAAACCATTGTTCCCTCATTGAGGTTGGACATCTTTTACACATTTTATCGGCTATGCTATTCGGCTATATTTTTTTTACAAAAGTATTGCTATATAGCTGTGCAGCACAAAAATAAATAAAACCAAAATACCTTGATGGCTTCAAACGTTTCAAGAATAGTCTCCATGATTATCGTGAAAAACTGAAAAAAAAAGTCATTCTTCATGTAATAAACCTACCGAAAACGTGTGAAAATTCTTACGGTCTGGTGGCATCTGGAGTATTCCAAGCATACAGTATGCTCCAGGTGGTCCAAGCGGTATACCATCCTCTCTCGCAGCCGACAGGCGGGCCCCGTATTGGTGTGCCCCACGTGTCATTCGCCGCGATCACACCGCGTGACCCGACCTGTCAGATCTTCGTGTCTCGCAAGACAACCCCCGTCACAAGAAAGTGGTAGCAAAATAACGGGAGGAAAAAAAAAATCATCACTCGAGTCCCCTCTCAGCTTATAAATAGACGAACCCTAGCCCAGTCCCCTCCGTGTGCAACCGTCCTGCCCATTCGTGTCCTCTGCCTGTTCTATCGTTCCCCACCTCGCGCAGCGCCGCCTAGCTAGGGTTTTCTCCGCCGCCCGTTCCAGCCGCCGCCATGCCTCGCCGCAGCTCAGGTAATGGATCCCCTTGTACTCTTCCTTTGGTTTCGTTTCGAGATGCGGTTCTTAATTGCGTTTAGGGGGTCGCGTCTGCCAACTCCCGGATCTGTGTTATGGGCTCGTAGATTTGGGTCTTTGTAGGATTTGACCCGTATGACGTTATCATCTTCTTGTTATTATTGTTGAACGGAATGTATGTTCGGCATTTGGCGGTAGGATTGCGCGTGTTTGACATGTTTAGATCCAGAAATAGCCGGATCTGCTAAAGAGCTATGAATGGGCTGGGTCTCCGGGCTGATTATGGGAGTATATACCGAATGCTTGGGTGTTAGTCGGCAAGGAACATATTTGCTTCTCGAATAACCGATTGCTGATAGACCCTGTTCGCAGGCGGTTCAGACAGGGGCATAAAACAAATCTGAATCCCTTGTGGGAAGGATTATTTCCGTTAATCCTTCCTTGTACGGGTTTCATGTATATATTTGCATATATCATGTGCTTTATTAGGTGTTTGGGGTTCTTGTAGAACACATCTGCAAGCAGTGGGTTCAATCCATTGAACGTTGCACATTGTAGCTGTGTAGTCAGTACCTTCGATAAATGCCTCTTTGAGTAGCCATTACAGTCCTGTGTACTGTCTTGGTTTAGTTAGGAGGCACATATTGATAGGCATCTAATGCTCACTCTGGCCTTTTGAGGGGGCCCTTCATCTATTCTACCTAGAAGTGCCCCCCAAGCAGCCATAGACATTCAGGTACATTAACCTGTTAATATTTGCACAGTTTTGGTTCTAGTCTACTGAATCTCAAGGTTAAACTGTCTTCGTAGTTAATTTTTAGAACTTGATTTTATTTGCCTTTTTGAGTAGCCATTATAGTTTTATGTACTATTTTGGTTTAGTTAGGAGGCACACAGAGATACTGTTGACAAAGTCACATTGTTGATTCAGATTAGAGCACATTTATCGTACTAGATGTGTTCATTGAGAGGCCACACATTATAACCTTTTCATGTTTCTGTTGTCCTGTCTGTTTGATATGCTGACCCAAATGACTGTAGGATGTAGAGCAAAAACTCGTAACGCCAACTGTTTGCCTGGTTTTATATGCTGGCCCAGATGTCTGTAAGATTTTGCTGTGTGGTTTTAGTACAATAATTACTTACTGGGATGTTATATTTACAACACATGATGTGCCTCTTGAATAACCAATTGCTGTGATTAGTATATTTGCATTTGGTTCAGACAGGGGCACATACCAAATGGGATCTTTTGAGGGAAGGGATCTTGTTCTTTGTTAATCCCTTCTTAGATTGATTCGAACAGTAACTACTATTTCTCCATTGTTAGTGCTATGATATGATATGTTTGTCTGGTGTTCCATGTGCTGCCATTGTTGTTAACTTTGCTTTTTATGTCATCTATACTAACTAGAGTAGCTGAAATATAGGTTGTCATGTACTGAATTTCTATCTGCTTACAATTTTGAATGATGTTAGTTAGCTCTTCCATGGTAAATGATGCCGCTGGCTTGTAAAAATTTTATGCTTATGTTTGCCATTGTATTTTTCAGGGAGGTCAGCACCGCGTCCTGCGCCGCGCGCTGCTCCAGTGAGAAACCCACCACAGCCAGGTACATATGTGGTTTACTTTATTTATGAATGTTGCCTGCCTAGATATTTGATTTCAAATGGTGCTTTAGTTGCACGATATGCATGTTGGTCTGTTGAGTCCTTTTGTAATATTATAATACTCTGTGTGTTGCCACCTGAGTTATGTTTCTTCATGACCAATTTTGTTTGGTTTGCAAAAAAATAATTATGAAATAACATCTACTTCAATGTGCATCACCAATGCCACTTAGATTGTTTATTCCATTTGTATAAGAGTTCATTGCATTTCAGTTACATTGGAACCGCAGCTGTATTATTTTATATTCCGTTTCTGTTCCTAATGTGCCAGCTGGAAATTCCTTTTGCAGCTCGCCAGGCTCCTCCTCCAGCTCCTGCTCAGAGCAGTGGTGGCTCCATGTTAGGAGGAATTGGGTCCACAATTGCTCAAGGTATTATTCTAAGCTTGTTCTTTTTGGATGTTTAGCTATAACAATCCTGGATCTTTGTATTAACTTGTGTCAATGTAATACTTCAGGTATGGCGTTTGGTACTGGCAGTGCCATGGCACACAGAGCTGTTGATGCTGTAATGGGCCCCAGGACCATTCAGCATGAGACTGTTGTCTCTGAGGCGGCTTCTGCTGCTCCTGCTGCTCCGATGATGAATGCTGATTCTTGCGGCAACCATTCTAAGGCCTTCCAAGATGTATGATTGCTCCCCCCCACTATGTTTCCTAATTCTTTGTAGATTACTGCATTGAGCTCTTGCTGCTCGTCTGGGTGATAGGGTGATATGATTGTGTTGAATTTATTTTGCTTATTGAGCCCTTGCATGGTTATTCACATGTTAGTTAATATCCCTTTCCGTCCTTGGATTAATTGTCACAAGAAAAGTCTGTCTTAGTGTCAGGTAGAATTGTACCCTGCAAAGGGACAAATATGTGGTTTACTATTTGGTGCTGGTAATGATTATGATTATTTTTGTAGTTGTTTATCATGTTATTCTAATTTGGTTATTGAGTTGTTGTGTTGTTTGGCTGGTGCTCCTTATTGTGCAGTGCTTTGGTGATTAGTGACTCAGTTCCTTCAGTAGTTTTAAGCTATACTTAACCTAAAGTACCTGTTGGAAATTGATATATATGTAGAAATATGAATGAGGATAACACATGGTTGATTTGTTACTGCTTGAATAGTTGAAATGGCGTTTGCGTTGTGAGATCTTTAGATTTAATTGGGTTCAAGGTTAATGCTTTTTCTATGTTTAGCTATTCTAGTATCTTGGTGATGTGTTCTCACGATACTTAATTGGTGATGCAGTGCCTCAGCCACTATGGCAGCGACATCAGCAAGTGCCAGTTCTACCTTGACATGCTGAACGAATGCCGCAGGGGTGGTGCTACTGCCTAAGCAGCTACTGCTTCATTGGACTTGATTCATGGGTTTTCTTTTCGCTCTCATGATATCACATTAATAAGACTAAGTGAAACAATGAGCTACCACCACAACCTGATGCTTGTGTACTGTGGAACTACCGCAGGTGCTTTCTGTTGAGTTTGTGGTTATGTTCTGTTATCCTGGGAGTAGTACATTCTGATATCCTATAATTGTTGGAACAGACTTTTATGGCATTGGTGATCATAAATATTTGAATCAACCAGTTACATTTGGAATGCCTGTGTTCGTTCTCTTGGTGGAAGCAGGGCAGCTTCAGTGTTTGTTTTTGACTTATTGTGCTATTTGTACTTTGGGCTAATCGGCAGTGGAGGCAAACTGCATGGACTTCAACGGATCATAGGGCATGATTGGTGATTGGTTCGATACCTAAATTTTGGCATGCCAAAACTTGGGCAATGCCAATTCTTTGGCCATCACTTGGTTTGGTGCCCACATCTCACATCTATTCTACCAAAACATTGGCAACTTTTTTTGCCAAGGTTTTGGCTTGCCAAAATGTGGGCATGCCACAATTTTGGCATTGAACCAATCAGCCCCATAGGGCAGCTCCAGCGTTGGGGGAAAACGAACCGGGGTTCGATTTTACCTGACCATGAACATAGTGACCATCGAACCGTAGTTGTCAGAGGCAAAAACGAATCGTCTGCACGGTTCGGCTCATGGCCGCTGTTGCTCCAGCCTTTTGCCCCCACCCAAATAAAATACAGCTGCTCCAGGCCAAGGGAGACGGACACAGGCGAGATAATTTAATTTAGGTGGGACCCATAGATCGATGTTGACACAGTGGCTGTGGAACTGAAGCATGGTTCGATTTCCGTGGCCTGCACGGGTCAAACCGGCACTGGAGCTGCCCTTAGCGGATAGCAGCCCGTTTTCATCATTTCGA
The DNA here is from genome assembly GCA_015342445.1 of Digitaria exilis. Taxonomy (NCBI): domain Eukaryota; kingdom Viridiplantae; phylum Streptophyta; class Magnoliopsida; order Poales; family Poaceae; genus Digitaria; species Digitaria exilis. The sequence continues at coordinate 1,372,888 of JACEFO010001597.1, forward strand.
AGCTAGCGTCCAGCATTGTCTATTAAACTGCATGGCCGATGCGCAGAATGTGCCAGCCTGAGGCTGCTGCTCATATGAGCTGAAGCGGTCGTTCGCGACTTTTCAAATAGGTTCGAAACAGAGCAATTTCAGTTCGACCTGATGACGCGATTTTGTTTGGTCAAAATCTAATGTTCAATGGGTGAGGATTTAACATAGTCACTTTAGTTATCAGAAGTGCGTTTTACATCCTTAGCGCAATCAAGACGCACATTGTAGAGCAATTTGGTCTCCCCAAGTCCGAGCACCTTATGATCTCGAGCAGAAATATTTAGGTTAACGACCTTGTCACTGAGGTCATATCACGAGTCCATTACTACTTACTCCCTTCGTTCCATAATAGATGTCGTTATGGGATGCGTGCACGTGCTACTTTCTCAACTTTGACTCGATTTATAGAAAAATATATGCAATATTTATATCTCTAATAAATTTGTTAAAAAACTAGATTCAAATATCTATCTAATGATACTAATGATGTATTATAAATATTAATATTATTGTATATATAATTGGTTAATGTTGAAAGATGCTTTTTTTTGGAAAACGAGAATGACATCTATTTTAGGACGGAGGAGTACAAGCTGAGCATTGGGATGGATACGTTCATCTTTCAACGTCACGAAGGAGGGTGGGTTCACTGCATCTGGACACCCACCGCGTATCGTTGTCACGCCAGCAATGCGGCACGGTTCGGTACTGACAAAGCTGCTTTCACATGCCCGTGCAAAATGTGGACAATGCTTAGCTAGCCCAACAACTGGTACTACCGTCCTTTCGTTTTTCTGAAAAAAAAATCCGATAATATATGTATCCTTTCACAAAAAAAAGAAATGATATCTGAACTCTAGAGCATGAATGATCTCTGAGCTATAGAAAAAAAAAAGAGAATAATATCTGAACTATGAAACAAAAGCGTCAGCCAGCCCATAAGATCTCTAGCTTGTTTACTGCTCACGAGTGATGAACACTGCAGGATCGAGCCACTTCCGTACTGGAAGATCGGTCGCCGCGAGCTGCGACTGCCAGCGCAGCGCAGCGGGGGCACCCCAGCCCCCTACGAGCTACGGTCCCTCACGTCGCTGCCCCACGCCCGCTCTCACGCGCAGTCGCAGACGCAGAGACGCTCACGGGGAATGTGACGCCGCGACGAACAGAACAGCGAGCTGCTGGTGCGGATGGATGGGGATGGCGCGTGCGTGGCTGGAATGGGATGGACTATGGAAGAGCTCCAGAGCGGCCACAGGGGTGATGGAATCTCCCGGCATCCAGGGCAGGACGGACGACGCGGACAACCTCGGCCGGATCCTGTAGGCCACCAGGATTCCCCGGCGACGGAAGTTGATGCGTCGACGTGTCCGGCTGTTCGGTCAAGTGGACGAGCCACCTTTACTCTCGTCTCGCTCTCACGTCTCACCAACATTGCCCCGTCATCTTCACCGAACTCGATGGTGAGGCGTACAGCTTTTATTCAGGTTGGTGTGCACTGTTGGGGGCGTGGTGGGGCTTCTTGCTGCTCAGGTCGTTTGCTTTGGCCTTTGGTGCCGATCAATGAACGTGACTTGACGCAAGAAATGAAGTTCCCTCTTGGATCTGTCTCTGTGTATTGCTAGTTTCTTAAGATTATTAGCAAGAAAATAAGATCGACTCATCGACAGCGCTGTGGACGTGAGAACGTGACATCAGACAAGGCCCTCTCATCAGCAACAAGTGTCGTGTCGTCTATTGGAGTCCACAACGAAGACGAAAGAAACGTTTGTTCCATGACTGGCGGAGACGCAAGTGACGGCAGACCAAAGAATGAACTGGGGCCAAGGACCGATTGATAAAACCAACCAACCATTTCCCCCGCTCTCTTATTATTAATGCTTCGGATAAGCAGTAGTCCCTGTACAACTCTGAGCTCTGAAGCACAAAATAAGGATGAATTAATCTAGGCATCCCAATGCTCCCAATTTCCCTCCCTTGTAACTTTCCCCTCCCCATGATCTAGTGTAGTGTAGCGTAAGTTATGTGTGCTATAGCACCACCACCTTCTGCTGCTGCTGCTGCTGCTGCGACGGGAGCCTCCCCTTGAGGAAGCCCCTGCACACCTTCTTCCACAGCTCCTTGTCCGGCCGCCGCACATCGAAGCTCGCCTTCGCTACGTCCACCTGGCAGTCCTGCAATTCAAACAACACACACAGTGAGCATTTATTTTATATTTTTCAGAACCTTTCGTCACGCACTGAAATGTCTGAACTGAAGCAGAAAGCTTACCAGGATGAGGTTGCGCTGGAGGAGGCGATCGGCGATGCTCATGAGGATGTCCTTGCTGTACTCGGGGTGGCCCTGGACGCCCATGACGCGGTCGCCGAGTCTGAACATCTCGACGCGGGTCTTGTCCGACCGCGCCAGCACCTCCGCGTTGGGTGGCAGCTCCCACACCTCGTCCTGGTGGAACTCGATCACCGGCATGTGCACCGGCAGCTTCAGCGGCGCGAACAGCCTCGCCGCCGCCGCCGTCGGGTGGATGCAGCTCACACCAATGTCCCAACCCTTCGTCGACCTCCCTGTCCGCCCGCCCAGCGCCCGGCACAGGATCTGCAGTCACCAACAATAACCATTTCGTAAGTCTCCAAGTCCAAGTTCGTATAAAATTTCCTCTCAAGTCAACTTGCTACAAGAAAGGAGGTTGAGATCGTCAGAGATGGCGAGATGCAACATCGAGCTGCAGACTGCGATGGGGTCAGAGCTAGGCACCCGACGGTGGACCAGGTCGCGCGTGACGGGAATAATTAGGCGGCTGTCAGCTGTCTCTAAACGTGTTTAGATCAGCAGTTCAGTGACGCCGGGGACAGGTGGTGTTCGCCCACCGTCTTCCTTCCTCGGATCCGTCTCCGACAGGGATGAGCTCGGCAGAGCCATGTCCATGTGCGGGAAGAGGACGCGGACAAAGGCTGGCGTGACGGGGAACCACCACCGCCGGACACCGTCGCGAGATCTAACTCGATGCACCGTCTTTCCTTCAGAAACAAGCGATCGAAAAGCAACGGACATGTCTGCCGGGTGCAACGAACAGTTTTCTGTTTGTTGGATCTCGCAGCCGTCGCTGTCGTGGATGATGAACACGCATGCCCGCCGCTCCTGTTTCAACGGCTGTGCTTGCACGGTTTGGGAAGCCCCTGACTTTATGCATGGGCGTGATTGTAACCTAAGCTTTATGATATTCAGTTGGGGACACATCCTAGGTTGACATTAACGATTAAACAACTGGAGATGGAACTATGGAACAAGGGTTCGGAGACCGGCTCCAAGAGCAATCAAACTCAAGGTTTTCCACCTGAAGGCAAACAGCTATGGCTCTTCAAACAAACTAGGGACGGTGACCAAACTGACCATACGGTAGCCACGAGACGGCCGGCAGAACCCTGGATTCCTCTTCCAAAAATCCAAAAAATACTCTTCGTGCACGCGATGCTACACTTGCTTAAAACGTGAATATTCTTGGATGTAAAAGTTCTCTTCGAAGCTAAAAGGTTAGGGGGATGAGTCCAACTCCTCATCACGCGATCAAGGTTTCCTGCCAGCTCTGTACACACGATCTGGATCAAAGAAAATGTTAAAAGACTGCCTGCGCGCTACACTTGCACGGCACACACACCCTTTGGATGATCGCTAGCCGATACGATAGTAGTAGCGTCATTTCAAAAGCAATCTCCCGGCGAGACGCGTCACGCCATTTGCGCTATCCCTTGGCCATTCTAAATCGCTCAGGTGTCGTTTCCGCGCCAAACCAAAATGATACGGCGATCACGCAGCAGGCGCAGGGAATTATCCAAAAAAAAGATTGTAAAAATAGAAAGAAAACGAGAGAAGAGAGCTTTTTTTTTTTTTGTTTGTGTGACCAACGCCAACTGAGCTGACACGGGCACGTCACCCCACGTGAACTCCGCGACGCCAGGTTGGCGTCTTAAACCTTTTTTTTTTCTGATGAGATGGTGGCGTCCTGTCTTGAGTTAGATTAGCGTGGAGCTTAGTACTCTAACTAGTAGTGTGTGTCTGTTTGGCTGCTTAAACTCGGATTAAACAGGGGATTATGAGATGAATGAAAGAGAGAGCTGCTAGGTGGCGGCAGGGTTCACCTTACCGTCGGGAACCGGTCCGGTTTGACCGGTTCCCGACCAAACCGCCCCGGACCGGTAGCGCTTCGGGGCGGTTTGAACCGGTGGAAATTCAAAATTTTCAAATTTAAATTTAGAAATGGAAAAATGTCGTAAAAATTCCTAAAAATACTTCAAAGTGTGTGTAATCTATTGGTGTAAAAAGTTTTCAAATATTTGCTCATTTGACATATTTTTTGGCAAATACAAGTTAAATCAAAAAAGAAAAAGAAAAAACCGGTCAAACCGACCGGTTAACCGCTCAAACCGAATTTGAATTTAAAATTCAAATTTGTTCGGTTTCCACCGGTAACCGGTCCAACCGGACCGGTTTACCGCTACCGCCACGCGGCGGTTCGGCCGTCCGGTTCGGTAAGGTGAACCCTGGGTGGCGGTGGGGCTCGGGTGAGGCGAACGCGGGGGAGGTTTCTGGCCACAACCACAGGGGCCTGAAGATGGTGGGGCCCATGGCCACGGGCTCACCAACTCTGGAAAAAAAGATGTCTTTAATTTTCGGTGGAAAATACAGTCCCATTAGCACATAAACTTTTTATATCGAATCTTCGCTGCGATTCGTCTATAAGTACCATTTTTTTATGGCCCTGAAGCTCATTTTATATGCTAAAATGGCGCAGCGTAGCCATTATCAAAAGGGTGGCTCTGGTTTGACTGGCATTAAGAAAAAAAGAATCTGAGCATTTGCCTGTTTCTAGCGCGGCGGGCTCGAGCCGGTCGTTTCCACCAATTACGCAGTCAAGTACTCAAGTCCCGTTTCCTTCCTCCATTGACTATCTAATTACCGTCTGTAAAAAAAGAGCTCCGGTTTTTACCGAGCGCTGGTCCGCCTCTAGAGAAGGCGCTAGAACAACGCTCTCCTACCACCCAGCTGCTGCAGCTGGTGTCCCTTTGCCTCGCGCCAACGCCGGAGGTCCCATCGACGCGCGGAAGGAACAAGACGACCCAGCTCGAGGCATTTTTATTTCTCTCCTTTTTTGTTTTTACCATTTCACCGCCACGAGAGACCACCAACCAACCAACCACAACTGGACCAAACCAACAGGCAATAGGGACGGGAGGGATTGGCACCTGGTGTCCGAAGCAGACGCCGAGGATGCGCTTGCCGGCGGCGTGGAGGCGTCGGATGAGGTCGACGAGCGCGAGGATCCACGGCTCGTCGGCGTGCGCGTCGGCGCAGCTCCCGGAGATGACGAACCCGTCGAACCCCGCCGCGTCGGCGTCCGTGGGGAGCTCCCCTCGGTGGGCGCAGTAGACCCGCCACGTCTCGCCTTCCTCCTCCAGCAGCGACCGGAACACCTGGAAGTAGCCGCTGTACGCCTTGCGCACGTACTCCGAGTCCTCCCCGCACTGCAGCACCGCGTACGACCCCGCCGCCGGGGCCGCCGCCGCCGCCGCCGCCGCGACGGCGGCGACCGGGGTGAGGAGCGCGGCGACGGCGGCGGCATCCACCGCGGCCGCGGCCTCGACGGCCGTCACGGCGTTCTGGAGCGGCCCCATTCCCATGGCTGGCGGGCGGCGCGGCGCGGCGCGGCGGGCAGGAGGGGTCGTCCGGCCCGGGAATGGAGGCGGGGATGGGGGGAGCGGTGGCTCTGCCTTGTGGAGGGGCTATAGGGAGCGGAGAGGAATGTGGTGGGGATCGGGGTGGGAGGCGAGGGAACTATTTAAAGGAGTTTTTAGGAGGAGCTCGGCCGATTTTCCCTCGGAAAAGAATTGCAACGATGCCTTTTTCCGCTTTGCCCCTCGTTGTTCTCGAGTATTATTTTTTTACTATTTTTCGAATCTTTTTCTTGTAGAGCATTTTTTTCGAACGGTGTCTGCAAACGGTATGGTACCGGCCTACCGGACCACCGGCGATCTGCTGGGGGTGGTTTTGGACTCCTCCCCGGGTCTCCGCTCAGTTTGTCTGCCTCTGCGTGCCACCTCACTCTCACTCACATCTCCATTGATCCTTTCCCTTTTTGTTTCCTGATTCCTCTCTATGCATTGCCCTGCCTAGTACAGCACCATGACTGGTAGTATTTTGTTTCACTAGCTCGTTTTTTTCCGAGGCAATGGTTGAAACGTATTTTTCTCTCTCTCGATGAATTGATGCAAAAGTAACGCCGTCGTGCGTGTGCAAATACGTTAGCCTAACTGACCAACAGCTACTAGCCTGCTACCCGAACGAACCGTCAAACAGTTCAAGAGTGGACAAACGCTTGACCAGCCCAGCGTGGGAGTAGGCTAGGCAGCATTGCTAATTGCTATCGTTCGCGGAAGGAATAATATGCCACTGTGCGAACAATGCAAGTTGCAGCGGGTGATTCCCTTTCCATGGGACTGGAAACCGCTACTGAACTTGGCTTTCACGAAACCGGCTGCCATTTCACTGCGGCCGGTGCGACGAGTGGCGGGTGACAATGGACGCTGCCGGAACTTTTTTTGCTGCTGCTCTGGCGCCAATAGGAAAACCACGGTATCAGCACGAGCTCCGAGGTGCCCGAGATGGCCAGGCACCATCACGTTTCTCGCTTTCTTTGCCGTGTTTAGTTCCCAAAAGTACTTTTTACTTCCTATTCATCTCCCTCACAGAACACGCATCACCAAAAATTCCTTTTTTCTTTTTCCTATTCATCCCCCTCACATAACACGCATCCCAGAAAAAAAAGTACTTTTCCCCACCACAACTAAACACGGCCTTATCTTTGGGGCCGGGAAAACCTCAGCTCGTGCCGGCCGTGTCAAAGGTCCCGAACCTTGGAATTGGAATGGACCTGGACGTGGTTTCGAAAGGCCGAAAAAACGTGTCCAGGTTCAGTGAACCGGATCGTTTGTAGATTTCTGCTAGTAGTGTGTCACGCTTGTTGAATGTGTGAGGCGAGAAACTTCAATATGAATTCGGATATACTCCCTTCGCTTTCGGGTTGGTTGAAATTCGGCTTAGGTAGGACCGAATTGGGTTTTCGTCGTCATCGTGAAAATGGAAAATTTGGCAAATGTTTGAGTTTTGAAAGATTGTCGCATTGCTTTTTATGGCAAAAAGGGAACAATGATATATCTAATCGTCCTCTCTCTATAGCATGGTATATATGTAGAGTACTATGCATGCATGTCCTTATATTTTACCTCTCCCATGGTCCTATAACTAGCCACAACCTACTTTAGTGGCATACTAGAAAAGATCGCGGCATTGCCGCGGATGGCTAGTGGATGTACCTGTGCTACAGTGTTTTTTAACGTTTGGTCGTATAATAAGAGAAATAAATGGCAAAGCGGGTTTAACCATAAAATTGTATATGGAAACGTTGTAGACTGGATCTTAGTTTCTGCAAGAGAATCACAAAGCAGCATTAAATTATGTTTGGTACATATGAATTTTGTAGATTTTAGTATTGTAGAGGAATTTTGATGTTGAAAAAACACTTATTTAAATTTTTTTGGTGTTAACTTATAAACATTTTGGTGTTCAAATGTTAGATATAATGAGGAAATTGGAGAAATGAGTTCCATTTTTTATGGTTTGCTATGTAATGTATTGGATTAACAAATTTGTTTTGGTGGTCGGATGCTAGCTATGGGGGAATTGCTGAAGTGACTTCGATTGTTTTTTACTTTTCTATACAAATGTTCTTAATTTAAATTTTTGAGCAGTTTTCAAGTTTTTTTTAATTTCGAGATGTTTTAGTGTCCGAATCATACGTGGGAACTAATTATCGAAACACTTTGAATTTAAAATTTTACGGTGTAATGTTAGTTATAATGGTCAGAATTGAAAAGGTGAGTTTGTTTTTTTTCATTTTTTTTGTACAATATGATTTTGTTTTTTAAATTTTGAGCCATTTTAGTGGACAATTTTTTAAATTTGGAGATGTTTTGGTATCCAAATCATAGGTGGAAATGAATTACGGAAACAATTTGAATTTAAAATTTTGTTACATAGCAAGGTTTTTTAAAATGTTGAGGTTTTTTTGCGAAAACTTTTTAATTTTAGGATGTTCCACTATTGTAATCGTAGGTACGACAAGTCCTATATAAATATGTAGCAAAATTATTTTGGGTTTAAAAATATGTACTACAATAAAATTATAGATCTCGAAATTGTGAGCAAATTTTATGTTGGACGTCTATTGGTTCGAACGCATTTTGATGGTCAAATGATATGTTTAGTGTTGTTTGTATAGAGGTAGCTAGTAGTATGGGTTTTTGTCTATTTAAGTATAATTCGAGGGTTTTTTTCATACAAAATGCTGTGAGGCAAAAAGGATGGTGGATTGATTTTATAAAAGTTTAGGGATTTTTATGGAAATATTGTTGGGCCGGTTTGGTGGAGTGCGGGTTGATTTCGGATAAGTTAGATGGCTTATTCGCAAAATGTGGCAGAACCGCCCAATTTAAACTGGCTCAAGTGCGCCATAACGACCATTTACGATCATCGGACGTACTTCAAACAGTTTAAACTGGTGATCTGTCGAGTGTCCCTAGGACTCCTCGATAAACCACGTTAACTCATATCTTTGCCATATGACATGATCGTTTTCGGTAAGGAGAACACAACGAGCATTACCATTTTACATAACATACCAACATTCTTACTTATTACAAGCCAAGTTTTGAAGAGAACTTAAATGCAAAGTCAAGCCATTACTAGGAGTTTAAAACAATCCAGTCTAGGTAGCTCTATTCCACAACTTTCTACAACCTCCGGCTCAACACTAGAATCACCGGGACCACGATGATCTAGGTCTTCTGGAACTCCTTAGCGCCTTCTTCAGGAGCCGCTTCTGAAAAACAACAACGAAGATCCCCTGAGTACGAAGGTACTCAGCAAGACTTACCCGCCTTATCAAAGAAAAAACTCTCAAGGAATATGATTGGCATTTATGTGGGTTTAGCTGACGCGACTCTTTTGCCAAAACGCATTACTAACGCTTGATCCTTATATTTTCTTTATTTTAGATCTGTTGAGTTATTACTTATCCATCTAGGTGATAAAATATTTTGCATACAGGTGGTCCTAAGCTCAACCAGCATTTATGAATCAACCTCCTCTTGTTCAACTTGTTTCCTCTACGATGTTTAACACCTGATCAAGTGCACTCATAACCAAGAGTTGTGTCAATCCGGATCAATGTACATCCTGCAGGAGATACTTAGCCCCCAGCCACGCACAGTCGATCATACTGTACGCAACAACCTTTCAATCAGCTGGACCAACGACCGGAAACATCCTTACTCGAACCCGGGAACGCATCCGCACGTGGGCCCCACGTCTGGCGACCACCCCGTGAGTTACAGGCTACGGCCCCGCCTTTCTCCGACCCAGCAAGCACGGGTAAGCGATATTTCCAATCAGTGAACCAACTAATCTAATTGGCTTTACTGGTCCCATAACCCAGTAAGAAACCAGGTAGAATCACTTGATCAATCAATTAAACAACGGAACGGTCCTTAGTCACTTAAGCAAGTAGGCAGAACTAAGGATCGAGCTTACCTCAATTCCTCCTACCAACTTCTGCCCACTATCTTTCAACTCAAATCTTTCATGATTCATTTAAGATTGGCGATAGCCTAGATCAACATCTTTTAACTTAATTTACTAAGCATAGCCAATGTAGACATTGCTAATCAAATTTCTTTACTAAGCAAGGATAGTTCTACCAAGGATTATTTTATGCATCAAAGGGTTTCAATCAATCCCTAACCTAATGCACATAAAATCATAAGATTTGGACTCATGAATATTATGAAATAAACGGGTAAATCAAGATGCTCCGGGGCTTGCCTGGGGAACAAAATGTTAGTTCCTTTGCTTGATTTCTCGAACTCCGCGTAACCATGATCACTTTCTCCTTTGGTTGTCGTTGTTCTTTCGCGAGCTCAACGAACTTGACTTCTGGAGCTTCATTTCTAAAGCGTAATGCAAGTCAGTGATTAGAATGCAAACATTTTGAAAACATGATTCACAACTTTACTTCTCGATAAAGTTGCAAGCCAACACTAGCTACCCCTTTTAAAAAGACTATCCACATTTTTCTTTAATTAAACTTGTCCTTAAGTATTTTTATTGGTTGTAAAGGAATTATTAATAACCCTAAAAGGATAAATAAATCAAAATAAACCTATTTATTTTTAATTTGTGATTAATAAATCATTATTCAGAATTTTTATACATTTTAGAAAAGACTAAGTATTTATTTATTTACCTTAAAAGGAAAGGCAATAAATAAATACTTAAATTTTATCATTTCTCCTAGGGTTCAAGAATTTCAATGCATAAAGGAAAATAAAATAATCCTAACAAAATTGGTTTCACTATTTTTGGACATTTCTATGAAATTCTATGAATTAAATGGTGAAAACCGAAATTTAAATCTAATTCTAAAACCTAATTCACCTTTTTGCAGAAAGCCCCTTGCCCTTCTCTTCTTTCTCCCCCGCGGTCCCTCTCTCTGTTTAAAACAGAGGAGAGCAGACCAGGCCGGCCACCGGCTTTGACCGGCGACTTCCTCGCCGGCGGCGAGCACCCTGGCGACGAGGCCTACCCCTACACGACCTCCACGACCTTGCGCACCTATGGCCTTCTTCTTCTCTACGGATTGCGGCCTCGGAGATCACCCGCGCGAGGACAGTGGCGGCGTGAAGCAGCGACCCGCTGGCCGGCCAAGCGGCGGCGAGCTGTGGGCTCCTCTCTAGCCCGAGAGCAACAGCGGACACAGGGGATGCTCAAACTTGCACTAGCTTGGACGGAGATGGCATGAGGCGGTCTAGCCACGTGCGGCTGCGGCCATGGCAAACGACGTCGGACGGAGATGGGAGAAGCGACGATGCTGCGGCTCTGTGGTGGATAACTGTTGACAAGGATTGAAGTAGGTGGTAGTGGAGACCGAGAGGAAGGCTTGTGCTGAAGGAATTGGATGGGGATGGTCGGACGGCGGCGAGTTTCGCCGGCGACAGAGATGATATGGAGCACGGCGGTGAAGAGGAGAAGGGGTGAACTGATCGTGTTGCCGAGTACTTATAGACGAGTTATCGTTGTAGGCATCGTCGGTTCGTGCATGGACTCTTCAGTGCTGGCTCCTTGCGATGGCAACGCGTGGCGCGGTGGATCGGTGCTCGCCGCCCTTGCCCACCGACGGTGCGCAGCTTGCCTGCTTGTTTCTTCCATCCTTCAAACCGCGACATTGCGAGTCCGATTTCATCCAAAAACTCATCTCAACGCATCCAAATCCAAACATAAAACTTGTAGAGTAATCCAATAACTACAACTTTCATTTTAACTCCTAACCGATTCGAGCAATAACCAGCGCAGAATCCGAGCTCCAATGTCGGACGAAATCAATCCCCATTTTCAGACCCCGAACCCAACTTCTTCAAATTACTTTTGAATCTACATTCAAACTCTTCTCGATTGCCAAATAAAACTTACTCGTAACACCTTCAATTTCATTTTCTATTTTGACACCATATTGAAATTCTCAACGGAAAACTCGAATTTGAGCCGCGATAAGAATCGGGCTTAATGGCCTTCAAACCTGAAACCCTAGATTTCGGGTTCAGAACTTGAACCTCGAATTTTTCCAAATTTTTGAATAAAACTTGACCTTGCTCGAAATACAAAACTTCTTTGCCTTGACTTGAATTTTATTTCTTACTTTCGGACCTCTGTCAATTTCTCAACGGTTTGAGCTCAATTTGAGAAATTCCAACTCAGGCTCTGAAACTCTGAATTTGCTGAATTATTTTCTGATTCAATTGTCCACAATGTTTTCCTCCTTAATCCCGACCCGATCTCGATCTGACCCAAACATAAAAGTTGTTTAGTGTACTTTTCTTAACATCTTTCCTTTTTACACCTCAATCATTTGACGAACAGTTTGCTCTCAAATTAGCTCTGAAGATGGCTGTCCATTATGCCAAAAACCTGAATTTGAATTTCCTATTTTCATGCGGTGAATAGTAACACTTTTTTCTTTTCTTTCCTCCATTTAATTAAGCTATTTCCATACTCCTTTTCATCCCAATTGTGTATCCACAATTCTCCATAGACCTCACTTGAACATTTGAATTTTCCTCTTCTAATTTCTCTTCGAATTTTGACCAAAATTTGACTTTGGTCAAAATTTCTCCTTCGTATAAAAACATGGGATGTTACACAAAATGTCATGTGAGAGAGGGGAGGATGGCGGATTCTATTTCCTTGGAAGCTGAGGGGTTTTCTGCAAAATTGCCAGGAGAAGGACGATCTCTGCCGTCCGCCCGGCCGATCCGACGGCCGAGATTCGCCGGCGACGTGGCTCGCTCTGAGGCCGCGGAATTCACCAAGAATCGTAAGGAGAGATTGGGAGTGAATTTTATAGGATCCGAATGAATCTTTGTAGGAATCAAAGCCCCAACCTTCTCTATTTTAGTCCGTAATCGCAACTAACTCCACATGATTTTGATCTTACCATATATCTGTATATAACTTAGGTGTATTATTCTCGATCATATGCATTCGAATCCAGCATATAAAATAAGGGATGGACTATATTCCCTCGTCCTTCAAAATCTTTGAATGTAGTCGCTTGTGGGATACGGATAACAAACAAGACAACACATGTGGGACCATTAATTGCATGAAACTTTAGCGCGCATTTTATGTGATACAGATACCACTGATATTATGTTAGACACATCATGCCAAACATCTACCTACGTATCATTACACCGCATAAAAATGGGTTCTAATTGCATAATTTGATATCATGTTTGTATATGCTGCATTGATTTCACGCTTCACCCAAAATTGAGACAAATAAATGGAATTTTATCAAGATTATTTTAGTCATGGTATGATCGAATATCATTTAAAAAACCATATATACTAGTTCATAAGGAACTTATGCATGTCGTTCCGTTTCATATGTTAACTTGAAACTACAGCTACAAACATAAGCAAAATGGTTGGAAAATAATGGTGCTCTTAGAGACATGAAACATTTAATCTCTCATAACATATCTTACCCCTTTCATTTCCTTATTTTTTTATTTTGCATAATTTAATTGTTCAAAATTGTGCTTGGACTGTAATTTTTCTACAGTATTTATTGATAGTTACAAATAAGAATCAATGTTATTAGCTATTGTAGTTAGCATGATTTTTTACAGTTAAACCCAATTAAAAAAGAGGAGGATATGATATACCACCATCCACAGGTGCCAGGTAAGTGTGCGAGCCTGGGAGGCACCAAATTAGTTTGACTTTCCAGTTCTCTCGATTGATAATACGGATCCTACATACAAGAAAGGTGTCGCAATAAACATGGAGGTATAATAAATTTTGAAAAAAAATGCTTTGTTTTGAAATGACAGATGGGTAGTATGGTAATTTGATCGCTTCGACATGGAGGCAATCAGGCAACTGTTTATTTTACGTACACGTGAATCCGTGCAGCAACATGCACATGCAAACACTGAGAAGAGAGGGAATACCGAGGCGCGGACCACATGTGCGTGCATGTGACGCCACACACCAGTGATCCGGATCCTTGTTTTGTTTCTCCCTGCCTGAAATGTTTTGTTTGTTTTTTTCTCAACTTATTAAACAACCTTTTTTTTACTTCACAAAAGCTAGCTGCACGTACGTCCGGATGCGACACGAGTCAAAACTTAGTAAAAAAATTACCCGAAAAAAAACTTAGTAAAAATCCCGTTCATTTTTTTCTTCCGTTCAAGTTTGTTAGTTTATCAAGTATTGAGAGACGGGGCACATGAAAATTTTAAGTAGACATTGAACGAATATTTCAAGACGAACTAGAAAGGGCATTTTTACTTCGTCACCTTTTTTCTGCTAGCTTAAGCTGACGAGCAATAAATAATTCAAGCGGCCTAATAACGTGGTGGTATATATTTATATAACGTTGCGATTTTAGTACAAATAAAATATGTCGCCATTCGAATCAATGCGGACGGTCATTAGTATGGAACAAAAACGCACCAAATTAATGATGTTATTGTGGAAATTAAATTTGTAATTGAATCTATGCATAATAAGATCAGACAGAATCAGCCCTTGCGCGCTGAATATTCTTTTCTCATGGTGTTAAAAATCAACCGTTTTTATACATAATAAAAGATGAATCGTATCTCATGCACCGTTCTTTGATTACATGCACCGTTCTTTGATTGATGACTGTGTTACCATCATTACCGTCTGATATTCCCACACCTCTTTTTCTTCTTTTCAAAAAAGATCCACGCCCCCTTTATAATGGTGCACATCCTGACATCCATGGCAGTGCCAAGCCAGCCAGATTTTTCTTTGTTCCCCTTGATGAGCATTTAAGTTATTTTTTGCTACCGTTAGTTGTTACTGCAATTGATTTGTTTCACAGCTCACATAACGAGTAGGAGTAGTATCAAACACTCATTGTACTAGCTAGGGTGGTTACTATGTACCGCGCCAAAATGAGCTACGTTTTGACTAGTCTTTACTGAACTCGTTTTGTTTTTGCGAATGAAAACATCTTTGCTTAATTTGCACTTCTATATCTCTCGCTGCACGGCTGAAAAACCGGTGCAATTAAGGAGTCCAGGGTGACACGCATCAGACGCCGCGAGCTGACTCATCACTCATCAACCATCATCTTTGGACTCATGGCAGATAGATATGGTCCATACGCATCACACCTCTGTCCGCTCCAGCAATCTCGGTCACCATCTCCGTCGTCTCGTCAATGCACATCACCGATCGATCGACCCGTTTCGATCAGCCAAGGCCGAGATGCGCTCCAGCTCACGGGCACTAACCACTGAGTACTGACGCTTGTTTGGCCAGGCCAGCTAGCTTAGCTGCTAGTGGCTGCATGCGTTGCCGAGTTGGCTGCCAATAAACTCTCGTCGCTCCAAAACGGCCAGGCGGTGTTGACGATGCGTTTAGCCCTTGCCAAATCTGGTGCCTGCCTTGGCCAGATTAATCGTGCGAGCTGTGACGACGGCGCTAGCTTAATCCGGCCGGCATTTGCTTTGCCGGTGCATCGTCGAACGAACCTGGCCGTGTTCCCGGCAACGTTGCGTTGCGTCCGATCGAACGTCTCGGGCAGCGCTAGCTGCTAGGTGCGTCGTGCGTGTGCCTACTTTGTTTTAATTGCCTAACTTTGCTTAACTGCTTTGCATTGGTGGCTTGCGGTGCGGCACGCAGAGCGTGTCATTTTGGTCTCTCGATCAAAGTCGTGATCAGCTGGGAGAGCGGGCAACAATGGCTTTTTAAAGAGTGGCGCTGCATGCATGGCCTGCGTTGGAGATCGAGTACTAGTAACTTTGCTTGGACGAAAGATATGGCCGAGACTCGAGACCGGCCATATGCGGTTGTGTGGTATATGCACGCACGCTAGCTTTTTATTTGTTGATGATTCTGTTGAGGAGCATGTGATGGGTTTGCTCACACGTTGCTAGATGCAACAGACAGGGGTAGTGGTGTGATGTCCGGCACAGTCCTTGTTTGCTTTGCACGAGTTTGACATGATCCTTCATTTTTTTTCTTTTGGGTAAGAGTTTCTTTTCATAGTCCGTTTGTTGTTCTTTAATTTGTTTGCATCCAGGAGTTTGTTTGATTTTTCTGGTGCGTGAAAGGTTTTTATTTGTCTTGGCATAGGAAAAAATGATATAAATTAAAGGGAGGCTTAGATAGCTTGTCATTTCCCTTTTTCCATGGATGTACCACTAAGGTTAAACCGTCCTTTGCGTACTGACCCCGAAATTGGAATCGAACAAAACCTTACAGGTTACTGCAACGGGATTTATTATTAAATAAATTAATCTGATTCGTAAATCGTAAGCCTTTACAACCAGGGTGTTGCAAATGGCGATGCCGGGCCTTGATCGATGTCCCCGAATTTGGACAATATATGACAGTTCATAGAGATTGATATTGACTGTTGTGTTCGTTGGTGGTCATTGGTCAGCTCCACACTTATCTTTGACCATTGAGAACTTGAGACTCTCGCGCGCGGGTCGCGGCGGAGGGAGCAGTATAACAAACCATCGTTTTCAGAGGTTAAAAATCACATGCTGGCTAGCTCTACGCTTAACTCTTCAGTACGTCGTCGTGGAAAATCGACGACTCCTTTTTCAACTCCCATGACGTAACTAGCTACGCTTCCATCCGTGCTGAGTCGTCCACGGTTAAAAACCTTGTTATTTCGTCCGGGCGGTCAAAGCATGTTGTACTGTTTTGCGTACGCTCCAAGCCATCGATCGCACGGTCCCCAAAGCGTGTCTGCGTGCGTAGCAACCTGCATATGGTGCTTCCCACAGGGTGGCAGCGGTCGCCGGTCTATCGAGTCGAGAAGCACCCGCGACGGCCGCCGCTGGCCGGCCGAGTAGCCGCGTCAAAGCCGGCGGCGGCGCGTGCGCGGCCGCACGGAAACCGCCCAGAGGCCAGGGCACAGCAAGGTCCGCGTAAGGCACGGTCCCAGCAGCTGACTTTTGGCTACATGTAGTACTATAAAAAGTTTAATTGTCCCTTGACAACACATCGGCCAAATGGAATTTGCTCGGTCGTCCGTTTTATCAAAGAGGGGTCCGTGTCCATCCGTACGTGTGATTAGTTTTACCTGCTTATATTATGCAATCGGCATATCGGCCTGTCTGTGACACGGAGCCACGGAGGCCTTAGGCCAAGCCCAACGTGCCCAACGTAGGCATACCATAGCGTTGCCCTGGTATAAAAAGTCGTGTTCCACGTAGATGTATTGTTTGAAGCCACCGCTCTTCCAACCCAAGCAGCACTATCCTTTTTACATCAAGGTATATCAATCATTTGTCACCGCTTTAACTGGCCAATAGCATAGAAGAATCATACCTTCTCTCTCCTCTTTGACACCACTCAAGCACACAACTTTTAACACACGCTGGCATTCGAGCCTACCTGGCAAGCTCAGGCACCTAGATGAGTCACCGCGTTGGGCTTGGCCTTAGCGCGTGCCTGCCAGGGTCCTGCCTTGCATGCAAAGGCATGCGCGCCACGTCATCGATCACACCTCCGGAGTCGCCGCACCGACAGGAACGCGCTTGACCATCTCGAGCGCTCGGCCATCTCCCACCGTGCCAGCACGGATCGTAAGCAGGTCCCGGGCGCGACGACATGCTGTCATGGTGTCATTTCAACGCGTGCACGTTACAAACGGCACAGGAGTGCGTTGTTGCAGCAGCTGCGCGTCCCTCTCGGTCCGCCGGTCAACCACGTGTGGGCCTCTACGTCGTGTCAGCGATTCAACTCCATCGAGACTCAAACGACCAATCGATTCACCTAAACGCGCAGGATGGAGCGGGCTCTTCACTCGTGGAACCGAACTGCTATCCTAATTTCAGAAGCACTCGTGGAACCGAACTGTTCTTTCCTAGGAATATTTTGTCCACCGCAGCGTGATCGACGTGGACGAGTCATCACTAATTCACTAGAGATAAGGAATACACGATGAGACGAACCCACTAGCTGCATGGCTGTGGCCCATGGCACATGAGCTAAGAACAGCCTTGCCTTTGGGGTGAGCAGTGAGTAGGATCGTATGCTCTGCTAGTGCTTTGCGGCAGTACCTGTACTAGAATCTAGAAAGATTTTGTCATCGATGCCACGCGTCTGATTCCACCTCGCTGCCTCGTCCTCGCTCCTATCGCATCGGCGTGGTTGGCATCTCGCGACGAGCATCTTCCGAAATTCTTGGGCGTTGATCTTGTTCAAGTAACATCCAAGCTACTGGCCAACTTGGCATAGGCAGGCAAGGATTTCACATAATCGCAGGCTCCATTGGGTTCCAGAGATTGTGCCATCGACATGTGTGTTTCCCGATTCCCGCATAAAATTAATCAATCAGTGATTCAATTCCGATAATTTCTCAACTTTGTTCGTAATAAGCATAAATATTTCCTCGTCGAATAATCTGAGTCCGTAATGTTAGGCTTCTGGGAGCTTCTGCAGATGATAAGCCTCACGTCCACATGGAAGTGCTCTGAAGTCTGATGAATCCCTTTCCCCAGCCCTTATTTAACAACCAGCATTCCCAATCTTGTGAAGGAAAGAAAGAAGCCAGCACGGCAGCACACAACAGATGCATTGCACGTATCAGGCTCCAACGCAGGCCGCAACAACTCAGCTTTGTTAACGTGATCTGATCACTCCTTCCCAAACAGAAACAGAGACTAGTGTTCACCAACCTGTCAATGCCTAATTCAGCTAAGTGATGCGCCAATCAGTGGCCTCCCAATGTTATTCTATTGGTGGTCACAGATCTATCAACATGACCAAACCGGGCCAAGTCGTGTCCCTTTCCAGCACACGGCAAAACACCAAACAGGAGTAGACACTGCAGTGGTGCCAAATGGCATGCGCCGCAGGAACACTAACCCTGCATGATTCAGAGTCAGAAAGGCAATTATACGAGTCCATGGGCATTATCACTGACAAGGAAAAGAAGCCACAGTTTCAGAAAGAAGCATTGCCCAGTGACACGCTGGCCACTGGAGACAACAGCTTGCCTATATTGGCATCGGCAGAGTGATAATGTTTATAATAATTAAGATAACGAGAGAAATACACATGCAAACTTGTTTCAGGAAGGGCTATAAAGGCGTGGATGATGGATGCAGGACGATCAGAAGCATCTATGTACCATATCACCTCCTTTCTACGAAAGTAGGCACTGTGCATGTGATGACATGTCAAAAACCAAGTAGATATTTTTATGTTCGTACCTGATCATGATTGGTCCATCACGGCTCCCTGTCTGTACTTCTGAACATGCGGAAAATTGAAGCCAAAAAGGGCATGATCACTTCAACGGTGTATGAGACAAAGCCAAGATATATGCATTTTGCACATTGGGCCGATTATGATGAAGTCAAGAAAAACGTCAAAGAACTTAATTTACATTAGTTTGTTACTTTTTTGCTGCATATGAGTCATGATTTGTGCAGGCAGCGTGATAGCTTAATTAATTTACATTACTTACCCTACTGGGCAGGAAGCTGTCAAAGTTTCTTTCTGAAATAAGCAGCTGATGTCCCAGATTGTTACTGATCACAAAACAAGTACAATTTGGAATTGAACGCTATCACTGTCGCATGAAAAACAATGACAGAATTATGCACAATGACATCAGAATCACTAATCAAAGATTATCAGAAATGGAAGTTGACAAATGTCGTCTCACCACTTCATATAGGAAAATATCCAGTGTATGACAAGTCTGGCAGCTCAAGAATTCATAACTACTGCAGATGCCATCACAATCACCATGAATTTTTTTTTCCAGATGTCAAGTTTTGAAAGAGTACATGATCCTTTACAATTTGGTCCATAATAGTGAATAAATCATTGAAATAAATGTAAAATTTGCTTCCTATATCTCATAAATTTAGGTGAACCAAAGAAATTAAATATAAGGATCAAGGAACACACTCTTGGAACCTTTCCTCTGGTCAATAAAGCTGGAACTAATTTGTCAGAGTCTTCAAGAAACACAGACCAAAACATTCCAGTAATTTTTGTTTAATGAATATATGTTGGAAACATTAAACGGAACCTATACCATTAGAATACACGGTCCAAGAAAAAAACATTAGAATCTATTATAAAATTAAGTGGAACTATGGAAGCTTTGCTATGAAAGCTACCCAATGTTTCAACCTATGCTCCTAATGCCTGACTGGCTCGGGGAATTACTAACTAGGACTTGGACCATCTAAGACTTTGAACAAGTTGTTTATTACTAATAGACAAAAAGCAAGCTGAATAGAATAATAAAGCAGTACAGAACCACGTTCCCAGAATGGTTTGTTCAAATAATAACTACAAGTAGTGTTTCATCGGTCATCGCTTTATCGAACATCTTGATGTTCCACAGTGCCAGCCAGCGCACAAATCAATCAACTTTAACTTTGTTACCTATTAGGTTGTCTTTCTCAGGTGTCAGCACAGGTACTTTGCTGTCATGAGAAAGCTGTGATGCAGCTGACTCTATAATCTTTTGATACAGACTCTGTAAAAGTATGTATTTGATTACTTGTGCCTAGACAGCCTAGTGGTTGATTACTCAGCATACCATAGATAGTGTAATGCCTCTTACAAGCAGGAGATAGTGTATTTGTTTCCAGTTGCAGCAGACAAGGCAAGCAATACACTAACAATTCTGCTTGAGTAAATGAGTTCATCCAATTCCAAGAGCAGTTTGTACAGGGTATTCAAATAAATTGAGATAATGGGATTTTAGAACTATTGATATCTTGATGAGTCAATAACACTTCTAAAATATGCAAGTACAGTGTAAGATAAGCAGTTACAACCACTGTAACGAATTTGTTATAAACAGAATCAACTTATGAGTTATGAGCTATAGACAGCAAAGCATTGAAGCACAGAAGGCAAATCAAATTAGTATTTCCTGAAAGCATATGCTATCGCGCAAACAAAAAATGAAAGACAAAATCTGCTCTGCAGAACAGTACTAGTTGAAAGTGAGAAAGGCAATTTTATTTGTCATTAAAAAATCAAATAAATCTATATTCACATATAAACAAAGCAGAATGATTGTATATAATAAAAAAAATCTTGATGAACTTGTAAAACATGATTCCTTGAAAAGTATTGTTTAGTGTAAAAAAGACAGGAATTAGAAGGAGCACTACCATTTCAGTGAGCTACAGGCATGCGTACATTGATTACAACAGTCAAACCCAGATTGCTTATGACTCAGGATGCTCAGGCTTCACCTGAAAGCATGCCTTTGAAGAACCAACTAAGGCCGGAACAAGTTGACGTGACGCCAATAAGGTGGTGATCGTGTTGTTTGATTCAAGGACAAGCACCATACCAGGTCAGCATTGGCGAATCATGCAAGATATTGTAACAAGTCCCTGTGAAAGATGTCATTGTGGTGCAGGCACAATGAAAGGAGTTCTGCTGATCTTAGTTTTCGTTACCTAGATAGTTAAATTTGATATCACCAAGAACGAAACCGTACTGAGAAGCCAAAAACCTACAATTTGTTTCAGCTATTCCAACCCAACATAAATTATTTGTCCCTGCACTGAGTAGAAAGCAACTTTCTGATTAGTTCTTTCATACTTATAAATTTATTCATGTATGGGTCAAAGGATCAGGGAAAAATGCCTTGAAGGGCATTTAGTGTCAATTTCTCAATTCTGCCTTAACGAATTTTCATGCTCATGCATGTGTTATATAACAGTCAGCAATAAGAAAAACCGTGGGACACAATCTTTGTCCTGGTACCATAAGTTCTCTATGAGGGGACTACCCATATCTTCCATGAGAAAGAAGAGAAGGGCAGCTCCTCTTGCACAGTATGCACAATATTCTTCTAATATAGTATAATATTACTGCATAATATTCAACAGAGCATCAAGAAGACAGCAATCAAACTAAATTTCCTCCTGTGTTAACAGGGCCCTATAAAGATCAAAATAGTATAGTTCAATTCAGCTACAGAGTTTTTTTTTTCAACAAGGGAACTTCATTCATTACTCAAAGGCATGGTTAAAATCAGCCTCAAGGCATTTGCACGCATGATGGAGCTTGGTGCCACTCAACCATCACGCGCTCGCTAGACACCTGCTTAGCCAGCACATGCTACCAGATTACACACTCTACTAGCATAGCATAAAGAGAAACTAGCTAGAGAGCTACTAAGAGACTTGCACACAGAGCAATGAGGCTTCCTTTATGTCAGGAATTTCAAACATCTATCGTAAAAGAAGGTCTAGTTTAAGAAGAGTATATTCTAAAATTTCAGGTTATCTTGCAAATAATTCTTTGAGTGGACAAGTGGACTTCTCTTTAGAAAATAATTCTTTGAATAGACAAGTGGACTTTCCATGATCACAAATCATTCATGTGGGATGTTGGCATGGACAATTTAGTTCCAAAAGGCAAGCATTATCCAGAATCTTCTTATGCTATTGTTGTTAAATGATCATGACCCTTGACTCAAGATACTAACAGTGACACCCAAGGATTAAACAAAAAACTGTAAAGATTTCCTGAAATCTTATCATGGTACATGTCATATTGCAAGATCAGCCCGTAAAGTTTCAGCTTTCTAAATACTTCAGATACTAGCCTAGGGGCAGCACCACGTGCAAGAGCCAGAATTGATTTTCCTTTGTCTAAAAGAAATAGCTTGAAACGTTCCAGCATTATATGTAGTTTGAAATGGTAAAGATCTAGTGAAACTACACGATGCCATCATAGTAAGAAGTTCAATAACAGCTTGTTAACATATCTGATATCACAGTCCTCGGAAAATAAATTGGATTGGACAAACTGTTCCTTTACCTTGAGTCAGAATTAGCGGTAAAGATAGAAACAAACGACCAAAAAGACTTAACAAGACAACTGAAATAGAACTAATTAAAAGTTAAGGGGTTAAAGTTCTGCTATCTATTTTATGTTTGGGTTGTAACATGAACAAAAATATACCACCTGCAACTGAAACATTCAGAGATTCAAAAGTACCTTCCATTGGAATGTTTACAAGCTCACAAGCTTGAAGCGTCTCTGAAGAGAGGCCATTCCCCTCACTTCCTAACACTAAGCACAGAGACTCATTCAAGAGTGAATCAGCTAGTTCTTTGGATAGCGAGTGGATTTTGGATGCATCGCTGCTACTTTCTGGGTGACCTGCCATCATCTTCATGTTATATTTAGTCATCAACTCATGCAGGTCATGCCAGGCACCAGAGACAATAGGAAGCTGCAAAGAGGCTCCACGGGCTGCACGGAGAGCCTTCTCATTGAAAGGATCACAACAAGCTGGAAGAAGAAACACCCCATCCTGTTGGCATTTGAGTTTACAAGTTGTTAGAAGTACAGGAGCTGGACCGACAAATGCTAGATTGCTTGGTTTTGTCAGCAAGATATAGCTTACACATGAATCATGGGTTTTGTTTCCCATAAAACAAATATTGTATAAAATAGCATCGGATAAGGGCATGCCATCCTATCTTTACTATAGAGCAGAGTCAAATTCATTTTAGCAAAGGAGCAGGATGAAATTCCATGGCATATTCTCAATATCTAAATTGTTACCAACTTTATCCTGTGCAGTTCAATTTATTTTATAAATCAAATAGGCTCAAAACATCTTAAAGAGAAACGTAGTAAAATGGAAAGTCTAGTTTCAGAAAGGAAGAACATATGCTCTGGGGAAGTGGCAATAGATTTTCAACACTATGCAATGTAGCAGTAGTGCAGTATGACATACTACAGGAAGTAATGAAGAAAGAAAATTGCATACCCATTTGAAAGCACATGCTGATCTTATTAGCGTTCCAAGGTTACCAGGATCCTGCAAGGTAAGGACACTGTGATCAGCCAGAGATGCATTGTATAAGTTTGTAACTATGGTTGTAATGCGCATAACTACATCTACATCAGCTTCGAACGAAAACAACATGCATGAATTAGAATGTTTTGTTTTGAGCTGTGGAGTTACGTTTTGTATTCTACTACTGCGTATAGAATGACAGCACTTATCTCTCAGAGCATATGGTGGGGGTACGGCATATCCTCACCTGAATCCCATCAAGGACTAAAATCCTCGTTGGATGATTGAACAGCCCATGAAGAGCATCCCCATCCTCATGGCCCCCGAGATCGAGGAAATGCTTAGGCATGTGCATGACAGCAATCGCCTCTGTAGAATCAACCGATTGCATGCCGGACACCTTCTTCATCACCGCAGCACTGACAAACACGACATCGCCGGAGAACTCGCGCAGCACCTCCGGAATCTCCACGCCGTCGAGCAGAAGCAGGTGATCGATGGCGTCGAGCTCAAACCTACACATCTCCCTGAAGCAAGGGGCGCCAGGAGCACATGATTAGGAAGAGAAGCTTCGCACTTCGCAGGACGGGTAGAGTTGAGGTGACAAGGGGCTGGAATCGCAGGGAGGGAGTACAGGATGGGCGCGAGGCCGACGAGGAGGAGGCGGCGGGAGGAGCGTCGGTACGCGGCGGAGAGCCGGAGCTTGACGCAGTGCTTCACGAGCGGGTTTGCCACGCTCGCCACCTGCTTGCGCTTTTGTCCGCCCCGGGAGGAGGCCGCCTTCGCCGCGGCCGTTGCAACCACGGCGCGGGACGAGGCTAGGCGGCCAGGGCAAAGTGCGCGCTCCGGCCTCGCTGAGTAGTTGGTGGCAGCCACGGGCGGCGGCGGGGCGCGCCCTAGTAGTAGCATCGCCGACTCGCCGTGGGTTGTGGCGAGAGGGGGCAGGCCGGCAGGGGCAGTGGTGTGGTGATTGATTGGTGAGCTTCTCTGGTGTTAACTTGCCTCGTGGGCTTGGCGCCCATCTTATCTGCTCAAATGTTCATGGATTATGGAGTGCCCTTCGTCAAACATATTTGAACTTGGATGACAGCATTGGCTTGCTGTTATCGACGATGACAGGATCACAGGGGATCGATCTGGCGAGTACTATTCCGGGCATAATTGTGTGGGAAAAAAAATCTAGAAATAAGAGAGGCATAATGCTGATTGTTCTGTTTTCTTTTGCTGTGACGATTTTGCACGATCTAAAGTGTAAATATTGACTGAGTTCATAGTAGTGAAAAACTGATTGCTTCACTTATCACGGTCTAAGCTTGCCAGAGCTGCGAAGAAGAAATCCGAGATTGATCGCAAATTTTTGGCCAACGGCCAGAGAGGAAAAGGAAGGGACACCACGTCGGGGAGATCATCAGGTCCCGCATCTCGACGGCGTCAGGTCTCGAACCATGGCCATAGCGAAAACTTCGTTTAAAAGTTAGGAAACGAAGATATTGGCACCACCTGAATCAAGCAGTTCAAATTATCCGTCTACTGCATGCCACTTCCAAATCTCATAGCTCCGGCGATCGTTATTCTGAAGATTGATTGCAGTGTAATTTACAACTTTACATGGTTCGTACTGTTCCTCATTTATCAGAAGTGGCATCTTTACAAAGCAGGCACGTTTGCAAATGCCAAACTGCTCGGACGCAACGGAACATGGGAGAAATGTGAGCGAAACAAAAAAACGTTTCCTCCTCTTGTGACTCTATAATAAGCTACCAAATACCAACTGCAGAAACAGAGCTTAAACCACGATCCTAGCTACGATCCTGAAAGGATTGAACGCAAAGAGTTAGATCTGGAGGGTAAAATAACAGAGAACCAACGTAATCCTTATGGCAGGGATTCAAATTTGAGATGGCACCACAACCTTTTACACACAGCTCACTCGTCTCCCATTGCAAGTTCTAGCGCATAATCATCCCTTTCCTGAAACACAAGGGTGTGCATTATGAGGATAGTGCCCGAGAACCAATAAACTACACTACATCTTGTAGATCAGAAATTTTTGTTTTGGATAATTCGTAGATCGTAAAGTTATTAGTACTCACCACAGGTCCTCGTGCAAAATATCTTCCAAATTGGAGCCAATACACCTGCAAATTGATAAACAATTTGTTTTGTGAAGCAAGTTTCATAACTTATTTCCTACTAGGAATGGAGCTAGATCTTAAAATTTAAAAAGGTGCTTATACTATGTGCTTGCCTCATCTTCATCTTGAGTCTCGACTTCAACATCACCAGACGGGAAGCCAACACACAACAGGGCATAGCCCTGCAAAGGAAATCACACAATAGAATTCAGCAACCTTGGGATACCACAGTAGAGTCTCGACTTCAACATCACCAGATGGGAAGCCAACACACAACAAGGCATAGCCCTTAAAAGGAAATCATACAACAGAATTCAGTAACCTTGGAATACCCCAGTTGGTAGGAAGCATTGGACAGCATTCTACAATCATATAACAGATTTGCATCTTTGATTATCTATGTCACTCAGACCGAAAAAATCTACTCAATAAAAAAATATGGAAATATCTGGAGCACAAAAACATATGAAGTCGTGGGTCGGGATTCGGGAACTTGCTGAAATTGCCTAAAATGCACAACAACAGCACAACACAGCATCTCATGTTTCAGGCCATGTACATGGTGAGCAATAATATGGCATAAGCACAATGCTTGAATCACATTAAACGAATGGAAGGAAAGACAAGTGTACCTGATCTTTTAGTTCTGCAGATATCCCAAGTGCTTCAGGTTGTCTTATTTGTCCTGATTTTATCCGGACTGCACAGCTTGTACAACAACCTGATTACCAAAAGACAGGTTTCAATTGTTATCTGGATAACAAGAAATAATCAAAGTGGAGATGCTATGCAAACTAACAGCATTCATAATTATAAACTAAGGTATCAAATCTAATAGCATCTTTATGTATTTCTTAATTTATTTGTTGTCAGACGTATCAGACAAATAGGAAGAGTCCCCACTGATTCCAACATGGTTTTGACTGGAAACAAGGACAAATAGCAGATAACAATTCACAAACTGGAAACAAGGAACACTTCAAGATCCCAAACTCGTTTACTCTTGGCTTCACCAAGGATCTCAAGGGCCTCTCTCGTCTCGAGAGGGTGGAGCATGGCAGAGGCAAGCAAGACCTTCCTTATGGAAGATCAAAACTGTTAGGGCGGCTCCATCGGGCGTCCAAATCGCCAGCTGACATAGGATTTTTGCTGACATGGAGGTGACAGGAAGAAGAGAGAGAAGGCAGCTAGCTAGTATCTCGTCGCTAGTCTAGCACGAATACAGAGGCCAGTTTTCAGGGATTGAGAGAGAGACGGTGGGCCACATAGAGGAGAGAGGTAAGAAGACATTGAATAAAAAAGTATTGCATACAACCAAATAGCTAGCAGCTAGCTATTATCGTTGGAGAAGCCCTTAGGTGCTACAGCATGGTGGGTGTAGACTTCAGCAAGGACTCTGCTCTAACAGTCTGGCTACACTAACTTTGTGCATTGCCTCTCCAGACCATCTCCATGGTCGATGCCAGAATACTAAAAAATGCATTCCGATGCACTCATGTGAACACTTGGAGAAGATGAACACTATATATTTGCTTAAATAAATACAAAGTGACGCAGTTGCAGAAAATGTAAAGATCTGCATGATACAGTGAAATAGGACAACTGATCTACTCATCCACTTCCTTCCCATAGTGGCGGTCACTAACTCATGAATAACTGACATCCCAAGGGACAGCAGTCTCACATTCATCAGCAGTCAGGGCACACCACAACTGAACATTCAAAAATCATGCCGTTGTCATAAGACCATTGTGATTGGTTAGTTAACTCTATCGAAACCCGATTAGCAGAACAATTTGAGAAAAAAAAAACTTCTATCCATCAACCCGATTAGCAGAACAATTGAACAAATTAGTTGTGGTAGTTCATCGAATCAATAGCATGTCAGGTCTCCCTTAGTTCAGTTACAGTCCGACAGAACAGGACAAATGTGCGTAGCAAAGCAAACGAGAGCATAGATGGAATAGGAGGATTCAGGATGCAACCTACCATGGCGGCACGCGAACGGCAGCCTGATGTCCTGCGCCTCCGCGGTGTGCAGAATGTACTGGTCCTGCGCCCGTCAGCACCATGAGCCCATGTCAGTACTTTCTTCCCAGGAAACAGAGAAACACTGTGGAGCAGAACTCCGCTCGGGGGGCGAAGGCTGCCGTACTACCTCGGGCACGACGAACTCGTGGACGACCCCGCGCTGGCGGTCGTGGACGGTGACTTTGTGGGTGGGGACGGCACCGGAGGCCGGCGGCCGGGGCGCTTGCTGCAGCTCCGAGGCGCGCGCCCTCGTGTCCCGCGCCGGGCGGCGGCTCGGGGGCGGGGTCGCGGAGCCGGCGAGGACGCCGGCGCTCCTCTCGCTCCTCCACAGGGACGGCGCCCCGATGCGAGCTCTGCAACAACGCGAATGGCGGCGTCCAGTGAGATAGCAACGGCGAATGGAGATCGTTTGGGGAAGACGACGAACGCGGTGGCGCGTGGGAGGAGACTGTGTGGGAGTAGTGCGAGCGCGTACGTCGTGGCGGCGGGGGAGGCCATCGTCGGCCTCCTAATCGATTGCTGGGGGCGAGCGTGACGGCTGCGTGCGCGAGAGCGAGCGAGCGGGGACGGAATCCTCGCGCGACTGGCTCGCAGCGGATAAGGGGCTTTCCCCCAAAACGGGCAGGCAAACCTGCGTGCGTGAGAGAGAAGCCGTCGCGGGAGCGGATCAACGAGTAGGAGGGGGCCTGATCCACGCCCGAGGAGGGAGGAAGAAAACGTCTGGCCTGTACGAGGAATTCCGGCCCGCCGCGGCGAGGCCCATGTCGCGGAGACGGTGCCCCTCTGCGCGCCGTGCGGGCGCCGGGGCCAATCGTGCGTGGGGTAGGCAAGGCAAGGTGGCCGTCCGGTCCGAGCCGCCGCTGCCGCGGCAGGCACGGGTCAAACGTCGCGTCGCCGTGCCGCGGCGCACGCAGCGCGGCCTTTCTAATCAGCAGCGGTTCATCATTCTTCTTCTTCTTTTTTTTTTTGCGAGGAAGCGGTTCATTATTCGGGAGCGGCAAAGGTTTCACCTACCCCGATCAGATGTACAGTATGACGCATTCCACATTTCCATCTGCCCCCCTTGAAGAAAAGCACACCCCTTGCTCCTCCAGTGGCCGGGTCGTTCCGGCGCAAACCGCGGCGGCGGCGTCGTGTCACCGTCCGTGCGCGCGGAACCACCAAGCCGTGCGTGACAAACGACGTGAAATAACCTGCCCGGGATGGCTTCTGGGGCCGCGCCGCCGGTCGGTCTCGGTCAGGTGTGATCCAACAAACCCTATCGGATCCGACAGGCGCGCGCGGCGGCGATGGTTTTCTTGCCGTTCCGCGCTTGGCTAATCACCATCTTGGATTCGGTGGTCGCCTACTGCAGCCTAGTACTTGGCTCTTCCGGCGCCAGGAAGTCTTCCACCCGGCCGGCTTGTGATCCGGCGGAAGAGCCGCACCGCACCGGTGTGTGCACACTCGGCCGGCTTGCGCTAGCTGTTCATGCCTTCTCGTTTTCTTTTAATTTATCCTTTCCGTGGCGCGCCTGCGTGAATAACAAGTTGGCAACGTGTTGGCAGATGGCAGGTCGCAAAAGTGTATGCGATCACCCTTCCCCGGTCAGGCTCAGGCACCTGAATTCGCAGACAGGTTTGGCAACCGAACGACATGAGTAAGTCGATAACTAAACTAGTGATGATGATTGGATCTTCCTTCACGCCAAGTAATGATTTAGCAAGGACTTAACGTGTCATATTTTAAATCAATTTTGCTGCGTACCAGCCTGCGTATGCTGTATGCATTGGCACACAGCCCATTCATGTAAGTAGAGAGCAGATACGACATTATTCTCAGTACTGCATATCGCATAGCGTTCATAATCAGTTGATCACTCAACCAGCATTAAACAATGCGTAATTAATAGATCTGGATCTAATTCACATTTGACACTACTAAAAGCTCGAAAAAAGGCAATATATAGAGTTATGTATGCCTATATGGTGGCGGATTATAGACATGAAAGGCACAAGAACCTTTAAGTCAAACTTAATGTGAGAAAACTGGACGAGATTCCTGGGGAAAAAAATTGGAACGAACTGATTCCTGGGAAAAATTGGTCAACCACTGCCAGCCATTTTAAAAATGAGCACGAGGCAACTATCTTTTTTTATTGGACGAAGTACTTACCAGCTATTGAGATTCTCTCGGGTCATGTCAAGGCCTTGTTCAAATACATATAATTACTTGGAAATCTTTACATTTGGAATTGTAAGAATATTTTTCAAATAAAATATTGTACCTAAAAATTATGTCTCGCTCTGATTCTTTATACTGCCAATATGAGTAGGAAAATTAACAATAGGCAGGCTAACATCGTGCTTCCCAAATACCAAGGTGTTTTACCAAATGACTTATTTATTTGGTTATTATAATTAAGCTCTTTTACGGTACCTTATACTGACATATACTAGTGCTTAAAAGATATTAATATATAAATATCCTACAGTCAAACTTAATTGTATACTACTGAAATCTTCACCGGTGGTATGAATAGTATGCATAAGTAGTATAGGTAGTATAAGAGTATTATGGGACAAGAACAAAACTGAGCTCTAGCTCAGCTGGCAAGGTTCCTTGTGGTGGAACCAGCCCAAAAGGGTTCGAGTCCTCGACTCGACACTGGTGCTCGCATTTTTCTGGATTTATTCCAGGATTTACCGGCGCTATTCTTTCAGTGGTAGGCGACGTGCCCGTCGATAGCGATGCGCCTGTGGTGACTTCGTCAATTTGGAGGATTTGCCGGCCCAGTCTTTCGGAGGTGCTCATAGAGGTAGGGTTGCGTGCGTATGTTTGTAGGGGCAAGTGTGCGTGCGTGTTTGTGAGCGTCTGCGTCTGTACTGTGTGATTCGAAAAAACAACTAGCATCCCGATGATATATTTTTGACACAAAATCCATCCCTTGTAAGAGATTATTATATTGTTGACAATAAATGGTTTCATCTTCTCTATACTATATACTAGCGAACGTAGTATGAAGCACCGGAAAAAAAAACTCTAATAATTTGCCAGTCTAAGCACTCGATGCTGGAATTACCCAATACTTTCCGTCACAATCTAGTTCACAGTATGGCACTGTAGTGTAGCCTTTTAATATTGCAATGCAATGTCAATGCGGGAACGAAAACGCCTCTTCCTTTTTAGGGGGTAGAATGTTCTCCGAGTCAATTACTTTAAGGTTTATCCAGCACTTACGGGTTCATAGTTATCTGAACGAACCTTTAACAAGGAAGATTCATCCAGCACTTTCGGCTTCTTTTGTTCTCTGAGCGTTTAATAAGTACTACCCTGTTTTAAAATGTGGGGCGTTTGATTTTTTTTACCTTAAGTTTGACCGCTCGTCTTATTCAAAAAAATTTATGCAAACATTATCAAATTTAAGTTATTTTTGAAGTCCTTTTGTTACTAAAGTAAACCGTAACAAAAAGTACAATATTTTGCATAAATTTTTTAATCAAATTTGAGGTAAAAACAATCAAACGAGTTATATTTTGAAATGGAGAAAGTAGTAAGTATGATAAGATTCATCCAGGCTCCAAGCATACAGCACCCGCTGATTCAGTGGCTTGTCTACAAACTATCTTGACAGGGAGGGTTAGCGGTCATGACAAGATTCATTTGGTTTGGTTTTGGATTCACGCACGCGCCATGCCGCGCGTGGAAGTCTGGTCACCACCAGGGTTCACCAAACCGTCGGGAACCGGTCCGGTTTGACCGGTTCCCGACCAAACCGCCCCGGACCGGTTCCGGTTTGGGGCGGTTTGAACCGGTCCAAATTTGAAATTTTTAAATTTGAATTAAAAAAATGGAAAAATGTCGAAAAAATTCCTAAAAATACTTCAAGGTGCGTGTAATCTGTTGGTGTAAAAAGTTTTCAAATATTTACTCATTTGGTATTTTTTTGGCAAATACAAGTTAAATCAAAAAAGAAAAAGAAAAAAAAGTGGCCGGCCCATTAAGGCCCATCTTTTTGGACGCAAACCGACCGGCTAACCGCCAAACCGGTCCGGCTAACCGGTCAAACCGAGCGGCTAACCGCTCCAAACTGCCGGATATGTGAATTTGAATTCAAAATTTGAATTTGTCCGGTTTCTAGCCCATTTTTTTTGGACGCAAACCGGCCGGCTAACCACCAAACCGGTCCGGCTAACCGGTCAAACCGAGCGGCTAACCGCTCCAAACCGCCGGATATGTGAATTTAAATTCAAAATTTGAATTTGTCCGGTTTCTAGCGGTAACCGGTCAAACGGGACCGGTAAACCGCTAGCGGAGGCCGGCGGTTCGAGCAACCGGTTCGAAAAATAAAACCCTGGTCACCACTGGCCTGTCCACATGAACGACATGGGACAGGTTTGGCAACCGAACGATCGACATCAAGTCGATAGCTAAACTAGCTAATTGGATCTTCGTTGACGCCGAGTAATGATTTAGTATGGATTTAACTTGTCATTTTTTAAAATTAATAACTCAACCACCAGTAAACAACGTGTAGTTACTAATTAAGGGCACATGGTCCCTCGACAAGAAAAAAGAACCATACGAGTACATGCATGGTTGTTGCATCTTCCTCCATGTTGCAGTACCAAGTCGCATCAGCATCACAGTCTTGCGCCGCCGCCTTGCGATACCTCGGCATCGTGGCACTGGCAACAGAGAACCAAATGTCACATTTTTTTTTAAAGGAACGGCAAAAGCTTTGCCGTAGATTTTATTAGAAGAGGCAAAAAAAAAATATTTAAAAAAGATTACAACTCGGAACCAAATGTCACATTTGACACTACTAAATAAAAGCTCGGAAGAAAAGTAAAGATATATACTAAAAGCTCGGAAGAAAAGAGCAATATAAAGATATATATGCATTAATGCATATATGGAGGCTGATTATAGACATGAAAAAGGCTGTGGTAAGCAATAGAACCTTGAAGTCAAACTTTCTGCGAGATAACTGGACGGGATTCTGGAAATAAAATTGGTCAAGCACTGCCAGTCATTTTTAAAATGAACACGAGACAACAATCTATTTTATTTGACGAAGTACTTACCAGCTATTGAGATTCTCTCGGGTCATGTCAAGGCCTTGTTCAAATAAGTATAAGATTACTTGGAAATCTTTACATTTGGAAATGTACGAATATTTTTTCGAAATAAAAATATTATTGTAGCTGAAAATGATGTTTCGGTCCGATTCTTTATATTTGGAACTGTAAGAAAATTAGCTATAGGCAGGCTAATACCGTGCTTTCCAAATACCAAGATATTTTCCCAATAACTTATTATTTGGTTATTAATTTGCCAATCTAAGCACTCAATGCTGGAATCACCCAATACTTTCAGTCACATTGCACTCGATGCTCACAATAAGGCGATGTAGTGTAGCAGCCTTTTAATATTCAAATGCAATGTCGATGCGAAAACGCCTTCCTTTTTGCGGGGCAGAATGTTCTCGAGCCTTTAATTACTTTAAGGTTTATCCAACACTTTCATGGTCATCTAAATGAACCTTTAGGAAGATTCATCCAGTGAACCTTTAGCAAGTACTCCTACGATAATATTCATCCAGGCATCCAGCACCTGCTGATTCAGTTGGCTTGTCTACAAAATATCTTGGGACATGGAGTGATCAAACCATCCTTGTGGTCAGGGAGGATTCATTTTCATTTGGTTTTCCGTTTTTTTCACACTGATTTTCATTCGGTTTTGGATTCACGAACGCGCCGTGCCGCGCGTGGAAGTTTGGTCACCACTGTCCTGACCACATGAACGAAATGGGAAATCAGCTCGATCTGCCGATCTGGGAGTGATCCAGCCAAGGCAATCACCCTCCCTTGAGACCGAAGTCAGAAGAAACCAAGGAGGCGCGCATGATCAGTATCTGACTGCCTGTTTTGTTCGCTTTCTTTTCAGAGTCTCAACAGCAGCGACTCTCCACAGCACCGAAGAGCTCATCGCCCGCGACTCCTCCCACCCACCCAACTGCCCAAGAGCTCACCTCCCCCGTCCTCTCGCACCTTATCTTACTCGTTTAAATACCCGCGCTTTCTTCTCGGGGGGAGAGAGAAAGCGCAGACGACCGAGAGAGAGAGAGAGAGAGAGAGAGGGAGCGGGATGGCTCTGCTGCAGTGCCAGAGACTGCCCGGCATTGGCTGCAGCAGCATCGCCTTGGGCGCACGAGCGAGGGTGCAGCAATGTCTAGCAGCGGCGTCACACGCGCCAAAGCTTCTGCCTCTTCCCCTCCTGCGCGCCAATGGCGGCCGTTCCCCTGCCTCCGTTAAGGCTGGCAATGCGATGGGCTTGAGCCTGCGGAGACGAAGGGACCTGCGCGTTGTCGTCGCCGAGGCGGCGGCGGCCAAGGTCACCCAGCTGTCGCCTGCCGCTGGTGGCGTCAGCATCAGCGACGTGCTCTGGCCTTCCGCCGGTGAGTCCCAAACTGGCAAACTCTGCCGAGATTTTGGCCATGGCCGGTGCCTCTCATTCGTTTTCCCTTTTTTGGAAATTTCGGAGGTGTGCGTATTTTATTTCCACTCCTCGATGCGATCTGCTGACTGGGAACTTTGCTTTGCTTTGGTGGCTCCCCTTTGTCTGAACCTCTCAGCAGCCGAGCTGCCAGATGATGACAACTAGTTATTGCATATTTATCCCAGAAAAGAAGCGTTTCTTCCATACTGGCGAATTATCCTGGTGATTTTTAATAAGAAAGTTTACAGAAGAGAAGATCTCCAGTTTGATGTTTTTTTTTTCTTCTGCGATGCTGATTTCGTGCAGGAGCATTCTTGGCCATGGCAGTGCTGGGAAAATTGGACCAGGTAGTGGCGTTAAAGGGAGTCTCCTTGACGATTGCGCCCCTTGGAGCCGTCTGCTGCGTGCTTTTCAGCGCTCCAAGCTCGCCTGCAGCCAAGGTTCATGGTCAACATACATTTTAAATACAGCCAGACAATATTTTATTTTGTGACACTACTTAACCTAGGACGCAAATGTTCGTCTTGGGGGACCAATGATAACACTTGAATGTTACAAAGATATTATGTTCAAAATCATTTTAGCTGTCTCTCCGTATTTTTCCTTTGAAAAAAATTATACTACCCTTTTTCGAAGATTTGGTGATGGATACAGGACATAAATTAGCACCAAGACACTTCTCTGACATTTTTTTAATTCATGAAATTATCCTTCAGAATCCTAATTAACTAAAAAAAAATTAGAACTACTTACAGTTCCTTCTTCCATTTTGAGATGATTCAAGATTTCAGAAACTTACACCACTCTCACAAAATCAAAAGCTCCTGAAATTCATCTATGATAATCAACACTAACATTTCAATTTAATAGCGAGTTGCAACGGTACAAACGTTGTACCTACTCTTATGACAAACCAACAGTTCCTGTGCTTCTACTAAGTTACTAACACAGGTGTTAAAACTTTGCAGAAATACAATATGTTTGTTGCCCAGATTGGTTGTGCCGCAATCGGCGTATTAGCCCTTTCATTGTTTGGGCCTGGGTGGTTAGCAAGAGGTGCAGCTCTTTCTGCCAGCATAGCATTCATGACCATCACAGGTGCCTCACACCCTCCAGGTAAAATTCCCATGAGAATTATGCAGTCTGGTTGTGTTGCCCAACTGTTTGTATCCTAACTGTTTCGTGAGCTCTTCTTTTTAACTGCTTTCATATCTGGATTCTTGCAGCTGCAAGCTTGCCCCTTTTATTTATTGACGGCCCAAAATTTCACAATTTGCAACTTTGGTATGCACTTTTTCCTGGAGCAGCAGGCTGTGCCGTCCTTTGTTTGATCGTAAGTAAACTGGACCTTACAGCTTCCTGAATGAACAGAAAGCTCAGTGCATAACAACAATAGAACACTGATCCTATGCCACAATTTTTGCAGCAAGAGGTGGTGGTTTACCTAAAGAAGAACTTCAAGTTTTGAATCAAGCAGTGTGACTTGATGGCTTCTCGTGGCAGTGATTCCATTGATTATTAAATCATGGGCTTCTCGTGCCAGTGGTTCCATTAATTACATAACCTGCAGCTGCACGAAGATGAGAAAATGCAGGTGCACTGTCACTTGGTTAAAGAAAGAAGGCTTTCCTCGGGTATTTTGTACTGATCAAAGTGCAGGGATAGTAGCGTCAAGTACATACCAATCTCTCATTGAATGAAGTCTGACAACTGTACACAATGAATTAATGACTTTTTTCTGGTAGCATCAGTATGTAATGTAATTGTGCATATTTAAAATAATCAGGAATACTTCATGATAACCTCTGGCTATCTGAAGGGAGATCAAAACATCTGTCCTAGAATAGAGTTGCAGTTGCATGGAAAGTACACACACACACTGAAGAATCTTTGAAAAACTTACACCTAGGGATGTGCCAACAAACTATGAATCACACTGCACTGGTCCAATACTCGCCCGACTACCTTATAAACATTGCTAAGCAGGCCTTTAGCGACTCAAGAAAAAGCTACCTAGCTACCTGTGCCATTATACATCCCCGCCATCACCTCGGCTGTTAAAGAACCTTTTGGAAGTCAAATTCCCATAGATTCTTGAAAATATAGAAAGGCATTTGCTCCTAATATGGTAATGTGCCTGTGTGTTACGACTAATGGCTACTCCTGAGAATTTAGACATATCAATTGCCCAAGCTGGTTTTACATACTCCACTGTGCTTACCGAGCTTACGTTTGCAAACAAGAAATTTAGGAGAACATCCTCACAGTTAAAGAAACTATCAACAATCTTCCTTCCAACCTCAGCCTCTTTGCTCCAATACCTCTTAAAGGCCAGCCCATGATCCATAAATGCTGCTCCTGTTAGTATGATGTTATAACCTCCTTGTTGCCGAGCAAACCCCTCATTACGGTATCGCAGAGGCCTGCCCTCAGCAAGGCGTGGATAGTAACCGACAATCCTATCTGGGTGCTCCCTCCAAACCTTGAATCCACGCTCTAAGTCATCACATGTCATCATGATATCATCATCAAGCTCCATAACAGCCCTTGTCTTAATTTCTTTGTCTACGTTGAATCTGTTGTTCAGTGTATTCTTATTTTCAACTCTGATCCTAACAGGCACCATCGACTTCAATTCACCTTGCGATGGGGGCCGACCTTTGTTCCAGACTACTACAATCTCCCTCACTGATGCACATTTGGAGTAGTGCTCCACAAACATCTTCAGATTCCAAATTCGGGCATCATATGTCATGGTCAATAATGTGAATTGTGAGTACCAGCCATTAACAGGATAAGGCTCTTCTGCACCATTGCCACTGAAGATGTAGTGAGTCCCAAAACAGGTTAGGACTACTAATATCAATATCGTTACGGCTATGCAAACTCTGCCTTTCCAAGTTCTGTAATTAATTCTTCCACCAATAAGAGATCCCAATTTGTGAACATTGCAGATAAGCGAACTAAACTTATGGCATAGAATGGCCTGCTTATCTGTCTTGAAGATGTCGCTCCGTTTCTCAGTATGTGGTAAATACCATCTGAGTGGTAAGATGCACTTGATTGCACCAATAAGCGCACCAAGAAGCAGAATTAAAATGGATGCAACACCATAAAACATATAGCCTATAGTTAGGCGATGAACCGAGTCACCCGCGGGCACTCTATCTCCATCCATTACCCCAATCCAAAGCTGACCTAATGGAAGCTGCTGGATATCAAGGTGATGAGACCTTTCACCATTCCATGCATATCGGCCCTTCATGGCTTTTTCAATGGAAAACGGTACCACAACCTCCTCGTATCGATTTGCTGCCAGGACTTCAACTTTGAACACTTGGATGCTATAGTTAGACCCATCACTAGAGTCTTTGCCTATGCGATAAAGTTTTCCGTTGTAAATGAATGGCCTGCCTCCATTTCTGGTTCTCAGTGTTTTGTCATTATTATGAACTGAATTCTGCTTGTGCGGGTTCCATGGACCAAGAGGAGAGCTGCTGTACCAAATACAGAGTTCTCCTCTCTGCTTTGAGCCATAAGAACTTATATCCGATCCAAGAAGCCAATAGTAACCCTGGAAATTTACGATGACTGAATCTACAAGTGGCCTCTCCAGAAGGACCTTTTCTAGTTTCCACTTAAGGGGGAAATCCACGGCATAATACAACTGAAGGTTCCCTTTTTTGCTGCTTTCAGGCATCATGTAAGTCTGTAAGGTAAGACAAAAAGAAAATGAAGAAAGACGCAAGAAGAATGAGAACACGCGTCCCGGATCAATAATGAAAAATATTCACTGACACGTTAAGTATTTACCTTGTTTTCGTAGCTAAACACATACGGATAAGAAAGGTGCCACTCCTCATCCAACACTACACCCAGCTGCTGCCATGTTGCGCCAGCATCCTTGCTAATGGCAGCAGCAATGTCGCCTTGTGATGTAACAGGATTTTTCGTCTCGAAAAACATATAAATGGCATCACCCTAAAGACATCATTTTTTTTGCATGTTTTAAGAGTCAGCAGAAACTGCAAACTGCAATTTTGAAAACTACGACAGAGCATCAAAATGTGACATTGTGGTGAGTATTCACGAATTCAACCCTTCACGAAATTGATGCGAGGTGTACATCGTTGGTGTATTTGTCCCGTATCTCATTTGTAACCTCCCTTACTGAAGTGTAAGGCTAGGAAAGCCAGCAAAGCTCCAAACCTGGATAAAGAGAAAGGGGTTGGCGACGAAGCTGCTGGGAAATCCAGCCTCCGTCACGTCAGCGCACGTCACCACTGGGTTCGCCACCGGCTGCGTCGCTCCATCGCCACCGGAGATCCCCCACTGCGGTCACAAAAAGCAAGTTAAACAGCACACCACAAGGAGAGGGAGAAGGGGGATTAACTCGGGCTGCTGGTTACGTGTTCGATGGGTTTGAGGGAGAAGGGAGAGTCCCCGAGGAATATTCCGGCGGACCATGAGCCCTCGGCGTCGGGGTGGCACCGACGGGTGGCCGGAGGGTGCGGAAAGCGGCGGAAGGCGGCGCGGGAGTAGGCGAGCGCTGCGATGACGAGGAACGCCAGCGTCGCGGCGAGATAGGCGGCCGCGGAGAGCGCTGGAGGCTGGCGGCGGCGATGCGCCCCCACCGCCGACGGCGGCTGCGGGGGTGACGGCGGCATGGGCGGTTAGAGAAGGGAGATCGCCACGTGCCGACGTGCGCCTCTGCCTCTATCCGGTAGCGTACGCTAAAATATATAATCTTTTATCGAAAAGATTAAGCAACAAAATAAATACTAGGAGCATCTGTGTGCACAACACCATTACTCCATTAGATGGGAGAGTTCCTTGTAATTAAAGTATTTAGTGTAAATACCTACTAGCTGGTTCCTGGGCCACTAAAATTTAACTCCGGACCCATCACTTGGTTCTTTATAATATGTTCCTTACAATTTTTTTTTGAAATATTGTTCCTTATTATTTTGAACCATCGGATCTTGGATAATCAATGATTTTTATTATTTCCAAGCACAGTAAAATTTCTCTTACTAGAAATGTCAATCTCTCTGTTAAACAGTATGACAAATAAAATATATTGATGACGATATAATATACCTAATTCTTGTAATATGTACGACAAGGATTTCTGAATTTCGTCTCGAATATAATGTTGCACTGTCGTCTAGTATCATATTCAATCTCAATGTTTCAATCTTGTTGTACAAAATTTTATTCATCTTTAAATTATACATATAGATATTGCATCACCTATCCATATATATTTTGGTAAAGAAAAATTTGCATATTTTTTGCACTTGATACGCTCTCGGTCCTTATAATTCTGGTGTTGCATTGGGACTTTTTACAACAAAAATTCTTACTCCCTACGTTTTAACAGTAAGTTATTAGCAATGTGTAATTCTATCACATCCCAGTTTAATGGATCTGCATAGCAGAGGCCAATCTTGTACGGTTGTACCACAAACTCTGACCTGACTTGTTACTTATCCCCCCGGGCTATTTATTTGATGGAGCTGTATCAGGCTATCACTCGATTTGCTCCATATTTTGGGTCATGTGTTTTGTGATGGTGCAACAAAAGCCATATCCACCAAATATACACCAAACCAAACATGTCTCATACCCTTTATTCCTCTACTCCACAACACCTAGGCACATTTTTTTTTAGAGAGCAAGACCTCCATGGTCCTGCACAGCCTGCTAATCCCATGGCTACTTGACGAAACGAAACTACATTACAAACATCGGAGGCGAGCTTCCATGAGCAATAACACTAACGCAAAGTCGCAAACACAGCCGAAGAGCAAACAAACACACAATGCAACTACGAGAACACAACAACACAGATGACACGGCCCATGGTCTCCTATCCATGGAGACAGACGGGCCGTCAGATGTTTCGGTGCAGCGCCGCCGCCGCGCCTCCTTCGCCAGCTTCCTCGGTGATAGTGCTCTCATCATCTTCTTCCATCTCCCCATCTTCTTCGGCAAGATCCAACTCCCCATGGCCGTCGCCTACACACAGCTCTTTGGGCCGCTTCAAAAGGTCGACGACGGACAACGCCTGCGCCCCATTGTAGATGCCAATCTTCTCTAGTGCCTTAGCTCCAGCACTTTCTCCTTCCCACGCACCAGTCACCTCCCATCGCCACACGAGGTACGACAGGTCCACCCAGTGCGGCACGAGCTCTGCCTGCTCCTTGGTGACGAAGCTCTCGCTCTCCCATCTCTGTCCGAATGCCTCGCGGATCGCCTTCCACAGCAGCGCCTCCGACGTCATGGCCATGAGCCTGACCAGCGCCGCCGCCGCCGCCGTGCCCGGGCGGGAGAGCTCTTGGATCGCCTGCAACGCCGACGATCTCCCGAGAGGCACCATGGGGAGGTTCCGGTGGCCGCCGATGAGGTGGTCGTAGGAGGCGTTGAAGGGGAGCGTGGTGGAGTTGGGGAACATGAACTCGAACCCCGGGAAGGCGTGCCAGAGTCCGGCGGCGTCGGCGTAGGCGAGCACGCCGGCGTCGGCGTCGGAGAGCGCCAGCGTGACGCGGTCCTCGTCGGAGCAGCCGGAGAGGTGGAGCTTTATGGTCCTCGCCGGCGGACTCCTCTCCTCGGCGTCGGCGTCCTTGTCCGACAGGAACCTGTGGCCCCCGAACTCGTATCTCGGCATGGCGTCGCCCATGGTGCGGTGGAGCGCGTCGAAGAGCTCCGTGTGCGGCTGGACGCACAGGTTGGAGGCCAGGTGGACGTCGCTGGCTACGTACCCCGCCTCGGCGAGGGACGCCGCGGATGCGGCTGCCGCTAGCAGCAGCACGAGCAGGGCAGCCGCCATGCCCCTGCTGCTGGGACGGGGAAGGAGAGGGAACGGGTGATTTTGATTTTTTAGTTACGTTGAGTGGTAGGAGTGGAGGCTAATAACATGATGTGTGTATATGTAACTCATATCAACTAGTAGGACAGCCACAAGGACGATAAAATGCACAGGCATGATTTGACCGTGAATGGCGACTCCAAGAGAAAAAAAGTGATTTTACTGTCAAGGGTACCATGCTAAGTCAGTTTCCTGCATGCCGTGTGGTCAAAGATGATCTACTATGTACCGACGGCATGTATGTGAGCATTGCTGCAGGCTCCCCCAGCATTATTGGTGTGGCCATCAGACCAGTGATTGCTTTTAGCAGCACCCATCACGCAGTATACGAGTAATTTGCTATTTTTTTTGAAATTTTTAATTTGCTATTTTGCACTCTGCAGAGTCCATTCCAAGATGCTCTGCACAACGCACCTGCCCTTTCCCAACTGAAAAGCACTGCACATCAGGCCGAGCATGCAAGATGCTCTGTCCGTTCCCAACTGAAGATGAGGAGGACGGTCAACTCACACGGGCGTCATTGCTGCGGCCTGTCGATGCCGGAATCAACTTCTATGGTGTGATTGCTTCCTGTGGTTTGCTTAGAGGTCCAAATAAAGCAGGGCATCATTTGCGTGTTTCATTGACACACATAATATTTGAGGAGAAACATTTGGATTTCGTTTAGTATATAGGAAGGACTGACACCTGGTAGGACCATCAGCACAAGAACAAAATTTCCGAGCATGATCAAAATACAATAGCCTTTGTCAAACGCTGACATGAATTTTCAATATCAATAGTGAAATGTACCTACAAGAAAATGATATATGATGCATGCAGATCGGTTATATTGCCTTATGTTTCCAAGTTCTTAAACCTTGTAGTAATTGTACCCAGGTCCTGGAGTCTGGAGCAGTCAGGCACGCAGGTATTATCTCAACGGTCGACTACAAGTACATATGGTGGCAGCACTGTCCCCACAGTTGGACGAGAAAAAAATGCATGCTTGGTCCAGCCTTCGGGATCATGACACAGTTCAAGATGCTCGGCAACAGGCCAACAGTGCAACTGTCCTTTCCCAACCGAAGAGCACAACGGGGATCATGACACAGTTGAAGATGCTCAGCAACAGACCAACAGTGCAACTGCCCTTTCCCAACCGAAGAGCACAACGCCAGGTCGAAGAGGACAACGCCAGGTCACGCGGGCGCCACTGCTCCGGATGGCGGGAATCAACTGCTTCTCATGCGCCTTGCCTCCGCAACCGCATGCGTTGGTTAGATCAGCATCAGCCCGTGTCCGTGGGCAGTTTGTTTATAGAGTGATTGCTTCCAGTGGTTTGGTTTAAGGTTCAGGTAGGGCATCGTTTGAAGTATGTTATTGGCGCACAAAATATTATAAGAGAAACATTTGGATTCCAGTATGGCAAAGAACGACACCACTTTAGGAGGTGTAAGCTAACGATCCATGTGTCTGGGACAGAAACATGGGCACAAGAACGAAATTTCCAAGTATGATAAACATACAATGATACAAAAGACCTTTTTTAAGGGAAAAATACAAAAGACTCTGTCAGACGCGCGCTTACATGAATTTTCAATATCAATAATGTACCAACAAGAAAATCATCTATGATGTGGATCTATCATTTTGCCTCGCGTTTCCAAGTACCCTGAGGCTGGAGTAGTCAGGCACGCAGGTATTGTGTCAGCGGTGAACTACAAGTACATATGGTAGCAAACTGACCAATTGTCCCCACGGTTGCACGAGAAAATGCTTGGACGCTTGGTCCAGCCTTCAGGATCATGGCTGACTCAAGAATCATATGCATCTCCATCACTGGATGTGCAAATGTTATCAAAATTGCTTCATTTACAGTTCTAATAGTAGTTCTAACTGCTACGAAACAGATGTTACATGGTTCACAATATCTTCCTAGCCTTAAGGTATGAGTACATGAGTAAAAATCCAGCTAGCGCTCCAACTACTATTCCACCAGTCGTCGCCCAAAATGCCCACTGCTCGAAAACAAACGAATTGTCAACGACTGGAGAGGCATGCTGTATTGACTATGGCTAGGAACATGGCACAGAAGCAGAAAAAAGATCAGGAATGCAGGGTTATACCGCGTTGTTCTCGAGGTATGATTTAAGATTCATGCCAAATATTCCTACAAAAAGAAATACCAGGTCATTACTCTAAGAATTGTGCAGCAAATAGTTTTGAAAAATAACCTGAGATTAAACATAATTTACAAAAGCAACAAAACTTAAGATTCATATACCTGCAACTAATGCTCCTACTGCAATGCAAAATGTTCCCACTTGAAGAAGCAACTCCACTCTACTTACTTCAAGTCGCCGGGAACTGCAAGATTTCCAAAGAAATGGTAAGCAACGTTGCTCCATCCATTTCTCATGACCGAATTAGGAGGATTCAGAAAAGAAGCATGAATCAGAAGAAAGAGTTGAGTAGCAGAAAGTGACATGCAATATTTCTGTCTTGACTCTTGAGGTATTTAGATAACAAGTTAGCCCTATTTTGAGTGACTTCTTTGTATTATATATTCATACTAATTGAAGTTGACAAGAAGATGCTGTAATATACAAACTTGGCCAACTTCAATTCAGAAAAAGAAATAAGGAGAACAAATTGTTTTTGGTGCCCTGGTTGAAGCAGTAAATATACTAACTTGTTGGCCATGTGGCAGATGCTGGTTTATTTATGTTCAAAGTTGTTACATCTTCTGATTCTTATTGTATATTTATTTCAAATATTCAACTCTATAGGGGAGCAAAAAAATTGCAGTAGTGCATTAGTGAAAGAGAGAACAGACAATGTTTCTTAGAGCTGTGGTGGTGAGAAGGAACAGACCTTAAGTTCACAGAAATTGAGTCTTCCATTTCTCTTGCAGAATCCAGTAGTCTCTCCGCTTGACCATGGCATGATTCACATCTGACAGAATGCATAGTGAAATGACAACGGTGGCCAGCAAGAGAAAACAAGTAACAAAAAAAAAACATAGTGTTTAATGAGATTATGAGAATGAGAGGAATACCGCTGAAGATAATTTTCCAGTAGCATTTCAATTTCTTCCTCTTCCTCTGTTAAAGCCAAAAAAGTTACACATAAATCAAGTATAATCACAAGGTTGCTTCCAACAGATAGTAGATCAAAGGTCATAAAAGGAAACTTCATTTCTCTAGGAAAAATCTCACCCAATCCACAAAAGACTAAAGAAACTTCCAATTGGATAAAACTATAATAAACTCCTTTTTTTCTCAAGTTGCCTCCTTCCTTTTTGCAAAATATATTTTTAATAAACCATTAAATAGTACTTGTACTTTGACATCTAAAACCTCATCCATATGTCTTAAGTAATGTATAAATACTTATGTCTGCTACTATAAGATTTCTTCCAGGTAAGTAAGTAGATAGAATTACATAGACTAATCTAGTAAGTAAGTAGATAGAATTACACAGATTAAGTATCCGGCTAAAGATGCAAGCTTCAGCGAGATGAACACAAGTCAAGAATCGTAGACTTCATAATTATGCAAAGTCATAATGATATATTACAGCTGTACCTTCAGCAATCTGCTTATCTAAAGGAACAGAGCACTCCATGGCATCACTTAATCTATCAAGTGTGCAATTTCTCCCCATTATGCATATTCGACGGATTTCATGAGGATCGTTTAGGAGGTCAATGAGCATTTGTTTCAGATCACCTGCTCGTGAACCCAGCTCAACCTTGATAGATGGATACATGCATACATCAAATCAAAATCAAACATGACAAAATATTGTAGAAAGTGGCTCGAAAATAAAGTTTTTATAGTTTATACCAATGCTTGTTTACTTAGGCGAAGCTGCTCCAAAACATCAGCGGTCAATCGATTTGGTAGAACTTCAAGCAATGCAGCCACCTGAGGTGCAAGCCCAAAGAAACGATTGAACATCAA
Organism: Digitaria exilis; assembly: GCA_015342445.1. NCBI lineage: Eukaryota > Viridiplantae > Streptophyta > Magnoliopsida > Poales > Poaceae > Digitaria > Digitaria exilis. The sequence continues at coordinate 1,417,849 of JACEFO010001597.1, forward strand.
AGTTTTCAGAGCTTGAGAAATATATGGCTGAACACAAACGCAAAAAGATATGGTATCATAGAAACCACAAATATATGAGGAGCAACTCATACACATCATTTCACAATGAAATGAAAGAAAAAAAAACTACAGTATAACCTATTTAATCCCACTATACCTAGATCAGAACATGAAAATGCAGAGTTAATTTGGTAGGGCTCTTACCTACTGAATCTCAAGAAAATGGTGCAGAGTCAAGAGGTGACGATAAACTAATGAATTAAGTTTCTGAGTGCTGCAATGAGCATTTGGCACAGCATGTCCCGTCTCAGGTCTGCTAGAGATCGAGAGAAAATTCTCAGATCTAGAATTAGTCACTTACTAGACCAAAATGGGAATAAATAATCTCTTATTTTGTGAATTGGTTGATGCTTCTGCATGTCAGGAGCTCTGATCAATTTAGATGGGAAATGTGTTACGGGAAAGAGAGGGACTACAAATTTGCAGTTCGGCTTCTGAAGGGCATAAAAAGGATGGAAAACTAGTGAAAGCATTCCTGTTTGAATGTCATTGTATGTACTGTTGCGAAAATTTGCAAAAAAAATTAAAAAACAGACATCTTTGTATACAATAGCAGGAGTCAAGGGGATAAAGACTTCTATGGTACTCACACTAGGCTCAATTTTCATTAGTCTCTGCTCCAATCTTAGTATTTTAGAAAGAAGTGCAGCTTCAACAACCTGATTGCAAGGAAATTACAACGAAAGATTAGTTTATATTTCGTATTGGGCATATGAACAGTTTCAATCTCCATGAAAGTGCAAGCATATCACATTTTTTTATGCAGACGAAATACAATAAATGTCATGCTGCCAATATTTTAAATATAATTAAATGCAATATTAATATGATCAACAAAAATAGTATGCAACCACTAATTAGTGTATATGGATGGTGGTTTCACGATTTTCAATATTTTACAAATTAGTTTAGCCACTGGAAAATATTGCCTGAATAAATAACTTGGGTGTTGATGCAGAGATATTTAACTTTCACAAGAAGGACTACTTGATGTCCTACTTTGTTGTTAAAAGTACAATTGAGATTGAGATATAAACATAAATACGCAGCCATTGTTATCAATCCCTGAATTCTATATGTAACTTATATCACGGCTACTTTGAACTGCAAATATGGATCATTGACCATATCCATTACCTCAAGCTGAAAGGGCATTGCAGGCCCACCATTGATGTTTCTTGGATTTAACCTAGGCAGTAATAACTCTAGAAAGACCTTCCCTCCTCGACTAGTCCAATTACCCAAAAAAAATGATCATTTTGTAAGACAATTGAGTAAGCTCATGACAAGGAGGTAACTTGTTAATCTTAAAGGTGAAAACTGACCTGTTATAATTGAATATAAGAACACGCTCATACATAGCGATTGCTCGCAAGGATCCAAGATTGATTAAAATAGCTTGTTCACGTACCTAAGATAAATGAAGAGACATGTTTGTTCATGCTATAGAAAGGACAGTGTTCAAGAACCATATAAATGACAGTTCAAGACTTCAAGGAGAGAACGGAAACAACACGGATATACAACAAAGGACATCACAACTCAAATGCATTAATACATAACTTTACAGAATTGAAGTGAAACATTCTAGAAGTAAATGCACAGTAAATGTTTTAGTATTTAACTCAATCTGCCATGAAACGTTTTCTAGAACAGTCAGCGAAACAGAATGAGAGATGAAGAGTATGGCATTGCCCTTTTCTCAATGGCAAGTATTTGTGCACTCCATGATCTACTACAAAAGGTGAAGACAAAACAACCACATTGTCTTTCTATACTGTACCATGGTAGATTGATCATCAGTACAACTGAGAAATGTAGAATAGCATAAACAAAAGAAAGTTGTGTATTGAATGCATCCTATTACCAGCAGGGAAGGCATTGAATTCATCAACCATAGTGAAGGGTCAACGCTTCGAGTATCTCGTAACCGGAGGCCTAGCAGGACAAATGATGGAAATCAGAAGAAATACTTTGCACGTGCTTGGAAATCACAAGATAGACAGCAAATTAGCGAACTGAGCATTTTAAAGGTAAAGTAGTAGAAATTGAAGTTGCTGTATGTGCAGACAGTGCTTGAGAAACACATTACTTCTACATACCACTAGATTTCAGTAGTTGCCGCCGGCTTATTTTCTTGGTGGATATCCTCCCACTAGATCTCACTTCTATCACCTGGGTAAAGTTCAATTTCGATACACAAAGGTTAATGACTGGGTATTTTGCAGGGTTGTGAATCCCAGAATCTGTGCATATCAATTCAACATAAAAACAACCTACAATTACATAAAAATGGCACGGATCAAACATGACCACAACTGATATTAACAAAAGGAAAATGAAACCACATATGCTTGTTTAGATTGGGATACGCAGTGCCAAGATTAGGGATGCTGACTGGCAAGCAACAATGCAATATGAAACAACATGTGAACAACTCTTAGTAAGAAGGCTTAGCTTGCAGGCCGCATACCTCATACACCGGCTCCCTGACGCCAAGCGAGATGTAATCGGCGGAGAAGCTCCCCGACCCCCTGGCCGCCTCCTCCCTCGTCACGCCACCATCCCCACTTCCCCCTTCCTCCCCACCTTCCTTCCTCACCTCAACCTCCTCTTCCTCCTCTTCCAACACCTCCTCCTTGGTCACGGCCCGCCCATCCTTCCCCTCCGCGGCCCGCGGCGGCGCCAAAAGCGGAAGCGGCAGGATCCCTCCCTTCCTCACGCTCGAGAGCGCTGGAGGCAGCCTCGGCAGGCGGTAGCGCAGCCATGCTCCGGCGCCGGGCGGCTGCAGGAGCGGCAGCGAGAGGAGGAGCAGGCCAGCCTGCGACGACGCGGACAGCGGCACGGACGCCATGGCGGGCGCATCAATCGCCGGATCGCGCGCAGTGAAGGCTCCCCTCGATGCTTTACAGCTTTTGGCAATGGCTATTTTTCGGCTCCAAGGCGACGGAGCGAGCGAAGCCGGAAGACGCTATCCGGACCACCAGTGGCTGAGCTCGTGGCTAGGCGGGCACCTCCCGGGGGCAATCCGGGCCGTTCCATTACCGATCAACGGCCACGGATCTGTCTTCACGTGCGTTGGCCCTTTGCGCGCGCGAGCGACAAGTGCTTGGACGAGAGTACCTGGGGCAAAGGCCCCATTTTCATTACCAAGATCGTCACTTATTGTGCATTTTCATAGACAACAGCGCAATGTAATTCTTGCATGAGATAAAACCATGAGGCTATCCCCAACCCATCTACTAGGATGGTGTCTATAGAATTAAATAGTCAGCCACATAAGCAATTTGGTGATGTGGCAAGGGAATTAAAGAGGGGGAGAAGGACATGGTGTCTTGCATGAGAAACCATGTCTACACAAGAACCAAGAAATAAAACTTAATGATAGAGAGATGAAAGGAGAGAACATATGTGATTGGGTGGTAGTTTACTTTTATGAAACTATGCATTGGGAAGGTAGTTTCTATAGGTAGTGTCCATATGACATGGATGTATAGAAACTAGTTGATGATGTCTTGGGTTGGAAATAGCCTAACATTCTCAATGTAAATTTTATTGTGTTTCAGGGACCTAGAAAGCCAGCTGAGTTTCATGCTGAAAACTCTCATTTACTTCTTCTTCACAATTACTATGCCATGTCACTCCAATTAGGACTAAGGACGGCGGCGAGCTTTGCCATTATTGCAAAATGCAAATGATGTTCCTGTTCGGGCTGCACGTAGCTTCCTGTGAGTAGCGAATAGAACCAGCGTCGTCTGGAATTGAAACCTTGGATTTGAATTCATGCACATATTTTTTCTGTATGAGTGGTCTTAAACCTTGCGATCTCAATCTGGATGAACAAGCATTGCAGTGGTATCGGAGACGGGATCATGCAACGCCTTGGGCACTAAACAAGTAAGTATAGAAGTTCAATTGGACATAGAGCTGCACCAGAAGATATACAGATCCTTTTAGCAATTGACTGGCTCCCAAATATTTCTTAGGTGGCCCTGAAAACAAATGGTTCACACATGACCATGGATACTGAACATTTCGTACTAGAGGAAAGAGAAGCCAGCTGCTCCCGAGAAAGGGCCACAAGAAATGGTTTAGCAATACTTCTAAAAGACTAAAGGCCTACAACTATAACTAACAGCGATTAAAAGTCAAATGCTTATGTGGCGTGGGATTAGCAGCCGCGAATGGTGCGTAGAATATGTTGTACGCCTCAGCTACTTCCAAGTACCACATAGCCTCGCGGTCTGGCTGGGCAGAGAGGTCAACAACCTTATGCACCTGCACCAATCAAGTTCATTGATCATTATTCACCGATTAAAAATGATGCACCTCTTTATAGATAAAGATTATATAGAAATCTAAAGTTAAGTTGGTAATTTCCTCATGAGACCCACGGAACACTTGATTAGTCGATCTAAATAAGCATTGGAAACATTTCATGTCAAGATAGAACAAAATGAGAATTGCTTACAGGTACTTTATTTTCTTTTTTTGTTTACTGAAAAGATTGAAGGAAATTATTATAAACATGCTTAACCAAATGTCTTAACAAATACGACATGCTATATGAAGATTTATGAAAGGAAAACCAACAACACCCTGAATGTAGTCAAGTTAGATGCTAATGTCTGCCTCTGAATCGACTGATAAACTTTTACTCAGCACTCGCATGTCTACTAACAACTTTTATTGGAGATAGATGCTTGATCCAAGGATTAACTTTCATTTAAGCATAAATCAGGTGGGGGAACTCCCCCCTCCATTGACAAAAAAAAAAAAACAAAACTCCCAGTTAATCATCAGATAGGCATGACAAGGCACTAAGGCAGGCGTTTGCTGAATCAAATGTTTTGCATCATTCAAAATGAAAACTGCAATTGCATTAAACAACAAATATGTCACAAACAGAGAACCTCCAAAGCTCCAACATGAGTAAATGGTTCGAAAGAAGTCATGCAACATGCAAGAAAGCAGGAACAGAGATGAGGAAGTGAGACCGAACCTTGATAGCTGGATAATTGTCCTTACACCCTGTTGCAATGTATGCCCCAATGACCATTACATACATACCTACAGCACAAGTTGGGCCATCAACCAGATTAAATAAAACAATCCAGGAAGCAACATAACAAATATTGAACGCATGTATTTGATAAAAAACAAGTGTCATACACAAATGAAGTAACAACTCTGTAAACATTCACTCTTAAAGAATAATTAAGAAAATAATGCATAGAGTATGGAACCTTGTTGTCATGTGTGCGGGGCATTTGTGTGGCTGATATACAGTCAAACATGACACACCACTGCGTTTCAGTTCCACAAATTTGCTAAACAAACTGATTTCAAGTCATGGAAAGTTAGTTGTACAGATAATATAATCTAAACAAACCATTCGCAAACTCTTCAGTTTATGTTATTGCGAAGTGATGGTGGCTGTTAAACGGGTCGGTCACTTTGCAGTTGTTCTAACCCCCTAGGTTTTACAGGATTGTTACAAGGCAACGTATTCTATGAGAACTTAATTCCCGTGATAACTATGAGAACTCAAATCTAGGCAGCATGATCTTCATACAAAGGGAGCGCATAGGAAGAGGTGGGAGGAGGGATTTGTAAAATCACCACCCTCTTAATTATACTTTTGTAAATCCCCCTCCACCTTCCCCTTGGATGAAGATCCTGCGCCCAGATTTGAGTTGTCATGGGAATTCAGTTCTCATGCCATGCGTTCCTTGTTACAAATAATAAGAAAAAACATATACTAAGAAGGCAAGATAAAAAAAATTGAATAAGCAAAGATTTAGAAACTGGCGTGCCTGCCCGCCACGGTCGGCCCTCGGCTTCTCTGGGCAAGACGAAGAGTTCGACGACGGAGGTGCCATCATCCAGCAAAAGACGCCCTTCGCCGGTTTCCTCGTACTTCACCGACAAGAGAACGCCCTGCCCTGCCGCTGCAAGTCGTCACGGCTCCGAGCAAGGAAATGGAAGGGATAGATGGGAAAGGAAGGAAGGGCGGCCTAATTTGGGGACCTGCAACCAGACGCGCTGGAAGCGGATGCCGAATAGCATGTGCGCGGTGGAGGAGCCTTCCGAGTGCGGCGCCTCGGTGGAGAAGGCGAGCTGGGAGCCATAGATCTTCATCGCCGCGAGGCTGTAGTCCATGGCGCCGCCGCCAAGGGCTTTGGGTTGTGGGGCCCGCGCCGTCAGGCCGTCTGGTTGGTTCTCTCGCGGCTGGGCGGCTGGCTGCGCGCTGGCACTATCTTCCTAAATGGGCTGGACCGCCGTGGCCGTGAAACTGGGCTGGACCATCTAAAAAGCCCATGAGTCTCTCATCGGAGGATGGGGATGGATGACGGGCTGAAAACGGAATCCGAGCCAGATGGTGGACCAAACCCCACACTTTCCGGTTCCGGGGTCGCCTTCTCTGCGGCGGCGCCCTGCAAGCTCGAAAGTTCCCAAAGCGTATTGCGGAGCTCCTCGCCTCCTGGGTCCCACCTCGCAGGCGAATCCTTGAGTTCGCTGACCACCGCCGCACGGCCGGCCACGCTACAATGTCGCCGGGAGCTCAGCAAGAGGATGTCCTTGGGGAGGGCGAATCGGCACAGGATGAAGTGCTCCAGCCACAGCAAGGACGGGGAGAAGCGGGGGAGCAGGATGACGGCGTCGAGGAGGAGGACGAGGCCCCTACGCACCTTCCGTTCGCGCCCGCTTCCGAGGTGCGTGCCCCTCGTTCCTCTCTTGCTCAGTCCTGCTTCTCTGCAGGCGAGGGTGTCGGCCCCGGGGGGTCTACTCCTCACGGGCATTCCGTCGAGTAGTTGGTGACTGCCGTGTGGGCGTGTGGCTATGGTGGAGCGGTGACAGCTTTTTTTTTAGCTGGCTGTTTAGAAAGATGTGTTTGGCTTTCTACCATTATACTGATGCTCGTTCTCCTTGTTGTGGTGATCTGCAGCTGCTTGATGACGCGACAACAGTTGATCCCAGCTACACTATCTCTCTTATACGGCAGCTACTACCCCAGGGTTCAAATGTGGAGAAAGAGTTCAGGTAAGCGTTGTGTTCACTTGTTAGAGTTATATGTGGTAGCAAAAAAAAAAAATTATTGTATTAAATTCCTTCTTATACCCAATAAAACAGTGCTAAGCAAGGTGCCCCAAAAGGGACGGGTGTGAATTCTGATAATGGGGATTCTGCGCAAATTGAGAATAAGGATCCATGGGAAGAGTGTGGTTGCATTCTGTGGGACCTTGCGGCTAGTAAACCTCAAGCAGAACTGATGGTATGTCATTGGTATCTTTCTACTATTATATGTTTGCTCTGTAGATTGTTTCATTTCCTCGAATGGAATACAAAGAATCACACCTTGTCCAATAGCTAGGCGCAACCTCAAAAGTTACCAATATTACTGTTGAAAGTTTTAGAACCATTGGCGAGGTGCGTCATACAATATTCTGCCATTGTAAGTAAGCTAAGTTGAATGGTTCTAAAATGAAGAGCCTATTCATCTAGCAATTTTGCTAATAATAATATCTGATTGTTAAAATCTCAGAAGAAAGCTTATTAGATGATGTTCCTTGATACATTAAAGTTGGTGGCTTATTTGTAATGTTTCTTGAATTTGTTGCATTTTCTTGTTACTATGAGGACACATGTTTTATATGCTTATGGTAAAGTGAATCTAGTGCTGCTAACAATCCAGATTCTAATTCTTGTAGATGAACAATCTTGTGCTCGAAGTGTTGTTGGCAAACCTCCATGTGACTCAATCTCCTAGAGTGAAGGTGGAATATAACCCCCCCCCCCCTCGTAAAAAAAAGGAAAAAAATAGTGGTCGCATCTTAAAATTTATTTTTTATTTGCTATCTTTGCAGGAAATCTGTATTGGCATCATGGGAAACCTAGCCTGCCATGAATCTCTAGTTAATGAAATCAGCATGCAAAATGGTTTGACTGCGACAGTTGTGGATCAGCTATTCCTAGATGACTCTGCTTGCCTTTCTGAAACATTCAGGTAAGGTTTTCATGAGTATGGTGTTGAGATTTACTAATTATGGTTATCATGTATGCTTCCTTAGTATCGTATTTACTAAAATAAATGTGGGCTGTTTTAATTAATACCCTTCTCCCTTATTGAGCCCTTCAAGGAACATTGTTCTAGCATCTAAGTGCAGTGCCAACATTGTTCTAGCACTTCAAGGAACAAAATTGTTCTGGCACATAACTTGTGAAAGAGATCTAGCATCTCAGTGCAGCCATTACTCTCATATCAATCTCCTAAGGAAATGATAGTAAAAGACAGTGAATGCAGAGATTGAAATTCCTGCCACAAGTTACTGGCCTTTTGTGCCCCTTTTCTCCTTGCTTACTTGTGCTTTTCCCCTTAGCTTTAATTGATGTTTTGTTGTTGTTCTTATGTAGCTCAAACAAGAGTTCCTCATTAAAAGTTTGTCATGCTATATTATATTTGATGTAATCTTTTTGCACAACAGATTTTTAGCTGCTGTTCTCCGTAGTGGCACATCTGTTTCTTGGGTTGAAGCTCTTTTACCTGATGAAATTCTTTCACGTGTTCTGTGGATAGTTGGAAACACACTGAATTCTACATTACTTGAGAAGGTACAATACTGAAATTCGTATATGTAGTCTGGCTCTGACTAATAAGCCTATTTACTCCTAAAAATGTTAGTAGAACGTTCATTTTACTTAAATATTTTTATATATGATACACTTGTAGTATTTTTCTTTATAATTTTTTTTTGAGGATCTATATGATTTAAATACCTTTTGGCTGTTAAAACTTAAAAGAACTTTCCAGTCCTCGCCCTCCACCACTTAGTTTGCAGGAGGTTAACACTTAACAGGTGGCCAATATATAGTATTTTATTGGCTATTCCATCCCTGTCAACAACCGATTGCTACAATCTGGTCTTCTTGATCATTCTTATAATGTGTTGGCATCCTAACCGAGTTAGAATTTCCCTCCACATAGGACTCCTATATTTATTTGTACTGGTAACTTCAGTAACATGTTCTGTACTTTCCATAATTACATTATGCTATACACTAGCATGGCTAAAGATTTGTGATGTTTGCTCTGTTTCTGTGAACAAACTCACATTTATGGTGCTGTGCAGTCTTAGTCTCATACTCTCATAGAATTAGTATTTATTTGCATATTTATACACATTTAAAGCATTGAGCAAGATTGTTGCTGCCTTCTTGTTATCTTGCTTTTTATGTTCTCCATGGAGTTTATTTATTTTGTCTCCCTTGTTTTCATCTAAATTTCTTGCAGAGCATTGACTTTCTATCGACTGTCATTGATAATCAAGATGTGGCTGCCGTTCTTCTTCAGCCTTTAATAAAATTGGGATTGGTTGATTACGTTATCAGTTTGTTAGCAAGTGAGATCGAAAAATTATCAGATGAGAGTAAATTTGACAGGTGCGGTGAACAGTATTCCTGTGAAGTGAACAAATTTCAGAATATAATCATTTCATATAGCATTTTTTGTTATCTGGAAAAAAAAACTGGCATGTACTAAATTTATTCTTGCTACTCAAGTTTTCACTATATACTTTGGTAAATTTTCTTTAGTTAATGAGAATATTCTATTTGATTATCTGGTGTTTTTGAAGGTCTAGAAATGAGAATTTGTGCTCCAACTATAATAATTGTTTACAATTTTCTAATCTCCTTCTATTGAAAAGTTAAGATCCATTCCTGTTTTGTGGCTTGCAGTATTTTCTTATGGATTGATCTGTCTTATATTCCTACTTTTAGTTTTGATCTCGTTATTACCCTTTTTACTTCGATTTTAAATTAATAACCTGGTACGTAGATATAAAATATATGAATTTTCATTTCATGAACACATTTCAGGTCTGCTTCTCTTGATTTGATCCTTCATTTCACTGAAGAGTTATCTGCAACGGATGGCTGCTCAGAAGTGATGTCATCAAGTGAGCAGCTGATTCAAGTGCTTGATAAGATAATTAAGTTACCTGATAAATTTGAGGTGAGCACTATGCTTCCATTTTGTTGATTTGACCATCAGAATATCATGTTTAGCTTTCACGTCTGGTTTACTCCCTGTTTCAGTGTGACTTTTCACCATCAGTAAAAATATGAATGGGGGAAAACTGCTTAAGAATTATTTAATTTGTATACTCAGTTAGACACCTGAAATCTCCATACCTTTATATACTATGCAATGATGGATTGTGTTATATTTGCAAACTCTGCTTCAGGTTTCAAGCCATTGTGCTTCTGTGGTGATCATACTAGCAAATCTTCTGGCAGATGGAAAGCATATTGTACCTAGTCTCTCTCACGGTTGGTCACACTTTATGAAGAATTCTTACCATTTTAAAATCATGTTTGTGTTATTATAATACGCTGGCCTTTCGTTCTTTCAGATTTACCCTTCTTGGAGGGACTCTTTGACATTCTTCCACTGGTCTGTGATGATAGCCAAGCCCGGAATGCTCTCTGGTGTATCTTAGCACGTTTACTGGCACAAGCACAAGGAATTGATATGAACTCTTCATCCCTCGAGAATTTTGTATCTCTGCTGTTAGGCAAGTTCACCCTCATTAAAGATGACCTTGAGAGCCACAGAGTTGACAAAGAAGTGGAGTTGTCGGCTGAGGATGCTTACTTGAAGCATGGGTTATCTGCATCTGTATCCTTCTCAAAAAATTACTTCGCTTCATCTTTTGCCTCAAGAAAAACATAATGCCTTAAATCATATGTCGGGACATTCATTTTCTTTTGCAAAATTGAACACACCAAATATGCTGAAACATATTGTAGCCGAACCTTGTGCTTTTCCTAAGCTAAATAAAATTAACAGCTCAGCACGATCTGCTGTATCATGGAGAGATGGATTGCTGAGAAGTCCTCCATGAGGGAAGAAGATGCTGCATCGCCTGAAAGTGCCATTGAAAATGCTAGAAAGCTGCTGAACTACTGCCAGAATTACGATGTCTAGCTTGCTTACTGCAACTTTAATGGACACTGCTGACCTGTGACCGTAGAAATTATTTTGAGGTCTAATATCATTGTAAAGGGTGGTGATATAGAGTAAATCGGTTGCAATGGTAGTTTGTAAGGTTGCATGCTTTGCATGTCAGTTTCCACTGCCGTAGCTTGTAGAAGAGGATATATTCTGCAGTTCCAATCTATGCTTATGACTAAAATGCTAGTTGACCGTCCAGCACTGCTGCACATGAAGATGATCTCATTAGCCAGCAACTACATCATGCTGAAGTCACGTGCACCGGGGGAAAAACCTTGTGCAGAAAAAAAAAACCCATTTCATTTTAACCATATACGCAGTTCAGCACCTCATCGTCACTTATGTCGCGACCAAAAATGGAGGTATATGATCATAGACATTCAAGACTCGTTATTTTTACCGATCGCAATATGATTTAGTTGCATATGTAAAGCTCACCTTCTTAATTCTTAATTCTGTTGCAATGGACAATGTAGTATCTCAGTTAAATACTTCTAGAAGTATATAAATGTAATACGGGGATCCCATAAAAAAGAATAGTTGACAGTTTTGCTATTTGCCCAAGGAAAAAAGTAATTGCAACATAACGAATAAGTTCGATCCAAGAACTTGAACAAAACTTAATTCAGCTAGATGGGTTTTCATGCCTCCACATCTATGAATCAGCTGGGGTTGCAGCAAGTTCAAAACGAGGACATGTACATTCGTAAATCGTAAATCTTTTTATTTTTTTCTGAAAGAAAAATGTAGACTAAAGACATAACTATATGTACCTTCTCATAATATAATGATACACGGTTGTCATGCGTGTTCGAGATAACAAGAAAATATGCTGTTATCCTAATATCATATTCATATTTAAGCAACCAAACGTATTTCAGGCAATTTTTATATGTGGAATCTAAGACATGGGTGCTTGCATTTTTGGGATTTATTTTATAATGAAATTGATATTGTTTTTAGTGGTAGGCAACGTACCTGTTAATTTGGAGATATATTAGCTCGTTGTACTCATTGTTGAAAGCATAGGGCTTGTTCGGTTTGCTGAAGAAGTGAAGAGCAACCCAACGCTGGCTGGTTTTGGCGAGGATGGAAGGCTGGCTGGTGGGCTCTGAGTGCATGACTGCCTGTTCTGCCACTCCCAAACACCGAACAGGTTGAATGGCTGATAGGAATGTACTTTGTGCATGTGAACGTTATGATTGTACTGCCTTCAGAAAAAGAAACAACTCCATATTCAACATAGTATATCTATGTTGATACCTAAAATACTTATCTACTTTATTAAAAAGGTCTTAATCTAAAAAGAACTTTATTAAAAGGGTAAGGATTTTCATGGCAAATGATATCTTTTTAGTGCGAAATGGATAGAACGAACAACGGAATTCTTTTTTGTTTTTGAGGTTGTATACGCAAAAAGGCTAATCTGAGTATCTGACTCAGCTATTCTCTCGCATCACCACACGTTACACGAGCTGGGACCCCAGTTACACCACTACAGCTCCCTCTCCGCATCACGACCTTCCATTCCCCAATCTAGGGGGTGCAAGCTCCCGGCAACCGCCTGCGATGCCCGACGCGGACGTCGATGCTGAGATGCGCGACGCCGCCGCCGCAGCTGCCGCACCCGGCGACGACGACGGCGGCGAGGACAACACCGGGGAGGAGGAGGAGGTTGACGACGAAGATGACATGGACGACGAGGACGAGCAGGAGCCGACCGCGCCGGCGCCGGCCGAGGAGCCTCCCGCGCCGGCGCCCGTCTCAGTCTTGCCTGGAAACCCGAACCAGCTGACGCTACTCTTCCAGGGCGAGGTCTACGTCTTCGAATCCGTCACTCCCGATAAGGTGTCCCATCGATTCAATTCGTCCTGTTTTGCAGAATTGCAGTTCACGTGAAAATGGGCAGCTCGAGAATTCATGCGATCGAATCAGAATTTGACGTGCTTAGTAGAAATCATCCGCAATTGGGTTTATGATTGGTGTTCTGTTTTTGTTTGGAGCCGTTTCCTTCTCGACTAGTGCAGAAATTTGAACATCAGGACTTACGCAGCTGTTCTCACGTCTCATTCCGACCGAATTATTTTCCCACCTGATTTTGTGTCGGGGTTGGAGTGCTCTGGTCAAAATTAGTTTGACGAAACATTTTTTACATGCCAGCAATCACGAGTACCGTTTCGTCAGTGTATGAAATGGTTTATGTTCTTTTTTTTTTAAAAAAAAAGAAATAGTTTATGTTGGGGTAATGTCCTAATGGGGTTGAAAATTTGAGGTTTAAAGAACTTCATGTTGACAAGCACAGCAATATTTTTATGCAAAATACTATTTTTAGTAAGACTGGGTTATACTATACCTGTGTTAATCCAGTTAATGTGCAGAAACCCAATCTTCTTAATCTAGTAACTTCACAGTAAAGTGAGTAAACCATGAATAGCAACCACTGAAATTTTGTGATTCTAGAAATTCATTGCTGGGCATGCTACCATCTTCGCTGTATAATAGTTTAATTGAATACGGCCCTTAGTCCTTATAGCCTGAGAAAAATTTGTAACCTTGTAATAGCTTGCCTTTTTTTCCCTGTAAGGAGCACATTAACAAGCAACACAGTAATCTGTACTACTTTTTAGTGCTATAAGCCATTTGGTTTAACATGGTACTTGAATATCCATCTGCTTCTATAATTGTACATAGTAATTTTGCTTCTTCTTCTTCTTTATTTTTTTTTCAATTTTTACCTATCTGATCCACTTCTTTTTTTTTTTCTAAGCCGAAGTTTGTTTTCCTGCAGGTTCAAGCTGTCCTGTTACTGTTAGGACGGGGTGAGCTACCACCTGGTTCAGCTGGCACATTTTTACCTAATCAAAATGAAAACAAGGTATGCATAAATTGTTCTGGAATCTTTATGACAATAAGTCTACAAGTGGTTTTTTCGTCAATGTTTTCTTATTAGAAATGTAGCTTTCTGCAGGGTTATGATGACATACTTCGGAGAACAGACATTCCTGCAAAAAGGGTCGCTTCACTACTCCGGTTCCGTGAAAAACGGAAGGAAAGAAATTTCGATAAGAAAATACGTTATGCTGTTCGCAAAGAAGTGGCACTCAGGTTTGTATCTTGTCTTGAGCAAGAATCAATTTTATTTTTAAATTCTATTTTAAAAATGCGTATGTAAACTGTATGTGGAGCACCAGTATTTATTTTCAATCGTCTGTGATCCTTCAGATTCTATCTAATAATGGAATTATTTTGGTACCAATTGGAGTAGAATATATTTATGGTATTAGGTTCTCACTATTTTGTCAGCATGACATGTTCCTGCTGCTTATAATCGAATAAATGATCATTATTGGACCAACTAAACTCAGCTCATCCATGACTGTGATGACTAAAAACAAGTGCTGTCCGTTTTTTCCTCTTACCTGAAGTTCATATTAACCAGCTTATACTCATGGCAATGGAACCTGATTTTATCCAAGCTCCTAACTATACTTGCTTGGTTATTTTCTTCTCGTTTCTCTTTTGTAGGGTGATTGGTCAATTTCTTTGTTTTGTAAATATTGACAGAGAAACAAAATTGAAGTAGTTGTTTTTCGTGACAATAGGAATAGTGTGGATATATGTCACACGCATTATATAGTGTTTGTTGGATGTCAGACCTTGTGCTGTTCAAATCATATGGATATAACCTAGGTTGGAGCCTGATAGGAATAGCTAAGGATCTAGGAACTAGGATGCAGAGGAACTGAGGAAGGCATATCCTCTGAACTGCATGGTACATAGTCACATAGTAGTCCTCTGTCAAAACATAGAGCCAACTAGCATATCTTTAAACTGCATGGTATATTACATTTCATGTTTTAATAATCTGTGCTGTTTTTCATTACTCCCAGGATGCAGCGCCGGAAGGGGCAATTTGCTGGAAGAGCCAGCCTGGAGGGAGAATCTCCAGCACCTGGCTGTGATCCTGGTTCCCAGGGCTCAGGCCTAGATTTCATATCTCGTGAATCAAAGTCTGTCTTGTATCCTAGTATTAGATGACACTTGAGACAATCTTCTGTCTTTCACCACTTAATGGAAAATGGGCTCTTTTTCTCTATGTCATACTCTGCAGGTGTCATAACTGCGGTACTAGTGAAAAGATGACCCCAGCAATGCGTCGCGGTCCTGCTGGCCCAAGGACCTTATGCAATGCTTGTGGATTGATGTGGGCAAACAAGGTGCAGTTACATGCTTAAACATGCTATATTCTTTCTGACGGTTGACATGATCATCATCATATTCATTTTGTATAGTTAGACAATCCTTTTATGCATTTTCTTGTGACTTATCCTGTTAAAAAAAAGCGATGCGGATACGAACACAGTCCCTAAAGGGCACTTTTGACCATTATTTATATTAATTAAAATTTTATATGCCGAAACTAATAAATTATGATATTATAAAAGCACTTTCCAAGATGAATATGTACATATCATTTTCATACGATGAGCCTAAACAAAATGCCAACATTCTAGGTCAATCAAATTGGTAGCATTGTCAAACTTGGAAAATAATTCTCCATAGCATGGTCAAACTTGGAAAAATAGTTCTCCATAACAGGACATGGTAAGGCACAGGTTCTATGTTGCTATTAATGTGCTTGCAGCAATGGTACATGTTTGGTTCCGGATTACATCTTGTGGGTAAAAAATCATGTCATTGTCATGTTTCAGCCGAATTACTAAGACATGGCTATATTCAGTCATGCTCCTATGTTGCTAGTTGAAGTCATCAAATATGAATTATGAACTTTAATAGTAGTGTCCTCTTCTCTTTTAAGAAAAATAATGCTTCCCAATGGAGGTCTACAATTGCATTCAGTGGTTAGATATCAGAACAATATTCACATCCCCGTTTGGAGATGAACCAAAGGAAGTGTCATTTAATGCTTGAAAAGTTAAGGGAACCCATCTTTCTTGTGCTGTTAGCAAACTACTCCTTTGGCTGTTATTATTTTCGTTGCACAAAGATTAGGAGAAAGTGCGACCAATTCTCTATGCTCTTATCTCAACTCTGAAGATTTGACCGCACCCTAAAACTTTTATCAGGATTCAACTGCTGACTCTTAAATATGCATTTGTCTTATTGAACTTATATTTATTACTTCATCTGCAGGGTACGCTGAGAAGTTGCCCCAAGGCAAAAGCCGAATCTCCTGCGGTTGCAATTGAGCAGGTTCAGTTATTATGTCTTGAGCACATTTCTGAGCTTTGAACATTTCCATAACCTCAGAGCAATTCTTGTGTCTCTCAGGGTGGAAGTGATAACAAAGCGCTGGTGACACTGAAGAATGACAATGTTTCTGCAAGCAACGGCGAAGCGTAAGTTCACCATTATCCTTTTTCCAGTGTTAGGCAGGCAGCAGCTCATGAACTGAAACGACATGTTTGTCTTCTCCAGCACAAGTGCAGCAGATACAGGAGCGCCAACGGCGCTGTGACAGTATATAGGCATGTGATTATTTATGACAAAGATCTCGGATTCTTTGCCTATAGCTGGACAAGACACCCCGATTGAAAGATCTGCTAATGCGGAATACTGATTCTCGTCAAGTGTACATTCATTCTTGGCTTGACAGCGTTAGGCATGTAACTAACATAAGGTGTCCGATTGATGTATGTTGTGTAAACTGTGAGCCCAGATGGCATCTGTTGTGTTACTTTTGCTGCTTTCCTAGGCGGCGTCATTCACATAAATCGTAATTGAGCATCCTCACCTTCTAACTGTATCCGTATGGCCTTATCTGTCTGTGATTAGGGTTCAGCTGCTACTTGCACAAGGTACCTGGACCAATTTCAGAAAGTTGATATGTGAATTTTTTTTAAGCATGGCGTGATTGCAAATAAGCAAATGCTCGATACCGGAGTACCGGACTTATAATAACTTTTTTTTAGAAACACTTTTTTTGAGCCATTTTTTAGAAACACTTTTTTTTAGCAACAATTTTTTAGAAACACTTAACTTAGACTAAGTTATTATAAGGAAAAAGTCCTATTGAGATCCCTCAACTATCGTCCAAGTTCGATTTAGGTCCCTAAACTCTAAAACCGGGTAAAACACATCCTCCAACTTGCAAAACTATTTATATTACATCCCTGAGCGGTTTTGCATAACGGTTTTACTATAATAGTAGTGGTTTTGTCATTTCCTTTTACTTATTTATTTCGCTAAATCTTTCAAAAATTATAGTAAATCATAGAAAAGCTATATAATGACAAATCTAGGTTTTTTGGACCGTCTGAATATAAAAATTTTATTACGGTTTAAGCCTACAATAATTAGTCTACCATAAAAATTTCACCACAATTGGAATATAGAAACAACAGCTATAAATTATTTCAATTAATTACTAAAAATCATATTATTGTATCATATATATAACTTAGTTATTTTATTTATAGAAAGCATAGATCTAAAGGTGAAATAAAAATTTTGTACTAAAAGATACCATAGTATATATTTAATGTGTAGATCTACTCATATGGAGTAAGATAAAATTATTTATAATTTTTCTATGGTTTTTCATAATTTTTAAATAATATTTAGCAGAAATAAATAGGAGGAACAAAACAAAACCACGTTACGAAACTGCTCTTCCAAACCGCTCAGGGGTGTAATATGGACGGTTTTGAAAGTTGAAGGATGTGTTTTACCCGGTTTTGGAGTTTAGGGACCTAAATTGAACTTGGCTATTAGTTGAGGGACCTAAATAGGACTTTTTCCTTATTATAAGGCCTAGTCTGGATTCCGGCTTTTTCCATGGGCTAAAAGCCTGCGCGGAAAGTAGGCACGGTCCTAGTTTCCCCACCGTTTGGAGGCCCACCCAATCCACATTTCCCACCGGGCGGACGCTCCCCACCTTCCCGTCGTCCTCTCCGGGGGTCGCTTCACCAGTTCACCGGGCGATTTCGCGAGCGAAGCAAAACGGCGCCGCCTCCCCGTCCTCTCCGCCTCCGTCCCGGACCTGCCACCTGCGTCCAAGCGTCGCTGGCTGACCTCCGTCCAGGGGTCGTCGCCCAAGTGCCCTTTCTTCAAGTTCAGGCCCCATCAAGGCGCCGCCGCTCTCCCTCCCCGTCGACTGCATCGTTGCGGCGGACACCTAGACCTCCGACACCTCTACCTCGGCCGCTGCCTCTGCATCCGCGAGGTGAGTTCTCTCCTCTTCCGTCTTTCCTACTGCCTAGGGTTTTAGCATAGGGAGTAATTCGATATGCGCTTGGCACTCACTCATCCGCTGTGGCACGGGTTTATGCATTCCCATCATTCTAGATTGCGAGCCCTACATCTACCCCGAGGCGCGTCCTCCTCTGTTTTTGCGCATTTTTGTTTCACCAGCTTGTTGTCTCGTCAGAAGATATCACTGGAGTTTGGATGGTGGGGGCTGCTTGAATCTGGAAGGGCTGGTGGCAACGCCATTATAGTGTCAGTCGATTTGTTTTATCCTTGCCTCTGAACATGTTGTAATTCATCGACTGTCATGTCAGTGCATTTCATTTTTCTCATTGTTAGCTGCATTTTTTTTAAGGTACCATCAGGGATTCTGCTCCATGTTTTGTGTGTGAGGTTACTCACATTTGTTCTCTATTTGATATAATCAGTACTTGGTTTTTTCTGTTGCATATTCCATTGATGTGGTTCAAGCACATCTTATATTGTATTTGGCATTCATTTGTAGCTGCGTAATTGTTTTATTGGACCCTGCACACTCTGTCTGATTAATTGCCTGCATGAAAAATCTATGTTTGGTGTTTGCATGTTCCACAGAAACAGAACGGAGGGTCAAATAATTACATATTTTTGATTTATTATGCAGACAAGGTTGTTGAATGGCTTCAAGTGCACGCAATATCATGTTTCGGCGTCTCAAGATGCTAACTGTAAGCCCTGCACTGGCATCTGGTATGACCAGTCAGCATCACCAGCTTCAACAGCGTGCACCAGTGAGTGGCACAGCCAAAGGAAAGGCTAAGCTCAATGCAGGCCAGCCTTTGAAACGTTCTACCATCGGAGCAAAGAAAGGGGCGCCTTCTTCTGGTGGGGGTGGGGGCGGCCGTGGTCGCCGTGAGGCCATGGAGCGCATTACTCAGATTTCGGAGTCTTGTCTCAATGCCTCTACTCCCCTGCGCCACTTGTCCCCAAAGGAGCGTCTTCGTGAGGCCAAACGTGAGGAGCTTGGACTTGTCTCGAAGGAGAGGCAACGCGAGCTTGATATAGCCAAGGCCAAAGCTAAAGCCAAATCTAAAGGTACTGGTGCAGATGATGGAGGCCGTGTGCTGATGGGTCCACCGGGCCTTGACTATATCAGTCTTGGGCTGGTTGATGAGGACGCAATCCCCAAGTATGAGCTCACAGTCGAGGATGGTCGTCGACTTGCCAAAGAATACAGTTGTGTGCTAATGCGGCGACACCGTGCAAGGCAAACAGCAGAATCAACGCTTCTGACGCTAAAAAAAGAGGCCATTGCTGCGCTCCCTGAGAAGCTGCGAGCTGCTGCTATGGTACCTGACATGACACCTTTCCCTGCAAACCGGTACATGGCGACACTCACACCTCCAATTGAAGGATATATTGAAAAGGTCCGGGATGCTGCCAAGAAGCACTCAGTGAAGGAGAAACTTCGCTGAGAAATTCAAGGGAGGAAACTGTTTCCACATAAGGTGAGCAGAGATTAGGCAATTCTTCTTCATTGATTTCCCTTGTGTCTTGGTTAAATATCCTTTTCCTGTGTAGAAAGGAAACCATGATGATCAGATTTTTGTAATAAATTATCTACTTTTCTGTTTCAAATGCGTGACATGGCGTTTAGGATTTCTTACAATCTTACTGAACCTGTTGGTGTTATACAAAGCATCTCATGTCAACTGATTTGTGTTATTAAGGGAAGAACAATTTTTCTGCCTCCTGTCATCGACAGTGGTGTATATAGCAACTAGCAAGATATGTCCAGTCTTTTCCCCCAAAGTCATGCATGCTATTGATTATTTCACATTTGTGGAATCAAATATCTTAAGTGATTCACATCCAAATTCTCTGCTAGCGATGTGCTATACAAATGAAGATAAACCGAGGTCAAGTTTTATTCGAGTAATTGAGTTGCATGTTTTAGTAGCTAAGCGCATATAGACATAGCTCGATAACAGGAAATGCACTATACTTGGTAATAGCATCGGAAATTCAGAATACAGGTCGACAGTTTTGGATAGTTTCTTTTAGAAATATGGGTTGGTACTCTTATTCGTGGTGAGACAAATGAGCTATGGAAGTTTAACTACGTTATAATGCCGAAGACAAAAGAAGATCATCGTAGTTACTAAGTTCGGACAAGGTACCTGACACTTCACTCCAAGGAAAAGTGTTTTTCTGGTTTCTACTCCTAAATTCTCTCTTGCATAGTTGCATTCAGTAAATCTCCTGCACTTCCATGTCCAGTATCACTGCCTTCAAGCAATCCACAACTTTGTAAAGTTTAAATGGTCTTGTTATTTTTTAGTTTGCATGTTTTGTCACCATGGTACAGTGGCCCAAGTTCTGGTGATTCTTTTTTTTTTTTTTTGCACCAACTAACTAGTTCTCAGTATGTAATTCTCCTCACGATCTAACTCGGGCTCTATTTTCTCCACTTTACTTTGTAGGCGAATGAATATTCAGCCTAATACAGAAGAGCTTTCACAAACATATCTTTGCACAAGCTACAATTGTCAAATTCGGATCTAGTTTGACATCCCAATTTGGAAGAGCAGCCTTGGTCTAGTCAGAAATTCTTTTGCTATTTCTTTTGATTCAATGCTACAGAATTTTTTTTTTAACTTATTGCTACACTGTTGTTTTTGTGGATTTAGGATGGTTGTTAACAGCTGACTTGTGTAATAAATGCGTAGCATGAGTCAGTGAGACTGAAGAATCTCCTGCTCCTCACAATTGGTTCATGGGACTGTTACGCTAGAATTGCCATTTAGTCCTTGTTTTCATGTTTCTGGGCTTCTGGCTGCTAGATGGCTTAAACTCCTGTGGTTATGATGCAGTATTGGCATGGAGGTTTGTATGAATCGTGTTCTTCGGCCTTGATTGTTCTTTTATGCCTTTTGATGACTCTTGCATGGCACCTTTCCAGTTTCCATGATGTTGGCTGAATGTTTCTGTGTTATATCAACTTGTGAGCAGCCCTGAGTCGTTACATTGCAGCTCTGTTCTTGCATGTCTTTCTACATGTGTATAATTGGTACAAACTGTCTAAACGAAATTGTCAAGGCCCAAGGATGTCCTTTTGTACGATGTTGGACGCGTAAAATGTACCTTTTCTATTGTTCGCGCTTTATTTAAAAATAGAAATATTAAGAAACGCATAACACGAGGTCATCAAAATAGTCTCTGCTCCAGGCCCATTTGTGCATAAGCAAAAGGCCCATCGGCCATGGCTATCAACTTCTCAGGAAAAAGGACGACGGCGCAGCCAGTCGAGTGCGAACCCATGCGAGCTGTTCTTAAAAAAAAATGCGAGGAGTGGGAGTGGAACAGGAAATGGCGCTGCCGCCGCCGGAGGCGCAGAAGCGGCAGCTCACCCGGCTCTGCGACCTCGTCGCCGCCTGCCTGCTGCCCCACCTCGTAAGCAGGCAAGCGACCCGGTTACCGGCGCTGGTCGCCGCTCCACGCCTCTATCTGACCCCACGTCCCTCGCATCGCAGGAAGCCCAAACATCGCCGCCGCGGCAGCTCACGCGGGAGGACGAGCGACGCGTCCTTCTCGCGCTCTCCAAGGTAACTCCATCCATCCAGCAGTCTAATCGCTCGCTTTTCCTGGGGGCCCGAGACGTGATGGTTTCTTCCGGCATCTTTTCAGCTAAACAAAGCAATTCGAGGATGGAACCAGGAAGAGGAGGAGGAGGAGCAGGAGGAACAGCGATTATCTCAATCCGATCAGGTATTTCTTCTAATTCAAGAGATATATTCTCGTTTGGTTGTTATTGTGCTCTGTTCCTGTTAGTTTTACAAGGCTGATGTGGTTGTACAATGTGGAATTTACGTTGGTAAACTGGTAAATTGCGTCTGCCCCCGCTGTTTCTGGAACTATAACTGTTTTTTGTTTATAAAAAATAGTACTATAAGTTTGCACTTTGTCGAGCAATGTCCTCATGAAACTTCTGGGAAGTGGGAACTGGCAAAGTATGCGGCCTACCTGTAAAATCCAGTGGTTTAGGTTTGTGACAACAGTGCAGGATGGCTATGACTTGCACATACAGTACGGTACCTGGAAAACAGGTTCACCAGAGATCTGTTAGTCCATGACTGGCTTTGGTTTAATGAAATCATAGATTTTGTTTGATTCTTCCCTTTGGAGCAACTGAGCAAGTAATGCGTCCGGCAATATCAATCTACTAGCAAATAATTTCTGATAACTTGTTGCTCTACTCCAGTGTTATCTTTGTACACACTGTAATGCTGATGAGATATTATTTTTTTCTTGGGGAATCTTTGTTGAGTTTTCATTGTGTAAACCTGTAAAGTGACCAAATGTAGTTCTGACAGAAAGTTTTGTGTTGATTTATTGAATGATGTCGCTATATATTCTCTTTTTTTTTATGACACTTCCTTGCATTGATGTGTTTTACAGTTTTATGTAAGTTTGTTATCCATACCTGTTAATTTCCCTGTCCATCGAGGGTGTACTATGATATCAGGAGCTAATAACACAGATTCATGTTTTCCCTTCTATTTAGGAAAATGTTTCATGTTCTGGAGAAGTCCATAATTGCTGTTTACTACATGGACAACATCCATATGATGGATTTTCCTGCCTGGCAAATATGGTCTCCATATTGGTAACACATCATATGCTGGTTTCCTTGCTTTATGCATCCTGTTTTCATGAAATATCAGTTGGTAGGACCATCTTATGGCCTTTCTCCCTTTCATGCTGTTGTACTTTGTGTAGGCATTCAGAGATGTCTGTCTGTTAGTGAGCAGCATCTGTCTATTTTGACTTGTATGCAGCTTATTTCTGTTGATATATATAACAATAAAGTAATAAGGAAGCAAATTGAACACCACCCTTGTCAAACCTGCTCGGCAATAAGTAGGATGTTGTGTTCTAGGACCTCATTTTAAGGGCACAACATCCTGTAGTTTTTCAGGATTACTCTCCATTGCATTTACTACTTCAGTATTTCATTCAAACTGGAGACAGCATTGGACTAGTTTAATTGCATCCCACACCCTTAAGTTTGTTTTTGCACTTAATTTGTTCCTTGATGTATCAATCCAGTATTAAATGCTAATATGCTATGATGTTTCCTCTGTACTGTGTCCATGTAGTGCTTTTCATGCCACTGCATGGACAATTTGTGTGGCATTGTGTTTACTACTTTGTTCAGAGTTATATTTCTATAGTGTTGTCCTGGTTATAACTGTTTTGTTTGGTGAACTATATCCATCTTTCGCACTACCCACTTCAGTTCTAATCATTAGATAGTATTGTCTTATTTGAGTTGCTTGTACATTGTAGAGAACCAGCATGGCTAGTAGGTTACTAAAGCTTCCATGTTATGCCATCCTTTCCAGATTGGTATCCTTGGTTTCTGCAGTGACTATGTCAAACACTCAACTGCAAATATCCTGGTTTCCATATCCAGTGCCCTAATTAAGTTTGTATGTTTCTCATATTTCTCTTCTCTTCTTTTGATGCACTCAGCTATTTTGTCAACTTAGTCGCCTACTTATTTTTTGGCTGTTGCTGTATTCCTAGGAATCTGTTTGGATTCAATTTGTTGAGCTCGTCTGGGTAGCTATACATGCAGCATCAAAATGTGTTAATAGGGCGTGTTTGGATGCAACCCTGGCCCAGGCAGCTCCACCCAGGCAGTGCCGCCAGCTGCAGGCATCCAAAATCGGACACCTGGGAGCACTGCCTGGATCAGGCAAGCTTTCCAGGGCGCAAAGCAAACGGGGCAATAATACTTTACCTTCTACAACTGACTCCAATTCCCATGGCATTACTTGTTCAAACACCAGCATTACAAGCTTCATGACAGTACTTGAACAGCGTGGTCTCAGTATCAGTGGGCAAATAATTCCTAGTCTCTTTCGGGTATTACATGCTATCTTAAAGTTCCTTAAACACAGTGACAGTGAATTGAAAGATGACTTCACTTGTCTATCAATTCATTATATTCTAAAGACGCCTTGGGCTACTTTCCATCAATTATATACCGGAGAACTTGTCAACTATGTCAAGGATGACAGATTTGGCTACTGTAATGATTCAGCACAGTCTGGCATTCTGACAGGCAGTCTTCTCCAGCTACTGTGCTCGTTACTTGAGCAAAGTGATCTGGAAGGTACAGATGGTCAAGACATGTATGTGAAACTCGTGGATATAGTTCCCAGGATAGCAACTTCAATACTGGAGCAACATGATGGCCCCGAAAGTCTTTATCAGTACTTGAAGCACAAACTTCTGGTGTGTTCTGACATTCTGAGATCTTCCGTGTCACTTAATGCTAGTTACCCTGGATTCATGAAAACTTGTTTAATTTTGAATGCAGATGGTAATGATACGGCTAAAGCCTTACGTGCAGGAAGATTGCTCAAATATTGTTTGTTGTCTGAAATTACTTCGACAGTACTTCCATGGCCTTCTTTATGGACCTATCTGGCAACATGTCGCTGAACTAGATAATTGTTTAGAAGGATCTCCATTTTTGTTGAACATGGCAGGCTCAATTGAGAGTCAGGATAAGTCACCCCGACACTTGCAAAGGAAAGCTATTTATTTGTTCCTTAGTTATTCCATATGTTTGTCTTGCAACAGAAACAATGGTACACTTCGATGTTCGTGCAAGAGGGATGATTGTTTGTTGGGTCACAAATTACAAGGCTGTAGTGATCACTGCTGCTGTTATGGCTTATCAGAAATTTCAGATTGGTTTCAGAGGTGTTACTTAGACATGAGTTTTGATTCAAAATCATCAACAGATTTTGCCTTATCTTTTCTGGAATTGTATATGGAGGAGGTATGCATCTATGCCCGAATGATGAATTGTTAAATAAATTTGTTTGCTCTTCTAGGGAAACACAACTCAAATTATCTGTCATTTCCTACTCTAAAGAGGACTCGCCACTGGCTTTATGATTCTAAGCAGTCTTGGTAATATGTTCATTGTTCATTCCCATTTCAGGACGATATGCTATTCAGTATTCTCTTACAGCTTTTAGACGCTCCACTCGTTTTCCAGAAAATGTAAGTTGAACAATATTGTTAGTTAAAGCAAGGAAAACATTATCCAGACATTAGATGCTTCTGTATTGTGACCTTTTTGTCCAAACTGGCAGAGATAACATTAAAAGTACTGAACTGATTGCTGCAAAACTGTTCTCAAGTATTTTCGACCCAGTTCACCTATTCCATCTATTGCTTTTGCTGGTGAGTAAAGCAACATGTTTTCCATCTTTTGCTTTTGTACAATGATTTCTGTAAGACAACATCTTAACATTCAGGTCTAGTAGCCATTGGTCTTCCTGGGT
The DNA here is from genome assembly GCA_015342445.1 of Digitaria exilis. Classification (NCBI taxonomy): domain Eukaryota; kingdom Viridiplantae; phylum Streptophyta; class Magnoliopsida; order Poales; family Poaceae; genus Digitaria; species Digitaria exilis. The sequence continues at coordinate 1,443,481 of JACEFO010001597.1, forward strand.
AGGGAATATGATCCTTGTGTATTTATTATCTCTTGGGTTCTGGTATCACATCCCGCAGGCTAAGTAGGAAGTTAATTAGTTAGCACTGTAATCATGACCAGTAGGATCAGACAACATTCGCATTTGTTATGGGACATACTAACAAAATTAAGTGCATTAGAAATTGTTAATTTGCTGACCCATGGCACCATTTTTTTTATTTAATCTTTCAAGTTTGCTCTCCTGTTTCACTCCACCAATTTTGAGAATAGTATTAATTCTTGATTAAAATTATTCTGCAGCTGCACTATGATCACATGGTACTTGTTGATTATCTCATATCTAAAGACGTCGGTGTCCATTGTGCTCAGTATCTCTTAAGGTTTGGCAGCTGTCTTACATTTTTTTTGCCTATGTCTCAGATGGAACAAACTATCTTCTGAACTTTAACTTTTGATCTCTTCCACACTTATACACACAGGTGCCTACGCTTGGTTTCCCAGTCTTGGCATGCTTTTGTTGATGATTCCATTTACTTGACAAAAATAGAAAAGGTCAACTGTAAAAGGCAGAGGACCTCCAGGGATGTAAGTAGTTCCAGCGCCAGCTCAAGTAAAGAGTATAAGAATGGTTCTGGTTGTAATAAAGAAGCCAAAAATTTACAGAAGCTTTTCCTCGATGCTAAAGTATGTCTTTATTCATTAAAGAGAACAGTGGATGATCTGCAAAAGAAGGGTTTGTTTCCTTACAATCCAAAGCCTCTCCTTAGAAGGTTTGTTATACGGCCATGGTTTTTTGTTTTTGTTTTGTTTTCCTGGTTGTGCTGTTTGGTACTACATTGAAATATTATTTTTGCTGCTGCTTGTCTCTTCAATTCCTTTTTGAATATTAATCAGTGGCATTTGCTAACCTTATTGAATTGTTGCTTTCGGTCTTCCATGTCTCATTGGGAGGCATTTTATTACACCATGATTAGTTGCAGACAAAAGGATCGTATTCAAATTAAATCTTGCTTATATAAATGATACAGATACTTTTATTGCAGCTTGGTGAGGTTTGGGGAGCTGTGTGAGCAGGGATGAAATTTGAGTTATACATGGTGAGAAGCTACTACTTGTAAGGTTGAAGAATAGCCTTTTGGTAATCAGATAGTTGTGTTGTCTTCTTCAGTCATGACTTGGTTTGGTTCAATTTATATTTTTGGTAAACGGGAAATGTAAATGCATCTTCCTGTCCATGATCTGATCTAGCACTCAAATTGACTATTATTTTTATGTAAGTTGAGCATGCTGTTTGTATGCTACTCGATGCCCTGAACTTGGAGCATTTAAGAAAATGCTAACTTACAATTGTTCATTATGACACTGTAATTTGGTGGCACTTTGCCTTCTTTTCTTGTATATTAATCCATTTTTTTAGAATATGTAGGAGAGCGGCATATCTTTGTATTAAGGAGAATACATTAATCCATTTGACCTGTGTCCTTCTCAGGTCTACATGTGTGGAAATGTTTTGGTTCTCGGCCCCTCAAGGCGCAGAATGATGCAGAGAAAAGATGGACAGGAAAGATGCATGGTTGCATGATGTAGATTTTGACCCATGACAGACCGTGACTTTTTTTTGCCATGAAGGATATAAAAATAGGCAAGTAAGAAGTGATATATCAAAGATCCACATGATTTACTTACCTTTGAATTGCGGAAGGAACTAATGTTTGATTATTGTAAACTGAAGGAAAATATTCAGAAGTCATCTGGACACAATGGGAGCACGTGCATGGTTCATAGGAAGCGGGTAGCATATCATCTTGAGGAAGCTGGGCAATTGCAGACCATCGAAAATTATATTTAGCTAACGGTGGAGGCACTATATATATATATATATAACTCGTCCTAGTTGAACACTAGAGGTTCAGTGGGGTTGTACAAATAATGGACCAAATCACCTTCTAAGATGCACTATCACTGGGTGTAGAACACAGTAACACACTATCGTACACATCACCTTTTGGCAAAAAGACATTTGCCTGTAAGTTCATCGATATCCAATTTATTGTTTGACAAGCTTTTCAAGATATTCTCACACTATGAAGACATGTTGTTCCCCGAAAAGCAGGGGCGATTGTTGTGGGCATCTATGCTACATGCTAGGTTTATCCATCTGTTTGAAAATTGCAACATTAAGTAAACAAACATACAAGTTCCTTGGAGGGAGATTATGTCACAAGATTAAGTAAACAAACATGCTAGTTTGAATGACAGTTGTTGAACTGAACTGTGGGGCTCCTTATGTACCGTGATGCCTTGATTTGACTAAACTGATATTTGTTGTTGGCTTCAACACGAAGCTACTATTTCTATTTACTACTCAGATTAGGAATGACTGTTCTAAGCTTGAAGCAAACACAGCTCATGAGCTCATGGTCAAATTATACAAGTACTCTCTATGTTCCGAAAAATACTATTCGTTTTGACTTTTCTAGATACATAACTTTTACAATGTATCTAAATATAAATATATATTTAGCTGTATATCAAAGCTACACATCTAGGAGTAGAAAACAAAGATAATATTTGGAACAGATAGAGTATATAAGAACTGACAAATGCATTCTGCTAAAAAATGACGAATACATTCCTTTTTTTAAAAAAATGATGAATACACATACATCTTTGTGTAGAGGTGTGGCAACAGAGCCACTAGTAGAATCCGATATACAGGCCGCGGATGGTGAAACCAAAGATTGTGTACATATACATAACAATTGGGCCCCACCCAAAGCATAGCCAATTTGTATCTAGAGATTTATCCATGCAACGCCGGGAACGTTCGCGGTTTTCCACTTTTTTTTTAAGGGAAAATGTCTGAAATAGCCCTCCTTTTAACGGAGGGACTTCCAGTCCAGCCGCTGCGACCCGTGAGCCGTGAGGCCGTGACGCCAACACAACACCCGTTCGTAGTCGTGGCCCGTGGGCGCTACCGGGCGTCCATCACCATCTCTCCTTTGTTCGTTGGGTTTCCTGCGCACGCGTGCGCCGCCCCGCGCCCTTTCCTCCGCTCCCCGCCGGCGATGTCGGTGCCCCCGGCCGGCAACCGCCAGGTCCCTCCTACGCCGCCTTCCCCTCTCCTTCCTCCGCAGCTCCGCTGCTCCATCCCTTGCGCGCTGGCTCACCATTTATTTTCTCTCTTATGCAGGTGTCCCTACGGGGGTCGAGCGCGAGGGAGATCACCCGCGACGCGCTGCTGCAGAAGGTCTCCGAGGAGCGCCAGCTCCGAAGCCACCTCCGCCGCGCCGCCGCGGCCGCCTTCTCCATCCAGGTGCCTGCCGCCACCGCCATCCCCAACCGTTGCCCTGCTCTACCTTACCTGTACCTAACTAACCACCCAACTAACCGCGCACCAGTTCCTGTCGTGCTCTGAAATCCGCTTGCTGCTGGTTTTAGGGCCGTCAAGGGCGGTCATCGTGGCTTGTTTTAATTGAATACACGACTGATCTGGATGTATTTCTGAAGAGAGGGAGTATGTTGTGTTGGCAAAGGCTGATGGACTGGACCACTGGTCGATACTTGGATGTGTTTATTTGGATTCTTCAATTTGCATTACCAATATATTCTGGGAATGCATGAAAGGCATCCAGACAACACTATTTTTCTACTAAATACGCAGAGAGTACGGACACTAGTGATAAGCTTTATGGAGAAGTTGCAGTTAGTCAATCTAGAATATTTCCAAAATTAATCAACAGAACATTCATGGACTACAGCACCATGAGGATAAATATGTGCAATGGCTGTGGCTGTATGGTTGTGCTTTCTTGAACTATTTTTAATACTGCACACTCATCAAATGGATGATCACTGTTCTTTTCTTCTTCTTCTTCTTTTATGCCAGAGAATATGGAGAAGGTACTATGTGATCAGAATCGTTACGGAGCAGCTTCATGAAGACTGGAAACTATTAATGAACCAGCCTAACACCGATTTGACAACTCAATGGATATCTAGAAAGATGCTTAGGCCATTTCTTTTCTTCATTACTCAACCTTCTAGTTGGTACAAAGGACAGCAGAGCAAGACCGTGGAATCTATTTTAACATGCTTCAACATTGTCTTGAATAGCATAAACTCAGCGGGTATGTCTTTCATAGTACTGCTACTTTTGCTTTGACCTTTCTGTTGTTTGTACCCGACTTGAATCTTTGTGGTTCAGTATTTCTGAGGACTATAATATCTGTATTGCTCAAACTCTGTGCAAGATGGCTGAATACTATAAATAAATTACCCAGCTTAACAGAAATATAAAAAAGTGTAGCAGGGTGCACATGTTTTGTTTGATGTATTTGGAAAGCATATGGCTAAGATATCTGTCTTGGGCTTGCGACTTCTATTTCTGGCACTATTTGTTTGACTCTATTATCTAGTCAAGGGTCTAATAATGGAAGGGTGCCAAAATGATGGTTCGTGAGTTCTTAAATAAAGAAAATTAGCTTATTGCAATCACTAATATGTATATATTAGAAAATTCCATCCATTGTGAAGATGTCATGTGGGACTTTGAGCCACATGCCAGTGGCACATCGAATAGTATTTTCCACCTTGTCAATCGTTTTATGGTACTGAGCAATATCTTTTATGAAATTTTGTTATCGGACGATCAGTTCCTTTGGTGCTGAATTTATTTGATATTATTCAAATTGAATGAATTCAGTGCTTTAGATTAACATTTATTCCAAACTTTGGTTGTACGAAGAAGAAATGGGTCTAACCAGTACAACATGACCTTGATGGCAGCTCAACAACAGATGCATGCTCCGTTTGAAAAACACCCACCCTATGAGAATTCAATGTAATTACATAACACTGGGGCATTTGATGGCGGCCAAAGTATTGCTTTGCTATATGATAGATTAGGCTATGCACCAAAATTTTTACTTTATTAGGTTTAGTTACATAGCAGAACACAAAGTTGTTAGGGAACGTTCATTATGCTTATTTCTTCCGATCAGTGTGTCTTCCTTTTGGACTGACATGTATCCTTTCTCTGTAGATGCAAACAAAAATTTCTGTTCGTTTGCTGTGGGTATGCCAGAAGACAGGTCTGTTTGGCTTTATCAGGCAAAAAAGCTGATTTCACTGTGCTGTTTCATTCTTGCCAGGTGCGGCCATTCCTGTTACAAGGATGGAAGCATGGTTGACGTGACTGCTGTTGCTATGAGATTGGCTGTGTCTTTAACTGATTGCAAAACATGGAAAAGCTTAAAAAGCAAGAACGCTAGAGCTGCAGATGCGTCTGCAGAGAGTTTGATTGAATTTATAGGTACATGCCAGAGTGGCACATATAATTGTGTTAGGCAATATATAAAGTGTCTTGGACCTCATGTTACTTCAGGGAAGAAAAGTTCTATAACTGCAACAGATGATCATTTTCTGATTACTGCTAGTGCAATCACTTTAGCTTTGCGCCCATTCCACTCTAAGAAAGAAGACAGGGGCCCTGATCTGAATGTGGCTTCAAAGGAATACTTCACACTGATACTTACAATACCATATCTATGCAAACGCTTGCCACCTATGTTGTTACCTGCTCTTAAGCACAGTTCTGTGCTGCAACCATGTCTCAATATTTTACTGGTAAGGGTTTGATGTTGATACGGAAAAATTCAGTGCTGGCATTTCCTATTTTATTGGATTGATTTTAATGAAAGCATTGACTCTCCAAGGATTCAGGATTTTTAACTTTTGTTCATTGTGTTGATGTAACACGGTAGTAAGATTTATTAGTTTATTTGAGCCCTCTAGCTTGCAAAGCAGTGTATTTATGATCTGTTAAATTATTAGCTCTTAAACGATGTTTGCTTTGCTGTTAGAGGCACTTCACTGATTGTGATCAGTTACTGCTCTGTATGTCGGTTCACCATTGCAAGATACTGCCATGTCACTGTTTCTTGTTCCTGACTTTTTAATAATGTGATTGATCTATTCATAAGTGAACTAGATGTAACTGCAAAACATCAACTTATTCTAATGTCATTTTTTACTTATCTCCGAGTTCCCATGCATTTATAAGAAAAATCAGCATTTTCTTGAGATCTAGACAGGGAATATATTTTTAGTGAATCATTGACACTTATCCTTCTAGGCGTTGTAGTGTTGGTATCGATTGCTTTGTTACCTACTGCATCGGTCAGCGTTTTTAGTTTTAAATGAGCCACCACAGTTTATTCATTGTATTATTTTAAAGGATGGCATATTGTAAATGTGGAACTGATCAAGCCATGGCAGGTGGCGGCAGATCTCCAAGGATATAATATTTGAAGAAATGATCAAGTTGGAGCAATCAGAGGTTTCACCTGTTGTCACTAGTGTTATTCCTTGCTCTGGTTGGGCTCTTGGAAATATTGTAAATTTAGCTACCAATCATGATGATTTATTGAATTCAGGGTGCTTCATTCAAGGGCTAGATTTTTGCCTGTATGTTGAGGTTATTAACTGTATTTCCCAAAACATACTGGAAGGTTTTGAGAAAAGCAAGGGGGTATCTCATAGTGTGGGTAATACCGATTTCCATGATGACACTTCTGTTACAGAGGAAGGGGGTACCAGTGGCAGCTGCAGCATGAGAACATTATTTATGAACCTTTTGAAGCCAATTTACCAGCAATGGCACCTGAGAAAGCTTCTGATGTTGGCAAAGGAGGATGCTTCATGCAACATGGGAATTAAGTATGATCCAGTTCGGACCCTAAAGTTATCAGATGTTGTATGCTTTTACTATCACATGCTCAGAATTTTCTCATCATTCAACCCTTCTATTGGTGCATTGCCTATTCTCAACATGCTTGCATTCTCACCTGGATTTCTTGTTGATTTATGGGGGGCACTAGAAACATCTATTTTTGGCCAGGCAATCGAGGGTTTACAAGAAACAGGACATGTAAAACAGTTGTCTACAAATAGTTCAGGCGAGCATGTATCATCCACAAGGCAAAGAAGGAATGCCAAGGACACAGCAACCAAGTGGGCAAACGTGCTTCAGAAGATTACAGGAAAGTCCAATGAGTCAGGGGAGGGCACCATGCCTGATAGTATTTTAGTTTCGCAGCAGTCTAATGATGATGCATTAGCTTTATGGGATATCGAAGCTATGAGACATGCATCTGAAGGTACTGGAGACGACTTAATGTGCATGATTTATCTTTTCTGTGCCATATATGGGCACCTATTACTTGTGCTAGATGATATTGAGTTTTATGAGAAGCAGGTAATATGCTCTGGTCCGATATTCATTTCAATACCTCTTTCTAGTCTCCTCACCTTTTCACGGCACTCTTGCTTTCTCTGACTTGACAGGTTCCTTTTACTTTAGAGCAGCAGCGGAAGATTGCATCAGCACTTAATACATTTGTATATAATTCTTTTGTTCGTAATGGTGGAAGCTACAACAAGCCTCTTCTGGATGTAGCTGTTAGATGTGTTAATCTACTCTATGAAAGGGACAGTAGGCATAAGTTTTGTCCAATTTCTTTGTGGTTGGCTCCTGCTAGAAATGGTCGAATTCCAATTGCTGCTGCTGCCAGGGCCCATGAGGCAGCATTTGGTAATTTTCCAGGAAATAGTTCTTCCGCAATTCCTACCCGGAGCTCTGTACTTACCACATTACCACATGTATATCCATTTGAAGAGAGGTAACTTACTGTATTTATGCCTGAAAATGTGAACAATTTTCATAGACACCGTAAACTATGATGTTGTTTTGAACTTTCTTAAAAATCTTAAATTTATGCTTCTATTTTGAGTCAAATCATTCATACCTACCTTAAAGAGATACTTATACACTTATGCTTTTCCTGAGTTCCTTCTTGCAGTTGACAATTGAAGTTGGTTGTTATTAGGATCTTTGATTGTTGTTACTGTTCTCGCACACAAAAAAAAAACCTAAAGAGATACTTATACACCATGGTTCAGTTTAGTAGCGATTTTTTCATGCTTCATCAAAACTTCTTGGCTCTAATCACTGATTGTAGAAACATGATTTTTCACAAAGTTTACCTGGTAATTCTGTCTGTTTGTTGAAAGTTGGATACAAACCCCTTTGAAAATGGCCAAAGCCACCTTTATTTTTAAGAAAAATGTATAAATTTGCATGCAAAATTCTAACTATTTTCATCTGAATGAGTGAGGTGTTAGCCAGACTCCCTCTACTGGATCTCATGCAGCGGTCATACTGTGTGTGTAGCATCAGTTGTTAATGTTGATATGGCATGAAAAACATATCTCACTAGTTTGTATTCATTCTCTGGTATGGTTGATGCAATGCCAACTTTTCTTAACACTATTTTATGTCTTTTACCCAGAGTGCAGATGTTTAGAGAATTTATTGAGTCAGACAAAGCATCGAGAAGAGTGACTGGTGAAGTATCTGGGCCTGGTCCGGGATCTATTGAGATAGTTATACGTCGAGGTCATATAATTGAAGATGGATACAGACAGTTGAACTGCCTAAGATCAAAGTTGAAATCTTGCATTCATGTGTCATTTGTAAGTGAATGTGGTCTTCCTGAAGCTGGTTTGGACTATGGTGGTCTCTCAAAGGAGTTCCTAACGGATCTGTCTAAGACTGCTTTTAGTCCAGAGTAAGCATACTATTAATCGTTTTTAGCCCTTAAAATCTTTATATATGTTCCTATGAATATATAACTTTGTACTGTCGTTGGTCAAGGCAATGTTGCTAATTTGTTTCTTTTGTTTCTCACAACATTCACTAGGTATGGGCTGTTTTCGCAAACATCAGAATCTTTATATATGTTCATATGAATATATAACTTTGTACTGTCGTTCGTCAAGGCAATGTTGCTAATTTGTTTCTTTTGTTTCTCACAACATTCACTAGGTATGGGCTGTTTTCGCAAACATCAGAATCTGATACCAGCTTAATTCCCAGCAATTCTGCTAAGCTTTTGGATAATGGCATTGATATGATTGAATTTCTTGGTCGAGTTGTTGGCAAAGCACTCTATGAGGGAATGCTGTTGGACTATTCTTTCTCACCAGTATTTGTGCAGAAACTTCTTGGCCGCTATAATTTTTTGGATGAACTATCAACTCTTGATCCTGAGCTTTATAGAAATTTGATGCAACTAAAGGTATTACAGAATTTTGTTTTGATGCTAATAGCATTGATATAATAAGATGCTAATATTTTTATGCTTTTACCTTTTTTTGTAACAACGTGAACTTCTACCTAACAGCACTATGATGGGAATGTTGAGGATTTATGTTTGGATTTTACTGTAACTGAAGAATTGGGTGGTAAAAGAATCGTCCATGAGCTGAAACCTGGTGGTAGAAGTATATCTGTCACGAATGAAAATAAGTTACACTATGTTCATGCAATGGCAGATTTCAAGCTTAACCGTCAGGTTTGCGACTTGGTCTGTTTTTCTTATTAGTTACAAGGTTTTGCTCTGTATCAGTAATAAATCTTTTTTATGGCACCATTGTCCTCGCAGATACTTCCATTTGCAAATGCATTTTATAGAGGACTGAGCGATCTCATTTCGCCATCTTGGCTGAGCCTGTTTAATGCAAATGAATTTAATCAGGTAACTCTATTCTCCTTTTTTTTCTTTGTTTTTTTCTCTTTTTTTTTTGTCGAATGGATTCTCTTCTCTGTTTTGGATACTACTGGAACTGGCATTGCCCCTGCTATAATGGAAAATGAGCTTTAATCTAACCGTAGTAGATAAAATAGTAAATTATAAAACTTTGTATGAATTGAAATATTCAAAACTAAGAAAATTTCTGACTTCAAATATCTTGTAAAGTATTAAAAAAAATAGTTGTGATGTAAACAGTAGAAATGATGAGTGTTTTGAAATTTGAAAATCTGCTCGTGAAATAACACATTTGCGCTTCTTTTTGTGAAGTGAACCAAGTATAGTGTGTGATTCTCAATAGTCAAAACTCAAAACTGTGATAGCCTGCAATTTTAGAATCCTGCTAACTTATCATTGCCAATGCAGTTACTTTCAGGCGGACTGCAGGATTTTGATGTTGATGATCTGCGGAACAATACAAAGTATACTGGTGGTTATACCGAGTCAAGTCGAACCGTTAAACTCTTCTGGGAGGTATATACTTTTGTCCAAGTTTGATCATTTTGCATTAATGGATTTTTGCTATTTCCTATTACATTTTTATACTTTATAGTTTGAGACATTGTTTTGCATCTAACTTAGTAGAGTTCCTAGGATTTATCAGCTTGGTTACCTATGCTCATTTGATAATATACCAACTTGGAAAATAGCTGGAGCAGTGGAATTTGTTTACATTTTCCTTGTTTTATTACGATCATAGAAGTTTTTTGGTATTCTGTAATAGTGTGATATAATAGTTATCCTGATATACCGGCAGCTCAAACTTGCCATATACATTCCTGCCATCACTTGTGTGTTGAATTCCTGGCCTATTTGCAAGTGTAGCATTTGCCCACCCCTTTTCTGTGCTACAGGGTTCAGTCTGTTTGCTACATTGGCATTTCAGCCAAATTTTGTTAAATAACGTTTTTTGTTTACCAGGAGCAAATAAATTATTGTTATCATGGTTTGTGCAGGTCATCAAAGGGTTGAAGCCAACAGAACGCTGTTTGCTCCTAAAGTTTGTGACAAGCTGTTCACGAGCTCCATTACTTGGATTCAAGTACCTGCAGCCTTCTTTCACAATACATAAGGTTTGATAAAGCAGACTGAGAACTTTTCCTGTTTTGTCGATACGTGACAGATTGACTTAGGAAGGTCAAGTTTTGCTGTAAATAGAGAGGTATAGCGAAATTTGATCAGATGCATCAGGTGCTGCTAATGTGTCTAGTCTATTCGGGATAACGGGTCATTTTGAGCTTACCCGTATTTCTGTGTAAGTACAGCATACAGGTTTGTTGGTAAGCAGAAGTGCCAGGTTTCTATGGTTTGTGCTTGTGCCTTGCAGTTCAGCAGTTGGCGGTAGTAGCTATGCTACACGGGGACCTGGCTACCGAGTACCGACTGGCGGCCACGGTCCGCTATGACAAGGAACGCTGTAAATCCGTGAAGCACTGCTCGTGCTCGGTGCTCGACTCCTCGTCGGTCTGTAGGACCCCAACGGCTATACTTTGAAAGCTGCTACGCGTTGTACGCCGATCACTCCCAAGTTCTAAAATCAATGAGAAGATTGGAAGTAGAATATGATTATACAAAGCAACATTTCTTACACCAGTGACCAGTCCAACCTTGTTTCATTCTAAGCAGCACAAAACTAAGTGCTGTTCATGAAGAGGCAGCAGACGAGAACAAATTAAACAAGCGGCGCACGGAGCGATGGAACAGAGGTGCATGGGTTGGGTGAGGGGATTCCGATCGGTTGCTAGGCCGGCCGGCGTGTCTCGCTGGATCAGGCGATGAGCTGCAGGCCCTGCATGAGCAGCGAGTCGGCGAGCACCCTGTTGGCGGCGTCCGTGGGGTGGAAGCCGTCCCAGAAGACGTATCCCGTGGCGTTGGAGCACGTCCCCGGGGCACCCTGGTGGCACAGCACCGACGTCTCGATCGTGCCCGTGCCGCAGCACGCCCGCCGCGACTCGAAGAACCCTGAAGCAATGGCACAATGGTATGTATGTCATTCACCACGTACGTACACGCTTGGTCATGAAATGAAGAGCAAGGAGAGCAGTGTACGGTACGTACCGGCGTTTGTGGGGTTGTTGACGAGGTCGAGGAGTGGCTGGTAGATGTCGAAGACGACGAGTTTGAGGTCCGGGCGGCGCTGCTTCACGGCGTCAGCGGCCGCGCCGAGCTTCCGGTTGAAGGTGAGGGAGTCGTTGTTGAGGCGCTCCACGCAGCCAGGGTTGCCGCCGCCGAACAGGGTCACGGACGCCGGGAGGCAACCCATGGGCGGCAGCGACGTCACGCCGATCCGCCGGGCGCCCAGGCTGTACAGGCCCTGCATGCATGCATCATATATACATCATCGTACGTGCTGTCGCAGTAAGCATCCAGTGCTCATCAGCCATGTTTTTCAACTAGGGAGCTAGAAGCAGAGCGCTGTTACTGTTAGTTACTTTCAGATTCAGGGATATGCATGCAGTTTACTTTTTAATTTACCCCTGACCTGACGACGGCATGGACATCAGTCAAGGCTGCTTCCTGCAAGAGGATTTGGTATGTCGTCGTCCTTGACCGCACTTACTGCCGGGTCCAGTACACGCCATTTAAGATTTACTGCCACGGCCACGGGCCATGTCGGTAATTTTTTGTTTCACCTAGAGGCACATGTACAGTACAAGAGTGTCCATGGATGCATGTGGACGAACTGATGATGCACTATGAAACAGTACGAGCCAGTACTACTCGTACTGAGTATTTGAGTTGTATTTTTGACTAGCGAGCGGGTACGTACAGCGACAAGGCTGGCCACATCAATGCAGACGCACTACACACACGCAGTAAATGTAACAAACGGTACCATTTACGTGTTTATCTCTACCGGGCGTCCACAACGGCGCGGCATGGGTTTGCCATATGGAAACGGAGAAATGACGGTGCTGTGCCATGAAAACGGAGGCGCGTGCATTGGCAACCGGCCGGCACTGGTGACCGTGCGAGTGTGGTTGGGAGAGAAAAAACAGCTGCACCGGCGCTCCACTGGAGAGGGGACTACTGGACCCCCAACAAGCTCTCCAAAGGCTCAGGGCATTGATGTCGTAACAACAACTACACATACGTACAGGTATACATGGCCATGCAGCCCGAGGCCCGTCGGCCCGGCCCACGGCACGGGGTTTCAGCCCGGCCCATGGCACGGCACGGCACGACGGCAGCGGGCCCGTGCCGGCCCGGCCCGAGCCATCGTGCGGGCCATGGGCCGCCACCTCGGCCCATGGCACGGCACGGGCACGGCCCGGTAAAATGGCCGGCCCGGTGCCGGCCCGAGGCCTGCCAACGGCCCATGCCGGCCGCGCCGTCCTGGCATATATAGCCAGCGGCCCAGCGGCGAGCCGGCGCTGCCTCCCCGGCTCCTAACCCTAATCCCCATTCGCCTCGACTCCTTACTCCTCGTCTTCTCCTCCTGCCGCCGCCGCTGCCGCGACGCTCTCCACGGCTAGATCTGTGCCGCCACCGTGCTCTCCTCCTCGATCCGCGCCGCGAAAGCTCGGTCTCATCGCCGGCGACCCCTGCGGCCCTCCATCCTTTGTCCTTTCGACCTTTCCCTCTCGGCTCTCTCACAGTGCAGTAGTGCACCAACATGTGAGCTCGTGTTCATTTCATCTTTCGTCCCCCCCTCTCGCCTTTGATTTCTGATCATTTTCCATCTCGTCGTCGTCGATCTGGCGGCACCGGGCTCCGGAGCGCAGGTTCGTCATTTGCTTTCAGATCTGTGTGCGTTTCGTGTAAATCTGTTACTCACCCTATGTCCCTATGCAGGTTGGTGCCTGACGCCGCGTCTTCCTCTTCTGGGGTAGACATGGCCAGGCCGCCGAAGCGCCCGTCGAGGGGCGGTGCTGGAGGTCGCGGTGGCGGTCGGTCTTCCCCGTCCGGTGCTGGTGCAAGGCTCGCAACGCGAGGGGAGAATCTCTCCCTCGGCGACGGCGATGACCTCGCGCCGCACTCGGATGACGAGCTGGAAATCGAGGACGATGACGACTTGCGGGATGATGCAGCCGCCTTGTTCGGCATCGATCTCGGTGACGGCAGGGTCGGCAGCCAGCCCGAGCCCATCGAGATCGATGGCGATGACGACGGTGGAGAGGATGTTTCCGCTGACACTCAAGGTACTTCATCATGCTCTGGTAGGAGGAAGTCTAAAGTTTGGGATTATTTCCTTGAGGTAAAGGAGAATAATACTCGTGTTGCTGCTATCTGTAATCATTGTTCTGCGAAGTTCACTGCACCATCTGCTTATGGCACTGGCCATTTGTTGCGGCACATGAAAACTTGTATGAAAAAACGTAATGCTGATAGTTTAGTCCAGTCTAAGATTGCATTGAATCCTGATGGTTTGAAAAATTGGAGGTATGATCCATTGATTGCTCGCTCTGAGTTTGAATGAATGTTGATTCTGGGATTCTGTGAAGTATTGGATGTTTGATAATTGATACTTTGATTGTTTGAATCATTGAATTCTAAGACCATTTAACATTTATGTGATTTTGTGATTTTTTGAAGTAAATATATGTTTGAACGTTGATGGGCCATGGGCCGGCACGACACGAGAAAAGCCCGCCGTGCCAACGGGCGGCCCGGCACGGTAAATCGGCCCATGGGCCGGGCCGTGGGCCGAGGGCGCGGCACGAGGCACGGTGGTGGCACGGCACGGCCGGCACGACGGCACGGTCAGGCACGGCGGGCTGCGGCACGGCACGGCACGGCGGGCCGCCGGGCCGGGCCGGCACGGCCCGTTGGACATGTATACGTACAGGCACGGTGAACGGCAGGCGACCATGTTCACCCAGCAGAGGTCCTAGGGGAGTTACTGAGGCCACTACATTGCACTGCAGCATTCATTCCTACACGGCCCTACCCGCTGCAACCTGTGACTTCATACCGTATCCACCACTACCCTCTGCAACGCCATTGAATTGCATATTTGCATTGCATTGTTGCAACGCATTGCAATTGCATGCCCGCTCGCTAGCCTACGTGCTCAAGGTTTCAAGTTTATTTCTCCGCATCTTTGCTGCTTGCATGTTAGGGGTACGACCGTACTTGCAGCATGCAGTCAATGAACGAGGAATTTTGATATTTAACCCTGTATTCGTAAGCCTTTCAAAACATGACACCTAATTCGTAAGCCTTCAAATATTTGACATCGTCCGTGCGAATTCTTTTGATTCGGAGGATTTCCACCCCTTTTTCTCTATTTTATGATTTTCCTTTTTTCTTTCCCTGTCCATGCCACATGAATGGACAGTTTTGTCCCTCCTCTCTCTCCTTATCATTGTGGCCCACCTGTCATAGCTTTCTTCCTCCCATTCTCCTTCTTCTTCCCCTGTCACGCTGTGCTTTCCTACTCGTCTTGTCCTCGATTCCTCCCTATGGCATCACACGTCGGTGGTCTAGCTCCACTCATCCCCATTCGCTCTCCGGCCTCAACTGCTCCACCAGTCCCATCCGCTCCCCGGCCTCAACTGCTCCACCAGTCCCATCCTCCCATCCCCATGACGAAGGTGGTGCTCATGGTCTTCACCAGCAAGTGAGGCGAAGACGGGCACGGGCGTCCCCTCCAGATGGCTACGCCCATCTTGACAGCGTGCACAGCGGTGGAGCGCGAGCCAGGGAGGCTGTGGTGGTGCTGCCGCGAAGGGGGAGGTGGAGCACATAGGTGGAGCACAACAGAGCAAAAGAAGAAGAAGGGGAAGGGGAGGAAGAAAGATCTGACATGTGGGGCCAATTAGAAAAGGAGAGAAGAGGGCAAAATGGTCTGGTCATGTGTCTTGGATGGCAAAAACATTAAGAAAACACGAAATCAAGAAAATAGTCCGAAATCCCTCGTTTCAAAACAATTCGCATGTTCAGGGTTAAAAATCTGAAGGCTTACGAATTGAGTGTCATGTTTTGAAAGGCTCGCGAACATAGGGTTAAATATCAAAATTCTCGTCAATGAACTACCCCAACTAAATTTTCCAAATTAAGACGTCACACTTCCTAATATAATTATGCTAGCGAATAAATTCGAGAAAATCAATTGAAGCCAGATTTGGGACGGGTGTGTAGTTCATGGTATTGGTTGTTACTGTCGTTACCTCGATGAAGGTGGTGAAGGGCTGCATGAGGGCGTCGGCGAACTGGTCGGGCGTGTAGGCGGCGGCCATCATCGGGTTGACGTAGTAGTTCTGCACGTAGTCGCTGGTGCCGGCGCTCACCACGTAGATGGACCCCGACGTCAGCGCCCTGGCTTTCTTCTCGCCGGCCGACGCCGCCACCCGCGACTGGTACTCCCTTAAGTACTGCGCCTGGCGGCTCAGCGACATCGCGCCCTGCACACGCGCGTACGCATCGATACATCAGTAAAGTGTCAGCAACAACATCAGTCTGATAGCTACATGAAACATGATCGATCGAGCAGGTAGATGATCGATGCACACGACGTACGTATAGCGCAGCGGTGGCGTCGAGGTAGCCGGCGCCGCCGGAGGCGAAGTTGGCGCCGTGGAAGAGGCTCTTGTTGTTGCTCTGCGCCTCCTCGCTCAGGTACGCAGGCGGGTACGAGCTCAGCCCCAGGTTCTCCACTGATGCAGAAGAGGTGTTAATCGTACATCAAATAAGTGGAAAGAAGAGGAGAGATGCATGGAGCTAACTTACCGGTGTAATCCGTGGCGAGCTTGCCGTTGCAGAAGCGGCCCGTGGGCGCGTGGGTCGCCGGGAAGTCGCGACCGTAGGGAGGGAAGTCGGCGCGCACCAGCGTGGCCAGACGGTTGTTGTTGCCGGCGTCCACCACCGAGTCGCCGAAGATCATCATGCCCGGCACCAGCGCCTGGCCCCTCACGGTCGTCGCCGCCGCCGAGAGAAGCAGAAGCAGCAGCATCACCGTCGACGCCGTGGGCAGGGAGCGCATCTCCATCGTCCTCGCTCTCCGCGTGGCAGTGGCAGTGGAGTGTTGCTGGACGTGTCAGTGTGGTGTGGTGGAAGAGGCTGCGGCTCTCGTCACCGCGTGGTTTTAACGGGAGTGAAGTGAACTACTGGTAGGCAGCTGGTTATTGACTGCTGTTGGATGGTGGTGGGAGCACGCATTCAATGAGCTTGGTGGAGTGACTGGCTGAGTGGCTGATGAGCAAGTGAGAATTATTGGTTAAACTCACTAATTGAATAATCGAAAAGCCTGGTTCTAAAATTAAATGGAAATGGATCATGTTCCTGAACATCTCGAACGTTCAAGTGTTCAAACACCAACATTAGTAGTGGCCGAATGAGAGACGATCACTGTTTTTGTTACTATGCGGCACCACTGTTTGTTGACTAATTAGATGCTCGAGATTGCGTGCTGTGGTAAGTTACCACTGCATTTCTGATTTTGTTTGTAGAAAAAAGGAAATAGATATTGTTGTACGTTGGAACGATGCAGGTTCCCTTAGCAGATGGTCGTGCTTTTGGTTAACGCCTAACAAAACGCCCCTAGCGAGCATGGCTGATGGGCCTCCGCGTTTTTTAATGGGCATCGATTTCGAGTAATTGTGTGATATGTGGCGCTCCAGATTTCTGGAGGCACCCGTTGTTAGAATGTAATTTTACTGGATGTGTTTGAGCATTGGAGAGGGAAGATCTGGTGCAGTTCATTCGCAATATACACTATAGTGATGCTAGAGATTGGTTGCATGAAGCAATGAAGGTCTTGGATCACAATGATCTGACCAGAGTAGTGGTTAATCTCTGGGCTATTTGGTATGCAAGGAGAATAGTTATTCATGAGAATATTTTTCAAAGCCCATTGTGGACGCACTGTTTTATCACTAGGTTCATCGTGGATTTAGAGTTGATCAAGACAAAGTCGAAGGAGAAGCAAGTGGCACCTATACAGGTTCCTCGATGGATTCCTCCTCCGTTAGGCTATGCAAAAATCAACGTGGATGTTGTGCTCTCCAAGAACATGAACATCGCAACAATACATTCGGTGGCACGCAATGACGAGGGACCTTCATGGGAGCGTCAGTGGTCGTCATGGAGGGGCCATCGGATCCAGAGATGCTGGAGGCAATGGCTTGCCGAGAAGGGCTCGCACTTGCGAGTGACTTAGCGGTGAGGAAGTTTAGACTTGCCACTGATTGTGTTAATGTGGTGAGGAGTTTGGCTGGCTTTGGTATGGGGATTTATGGCCACATCATTCAGGAGATCAATGCCACAAGACACAACTTTACCGCAACTGAAATTGTGCACGAGGAGAGAGAGTCCAATGGCGATACTCATCGAGTTGCTAAAAGTTTGGTTTATGAGTCTATAAGTAGATATGTTTGGTTTTCAATGTCTTCTGATGGAGTTTTGTACCAACTTATTTTAGATAATGCTGGTAATTTAAAAAAAAAAAGGCATGTCCGCCCGCGCGTCGGCGGCGGCGAGGGCGCGCCACTCCCAGCAAGCTCCCCGCGACACGGCAGGCGATGGTGCGCGCGGCGGCTGCGCCAGGGGGGCCAGGACGTCCCCAGTTCACGGTGCACCGTGCACGTTCGGTCTCGTCACGACGCTGGAAAAGGCCGTGGCCGCTTGCTGGGCAGCGTAGTGCGGCGAGCCAGCGAGTGAGTCCGCTCCGAACAAGAAGCTGGAAAAGAACGAACCACGGCGATCCATGCCGATTTCCGTGTTTGGCCTGTTGCCATACGGTTACTGGGCGCTCGTTGCTTTTGCGTGGAGCTAGGTAGGCCATTGTCATGCTCTTCTTAACTACTCGGAGCAATAACACACGTAGCCATGCTCGTGCTTAGAGGGGGAGAAAAACACAACAAAAAGAAATGCGAATTCAAACGGAAGAAAGGATACGAGTGGATTGCTAATCACACTACAGTCGACTAGCAGGTAGCAGCAGCCGATTCATCACACGAGCCACTTCCGATTCAGATAAACTGTCCATACGAATCCTCTGTACTAGCTACACAAGTTTCCAACTCAATTGTTCCCAGACAGCTCTCCAGCCCAACATGGTGTATATATGAAAGCCTCGCTTATGACTTGATACCTATGTCTAATGCGCACGTCTCCCAAATCCTGAACCTTTGAGCTATCGAAGTAATACGCCACGGCGCTACACCGCATAAACAAGAAGACGATCTCTCTGTACGGGTGGAAGCCGAATACCTCAATGTACAGGCTGGATTGTTTTCTACCCCATTCTTCAACGTCAACGGCGTTCTCATCGTCGGAGTCCCAATCCATCTCCTTCTCCAGCACCGGCTCTCTTTTGCTTCTTCGGTCGTAGTTACCATGCTGTACAATCCATGGTCTGTCAGTTATCTCGAGAGTTTTAAAGCTTCCAGATTGGCACTATGCTTCACTACCCACTCGGTCTTGCCACCAAGCTCAGCGAGGAACCAAACCTGGAGCCTATTTTGATCGTCGACTACCACAAAATGCACCCCGTTCCTTGACTTTCCAAGACGAATATGATAGTATGAACTATTAGCATCAATACCAGTCGGCACGTTAATCACTTGATACTTATCATTGGACAAGCTCATTCTGCAATATAAAGCATTGACAATAAGTCAGTAATAAAACCATGTATTTAACCATACTTCAAATGATGGAAAAGAAAATCAAAGTGAGAAAAGAGAGTTGGAGGAGGAACAAAGTGCCTACGGTGTAATGACATCAACCCAATACACATCGACCCTTATGAAAGGAGCCGGGGTCGGCGGCCTCCCAGGGGTCCACGTCAGCGAAAAAGTCCCGTCCGTTCGATCTTCATCGCTCGTTAAACGTAGCTCCGTCGTCAGCGCGTCGCTTCGTCTTCGTCGCCCCTATACGTGGCGTCATGCCGCTGGCGGAATCATCTGGAGTCCCTCCGTCTCCCGCTGGCCAGTCGCCGTGGTACTCCATCGCCGTCGCGTCGCTTCGTCTTCGTCGTCCCTATACGTGGCGTCATGTCGCCGGCTGGTATAATCTGGAGTCCCTCTGTGTCTGACTGGTCCGACGCCATGGTAGCCAGATATAAAAGTTCTCGCCTCTCCCTCTTGCAGTCTTGCTCTCTCCCTCTCGACTGAGTCGTCATCCACGGTGAGCTCTCACCTGCAGACTTGCTTCATTCGCCTCCGTCTCCATCGTCATCCTCTTCTCGGGGGGTCCTGGTCGTACCCTGCCTTTCGATTTGGGGTCTCCTTTCCTCATACCCTGCCTTTCTTTGCCGGGAGATTTTGCTTTCTCAAGATTCGCTGACGTCTCGTGGTCTGGCGAGAATGTTGTTAGTTGTTTTTTTATTGCGGCATGTGGATTTTGTCCCTACGCATCTACTTCTTTCTCGTTCTTCACCTTATCAGCAGTACCTGTTGTGGAGTTTATGTGCTTTTGGATTAGGGGTCGACGCTACGCCACGAAGATGGAGGTGGCTGCACCGTGATACCGTCGATTTCTTCACGGACTCACGGTCCTTCGTCCTCGTTTTTTTAATTCCAGTTTTTTCCACCTCCCTCTTTCTTATTACCTTATTTACGTCGTTTGATTCGACCTACCGTGCTTCTTCTCGGTATTGTGTCGTTGGTTTACCTTTAATTGGAGCTGCTGTGCCTTCCTAGATGCTATTCTTGCTTGCCATTCTGCAAATTTGCTTATTTGCTTTCTGTTACTCTGTATTAGTAAATAGTAGATATGCATGTCGCTTACTTTGATATTTTTCCCCAATGGGCTTCGCCGTGCAACGAAGACCCGCGTTGCAGCTTACTTTTCCCTACGCCATCTCCTCAAAGTTACGCCCGTAAGTCCAAACTGACAATCTGTAAGTCCATAGCCCTGCTTTCATAATTCCATTTATTGCAATCCTTCACCTGTGTGCGATCTGCAATGTATCAGGTTTACCTTATCCTTCAGTATAAGGTCACTAAGCATATAAGAATAAAAAAAAATACCTGAGATATGATAAAATAACGAAAGCACCAGGAACACATGATTTACATGATCTCCTTTATCGTGTTGGATTTCTAAACTCATTGAATTGAAAAGAACTTCTCATGCCATATACTAATTAAACTTGAAAAAAGAAGTTACTATTATGCTACTTCAAAACTTCAATCAATCTGAAGGGTTGACTAATGGAACCAAATTGATAGTTACGGTTTTAAGAGACATGATAATAGAAGCCCCAATAATAACTGGAAGTCATGTTGTCAAGACTGTGTTCATACATGGCATTTGCTTCAGATTAAAAAACACAAAATGACCTTTTCTCCTTGAGATAAGACAGATCCTTGTAAAAGCCTGCTATGCCATAACAAAACTTTATCTTCTGTTGGAGTATATTTAAAAACCCCTGTTTTCAGCCATAGATAATTGTATGAAGCTTTTTATCGCATCGCCTCAAGATGGTTTATAAGGATCCTAATAGAAAATGAATATGGAAAATTGCACTGATACGACAGAAAAAAGGAACCTCAGTCATATTTGTTTATTTTTAAGTATGTTATTTCCTCCCTTTCATATTGCTTACCTTTAAAAAAATATATACATTCAATTTTCATGTCATGATGTTTAGATTTCCAACTCCCTTGCCTATTCTATACATGCAGGAATGCAACATGTCGTACACTCTTTTACCAGCTCTACGAATAAATGATCACCATGCTGCAATTTGTGTTCGAGTGACAAGAAAGTGGGAGTACAGAGGCCCTACTGACAATGGGCCTATCCAACATATTGACATTGTGCTCGCGGATCATCAGGTGCATAATTTCCATCACAATAATACACTAATGCAAACGCTTCGTTTCCCTACTGTTACTTTTCTTCCCTTTTGTTTCCTGTGTATATTCCTGACCATTCCTCCTAATTCTTCCTTCCCCATTACAGAATGCAAAAAATAATTGTTGCTGCTGCCTTTATCCCATTACTTTACTCTAATGTGATATCATCTTAATAAATACCTTCCTCCACAGGCAAATGCTATGTATGCTGAAATCCCTCAAGATATAGTGGAAGAATTCAACAGTCAGATAGAAGAAGGCAACATTTATGCGATCAGCCGTTTCAGGACTACAAATGCTAAAAATTTTTACAAACCTCGCATGATCTACTTTACAGTTCACACTAGGATCGTTGTTCCAAAGAATCCTTCTACTACCTTTCCTCGCCACGTGTACAAGCTCACCCCTTTTGATGAACTTCCAATGCTTGTTGGAAACTGCCGAAACTTTATTGGTAAATTTCATTTATCCTTACTTACACTACATTCATGTGCCATCATCAGAAATATTCCGTTTACACCAATTTCCTGCTATTTTTCATATTCTTTTTATTCCTGCTGTTTCCCATATGTCCTTGCAATCATTGTTGAAATTGGTGATACTGAGATGACCCAGTCTGCAAGTAATCAGCAGCCTACTCCCATTAGGAGGTTGGTTCTACGAGATGCCAGGTACATGCATTAATATCTAATATTCATGCAGCCCCCCTGGCCTTTCCCTGAGATAAAGCCTAAAGCTCACTAACAATCCATACTTCTTATCCAGCGGCCTTGAAACTAAGATGACTTTATGGGGCCAACGGGCAATAGAGTTCGATGTTAACGCAGTCTACAACGCCGATGAAGCAAAGCCAATTATCACTTTGTTTGTGGGCTGCCTCATGAAGACCTATTTCAGTACGAACTTAAAACCAACATCTCCTTTCTTTCTTACCTACTTTTTTTAATAAAGTCAAACTATCTAGCTAGCACTACCTATTGCTGCTGATATATCTTCTTCCCCCACGTTTCTGTAGTCACTGTTGTAATAAATTACAGAGATACTTGATACTTTTACATAAAAAATATATCCAAATCCCACTTATTAAAACCAAATGAGACAGCATGCTAATGTTCATAGTATACCTCGGAATAACAAAAAAACGAAGTTCTACTCTACTACATCCCTTATCATCACCAAAATAGCTACTTTCATATATTATAGAGAAAAATGGATAATCGGATCATAAATGTTCTTACATCTGCTACTTTCCCTATTGAACAGGTCAAGACCAGCTTAGTGGAAATTCTGCATGCAAATGGTATTTCAACCCTGACATCCCAGAAGCTGAAGAATTTTACAGGAGGTAAAAAGCAAAATAAAAACAAAGCATCTACAATTTTTTTTCCTAACCTCAGAGTATATGGTGCATAAAAAAATGATCAACAGTCTATCAGCTAATTAGAATAACTGTGTTTCATAGCTATGAAAACCAGCGCATCGAGATTAGGCATGTTGCACAAGCGCCTCAACAGCTGATTCAGCCACAACCTTATCCCCAACAAGAACTGCGATATCTTCGAGACTTACAAAGCATAGATCCATATGAATTCCCAGTAAGTCAAAATCAGAAAAGAGGAAAACTACTTATCTATGTACCATTTATTTATTGAACTTCTACATAGATATATAACTATGCCAATTTACTGCAGAAAAATGGATGCCAATGCACAGTCACAATTGCGCGGTTGGTGCCTGATGTATCTTGGTGGTTCCCATCATGTGTAAGATGCGGCAAGACATCCAGCTTAGAAAGAACTGGTTACATATGCTATTCATGCAACACTACAAGCTACAAGCACAAGTACAAGCACAAGTAATATATGCTCTTCATGAACTTTTTTTTACCATCTATATATTGTGCTAAGATCTTATTCAACCCAGTATATTTCTCATATTTACCTAAGTTGTTAACTATATCTGCGATTTTCCTTGCCAAATGAAATAAGTAATACCTATTTCACCATCCCAGGTACAAACTTCAATTTGTGGCTACAGATGGTACAGGAGAAGCAGAAATGATAAGTTTCGGACAAATTGCTCAACATATTGTTGGAAAGCCCGTTGAACAAGTCATGAGAACAGTCAGAAGAGACGAGGATTACCCTTCTGATATAGCAGGGATTGTTACAAAAAAATACACATTTGGAATAACAATCTCAAACCATAGCTGCTATACACGCAACAGATCATTTGTCGTAAACTCTATCATCGCAATACATGGAAGGGACCGGTCAATATCTCAGGCCACTGCAGGTTCTTCGAGTCGCCAGATCAGATCTCACTCAGGCCACACATCACCTGCTGTTCCAACAAACAATTCTACCTATAAGCACAGATCTACACTACCGTCAGCTCATCAGCATCATGTACGTGCTTCTGAACTTTTGGAGAGCTTCAAAGTGCTTTCTTATTCAGATTGTTTTTTATTCGTATCAGCTGCATCTAATATAAACATTCTAATTTCTTTATAGACACCACCGTCCAGCCCAACGTTCAGCCCAACCAGCACTGAAACTTTATCTAAAGATGCACCCTCTATGTAAGTTATACTTCGTATTCTTTTCTACTCAAAATCATGGCCGCATAATACCACAGTTACTTAATACTCTTTTTTTACACGACTTTTAGTGTCCCTATTGACACGCCGATATCCCATCCAGCGAAAAGGGAACTGACCTATGGCAACACTGACAATGAAGAAGTAAGTGAACAAAAACTACATCTATGACATACACCACCGAATTACCTTCATAAACTGCACCTGAAATATACATTCTCCTCCTTTCATGCCTCCCAAAAATAAATAAATACTCTTAATTCTAATGCTCTTTGAATTATTTGCTATATGCCCCAGGAATCTAATGGTCATGAACGTAGAAATCCAAAGCTAGCAAGGGTGGGGAGTACCAACAACGATTCCATTGAAGAACAATGCACATCTCATCCACCATCTAAAAGGTTACACTTTCAAACTACTACTTAATTATCAACATGTATTGCTAGTGCCATTCTCAACGCCTACCTTATACTGACTTCCACAGTATTCTACTTTTCTGTAGACACTCTCCTGAATGCAGCAAACCAAGTGGCCAGAAGGCCACAGAGCCAAGGACCTCTCGCTCCCAAAAATTCAAGTAAACAGGCCAGTACTTTTACCGCTGATCTCTCTGTCGATTCAGTTCATCGTCCATCACATATTTACTCCTTTTTATTGATTCAGTGCAGGTCCCTATAGCTTTTGCAGCTTCCAAGGCAACCATATGCTTGTGTGCCCTGAACTGCAAAGCAATGTAAATGTTTTCATTCAGCGTAGCCCTGCGTACAAAAGCTGCATAGTTAATGCCTTGCACCCTCTGTATAATAGGCTCTTAGACAAACTCTAATTACCATGTCATGTGAAGAACATGACATTACTATGTAATGTAGGAACTGGATTCCTACATCCTAGCTATGTACTTAAACTTCAGCTATAATGTACTGCTACTGCGTCCTTAGAGTAGTAACAAACAGCGCGTAGCTGTGATAATCAATCACTGTTATATATGGTGTAGCTGTGAGCCTATGACAATGAAGCACTGCTAAATGTCGTCAACTTTATTATCCAATCAGAACAAAAAAAAATGCCCTGCAGGCTGCAGCTCCCCCCGCCCCCTCCAAAAAAAAAAAGCAATCACCTTTCCAAACAAACATATACATTAGGTATATCAGTAAGCACATTTCAGTTATTTACTTCTGTGCGCTTATATAAGCAAATAATTCAAAAAATAATTACAACAGAAAGCTTCGTCCCCTCACCCCTTCTCTATCTCCCTTACACAAATATCAAAGAAACCTTACAAAACCATCCAAATATCTTTTTTGAAGAGAAAAACTATCCAAATACTCCGTATCTTATCAGTACAAAACTTCCTATCCAATACCTCATTCCAGATACTACCAGACTCATCGTAACAACACGTCAACACAGCACGTCACACACCTGCTAGAAAGTTCTTACAACAATTCCAGTACCAGGTCATTCTCTATAAATAACTACACTTCTTGCTTCAGTTCCATGCCACTCTACATTTCACAAGCACCACCTCTCCACTCTTCCCCAAATACTTTGCAGTGCTTCCATCAGCCATGTACGTGTGGGACGATAGCTCTTCTTCGTACATCAAAAAGGTATCTGCAGATCACCGATTCCAAACTTCCTTTTATTCAGCATAATCTAATCTTAGGCCATTTTTATATATTTTATGCAACCTCTTACTCATTTATGCTTTAAGTTTTCAATCGATTTCTTATGCCCACTCCTTCCCTTGCTATACTCACTTACCTATACATATCTTTTTGCTCAGGAACCTGCCATTATTCATGTCAGCAGAAAAGAAATCTTCAATAAAGCCGCTCAAACATTAGGGCTCCAAATCAAAAATGAGGTTTCCCGTCAGATTAAACAAGATGATTTCATAACTAAAATTGAAGTCGTTGGTTCAAAAAGCAGTGAGACAAAAACATTCTACGGTGACTTCTCACGCACAGAAGAAGAAGCGATACAAAGCGCTTACAATGAAGCACTGAAGTTCTATGTAGAGCAAAAAACGATAGTAATTGATGACTTTAACTACCCACGTGCTGATAAGATGGAAGCACAGTTCCTCGCAACTCGAACATATCTAATGTTTTCAGAAGATAGCGAAACTATGCTTGAAAATGAGCTAGATTTTAAGGTACAAGGCTATAAAAAAATAGCTTCTATCATAAATGACACTTGCAAGCAAAATTCAGAGATGCTACCCACATCCATCTCTCAGTACAAAAGGCCATGGAATGACAAAGAAGAAACCCAGATCACATACAATGGAGATACTTCATCCACAAGACCTCTAGACAAAATAACACAGTCACTGGCTGAGATAAATGACATCGTCAACTTTTATAGGTATGAGCTACCGTCAGGAGATCGCAAGGCTATCAGAGACTACAGGGCCAAGACAACGTGGGCAGATTATCCTAACTAGCCTGCTATTTAGGAATCCTTGGCCACACTTCTCTTTGGTATAAAATTAGCTACCTATGCTTGCTTATATGCGTGCATTCCACTTTGTAAATATTTAAATAAGAATATAATCCTACCTACGTATCTATCTCCTCAGGCTAGTTAAGCATCCTTCGTCATACTTCACTTTTGTATAAAAGTAGCTACCTATGTCTGCTTGTATGCATGCATTCCACTTTGTAAATATTTAAATAATTATATATATATACATATATGTATATTCTATATGTTTGTGTAAAACTTTTCCCTTCAAATAACCACACATGTATCCTTTTATCTCCTTTTTTCTCCATTAAATACACATGAAAACTTCAAAAAAATATATAACGCCAACCCAATTAAATACTTTCTTAGAAAAAAACCTTCCTAACCAACCTTTTCCTTTCTACTGCACCAGCCTGCTTCACATTCGCCGCGCAGACAAAGCAACTACCACTACACTTCCAACTCTGCTTGTCCACTTCACGCTATCCTGCTGCCCAAGTCCCTCACCGCAGCAACAGCCCTTGCAGGGGAACTTCGCAAGTTCGCATTCGCAGTGTACGGCACACTTCCAACTCCGCTAATCGACTTCGCGCTATCCTGCTGCCCAGGTCGGTTACCAATCCATTTCCCTTCCTCCATTCTAGATCCTGCTTGCTTACTCTGTTTCCCTGCGTCAGACCAGCGGATACATTAGTCACAATTACCATGTGACATCAACATATGCATCAGCATTACATTTTCCCCAATAGTTCATACTACCTATTTCCTATTTTGTTACTAATAATTGCCATCAAGCCCCATATATATTCTGTACAAATAATTTGCTAATCCTTATGTACATTTATGAAGATACAGATCTAACTTCAAGTTCCTAACATACTGTTGTCATCGATGGCCTTTCCATTTGAAGATTTATCAATTGAATTTCATATTATGTTCCTTATGCTAAAATAAAAAGAGCTTTTGTGCTCACAACATTTAAGTTCTAGTTTACATTTTCAGTTCTTCACGTCAATGAAACACAAATGAATTCAATAATACACCATTTATCCTAATGAATAAAAGCGATGCCCAAATAAGCCGCGCGCAGGGGCACGCGCAGATCACTAATATGCCCTGCGCGCGCAAAGATATGCATAAAAGCTATAAGGGGCGTGCTGAAAGATCTTGTTCAGGGGCGTGCTGAAAGATCCATACTATATTCATTTTAATTTGGAGAAAAAAACATATCTTTGCGGCTTTGTACATTTGTAGATTTCTCGCTGGACACACACATGATAAAATCATGAATTCTTTACAAGTTAGACAATCGACTTATCTCAAGCTTCAACTTAGGCGTATGTGTGTGTTTTCCTTGAAGATACAAAAATAAGTTAATTCAGTTTTGCATATGAATATGCACATCATAGCATGTTATTAGTGTTTAAAAGATTTTATAAATTATTTGCATCAGTTCGTGAGATACTCTGTTGTCATCAATTGCCTTTCCATTTGGAAATTTATCTATTGAATTTCAGACTGTGGTCTATATGCTAAAATGAAATGAATTTTTGTGCTCTCAAAATATAAGTTCTTTGTATATTTTAGTTCTTAACGTGTCTCTTGCGAGACTAAATTAAGGGTCGTGTTTTGTGGATGGTATTTTCTAATGAAAGGTAAAAGAGTTTTGTAATACATCATTTATCTTGATGAATAGAAGCAATATCCAATTAAGCCGCGCGCAGGGGCGCACACAAATGACTAGTAGAGTTTTCCATCCCAGTAGGCAGCATGCTGCCTAGCAGGATCCAACCGTGGCAACACGTCATCAGCAGTTGTTGGGGTTCCTCCAGGATAAATGGCCTCTGCTCCCATCTCCCCGTGCTAGATGAGTAGATGCACACCTTGTACACTGACGGCGGCCACTCCGGCCCCTGCTCGGACAGTTCATCCTTGCGATCAGGTGGGCCTCTCATGGCAAGCACCTGGTAGTGAGGCGACACCATGGGGTCGAACACGAGGAACTTGTAATGGTAGCCATCGGTTCGTCGCAAGATCGGGCATGGCGGCAGACGCGCCCACTGTTTTGTTGCTGGGTTGACGACTTGGTCGGCGTCGTCGAGCAGGAGGAGGCCGTTGCAGCAGTCGACGACCCATGGGACGTCGGCGAAGAAGCCGGCCTTCCGCAGGTAGTGGCCGACGTCGCCGGCGATCCTGTGCGCCATGGACGGACGCACGAAGAACGCCGGGTCCTCCGGCTCGTTCGTCATGATGAAGACGCCGCCCACCGTGACGGGGAGCAGGTCGGTTCGAAGCTGGCAGCGCGCGTCGGCGTCGGCCACGGCGCGCCACGCCTTGCAGACCGCACGCGACACGGCCAGGGCGCGTGGCGGCAGAAGGGACAGGACGTCAGCTAGCACGTCCTCGGGTAGCAGGTCCATCGTTCTGGATCGATCACGGATCACGCAGCACGTGAACTGGAGAGAGATCGGTCGAGACCCTTTATAATGTGTTGATGGATCAAGGGGGAGGAGGGTGGTGTGTCTCCGCAGTCGGCACGAGGTGTTGCGAGCGAGTCCGCTTCGAACGAGAACCGTTTGGCCATTGCCGTTGGCTGGGTCGTCACGGACTCGGAGTCCGTTAGCAAGCAAAGCTAACTGCCATGGTGCATCGCCGCGTTGGCGCTCATCCATCCGTTCCGTTTATCATCATAGGTTCGTAGCGCAAGCAACCCAGACAGAGCCTCTGCGGGCAGGAAGCCACACAGGCACGCGCGCTGGCGCAAAGGAAGCCAGGAGGGGACTGACACGCTGAGATGCTCTGCGGCGCCCCGAAAGCTTCTGGGCTCTATTCTTCTTCCGTAAAACGCGAGCTGGCAGCCTGGCACTGGGAGTAGGCAGAGCACCGCGGCATGTTGGTTGTCCATACTTTGCTTGAGCGCCTGTGTGGCTAGCTGTGTTCATGGTTCATTAAGCGGACGTGCACAGCCTGTTGTTGGCTTGTAGCGACATGTAGCTCCAGAGCTCGTCGTGGCGTGCAGTGTCGTGCGGGACCGGGGCGGCCACCCTGCCCTGCTGCTAGAGCCGGCTGACGAGAGAACCCGAGCGAGAGCAGGCACGCGGGCTGGCAGTGGCAGGCCGCAAGCCACAGGCCGGCGTGGCCTTTGACGCTGCGCCGCGCAGAGCCAGGCAGGCGATCTGCATTGCCTGGCGGGCTGAGACCCCGCCACCGTCTTCACCCAGCCGTCTTGCTTCCCCTCCATGCCTCCGGCTGCCAGCGACCCAGCGTACTATATAACTGCTGCCGGCGACGCACACGAACTCAGTTAGCTTTTCACAACAAACACAGTACTGACTCTTCTCGCCATGGTTTCCCGCTCGCCCGTCCTTGTGCTGCTGGGTCTCCTTGCCGGAGCGGTCATGGTGGCCGGAGGAGGAGCAGCAGTCTTCGTCCCGGGTGGAGGCTGCGAGCTCACCGCCCTCGCGGACGAGGTCGCGGCGTCGTGTGCGGCCGGGACGGCCGCCCCGCCTTGCTGCGCGCCGGTGGTGGCCTCCGTCGAGCTCCGCGGCGGCGCCTGCCTCTTCCGTCTGGCGTCGGAGATGCCCGTTCTCCACGCGGGCCTGAGCGCCTCCGCTCTCGTCGGGCTCTACGCCACCTGCGCCGGCGCCGGCTCCGCCACCGCTTCCCTCTCCGCTTGCCATGGTGAGTTGTGTTCACGCCCGGCCCGTGACTTGCGCGATGCCAAGCCAAGATTTCTGCTCCATTGTAGCTTGAGATCTGCCACTTGTCAACTGCATTCTTCGTCAGTTCGTCCTCAAAATGTGTTTCTTCCAACCAACGTTTGCTTTTGTACGTCTTCAACAACTCGTCCTGGTCCTTGGCATCGCAGGTGCGTCGGCCTCCGTCGTCCCGGCCTCCACTGCCAGTGGCGGCCATTTCACCGGCGTGGAGATGGACCGCGTCAGGGGCACGCCGGAGTCCTCGTCCTTGTCCAGCCTTGGTGGCCCGCTCTCGCCGCCGCCTCCTGTCGTCGACGTCCTCCAGCTGGCGACACACTCTCTGGTGAGCGACGACAAGAAGCTGATCCTGTCGCTCGCAGTGGCGGAGGTGATCGCGCTGACCCTGACGCTCATCGTCGCCACCATCGAGGTCTGCCGCTGCATCAACGGCCGCAAGCATGCTTAGGTGTGATCCTTCCTGTTTAGCATGTGCTCTCCCTCGCGCTCGGGGACGCGTCCTCCGTATCCTAGTTCTCAGTGCTGACTGTGTTCTAGTAGTTGTTAACTTGCACACGTGCTGAATGTTAGTTGTTAGCTTGTCCGCGCCTGGGACGCGTCCCGTGTAAGCAGCTTCATCTGCTACTGCATGTTGTAACTGTGTGTGTGATGCGTTGTTTGTTTGCTCGAATGGCCTGCATTGTGTGTGGCGAAGTGTCAGTGTTGTTTGTAGCAACAGGTTCTGTGCGTTGTGGTGTGAGACAAAATCCTAAAAAAAAATCCATCATGGGCTGCGTGCCTGCGTGTGTTGGGCAGGCGGCAGGCAGCGTCGGATCATGGAGGGCCACATCGCCGGCCGATCCCTTTCCTCGTCTTGCTCACCCACTGCAAGATAGAGCACACCCCGGACAGTTTACGACACAGCTTGGGATGAACTCAGCTGCTCCGTGGAACAAGAAGCCAGTTGCAAAAATTTAGTCTCAAAGGATTCATCGGCAAGAACTGGCCCAGCTCCCAATTAGGCAACATCACCAATGGCACCATCATCATGATTGCAATGGTTGTCCTGACAGTAACATGGCTTCTCGACTATACCGTTTTCTGTACTGCCTCTTGTGTCCCCACTTCGTTTTTCATCGGAAAAGGGGAACTGAGAATCCGATTGAATGCTTCCTTTTGATGTGGAAAATGTTTGTAGTGGAGAATATAGAATGTGATGCTTAAATTTTTGCTACTGATGCATGTCTGCTCTGCTCTGCACCTATACTGGTGGACATGGCCATCATCGCAACACGGTTGCAGGGGTAGCGAGTAGCGCGATCTATTCTCCGTCTCCGGCTCCGTTTCTAGTTACTAGTGGTCCATCGCGATATGTCAACTCCGTCTCAGACTCGGAGAGTAGGCGTACATCGAGTCGGGACTCTCTAGCTTGCGCATCTTTATTCAATGTGATGTCTGATATGTGCGATGGTGGTGCCCTCAAAACTACATCACGTATACATACAACATAACTAGACGATCCCAGGCTCCGCGATACTCTTTGGTGACCGGCACGTCAGCGTCACGATGAATCTACACCAGCAGAAGAGTGAACCACGGCAGGCAGACAAGAGATCATCCATCACGCCGCCTTTCAAGGGTCCAAGGCGACTCACCTTCCAAATCCGCCGGCGAGGGTTCACCTTCGAGGGATGCCCAAGCCTACTGATCAGCGACACCCACGGCGTCTGGTCCGTCGGCCACCGTCGCTACATCAAGAAGACGCGCCGCCGCCGCTTCCACGACCTGAAGACGGAGCTCGTCCCCGTCATGAACCTGGTGCGGAAGGCCAGGGTGAGCAGGTGGCCGCAGTACCAGCGGGACGAGGAGCTCAGGTCCCTGCGGCGGAAGCTCGCCGGATTCTACTGGGGCGTCATGCCGGAGGAGACGAGGGAGAGGACGGCGCGGCTCTACCGTGACCGTCGGGAGCGGCGGCGCGTGAGGAAGCTCCGGTGTTTCGCCGCCGTGGTGGTGAGCATGGCCGTGGTTGGGTTTGTGCTTCTGAGGCTGGTGCTCATGGGATGCTACAGCGCGCCGGTGTGCCTGGTCCTGGGATCGGGGTATCTTGTCGTCGCGTACCTGCTTGATAGGCTGTGGCATTTGTCGCCTACAAATTAGCATGAGAGTGGCATTGGTATTGCACCTTTTGTGACAATATAAGATATAGTAGGTTTACTATTCTGTGCTCCTGGGTTAATGTAATATAATAACATGGCATGTGTAGTGTGTTGTTTATAGACGCCACTAGCCAAGTTTAGTTTCTTTTTTACCGGCGGTTTCTTCCATCAGGGTAGCTTAAAATCGATAGGGAAGGCCTTCCATGACTATCGATGTTACCCTGTTCATGCATGGTTCGGTGCCAAAATGAAACTGTCAAAACCGTATAAGTTTCTGTACAAGTTGGGCTTGCGTGCACTTAACTATAATAAAGCTGACCGCGTGGCCGCAACCCGCAACGGCGAGTCCCTGACACCGTTGGATTTGATCGAACTCCTCACGTCATCAGATTGTTCTGAGCTTGGATCAAGCCTCCCCTTAGACAAACCGTGTTGCCATACGCCCATGCCCAATCCACCTACAACTGCACTTGATCTAGCCATGCCCCGTTTAATGCCTTCTATCCAATACAGCTTGCCCCAGCATTCAGAAAATTCAGACAAGTTTTAACATTCGAACATCAAAAAAGCTCAGAGACACTTTGATTTATCTTCATCAAACAACTAAAGTGAAGAACAAAATTAGAATGCCGAACAATGGAAACATAAGGGATGGATTACTTCTTGGCGATGGGGATGGACTACAGAAGATGATGGAGGACGGACTAATACTGATCACAAAGGAAAGGGTTCAGTTGAGTTCTGGGACTAATACTGTTATGGTTCAGTTGATTACTTCTTGGAGCAATCTGTTCTCCATCTCAGTGAAGCAGGAACGAGTGTCAATGGTTACTGTTATGGATTTATTATAAACATGAATTGACATCAATAGATTGACATAAGTGCAATCCCCATCTTCTCAAATGGACTCAATAATCAGTCTTAAATTGACAAAGACATTAGATGATCACGTTCAATTTAAGATTCAGTCAACACAATCACAACATTGTCCGCTGCTAGCTCGGGTTCTCAACTTGCCACTGCTTCCCTATTCCGATCCGGAAGGACGTCAAGCGATGCCAGAGGATCCTCCCTGTGGACTGCGGTGCCATCACTAGTTGCAGCATCAGGATTCAGGAGTGCCGCTTTGCTTGCTTCCACTGCTGCAGCATCGCAAGGGGCAATGGATCGAGGGCTCGACGACCTCAAGCTGCAATTGGTGACGGACAGCAAGCTTCTTTGATGAGATAAACAGAGAACCAAAGAAATTTGGCTTCACTAACGAGCAAGGAATGGTATTCATCATTCAAAGAAAACATTGGACCAACATATACATACGTACAGTACATTAGTGTGTATATATATGATCACAATAAAAGCAAGTTAAATTAAAATGTAGGAACCTGGAACACGTTATGTTCTAAAAGGACAAGAGACGCATGATGATATCATGAGATAGCATAGTTAACATGACAGAACAAAGAAGTAAACGCCTCATAAACATTTGCTACAAAGCATCGAAACCAACAATACAAAATGAAGCAGAGATACTGATAGAAAGACGCTTAGGACACTGCATAGTAAACCCAGAACATTACATTTACACAACATATAGTCCACCCAAGTGTCAGAATAGCGATCATGGTACCATCGAGAGATGATCAATTGAAGAACATAGGCAACACACTGAATAAATATGGACGCTTTTGCAGGCAAAATGTGACATGAAAGAAGGAGAAGCTGACGTCCCAAATGCAGAAAGACAGTGGCTGATCGGTCAAGTCATGTTATCATGTATCCGTATCCAGGTTTTAGGCCATTGTTGGCTGTTGTTTAGGAAGACTAGTTTGTTGGCCAGATGTTATCACAAGTTGTTAGGGTCAGCTCAATATGATGGATACGGCAGGCATATTCACTTGAGATAAAGAAAGGAAGAAACTAGTCCATCTAATTCTGTTTGCTCAGAGCCTCTCATGAGGGCGAGCAGTTAGCCTAAATGAAACCTTAGATCGTAGGGACATCTAAGAAGGGTAACTTAGACACAACCGATGAATGGCATTCTTTGTTGCGGAAGCAAATTTTCCAATATCTCTTTTCCCGAATATCTACATACACTGCATTATACAACTATAATGAGTATTGAGTTCCAAAGATAAATGCTGACCTGGCTTCGTATCTATCCTTGACAATTCTATATTGTCAACGTATAGCAGATTATCACTGTGAACTGATGACTTGGTGTGGGAAAGGACACTTTGGCTAGTTCAGTATGCAAACAATATCATTGACATGTGTTTCTGTCAAGAATCATCCTTTTGAAATTTATTCGCTTGCCAATCAATAATCGAGTTCCATTGCAAAGACCAACTGGTTGATTGGCATTCCTTGCATGAAAAAACTGGGATACCAGAACAATCTTTACCAGCAGACGGCAGAAAGTGGTTGATGACAGCTGAATTCAAGAATTATAGTAGATACATAATGTCAAAATCAGAAGGTTGTTCATATGGATCTGCAGTTGTATGAAAACGGAAGCACATCCAGGAATCTAGCCGATATTAAATTGCTCGCATCCTCAATGACAGAAAAATTCGTAGGACAAACAGACCTTTCAGCAACATGGGGAACATAAACATAACACCGCTCAAAACTAGCCTGGCCAGAGTCAGACACATACCTAGAGGGAGGGAAGGGACTGAGAGAGGAGGGTTTGGAGGCGGCGGCCAGAGATGTTCCCCTATGCCCTCCTCTTCTGCTTCCAGCACCAAACGGCCATCCCAGGCCGCCACCGCGGAGTAGAGAAAGCCGATGCCGCGGCGGCGGGCGGAGACCAACGCACGTGCGAGGAAGCAGGGCGAGCGCGCACGCTGCCGCCCGCCGCATCCATCGCCGGGGATGGCTCCACACGCGGGCAAGGCAAGGGGATGCCGGATGCGGCGGTGTACGGGAGCCGGCGAGGCGACAGGCGAGCGCGAGTTGCGGAGGGACCCGAACGGGACCACTGCGAGCCGGCGACGCGGCGCAAATGGACCGCAAGCCCAGCCCAACCCAACCCGTAACACAACAAACCGCGCCAGCCGAGCCCAGCCGACTTCTCCACGCAGGCCCGCACCAATCCACAATCAAAATTCTTAAAAGGAAAAAGTCCTTTCGTCGTCCCTCAACTATTGCCCTAGTCCGAGTTTCGTCGCTCATCTATAAAACTGGGTATCCAACATCCATCATCTATCTAAACCGTTCACTTTTAATCCCTCACCGGTTTTGTAGGTGGTTTTGGCAGTGGGGCCACATGTCAGTCGGTGGGGCCCACGTGCAGACTTCTCCTCCACCTCTTCTTCCTCCTCCGCTCCCCACACCGGGCTCGGCCTCGACACCGCCACCGCCGCCGTCGCAGCTCCCGTGGCTCCTCCTCCCCCCGTCCGCCGACGCGTCTTCGCCGTCCTCCTCGCCGTCTCCGCCCGGCGCCGCCTCTTGCTTCCCTACAGCTCCCACGCCGACGGGGAAAGGACAGGTGACGGCGTAGCGCGACTGTGCGAGTAGCGCGGGTGGCGACGGAAGCGGATGTCGGAGGCGGTCGTGCGCATCGCAGATGGCGGAATCTTCGCCTTCACCGTGTACTCCTCCTCGAAGAAGCCGCGCGGATGCTCATCCGGCTGGTGCCCGACTCCGGGAGCTCGATCCCGTCGCCATCCGGCCTCGATGAGGTGCGCGAGGAGGGGATGGGGAGGAAGGTTTGGACCGGAGCTAGGGGGCGAGGGGCCGCGCCCGTACCGCCGCGGCTCGCTAGCGGAGGAAGCACGGGAGGAGGCGGCGAGGCCCTGCCGCCGGTGGGAGCATGGGAGGAGCACCAGGCGAGGAGAATGAGGTGTACCAAAGGAGAAAGAAAGAGGGGGAGAGGAAGGCATGTGGGTCCCACCTTGACAGGTGGGCCCCACTGCCACGTCCTCAAAACCACCCTCAAAACCCGTCAAGGACTAAAAACAAACGGATTCAATAGATGAGGGACGTCGGATACCTGATTTTGAAGACGAGGGGCGAAAGTTAAACTTGGCAATAGTTGAGTGAGGACTTTTCCTTCGTAAAAGCTCCCCGGTTTTGGCCTCCTCTCCGCATTTCACGGGCGCGCCGAGAGCTGCTGTGTCGAAACGTGTCCTTGGCTATTTTTAAAAAGGACCTCTACATTTTCATTTTCAGTAATCAAACCGCGGTCCAACTCAGCGAGTCTTCCCAAATCCAAACCCTAGCTCTCTCTCGGTCTCTCACTCACGCGAGCTCGGGGCGGCGGCCGACGCCGCGTGGTGGCGGTTGCGGCAGTCCGGCGCGGGTAGCAGTGGCAGAGGCTCGATCCGGCGAAGGCTCCGCGCGGCGAGTTGTTCTGCTTTGCGTGCTCTACGGCCGCTGCTGCTGCTCGAGGCTGGAGGCCAAGGCCGGCGGCGGGCTCGATTCGGCGGCACGCGGGCTTGATTCGGCGCAGAGGCGGCGCGACCTCGATTCGGCTCCGCGCAGGCTCGATTCGGCCGCAGCGGTGACGTGAGGCCCGGCGGTCGCGGGGCACGGAGCGAGGGCGCGGCGGGCGGAGCAGGCGGTGTGCGGCCAGCCGAAGGGGCCCGCGCAAGCCATCGGCAGGGGTGGAGCGCACCGGGTTTCGGGCGGGCGGTCTTCGCGGTGGCTTGGGCAGGCGGCGTGGCGGGCGCGGAAGCAACGGCAGCGGCAGCGGGATCGAGCTCTGTTCGCGGCTGGTGCTGCTGCTGCTCCACCACGGCAAGGTGTTGCTGCTGCTCCACCACAGCGAGGTGTTGCTGCTCCACCACGATGAGGGGTTGGGGATGGTGCCTCTCCCTTCCTCTGTGTCTTCACCGCGCGAGGATGCAGCAGCTGCTGCTCGACGACGACCGAGCGAGCTCCGCAGAGCCACCGCGCGCCATGGGCCGGTGATGAAGAGCTGCTGCTGTTTGATTTGCCTTAGATGTGTTCGATTTCGTGATTGCATATTCGATTTGGCCTTCCTGTCCTCTCTCCGCCGCCAACGATGGTAGGTTGGTGGTGCTGCAGATAGTGAGCCAGAGAAGAAAGCGACGACCCACCCTGGGTTTTGCTGCTGTTTGACCCTCCGCATCTCCCCTGCAGGCACCACCCTGCTTCTCCTTCCCAACAACAGGAGCGAGGTAAGAAATTGTACACCACCTTGCATCTATCTCTGATTTTCCTTTTTCTTCAATATTTTACTTTGAAAATTGTATCCGTTGTCCATACTAATATGTCAAGGTCATTCGTAAAACTATAATGCATGATAAAAGTTTTAGCTTGTTTTGATGTGCTCTGTATAAACTATTATATATGACATTTGGCGTGGAATCATTTCTACTTTCATTTCCTATTATATCTATTTTTGAATTTACAGATCCATTGTTTTGGTCATGATAGGGCGTATTTATCGATTTCTGAATTTGCAGAAACTGGAGATGGCAGTGGTGGTGACAGTGGTGCAGCCAAATCTAATCAGAACAGGTACCTAGCTATTCTAATTGTTGTGCAAGTTTTCTTTAATTTCCCTTTTATACATTGTGTTGGGGAGACGCCCCTTGGAATCGTATTTTCTATTTTTGCAGGCGAGACTGAAGAAGTTAGAACGAAGAAGACAAATGTGAAGTTATTCCGAAGAGGTTAAAGTTGCAGGTGAAGTTATAGAAGTCAGGACGAAGATGACGAGCGCGAAGCTAATTTGAAGAGGTTAAAGCCTCGAGCAAGACTGAAGAAGTCAAGGCAAGGAAGACAACAGTGCGAGGCTGGTTACGAAGCTGGGAAATGCTAGAACGAATCTATCTCCTGTAACGAGGCTGAAATGAAGATTGGCGGGAAGCAACGGTCTTCTAACAACATAGGATAGATATTTGATTTTTGGCGGGAATTAACGGTCTTGTAAACATACGAGGTTGACCCCTATAAATAGCAGGTCAACAGTAACTGTAAAGGACAATTTTTTTGGGAGGAACGAAAAAGAAGTCAATTGTGACTTACTGTTTGTAATACAAGAAAAACTGTGTTACAACAGTTGGCGCCGTCCGCGTGTTAGGATCGAAATCAAAACTCATGATGCCACCAAAGAAAAAGCAACGGTCCGACGATCCACGGACCTCCAAAGCTCACGAAAATGAAAGAGAAAACGATGAACAAGTTTCACCAGAGCCAGTCATTACCAATGATAACCAAAATCGAGAAGAAGCTAGCCTCGAACAACTATTACAAGAAATCGAGAGGCTTAAGCAAGAAAAAGAAGCCCTGTTGAAGGAAGCAGAGAACCAGAGAAGAGAAACCGAGAAAAAACGAAAAATTGCAGAGGCCAAGAACGAGCTCCAGAGACTCCAAAGCGAGCTCAATACGAGCAAAGAAACTGTTCAAGAGCCCGAGAGAGAATACAACACCGAAACAACAAATTGCAACACGGGTTTCAGAAGCTTCGACTCGAATTCACCATTATCTCCAGGCCTTCAAAATGCACCATGGCCAACTTCGTACAAGCCCATCACCTTGCCCAAATACAATGGTACTTGTGATCCAAGGCAGTTTCTGATGAGCTACGAAGTTGCTGTAGCTTCCGCAGGAGGAAACGAGCTAGTTCTCGCAAAATCATTCATCATAGCCTGTGAAGGACCGGCTCTCACATGGTTCACGAGACTAAGCCCAGGATCAATTTTCAGCTGGGAACAACTCAAGGCCAAAGTACTTCAAAACTTCCAAGGATTCAATAGGCAACTGCTAACCTCGGGAGATTTATTCGCATGCAGACAGGAGGAAAGAGAGCCATTAGCTCAATATTTCAAACGTTTCATCCAATTAAAGGCCCAAACAGATGATATCCCAGACTCAATAGCAATTGATGCATGCATTCACGGGTTGGGACCAGGGCCATGCGCGTCAGAATTCGTCAAAAACAAACCAAGGAACCTCCATGAACTCTTCCACGAGATGGAAAAATTTTGCAGATCAGACGACGATCACAGGAGAAGAATCAACGAAAGAGCCATGCTCAGAAAAGCAAACGGGAACTATAAGCAGCCCACATACGAAAAGCAGAACTACAACAGACCAACCCAAGTTTTTCACATAGAAATCGAGACCGGCCAACATAGTAACGAATCAAACGCAGCGAAGCAAAATTTCGGCTCCCCATCCACACGAGGAAGAGGCGGACGATGCAGAGGCCGTGGAAGAGGTCGAGGCCAACAAGAAAGCCAATCTCGATCTTGGTTCTGTCAATTCCATGGCGAAAACCCAGATCACAGTACAGGGAGATGTCCCATAACCATCAGGGTAAAGCAAGAAATGAACCAAAACAACAATCAAGGTCGCGCAGTCCAAACAAACTCTTGGCACTGCACCCCCCATAACACGCCGAATCCGCAGCTACAACTCCCGACGAATTCAGAATCCTTTTCAACATACCACCAGCCTCGTTTGGCTTGGCATCAAACCCAGTCCGAATCAAATCAACAAGCGCACAGCTCAATCCAATCCACCGCAGCAAGAAAAGACGAAACTGTAATGCAAGCAGCTCCAACACCGAATTCAACACCTACCAAGGGTCCCATTCCCTCTCGCGGAATGATTCTGCCCATAGCAGGAGGATCTTCAGTTGATTTCGAAAGCAAAAGAAAAAGAAAAGACTACTTCAGAAGAGTGCACGCAATACTACCCAATGGCCCAGTAGTAAAAACCCATTGGTCACATGTTCCAATAACCTTTACTGAGCAGGATCTCAAACTCCAATGTTATCCTCACACTGACGCCATGGTCATCGAAACAAATGTGGCAGGCTGGGAGCTAACAAAGATACTAATAGACAATGGCAGTTCAGCCGATATTATCTTCGCTAGTGCTTTCGACCAAATGAATATCAGCAGAAGCTTGTTACAACCATCAGAAACTCCACTCATTGGTTTCGGAGGGAAAAGAATCCGGGCCTTAGGAAAAATCGAATTACCGGTAACCATGGGGGACCTGAGTAATCCCAGAACGGAACGAATCACTTTTGACATAGTTGACATGTACTACCCTTACAATGCAATCTTCGGAAGAGGTTTTCTCAACACGTTCGAAGCTATTGTACGACAGGCATATCTCTGTATGAAACTTCCAGCACCAAATGGAGTAATCACAGTATTTGGAAACCAGGAAGTCGCAAGGGACATCGAACAAGGAATTACCCCTGGCGAGAAAAACGTCAACCTCTTGCAGGCAGAAACGAAACAAACAAGCAATAAAGCCCAATCAGAATCGATCAAAAAGACGCCATCGCAATCTAGAGTGGAAAAAGTAAAAGAAGCTATTCAAGCACAAGACACCAAGCGAGTCTCTCTCGATCCAGGAGTCGAAGGTAGAGAGGTCACGATCGGAGCAGACCTTACCCCCCAAGAAGAGGAGGAATTGATAACTTTCTTAAAAAAGAATAAGGATGTCTTTGCGTGGACAGCTGCAGACCTAAAGGGTGTCAGCAGAACCATAATTGAGCATAGCCTCAACATAAACCCGAAGACAAAGCCAAGAAAACAAAAATCGAGAAAAATGTCGGACGAGAAGATAGAGGGAATAAAATCCGAAGTGGAAAGGCTACTGAAAGCAAAAGTCATCAGAGAAGTACAATACCCAGAATGGTTGGCAAATATTGTCCCGGTGAAAAAGAAAAACGGAAAATGGAGGATGTGCATCGACTTCACTACACTAAACAAGCATTGCCCAAAAGATGATTTTCCTCTACCAAGAATTGATTGCGTCGTTGATGATGCAGCCAACAGCGAGATTCTATCCTTGCTAGATTGCTTTTCAGGGTATCACCAAGTTTGGATGAAACAAGAGGATGAGGAGAAGACAAGCTTCATAACACCTTTCGGAACTTTTTGTTTCGTTAGAATGCCAGAAGGGCTGAGAAACGCAGGGTCAACTTTCTCAAGAATGACAAAAAAGTTTTCAACTCACAAATTGATAGAAACATGCTAGCTTATGTGGATGACCTCGTCGTAAAAAGCATCAAAAGAACGGATCACATCAAAGATCTCGAGGAAACCTTCACCAATCTAAGAATGTCAAACTTGAGCTTAAATCCAGAAAAATGCGTCTTTGGAGTAACCAAAGGAAAAGTCTTGGAGTGCCTTGTAACATCAAAGGGAATCGAGGCCAACCCAGACAAGGTACAAGCCTTGGCATCCATGGAGGAGCCAAAAACGGTTAAGGAAGTGCAACAATTAACAGGCAGAATCGCAGCTCTAAACAGATTCGTACCAAGAGCAGCCGAGCGAAGCCTTCCTTTCTTCAAAACTCTCAGACATGCACAGAAATTCAACTGGGGCGAAGAACAATCGAAAGCATTCAGAGAACTAAAGCAGTACCTTGCGACAATGATCAAACTATCACCACCAGCACAAGGAAAAGACCTTCTCCTCTACCTTGCAGTATCAGAGTCAGCAGTAAGCGCTGCAATAGTACAAGAAACCGAAATCGAAGGCATTCTGAAGCAGTTGCCAGCCTACTTCGTTTCTGAAGCATTATCTGGAGCCAAGAAGTCATACTCTGAACTCGAAAAAATTGCATACGCACTGCTTATGGCATCAAGAAAACTCAGGCATTATTTCGAAGCTCACAAAGTTACAGTCGTCACCAACAAACCTCTAGCCGAGTTATTTGCAAACAGAGAAGCTTCGAATAGGATCAGCAAATGGTCCGCAGAACTATCTGGATTCAATATCGAATTCGTAAGGCGAAATGCAATCAAATCTCAGGTATTAGCTGACTTCGTGGCAGATTGGACCTCTCCAAAGCATGAAAATTCAGACGAAGACGAAAAACTGTGGACAGTCTATTGTGACGGAGCATAAAAGGGGCAGCAATCTCTGCAATACTGGTTTCACCAGGCGGAATCAAAACAAGATTCGCAGCACGATTGGAATTCAGCAATCAAGAGATTCAGATCACGAATAATGTAGCAGAATACGAAGCACTCCTGCTTGGGCTACGAAAAATGAAATCACTAGGAAAACAAAGGTTCATTGTGAAGACAGACTCGAAAATAGCAAGGGACCACATTGAAAAGGATAGCGAAGCTAGAAAACCAGAACTAATCGATTACCTCGAAGAGGTCAGAGAAATGGAGAAACACTTCAAAGGATTCACGGTAGAGCACATCCACAGAAACGACAACAACGAAGCTGATGACTTAGCCAAGAAAGCAGCAAAGAAGGAAGAACTACCTGAGGACGTAATTTACGAGGTCATGACCATCCCCTCAATCAGAAAGCAGCACTTAGCACACATTTGCTGGGAAGATTGGAGAGCACCAATCAAGGCATACTTACAAAACAATTTCACACCCTGTTCAGCAAGCGAGGCCAAAAGAATACCAGCAAGAGCAAAAGGGTATCAGATAATACAAGGAGAGCTGTACAAGAAGGGGATATCAGCACCATGGCTAAAATGCATTGCAAAAGAACAAGGAATGGCGATACTAAAAAGCATACACGAAGGGATATGCGGAACACATATTGGTCCAAGAGCCCTTGCAGCAAAAGCAGTCAGGCAAGGAATGTTTTGGCCAACAATGATAAAAGATGCAGACGAAGTAGCAAAAAAATGCGAAGCATGTCAAAAGAACGCAAGCAATCAAAAGATTCCATGCTCACTATTGCAGCTCATCACTCCTTCTTGGCCATTGCAAAGATGGGGGATAGATTTGGTAGGGCCTCTCCCAACAGCTCAAGGAAACTGCAGATTCGCAGTAGTTGCCGTGGAATATTTCACAAAGTGGATCGAAGCAAAAGCACTAGCATCGATAACTTCGCATACAATACAAAAGTTCTTCTGGCATAACATCATTTGCAGATTCGGGGTACCAAAAGAAATAACAGTAGACAATGGAAAGCAATTTGACAGCGAATCATTCAGAGATTTTTGCATAACAATGGGAACCAAAGTGAAGTATGCATCCGTATATCATCCGCAATCAAACGGCGCAGTTGAAAGAGCCAACGGCATCATTTTTTCAACAATAAGGAAGATGCTCTTCGACCACAAAAAGGGAAAATAGATTGACGATTTGCCAATCGCAGTATGGTCACATAATACCACAGAATCCAGAGCAACCAAGTTCACTCCTTTCAGACTGCTATACGGAACTGAAGCAATGGTTCCAGAAGAAATCAAGGCCAAAACACTAAGGGTAACACTCAGTACTGACGAAGGTGAAAAAGAAATGGTGGAAAAGGACCTAATCGAAGTTGATCGGCTTGTGGCCTCACATAACCTCGAATCATATCAAAGGCAAACACGGAAGTGGCGCGACCCAAAGGCGAAGATAAGAGAAATCAGAGTTGGGGACCTGGTAATCAAAAGAAAGCATAACGCAGAAAACTTATCCAAATTCGAGGAAAAATGGGAAGGACCATACATTGTCACAAAAAGCTCGAGGCCAGGGTCTTACCATCTGTCCACCGAAAATGGAGAAGAATTACCTCACTCATGGAACGTAGAGCAGCTTCGCAAGTACTATAACTAGAATCGGAACAAATAAAGCTATATAGTTTTTCCAAGTTTTAGTTCTTTTTGTAAAGGTCAACTTCGTAAATGTGCGGAGCTATAAGCACAAATACGAAGCACCTCTTTTCTCTTTTTCTTCCATCACAAAAGGTCGTACTCTTTTCCTCACAAAAGGGGCTCCAGAAAACTGGAGGTGAGGTTTTTAATGAGGCGAACCTATGTAAATCTCTCCAAAAAATCGATAAAGGAGATTCCCCTAAAAGCACTTGAGCAAAAAACACACCGAGGTTGAAAAATAAC
Source organism: Digitaria exilis (assembly GCA_015342445.1). Lineage (NCBI taxonomy): Eukaryota > Viridiplantae > Streptophyta > Magnoliopsida > Poales > Poaceae > Digitaria > Digitaria exilis. The sequence goes on from JACEFO010001597.1 coordinate 1,487,586, forward strand.
CTCGCAAAAGAAGACCTCGAGCAAGATAGCTCGAGGCCGAGGTTGAAAAATAACCTCGCAAAAGAAGACCTCGAGCAAGATAGCTCGAGGCCGAGGTTGGAAATATAACCTCGTAAAAAGAAGACCTCGAGCAAGATAGCTCGAGGCCGAGGTTGGAAATATAACCTCGTAAAAAGAAGACCTCGAGCAAGATAGCTCGAGGCCGAGGTTGGAAATATAACCTCATAAAAAGAAGACCTCGAGCAAGATAGCTCGAGGCCGAGGTTGGAAATATAACCTCGTAAAAAGAAGACCTCGAGCAAAATAGCTCGAGGACGAGGTTGAAATATGACTTCGCAAGAATAAGACCTCGAGCAAAATAGTTCGAGGCCGAGGTTAGAAATATTAACCTCCCAAAAAGAAGCCTTGAGCAAAATAGCCCAAGGTAGAGGTCAGAAATATAACCTCGTCAAAAAGATCTCGAACAAAATTGTCTAAGAAAGAAGTTAGAAACAAAACCTCGCAAGAAAATCTACAGTCTAGATCAAATCGGGGGAACGAAAAAAGCAACAGAGTTGCCCTATTTCGAAAGTAAAACAAGAGAACTTAATCTTTCAGATTCGTTGCTCGAAATAAGAAGCAATGAATAAACGCAAAGGGGCTATCGAGGGAGGGGACGCCTTTTTTAAAGGCAAAAAAGAGAAGCCCCCATTTGCATTTATTCAAAAACAAGTTTTCACCAAGCAACGTGCACATTAAAACGAACCACCTAACTTGTACTTTTTAGAAAGGACACGAGGTTAGGTGAAATCATAATTTCCTCAAGGGTCCAAAGACCACTATAAAAGAGAAGGGGGGAGACGAGCCTCGGCAAGAAAAAAAAAAGCAAAGCAAATGAAAAAGAAAAATTCTCCCTAGAAATAAGAGGCAGCAGGAATCAAAGGAACGCTCGACGGCATGATCTGCCCAGGCTAAAGACCAACAACAGCACAGGGCCCATAGATGCTTCGTACAGCAACGCCCTCTCAAGTTGTGCGATCATGGAGAAGAGCGCATCCGCTCCAAGGTTTTCTCGAGTTAACAAGGGAATTAGAAGCCAATATATGGAGAAAAGCACATCCGTTTCAAGGCTTTCTCGAGTTAACAAGGGAACTAGAAGCCAAAGAATATTTAAGCGTTTTCTATAGCGAAAACGAAGCTAAAGGTCATGATCTTATAGAAACAAGATGATGTATAAACAATTTCAGGTGAAAAGAAATTCTACGAGTCCAACGCATGCACTTCGAAATAAAGACTGAAGATAATTACGAGGTTAATATAAACAAAATCGTGAACAATTTCAGTGTTTAAATCGCTCTGAAGTTCACAAACATCGCTCATGACTTGCAACAAGTTTTTTACAATAATTAACTTCGACTCGTAATTAAATTTCTCCTTCTTCTTGGGGAGATTCAGCTTCGTCATCATCACGAGGCGAATCCATGGCTTCATCTTCTTCTTCCTCGCTTTCTTCCTCTTTTCCTTCAGCTTCTTCAGCTTCTGCGTTCTCAGTTTCTTCCTGGAAAAGAAACAAAGCAAAAGACTTAGGATATTTGACAATAATAAAAAGAGAAGAAGAAGCAAAGTTACACAGAAAAAATTTCTTACCTTCGAAGAGGAGTCCTTAGCCTTTTCTCGTCCATAGACGTTCCAGAAGTCTCGTAAGAAGCGACGCTTCATAGTTTCGACTTCTTTAGAGCTAGACGAGGACAAGTCTCCGAAGTCAGAAAAGCGGAATCCAGGACCGGCAACTCGAAGAAGTAGTTCCTTATTCTCTCTTTCAAGAAATCTGCCGAGGCCATCGGTGCAGGTAAGTGCGAAGTTATCGCCAGCAATAGAAAACACATCCCTGAGACCAGCAAATTCTTCTTCAATCCAAGATAAGAAATTATCAATGTTTAAGTCCACCGGAAGAGCGTAAGGAGTGGCTCCGAACTGCTTGAGCGAGCTAGAATACGAATCAAAAATTCGATTTATCCTCTCAGCATCAAGAATCTTGGACGAGGCTAGAGAATCTTCAGCTTCCTTTAACTTAAGTTCGAGGGAAGACACTTTGGTTTTAGCCTCTTTCGCAGCATCGGACCCGTGAACCACGGCGTCACGAAGGTTCTCGATCACAATCAGGTTCTCGTCAAAGTCCTTCTGCAAGGCCTTATATTTTCTATCAGTAGTGTCCCAAGTGTCCCCGAGCTTAGTCAAATCTTTGTGAAGTTTGTCGTTAACTTCCTGAAGCCTCTCTTTCTCCCCCTCCAAGAAACGAAGCCGATCAGCAGCAGTCTTGGACTTCGAGGCACAAACTGCGTTGATCAGTTTAACCTAAGGAAGCAAATCGAAAACAAAAACGTAAGACAAATATGAAGAAAGGAAGAGACGAGGATAAAATAGTAAGAAGCAAGCACGAACCTTGTGCGCTGTGGAGACGCTCAAGCGAGATAGCTCTTCAAAACTAAGATTTTCCAATGATGCTTTATAACCTATAAAAACGAAGACAAAATATAAAAATCAAAAACGAAACTAAACATGAAGTGGTAATAGAATTCTTTCTTTCTCACCTCGCATCTCATCAGTATCTTCACCAAGTTCAACAAAAGAAGAAGTAGCTAAGTCTTGAGAGGGCTTCGTAGATGTTTCTTCAGGGATCTTTTTACCCTTGACATCCACAACCTCGACCTAAAAATATCAAGCAAAGTAAGCAAAAACAATAGAAGAAACTTAATGGTCAAGTATAGTACAACTAAAATTTCTGACCTCGTGTTTGGCTTCGGCTACTTTATCTTCTTCAACATTCATGGCTTCGACGGCTGGTTCTGTGGAATACAAGCCGAAGTTATGCTCTAAGAGCTCAAGAAAGTTTGGATCGAATTCTCTTGGAGATTTCGAAGCAACACTTGATATTGAGCCTGTGAGGCTCATTCTAGCACCAGGGCATTTCATGAAAGGAACAAACAAACCTTCACCCGAAGCAGCAGAAGTACCTGCCAACTCCTTCATGAACCCCGACGTGCCGAAGTCATCACCAGTAATGCCAGCAATGCCTAGAAGTCCACAAGCTGCTTCAATAGTTTCTTTCTCCTTTTCAACTTCAGCTTCGGCTTCCGGACTATCCAGGAGAGACAAATCCACCTTTCGAGTCAGTCGAGGTTTCTTAGTAGGCGCAGAGGCAGACTGTTGCACACAAGCACTTTTCCTCTTCTGAGCCTCGAGCAGCTTTGTCTTCGTCTGGGGAGCATCTTGACTCGAAGATATTAGCACTTTTGATGAAGTCTTTTTATATCTTCGCGCCACCCCAGCTTGCTCGGATCCAATATTTCCAACGGGCTTCATGCGTTTCTGGGGCTTGGAGGGTTTTATTCTATCTCCATACTTGACGCCCATCTCCAACCATGGCCGATTCAAGCGGCTGGGTTTCTCGAAGAGGTCAACCATTGCCTTCTTCTCCTTCTCAGTAAGAGGACCAATCAAAGCTTTGGCGGCCCATTCGACCTTAGAAATTAGATCATCTTCGGACATATCTGCGGGTTTCGTAAGTCCGAAGATAACAAAAGTAGTAGGCAAGTCGAATCCAGGTATTTGCCTCTCCTCAACTTTGAAGGGTTTCCAATCATTCCCCAAAGGCCAGATCTCAGCAGCCAGAAACTCCTCAACCACATCACGGCCTGTCAGTCGCCGAGTGGCATGGATAAAGCAACGACTGTTCTTTTTGAAAGCTTCGGATTTCTTGTCGAAATCAATCACAGTGGATACTTCGACATTGCCAAGAGGGCCAGCAAAAGGATAGTTGATTTCATTGGAATCCGAAGAGGCGAAGCCAACTTTCACATAGAACCACGACTTCGGCCAATTTACATCCCAGCGGTTCCGTTGAGCGTAGGTGAAGTCAACTTTTGTGATCTTCAAGGCGGCACTTCGTCGACGCGAAGTAAAAGTCGCAACTCCAAACTGCCCAATATGTTCTTCTCCGCCTTCTTCCAAAAAGATTGACCTCTTTTGAAGATGAAGCTCATTGAAGCGGCCAAAAGTGTCGAGGTCAATTTCACCTCCGAATGTCTTAACACCCCAGAAAAACTTCGAAAGCTGAACGAAGGAGTTGGGTGTCAACTGATGAAGCTTGACGTTGAAACGGTCCAGGATCTGGGGCAGCATCGGATCACAGGGAAAGCGGAGTCCCGCAGTAAAGAATTCGGAAAACACTACAGCTTCTCCAAATTGGGGATCAGGAGTAGCTTCGTTTCCAGGAGCACGGCCAACACCTTCAGGAAAGTATCCATTTTGCACATAAGATGAAATCATCCCTGCGGTAACAGAAGATCGACCGAAATGAAGGGTCTTAGGAGCTGATTCTCCAACGAGATCATTGACATTAGCCTCGACTCCTTCCAAATCCTCACTTCCCGGGTTAGAACCCAGGGGACTGTTCTCTCTTTCAGCATCAGAGGTTGGAATAGCAGCAGATGTGACTTGAGCCATTTCTGAAACTAATAATGAAAAACAATCAAAAACATAACGAAACGAGAAACGAGGACAAAGATTCTTCAAAACTAACCTCTTTCTAACAGCAAAGCGCTCCAGGAGTCTCAACAGAAAGCAACAATTAGTGCAAAGTGAAGACACTAGCACGAAGTCAGAAACGAGAGTTAAAGCAGAGCGAAGACAATTGCACGAGGTCAAAGGCGAAAGCGAAGGTAATTTTTAGGGGGGGAAACCTCTACTATTTATAGGCGCGGTAAGTTCCGAAGTTTGCGCCGTGAAAAGGCGCCAAAGTAACCGCCAGATTAATCCAAGGGGACGCCTTTTGGGTTTCGTCCCAGGAGTTCGAGGAATGAATAGTGACAAACTCGAATCCAAGGACGAAGGGGCTACTGTTGGGGAGACGCCCCTTGGAATCGTATTTTCTATTTTTGCAGGCGAGACTGAAGAAGTTAGAACGAAGAAGACAAATGTGAAGTTATTCCGAAGAGGTTAAAGTTGCAGGTGAAGTTATAGAAGTCAGGACGAAGATGACGAGCGCGAAGCTAATTTGAAGAGGTTAAAGCCTCGAGCAAGACTGAAGAAGTCAAGGCAAGGAAGACAACAGTGCGAGGCTGGTTACGAAGCTGGGAAATGCTAGAACGAATCTATCTCCTGTAACGAGGCTGAAATGAAGATTGGCGGGAAGCAACGGTCTTCTAACAACATAGGATAGATATTTGATTTTTGGCGGGAATTAACGGTCTTGTAAACATACGAGGTTGACCCCTATAAATAGCAGGTCAACAGTAACTGTAAAGGACAATTTTTTTGGGAGGAACGAAAAAGAAGTCAATTGTGACTTACTCACTGTTTGTAATACAAGAAAAACTGTGTTACAACACATTGCCTCCAATATGTTCAGAGCATGACACTGAACATGGGGCCATAGCGGTATCAAGATGCTTTTTATGACTGGCAGATTGAATGTGTCATTTACGATAGGTTCTCCATGGTTTTAGAAAGAGAAGAATTATACCTTTAGTCTCTCAGTGCTATTTAATCTTAGCGCCCTATCATAACCAAAACAGTTAAGTTCAGGTTGTGTTAAGCTAAGTGCTATTTAATCTTAGCGCCCTATTTAATCTAGCAATGGACCTCGGATTGTGTTATTTAACCAAAACAGAGAATTATAGGTTCACCAAGGTTGGCATAGTGAGTAGTTAAGTTGAGTTCTAGCAATGGATCCCGTGCTATTTAATCTTACATTTGCTCTATGTTTTTTTCCAATTCAGTTTTTTTGCTGGTTCATCTGTCCACGAGCAATGGTCTAATTGTTGGCCTCTTGCTGTGATTCACCATGGGAAGTAGTGGAGCAGATACACCGTCTAAGACAAGCAACGCATCTGAGCTCAGTTTTTTTAATGCTATTCTTGTTGCATTAGCTTTCAAATGAAAAAAAGAAGAGAGAGAAGCTAACGCCTATTTGCTAAAAATCTGTCCTTTCCTGTAACAGGAACAACAGCCACATGCTTCCTCAGGTGTTGCTACACCAGCTGCTGACCCATATTGGTCCAGCTTTCAGGTTAGTCAATTCTCCTCTTCTTCCCTGCCATCTAAGAGGCACTTTTATCGTTTTTGGTGGCAACATGAGAAAAGAGGGATATGAATATTAGTAGCAGTTGCAGCCTTCGTTTGACTTTGTTGAGCTCCCTCCATTCATGCTAGCATCTTTTATTATCTACTAAAGAACATAAGGACATCTGTTAACTCATGTTGGGTTCCGACATTGTGTATGAACTATGTATTAATCACTGAATGTTTGCATTAAAATGCACTATGTAACCCAAGCTAGGGAGCTCTTGGACCAGATACCAAATATTGGAGCGTTGGTTTTAGTGATATACATATATAGGCTGTGACTTATTAGCTAATGTTTGTACAATGACTATAATTAGTGAAACAGAAAAAAGGGAAAATGGTATCCATATGTGCCTAATATGTCAAAAAAAAAACCTATACTATGTGCCAAAGGATCCGTCGCTATGAGCAAAAAGGATTAGTGTATATGCAACTAGGCTCCTGTTTTTATGGTTCCACAGTAAAGTTTTGGTAAAAGAAATGCACAGTCGTTTGCCTTATTGTTAAAAATTATTGGCACTGTTGTTTTTCATCCTCTTCAATTCCTGTTGCTAACTATGAATGAGCTAACGTTTGGTGCTGCCCAATATCTAGAATACTTTAAAGGCGGTCAGATGAACTCAAGTAAAAAGGCCATGTTAGCCTACAATAACTTAGTTGTGTATTGTGTGAAGGCTTTTAAGTTGTCCTCAAGGCTAAATTAAAGACTGAGGTTCATTGTCCACATCTTATCTCAATTATTTCATTGTTCATGTAGCACTTGCTCCGTGGGGCGGGGCGATTGACCATGCTGAGTGAGCCATGTATTTAATTCTGAGTAATGCTTACATGAAGCAAATGTGTTTGTTTTTGGAACCCTAATTGATATCAAGATATAGAAAAAAATAACATTTGGATTTTTTTATTATATTTCTATTAAAAATGTTCTTTGTTGAGATATTGGTATGGCGCGCATTGCGCGCCCAATCGTTCTAGTATTTGAATCACCGTGCCGCTTTCGCCACTTCTCCAACTCTGTTCTTCTTCCCTTCCCCCACCCATCGCCGATCAAGCCCTCCCCTCTGGCTGCTCGTTCGCACCCTCGTCTCTACCACCGCCCGCCATTCCCCACCCATCGCCGATCAAGCTCTCCTCTCTCTGCGCTGGTCCTCTCGCTCGCTCCCTCGTTTCTACCACTGCCCGCCGCCCGCCATGAGCCATCCCGGCACCGGCGAGAGCGCGCCGCACGGCGCCGCCGACGCCCTCGGTGCCAGCAGGGACGAGCGTCGCAGCTCTGGGAGCGTCCGCGGGGAGCAGCATGGCGATACCAGAAGTGACGAGCGCATCGACGCTGCGAGTCCCAGCGGACTACTACACCTTCTGTACAGCGAGAACAGCATCCACGGCCCAGGAACCCACCGCTCCAGCCCACGTGGTCTCCTCGACATCCTCTACACCAGCGACGCCAGCCACGCTCCCGTGAGCATCCGCCGTGGTCCACGCGCGCAGGACGAGATTGAGGAGTCCGATGGTGGCGACGAGGAGTCTGATGGTGGCGAGGAGGAGTCCGATGGCGGCGGCCGCGATACTGATGAGGAGTCTGATGGCGGAGAGGACGATGCCGATCCCATTGTACTGGTGGCCGTGCTCGCTGTAGCCGCAGCGATCGTGGCGGTGGTGGTCACCATGTACGCGCCGCCGATGTCCTCCGATGTATCTTCCTTCGCCCCGCTTGCTACAGTGCCTACAGTTATCCACAGTCCGTCATCCCCTTCGTCTAGCTTCCTCTGCTTTGTTCGACGCATGCACGCATCAGATTCAATCCGAAATTCGACGCATGCACGCATCAGATTCAATCCGAAATTGCATACGTGCCTTACAACTATTGTTTGCGTAGCGTCATTTGAAAAATAAATTGGAATGCTGGTTGGTCTGTTTAATGAATCGGATGACACCCAGTAATTGTAGAAATTCTCTAGCTCAACTCCGATTGTGACGAAGAATTAATTTCAGAATTTTAGATGCCCCAGTTACGGTTTGTCAGCTGATAATCTATTTGGGCCAGTAAACTAGTAGTGTGTTTGGGAGTTGGGCAGTAATGCAATCCATGACACATAGTGAACTAGCCTGATCGATTAACATGTAATTTTTTACTACTTGTTTGCCACTACCAGTTTTTACATTCGCACCTTACATAGTTTGTCAGCTGATAATCATCCTGCATAAGTCCTTGCTGGTTTCGGGAATCAAATGGCCTGGTCGCCACTGTCTGTGTGCACTATGGGGTCCTTGCTGGTTTGCTTAGGTGTTTTGGATGACAGGTGCAACGAATGGTAGAAATTCCAGAGATATTCCGTTCCCGACTAACTCTAGAAGTTTCTATGCGCCGGTTATTGTTTGTCTGTTGACGATCTGTTTGGGCCAGTAAACTCTATGTGCAGCAGTAAACTATGGTGTTCAAACTGTTTACCTGAAGCAAAGACTGTTCAAACCGTAGTGTGTTTCTGATTAATTTAGTGTTGAGAATTCTGTGTTTTCTTTTTGTTTTCTCTACTGATCATCTCTGCCGAAAGCTGAATTGCTACACTATGTATAGTTCATGCTTAAGTTCAGTAATCTATTTTGGGGATTATTACGCATGTCTATCATTACATGGGCTATGCTAAAGTACTCCACTAAATCTCAAATAAATCTCAGCCATCGATTTTTAAAATAAATAAAATATTTTAGTAATTAATATAGAGAGATAAAATAAAAAATCCTACAATATCTACCCCTTCCTTAACTGGTCATCCTAATTTCCTCCTCTTTCTTAACTGGATTGACATATTTGTGGACATACCGTACATTCATATCAGGGTTATGTTTAAACGCTACCTCAAATGGACACCCAAATCGTATAACTGGCCGTGGTCTCCTTTTCATATTTTCCATATTCAAGAATTTTGGTTGTCTGGCCCTTTCTTTTGAGCATAGATACTGGCGACTTGTGATCTCATCGTCGTGTGCTGCATGTCTAACCTTCCCCTTTCTGAGACTAAACCCGTTATTCCTAGCAAAGGCATTGAAGAACTCGTAACCATCCTCCTCAGAACAGAAAGTCCTCTCTATACTTTGCTAACTCTTCAAATGTTTGGATGTGCGCTGACATATATTCAATTACTATTACCTATTAGGGAAAAAAAGGTATCAAACAGTGTGGAGTATCGACTGAACAATGCCAATATTTCTACGGCTGCCAGCCTGCCATTAGTACACTTCCATTGTCATACTTTCGGATCATCAAATGCATGGGCCATGAGACCATGACCAGTCTAAATATATGATAAAAAGGGGGAAAAAGGAAAGTTAAATCTAACTCAATCAAATTAGATCTAATGAGAATATACTTTCTCAGATTTAAAAATATAAGTAATAAACATTAAACATATTACCTAAGAGGAGGTAATATGTTCTTAAACTTTCCTTTTATAGTATTTGGGAGTACCTTAGCAAAAGCCATCATTACATAGGTGCCACGACACCAACTTTCATTCTAGAGCTCCTTGATGCTAATATGCCTATTTACACTACATGAGTTCACAATACATCTAGTCAATGGTCGATAAGCTGTGTTTATGCAGGTGGCACATCCTCAGCTAACACAAACCTTCCACGCAATGATGAGAATATGGAAGCTGTTTTTCATGATGACAACACAAACACAGGTACGGAGTATATTGCTTTGGCCTTAGTTCCAACCATTGATGGATCACGCGTCCTGCATGCATGTACACCCGTATCGGGTCGAATCTTGTTACTCATTTGGCATGTGCCCTCAGAATTCAGGCTTATCGAATCTTGTTTCTTCTTTGACCTTAGAATCAAGGTTCTCTGAGCATGAACATGGTCAAGAAGATGCAAACCTGCCTCGGATGTCTCGCAGATTCCTCAGACCAGCTAAATGCTTGTGAATCCTTAAATATATAGGGTTAATTGGATACATGTCATTACAACTTTTGTATTTTTGTCTACGCCATTACTTCTCGCATAATAGGAGAAAAGCCATTATAATTTTACAGATATTTGAGATATGCCATTATGTACATATTTGATGCTGTTGGGTCCACCTGCAGATGTATGTGTACAACTCATATTTTTCGTACAGACCAAAATGCCCTTCTGATATCTTCTCCTCTATCTCGCTGACACGGGGCCCCACCTGTCATCCCTTCATGTGCCCCTTCTTCCTCCTCCATCCAGCAGATCCAGCGGCGAGCCCCCAGCCACCACGAGGACGCAAGCTGGCAAGCGGAGGACGCGAGGTGGTCCACGCACAAGGCTGCTGTTTCTGCTCCTCCACCGGTCGACGGCGAGCCCACAACCACCACGACCCTGACACCTGTCCGCCGCTCCGCCTGCTGTCCGTGCAACGTTGGCCTCCATCTGCACCTCTGCCCGCATGTCCTCCGGCTCCAGTAGGAAGGACGAATCACCACCAAGCCTGAGGGATCAAAATCCCAAGCAGCTTTCGTACGCGAATGGAGATAGTATCCGAAGAAGCAAATATTTTTTTACATTATCAATCCAATTGCCAAGAAACACCGCAAGCTCTCTTGCCATAAAAATGGGGGACCTGGATTACATCGAATGAGTTGCATTCATCACACACACATGACTAGATCCACCGCCCAGGGAAACAATCTTGGGAATTGGGATCGATCCTCATCTGATCCAAAAACAAAATATAGTGCGGCAGGCAGAGAAAGAAGAGACCACCACGAACAATGCCGTGGACCCGTGCCTCCTCTTCCCTGCCGCTCCGTCGCAGGGGAGCTCGTGCGGAGGCACGGACGGGGGCCGCAGGAGCTCGAATGCCATGCGGAGGCGCGAACGGGGGCTGCCGGAGCTTGAGCGCCAGGCGGAGGCATGGATGACAAGCAAAAGCGCGAGCGGACAGGGCCGCTGGAGCTTGAGCGCCAGAGGCGCGGGCGGATGGGGGTCGTCGGAGATTGGGTGAGAAGAGATGGAAGAAGGTGATGACACGGGGGCCGCATGTAATTGAAATGGAGAAGGAGATGTGGTAAGGGTAGTGCCGTTAATATGAAAATATGAACAATATTTGTATGCCTGCAGGTGGACCTAACAACATCAAATACGTATATAATGTCATACCTCAAATATCCATAAAATTATAATAGCCTCCCTCCTATTATGTGAGAAGTAATAACGTGACCCAAAACTTCAAAAGCTGTAGTGGTGTGTATACAATTAACCCTTAAATATAGTGTTAACTGATACACTAGTACATGATCTAAAGAAAACTAATATACTAGTAGGTTCGAAGCACTCATTGGGGCCCTTGGACTCTTGATGTTTCAGGTCACGACATTGTCTGATGGTGCTGAACCTGCAGTGGCGGAATTAGAACAAAATTTTAGGGGGAGCCATGCCGGAAAAATGTTTTCAGAGGGGGCAATGTTAGGCTAGCATTGCATACGTGTTTGGATGGCGTCCACACTTTGCCACACCAAATCTTCGGCACGCCATACTTTTCTAGCTACCGTTTGGTTCGTTGCCGAACTTGTGGCATGCCATAACTCCTCAACTAGGCTCTAGTTCATTTTCAACGCTAAAATTGTGGCGCTAATTTTTCTTGCCACACTTGTGGCTTGCCGCACTTACGGTGTGGCTAGTTATGGACGCCAACCAATTTAATCCATGCTCCTATATCACGTCAATGTTCCAACACATTTCCATCCGCCGCCTATCACGTTATTATCACATCTTCACTGTTTTTTTGAAAGAAAACGGGCAGGAGTTCTGCCGTTTATGTATTAATAAAGCAGGAGAAAGTACATATAAAGAGGCCTAAGCGACACAAAACAAGATCTCAAACCCGAGGCTTATAATCGTATGTCGTATGAACCCGAGGTTTACAAAAGGCCTCACTCTCTTGGTAAAAGCTCTCTAAGACAACGACAGCCTGCCCCGCTCCAATCACGAACTTCGTCTTTGATTTTCATTAAGAGGCTTTGGATCGAGGCCTCTTTTGATCGAAAAATGCGTGCATTCCTTTCCTTCCAAATTTTGACAAGGAGCAATAGTGATCTTGATGCCTTGCTTGTCAAAGGTGTTTCAACGGTCGATTGCTCCCACCGTTGTGAAATAGCATCGCAAGCTTCCCAGGACGAAGTATTGAAGAAATCTGTTGCTGAGGGACGCCCCTAGTTCGTACCATACCCGTCTTGTGTATCGACATTGCGCAAATAAGTGTAGGGCTGATTACATAACATCTTCACTGTTATGTACGTATGCTAAATAATCATAAGGGTGAAAACTTTTCACCCGTCACATCATATGTTTATAATTAAGAGTATTAAACATAAACTAATTACAAAGTTAGAGTGTAATACTAGAGCAATCTATTAAGCCTAATTAGTCCGACTAGCACATGTTTAATGTAGTATTTGTGAAAGTATGGTCTAATTGGGCTTAATAGGTTCACACATGATGTTCAGAAAAGTTTATACTTTGGAAACTAAACAAGTTCTAAAAAATAAAATGTGGAAATTGGATTAACACATTACGTCCAAAATATCATGAACAAGCTAGCTTATTTAAATTATGAGTTCCTTCCTTCCTGATGAAAGCGTACGTTGAAGCTGCTTCTGGACGAAAAATGCTCCAGTGAAATTTTGTGTGGTTGTCTTCTAGTGCAATTTTGTGTGGTTGTCTTCTGAGCTTTGGAGTTTGCATGCTTATGTAAACAAATGGCCAATTAAGCTAACCGCTAACAAATGAAGATGAGCTATTAAACCTTTTTTCGCTCACTTCAGTTCGTTTGACATCTGTCTGCTGGTGGCCCTAGCGATGCTGACCACTGCTATCTTTCTTGAGAGATGATCGAACTGGCATGAGGCAGTTCATGTAGATAAAAGACAAAGTAGTTGATCAATTCAACATTTATGAGCTTAAGGTAGGGAAAAAGGTGTTACAAGATAAAGTTGTGATTCGGTTGGTTGTTTACTTTGGTTGGTTATTATATGTACTTGTTACAAACATGCATCCTCGTCTATCACAACGTGAGGCTGGAAACTATCATTTTACATATGTCGTGTTAGAGTGGTTAATAGCAGCGTCGACTGCCGGCTGGGAGGCACGCCATGATGATGGTGGGGCCGCTAGCTCAACCAATGGCAGCGCACGCAGGGCCTCTCAGCCGGCTTCCGCGGGCGCATCGCAAGTAGCTCGCCTCGTTCTCTCTCCTCCTCCACGTAGATTCTCAGCCGGCTCTCCGCCTTCTATAATACTTGCTCTTATATGAGGAAAAATTGACTAGTGCATGACCGACCATTCCTCATCAACTGTAACTGTACGTGCCAGTCACATTATGTCCTGCCGACAGTGACGGTGGTTGGCTAGTTGCATGAGGAATGTCCTGCATACTCCAGGAGTCCAGGTGACATTTACGTCCACCATTGCTAGGTTGTTTTATGCTGTCACTATTCCAGTTTGCCAGAATTCTCAGGGTGAGTTTAGATTGGGAAAAAAACACTGTAGGTCGTACTGGAAAGCGTGTTCTGTGAGTAGGAGGCATGGGATGAATTGATGAATAGTGTTTTTTTAGAAAGTCCTTACCATCACGGTGCATGGTTCCACTTCCACCATGGGATGGACGGATGGAGAGATGTGTTACATATCGATTGGATTGGGGCTCACTACAGCACACTCGAGTGTGCTTACACTCGAATTTTTTGCCACCGTTGGATCAACATTTAAGGGCTCCCGGTCGTCTTCAACCTCACGTTCATCTTCAACCTCCCACCAGCCACTGTCATCTGCGAGTACTGCACCGCCGCCCCATTGGTACCAGACACCCCTGCCGCCACCACCTTCCGCACGGCTCCGGCGGCTGCCGCCGCCTCCGCCGCCGCCGCCCACACTAATCGATCGAAGCTTGACGCCCCCATACGCCAACACCGACCAGTCTCCTGCGGTGCTGCCGCGCCGCCTCCGTCTCCGCCCTCCATTGATGACCACACTAATCGATTGGAGCTCAACGCCCCCGCCACCTCCACTGCCCAACCGGGGATCCACCGCCGCTGCCGCGCCGCCTCCGCTCCGCCGCCATCGCGACCACCACCACCGCCCGCTACCGTGCCACCCGGAGCTTCCTCTACGGCCGGTGGACGCAGGTAACACCGAAACCCCCAACCCCGAACCCTAAGAAGGTCGCCGAAGCTCACCGGAGGTGGGGAAGAAAGGAAGATGTGGAAGAGGAAAAATTCGAGTGTGTACAGTACAAGCAAATGCTCGAGTGTAGTATAGATTTGCCGATTGGATTTGCCCGTCCTCTAACTGAATTTCGTATGCCGAGTAGTAGGTGCTAGATGCTGGAGTTTTAGGTTTGGCTCCTGCAAAGTCTGACGAACTGTCGAATCTTCCGTTGTCACTTGGCTCAAAAAATGCTGTCGTGCCCACCTGGCCGGCGGTGTGCAGTGTTACAAGCAATCCGTTCATCCCTACTACTGCACTCCTTCCTTCTGATGTTCTGACGATGAATTAAGTTGACAGAAATGCTTGGTATTGTAGGAGTAGTATGGTGTGCCAATACATCGAATCTGTGCCTTAATGCATTTTTTAGGATTACTCGTGTCCCTTTAGAGCAGGGCTAATGAGTACGCCCGCGAGCGGGCGTCTTAGCCGCTGATCTGGCTCGTGGTGGTGGTGGGTGCAGCTATCATTTAGTGCACAATGTGATCTCAGCCTTGCAAACGCGGCAGCGCTCTTCCCCCGCTTCACGCGAGCGAGTCGTGAGGCGTCCGTATCCTTCTCTCTCTTCCTTTCTCTCTCACCCACGTCGGATTGCGCCAGCTTCTACACCCGTTGTTATACTTACTCTTAGGTGAGGAGGGTAGGACACCGACTGCAATGCCAATACAGAAGCCATGTCAATAAAGGATACTATCAATTTTGCAGGGTACTGATGGCATCCTTGGCCACGGCTTGTTTTTGTTGCACTGTTCTATTTTAACCAAAACTGGCCATATGAAATTACAGCATGCAGAATCCCCATTTCGGTTAATTATCTTCTTGTTCCTTCCAGGGTAGATTAACCAGGCAATTGGGTCATCCCTGCGTCGACATGCAGTTAAGGCTGTGTTCAGATTCAGGAAAATGTGCTTCTCCAACAAGTTTTTCCTATTCATCCCACTCACAGAACACGCTTCCCAATGCACCATTCATCTAGAAAAAGTATTTTTTACTTCCAATCTAAATACAGCCTAACATTTTCGAGCGCTGCATTTCACGGGCAGGGGCACATTTGTGAGTGGCGCTGAGTGAGTTCATGCACCCACACGGCCACATCACAGTTTGCCGGTGCAGGCTGCACCGTGCACCGCTCACAAGTCAGAACAGAAGATGCGTGGCGGTCAAGTTGGTGGCAGCCAGCCTGGCAAGCATCGGTAACCGCCCCG
Organism: Digitaria exilis; assembly: GCA_015342445.1. Classification (NCBI taxonomy): domain Eukaryota; kingdom Viridiplantae; phylum Streptophyta; class Magnoliopsida; order Poales; family Poaceae; genus Digitaria; species Digitaria exilis. The sequence goes on from JACEFO010001597.1 coordinate 1,503,131, forward strand.
GCCGTAACAAACTCAGCAGTCGAGTAGCCGACCCCGTCGCGTGTCGCGAATAAATACAAGCACTCTGCTCGCGCTTCGAGAACAAGCCTTCCATTCCCTTCCTCCCTCCCTTCCAGCCCGAACCCACCCGATCTCGCTCCCACAACCCCCCTCACCAAGACCACGGCCATGGCGCCGCCTCCGCGCCATGCCCGCGCCGGGGACCTCGGAGGAATTGAGGGCGCCCTCACCGAAGCGCCATGGAGTTCCGCGACGCCCGCCGTGCGTGCGCGTGGAGGAGATGGGCCCTCAACGGGCGTGGACCTGGAGGAGCCCGCGCCCAAGGGCAGCGCCACGGTGCGTGTTCCGTACCACCATCACGGGGGCGACGTCGGCGACATCAAGGCCGAAGAGCTAGAAGGCGGCGGCGACCCAGTGGAGAGCGACCACGACGACGATCCAGACACCGAGGCGGCGCTGGCGCAGGCAGGCCTGGCCGGTCTGTTCGAGGCGGGGGCGGGCGGCGACCACAACGACGACCCGGGCGCCGAGTTGCAGTTCGACCTGGCGAACCTGTTCGAGGCGGGGCAGGATGGTGGCCACGACGGCGACGACCCGGGCGCCGACCTGGCGAACCTGTTCGAGGCGGGGCAGGATGGCGGCCACGACGGCGACGACCCGGGCGCCGACCTGGCGAACCTGTTCGAGGCGGGGCAGGATGGCGGCCACGTCGGCGACGACCCGGGCGACGAGGCGGTGCAGCTCGGCCTGGGGGACCAGTTCGAGGCGGAGCAAGGCGCCGAGCCGGGAGCCGTGCTGTTCCAAGCGGCGGAGGGCGGCGCGGCCGCGGAAACTGCTTACGACCTCGACGCGGCGGATGTTAGCGATGAAGAAGACCCCGCCCAGGTCAGCTACGACGACGTCGGCATCGACAACGGCCGTCATCTCGCAGCCGCCGTCGGGTTCGCCATTGCGTTCGGTTTGGGCGCAGTTCTGGTCTACCGCGGCGCGCGGCCGCGCTTCGTCAACCGCGTCGAGCACTCCCTTCAGCCGGATTCGTTCATCGACAACCAATCCGCCGTGCACGAGGGCACCGATGGCTTCCACACGCTCTGTGATGGAAACGCTTGCCATCCCTGGGGTGCCACTTCTACAGCAATTTCACTTCCACACCGTCCTCAATTGTTCGAGTCACTGCCGCGGTACGAAGAATCCGAGACGAGTTCCTGGGCAGAGGTGACTTCAAGTGACTGGGCGGACCTGCGCCAACGAGGCACTGCCACGGCTAATCCTGCCCAGGCTGACGACGCGACGCGCTACTCAGCCAACATGATCAGGGGCTTCTTCGCCTTCTTTTTCATCACAGTGGGCGTCGTTTACTGGCTTACTGCAGTGCTTGCGGGAGTGTTCGAGAGTGATTGATCGATCGAGAGATTTCGCTCGATTTCAGTAGACTGAAATGTGCTTGGCTTGTTCGGCCAAATTTTGAGAGATCAAGTTTTGACATCAATATAGCTTGTTCGTTTCACTGGACTGAAGCATGTAGAGTAGAGCGCTGATTGATCGAGAGATTTGGCTCGATTTCAATAAACTGAAATGTGCTTGGCTTGTTCGGCCAAATTTTGAGAGATCAAGTTTTGACATCAATATAGCTTGTTCGTTTCACTGGACTGAAGCACGTAGAGTGCGTGTTTTTTTCCATACTGCCTGCATGCACCTGTACCGCAGCAAATTTGGCTCGAATTTAATGAATGCAAATCTGTTTGGAGGTTCAACTGTAACTAGTAGTTTGTGGGCACTTACACGTACAAATTCTCTGCAATCCTTTTTTACAGTATTGATTAATTTTTACTGTAAGATTTGAGTTGGATAAAGGGTTTCAACCATACTGGTGCATTTTCATTTCTCTAATGCCTTCACTCCTACTCAGTTATTCCAAAAAATTTTAAGGTTTTCTTCTCACCATCATTTTGAGCCTTTGGAGCCAATGCAAGGGCATGAAGTGACCAGATCATCATAAGCCCAATTCCTGATGCAGTCTTCTCAGGGTGTGTTTAGATCGTAGGAAAAAACACTGTAGCATAAGAAAAACACTGTAGCATTCGCTGGGAAACGTGTTTTGTGAGGGAGGAATAGTGAAAAGTTGGAATGAATAGTGAATAGTTGGGAATCTGAACATGGCCTCATTCTTTTTTCTCTTACATGCTTTCAAAGCTTATGCCAACCAATCAGTGGGTAGGCTGTGTTTAGTTGATGAAGGGAAAAGATCTTTTGTTTCTGGGATGCGTGTTATGTGAGGGGGATGAATAGGAAAGGTGAAAAAGGAATTTTTAGGGATGCGTGTTCTGTGAGGGGAATGAATAGTAAGTGCAAAAGATCTTTTGCATCTAAACACAACCGTAGTGTCCTTGGCACACAACTGAGCGTTGTAGAACACCGTACGTGTACGTCCGTACCCACCATGTACGGAATTGCTTTACTTTGAGTTGAGAACCTGTACTACCAACGATTTAATTAACAATTTTTCTTAATTGTGCAACGGTTTACCTTAATTAATTTGTAGTAAAAGGAGACATACGTGTCTGTTGACAGTTGGTGCGCGTGCGGGTCGGGTTCGGCTGCGGGCAGCCGCACGGCCCACGTGCACTCCTGAAGATCCCGGTGCTGTGTGCCACTCGGGCCAATGCATGTGGGCCCACAATGTCAAATTTCCACTAGGAACAGTACTACGAATAGAGAGTTGACTCGAATATGAAATAGTATCTGTCTGCTAATGATCTGGATCAATTATCATCTAGCTAGTATATGGTTTTCCGGCTAGGAGATCATCAGTTCTAAATTGTAACCCTATTACCCTAGCAGGTCGATCCAGAGAAGCGATCCGAGTCGTCTGAGGCGCAATGACCGGCGCGGCGCCGCAACCGATCTACTGCTTCGACCTTGTGACGATCAGGCGTCGGGACGGCGCGAACGACGAACGCGGGTTGGTGATCAACTCCTCCGTGCACGTCGGTAAAAGGCTTCGCGTCTTACTCGCCGACGGCACCGTGGTGTCCGCGAGCAAGCGCGGCCACGTTGTCGCCGATAGGAGCTACTTCCGCCCGGGCCACGTCGTCGTGGCGGCGTCGGACCGCGGTGGCCAGATCGGCGTCGTCACGGGAGTTGCCACGGCGCTCGACCTAGTCCGCTTCAGCTCTGGTGACAGGACGCAGGCTGTGGCGGTCGCTAGGGGCGTTTCGCCATCCGGCCTTCGCCGCGTCACGGAGCTTAGCGAGGGTGGCTACGTCGTCTCCGGGCCATGGCTCGGCAGGGTCCTCGAGGTGTCGCACGACGTGGACGTGCTGTTCGACGACGACGACGGCGCCCTCTGCAGGGTGACCGGGGCGGAGCACAAACTAGAAGCCGCCGGCATCAACAACTGGACACGCTACACGGACTGTCTCTTCTACCCAGGGCAGCGCGTGACCGGCGGCTCGTCGGTCTTCAAGGCCTCCCGGTGGATCAGGGGCTACTGGAAGCCCACTCGCAGAACGGGCACTGTGGCCAGAGTAGACATGGCCGGCGTGGTCGTTTGCTGGGTCGCCTCCATGGAGCTGGGCACCTCCAAGCCCCTCATCCAGGCGTCAGCGCCTCCCGCATACCAGTCGTGCCCGCACAGGCTGGAAATCTTCCCGTCTGTCGCGGTAGAACCGAGCCACTGGTGTGTAGGCGACCGTTGCTTCTTTCGCTGCCACGAGCATCCTCAGGGCGCCTGCTGCAACTCGGCCGCTCCATGTTTGTCTTCAGGCGGCAATCAGAGCGGGTCGTCGTTGTCGTTGCTGCCACCGTCGACTACCAGGAAAGACACGTCATCACCTTCCATGAAGTCGCACCGGAAGCGTACGAGGATGCTGGGGGTCAAGAGGACGTTGAGACTAGACCAGAGGCACGCGGAGTTCGAGCGGCCCATGTCCGTTGCTGACACCCGCACGACGGTGGATGTGCTGTGGCAAGACGGCACGACGCAGTGTGGCGTGCCATCGGCGTCGCTGCTCCTCTTCACGGCGAGTAACGAGCATGATTTCATCCCAGGGGAGCACGTCGTCGGCACGGGGCCATCGGCGACAGCCAACGCTCTGGGCGCTTTTGGCGTCCACGGTGGCGCCGCAACTGATGAACCGGCGGCGCGTTTCGGCGTCGTCCGAAGCCTCAGCAGCAAGGACCAGACCGTGTGCGTGGCGTGGTCGAAGCCGACAACGAGCGCTCTTGGGGCAGTAGAGGCTGTCGTCGATGGTAGCTGTGACGAGACCGTGAGCGCGTATGACCTAGCCAGGAATTTTGACCAAGATTTCTTCTACGGAGATGTCGTCGTTCGTCTACGTCCTGCAGAAATAGCACAGGGCAGCAAGAAGAAGCCAGCAGCCCCTACCACCGCCCATAATCTTTCATGGGTCGGGCATATCGTTGACCTCTGTGACGACGGGAACGTCCAAGTCAAGTGGGGAGACGGCATCATATCGAAGGTAGTACTTGCATCTTCAAGACGAAAATGTCCTGGGTGTCGCCCTTACACATGTCCATATCGAGAAACTTATCTAATTCAGTTGCGCGATACCAATTTCAGGTTTTGCCTCATGAGATAGACGTTGTGAAGTATCAAACCGTCAGCGAGATGCTCCATGAATTCGGCCATTGGGTGTACGACAATGGCGAGGTCGACAAGCCACAAGAGGACACGTCTCAAGAGCTGGCCATTGCTACAGTAATATCTAACCATCAAACTTAACTTTAATCTCTCGATCCCCTCGGCCCCTTGCATTATTAGTGCCACTGATGATAACCTAATTAGAATGACTATGTTATGCTTAATTCCATGCAGGATAATGGAAGTGTACAAGGTAATAACGAGGATTCTGTTGGTGAGAGTAATGTCGAGGAAGAAGGCCCTGAGGCCATGAGGACGATTCGCGCCGTCACTCGAGCTTTAGTCCGGCTGGCTAGTGAAGCTTTTGCACGAGGCAAGAGGTACCTGGTGGATGACACCGCGACGGCTAAAGAAGGTGGCGATAGTGGAGGTGGCGGCGACCGCTCTAACACGAGCAGGGAGGCGGAGGAAGGTGCCACCGATGATGTTGGGCCGTTTCGCTTTCGGCGATTCGATGTCGCACAGTGTCCAATGGATCACCATTTTCTTGATAGCATGGAGCAGGTAATTATTCGTGTTATTATTGACTAACAATATATGCATGGAATTGTTTTAATCGGTATTGGTTCCTTCTATTTCGTGGTAAAAGAACAAGATAAAAATAAAATGCACATGTACCTTGCGAATAATTGAATTAAGAAAATCTATATTATTGTACCGAAGCTATGAATTAAGATTTTGCTACCTGTGCTTCCAAAATCTGATACTTAGGTACCGACTACCTGCAATTTGTGGTGCCTCATTTTTTTTAAAAAAAATAAGATCAATGTTCAAAAGTGTCAAGGTATACTGACTTACTAAGCGAGAACTTGCAGAAACACACACTCCACTCATGCTTGTGGATGTAGAATTGTAGAATCGAGAATACTCCCTACTAAATTTATTTGTGAAAAAATTATTATAAATTCAAAGTGACTTTGATATAACCACTGTATTTTTGGCAGTAGATAGTACATTTCCTGTGCATTTTCGAATGTCAATAACTCAACTCAACCTAAATGGCTACATCGCGGTGTGCTTAACTGCTAATTAGCTGGTGTTTTTGCAATTTAACCAATCACAGGGCACTGCTGTCGGAAGGAAGTGGACAAAAAGAGTGCAAAAGGAGTGGAAGGCTTTGGAGAACGACTTGCCAGGTACACAACCAAAAACTTGTACCGGGATTGACCACCATATGTCCCAAGATTTACATGAACATTATATTTCAAATCTAGAAACAGGTCAGCATTGTTTCCTTGAAAATGTGCATGCATGAATCAAATTTGCGCGTACGCAGATGCCATCTATGTGCGTGTATTCGAGGACCGCATGGACCTGCTCCGGGCAGTGATTGTGGGCGCAAGCGGGACACCATACCACGACGGGCTCTTCTTCTTCGACCTGCACTTGCCACCTTCGTACCCCGCTGAGCCGCCTCAGGTGAACTATCTCTCGTTCGGCCTCCACGTGAACCCCAACCTCTATCCCTCCGGCACGGTGTGCCTGAGCCTGCTCAACACCTTCGGCGGCCAAGGAACGGAGCTGTGGCTACCCGAGGCGTCGAGTGTCCTTCAGGTCGTCGTCTCCATCCAGGGCCTCGTGCTCACCGCCCAGCCCTACTACAACGAGCCCGCCCATGGGGACCAGGCTGGCACGGCGGTGGGTCGCCGGAACGAGCTCCCTTACGGCGAGAACACATACCTGCTCACGCTCCAGACCATGCTCCACCTGCTGCGCCGGCCGCCGGCGGGCTTCGAGGAGCTCGTCGCGGACCACTTCCGCCGCCGCGGGCAGCACGTGCTCCGGGCGTGCGAGGCATACCTAGAGGGATGCCTTGTTGGCACGCTCGACGGGGAGGCACGCGCCACGGAGGGGAGCAGGGAGCGGCCGTGCTCGGCCGGCTTCAGGCTAGCCCTGCGCAATGTCCTGCCACGGCTCGTTGAGGCATTCGCCGGTATCGGCGCCCAAGGGTGCGAGCAATTCCACAAGTTTCAGGCGCCGACGACGTTCACTCTGCAGCCTGCTGTTTGATATGTTTTGCGCTGGGGGTATTTGGATCAACTTGTGATTTTGTGAATGAGTAGTTATTGTGCTGTGCAACACTGGACATTCCACGCTCCCTTTCTTGTCAATTTTGTTTCTTCAGTGCACCATCATACTTGTCTCTTTTTGATTTTGTTACGTCCATATTACCCTCCTCATTTCTTGCCAAGGTATAAAAATATAAAATACAACTCTCATATACAAATCCGTCCAGACCACCCCCTAATCTCTGCAAACCAGGTAGGCGACCCCTCACACCCAATCCAACCTGCAGCCATGTCACCCTTTCTCACTCTCTCTCTCTCTCTCTCTCTCTCTCTCTCTCTCTCTCTCTCTCTCTCTGCGCGAGGAGTGGGGCTTGTCTCCATCGAGCGCGCTTCTGCTCAAAGATGATCAGCATTTTCTGAGTTCAAGAAAATATATGTGGTTTCCATTTGGTCGACGGACAGCAAAAAAGTTTCATTAAATTAGGTATTTGCTCCAATTTTGGGTTGCTTGAACTGTACGTCTAACAGAAAGAACGAAGGGGAGTAGCATGAGAATCTATTATTCTGATTTCAAGTCGGGGGGAGCAGGTTTCTTTTTACCGGTGGGAACCGGTCCAGTTCCCACAGGAACCGCTGAAACCGGCCCTGACCGGTAGCGGTTTAGGATGGTTTCAAACCGGGGAAATTCTAAATTTCAAATTTAAATTCAAAAAACTTAAAAAACAAAAGAAAATTCCAAAAAAATACTACAAGGTGCGTAGAATCTAATGGTGACCAAATTTTTCAAATATTAGTCCATTTAGTATTTTTTTGGCATGTATTAGAAGTTCAAGAAAAAGATCGGCCGATTGAAAGACCAGGTCTTGTTTAGTTGCTGGCTTCTTCTTGCTGCCCTGTGCTAGCTTCAGTCTCAACGTCCTCTTGACCACCAGCATCCTCGTGCGCTTCCGGTGCGACCTCATCGAAGGTGATGACGTGTCGTTCGTGGTGGTCGACGGTGGCAGCAACGACGACGACGACCCACTCTGATTCCCGCCTCCTGAAGACAAACATTGAGCGGCCGAGTTGCAGCAGGCGCCCAGAGGATGCTCGTGGCAGCGAAAGAAGCAACGGTCGCCTACACACCAGTGGCTCGGTTCTACCGAGACAGGAGGGAAGATTTCCAGCCTGTGCGGGCACGACTGGTACGCGGGAGGCGCTGACGCCTGGACGAGGGGCTTGGAGGTGCCCAGCTCCATGGAGGCGACCCAGCAAACGACCACGCCGGCCATGTCTACTCTGGCCACAGTGCTCGTTCTGCGCGTGGGCTTCCAGTAGCCCCTGATCCACCGGGAGGCCTTGAAGACCGACGAGCCGCCGGTCACGCGCTGCCCTGGGTAGAAGAGACAGTCCGTGTAGCGTGTCCAGTTGTTGATGCCGGCGGCTTCTAGTTTGTGCTCCGCCCCGGTCACCCTGCAGAGGGCGCCGTCGTCGTCGTCGAACAGCACGTCCACGTCGTGCGACACCTCGAGGACCCTGCCGAGCCATGGCCCGGAGACGACGTAGCGACCCACGCTAAGCTCCGTGACGCGGCGAAGGCCCGATGCCGACACGCCCCTAGCGACCGCCACAGCCTGCGTCCTGTCAGTGCCGGAGCTGAAGCGGACTAGGTCGAGCGCCGTGGCAACTCCGTGACGACGCCGATCTGGCCACCGGGGTCCGACGCCGCCGCGACGACGTGGCCCGGGCAGAAGTAGCTCCTGTCGGCGACGACGAGGCCGCGCTTGCTCGCGGACACCACGGTGCCGTCGGCGACTAAGACGCTGAGCTTTTTTCCGGCGTGCACGGTGGACTTGATCACCAACCCGCGCTCGTCGTGCGCGCCGTTCGCCGGCCTGATCGTCACAAGGTCGAAGCAGTAGATCGGTTGCTGCGCCGCGCCGTTCATTGCGCCTCAGACGACTAGGATCGCTTCTCTGGATCGATCCCCGGGGTGCTTCAGGAGTTCTCAAAAAAAAAAAAAGAAGAAAGAAAAAAGGAGTTCCCATGGGCCGTCCGGCTGCCCTCAGCCGAGCCCGACCCGCACCAACTGTCTCATGTCTCATTTCAGTCTTTGTCTCGACTTCCGTACTACAAAATTAATTGAGGTAAACCATTGCATAATTAAGGAAAGTTGTTAATGTAAATCGTTGGCAGGACATGTTCTCAAGTGAAAGTAAAGCAATTCCGTGCATGGTGGGTACGGTCGTACGACGTACGGTGTTCTTCCACGTTCAGTCGAACAAGGCAGTTTGTTCAGGTTGCATCCTTACTAGAGGAGGTTTGTTTGGTTTGCATCGTATTAGATGAGGTTGGGAAGGATAAAACCCCCAACAAGTTAGAATCCCATTCAATATAAAATACAATATAAACTAGTATCAAATCTTCATGTAAATTACCCACCTACGCCGTTTAAATTATCCGATGATGTCAATATTAGAAGTTAAAATAATCCCTAAATCTGAATCTAAATTATATAATTATAATAAAATCTTAAAGCCATCAATATAAAATTTGAAAATAATATTTCTATCTAAATCTATGTATTATTTATATTATTTTTTTATAAAAACATCAGCCACAATATGACAATATGTGTCACCATATATTCACGTACGAAGAAAGGGATGAGAATACATAAGTATCATGGTGTTCACCTAGCTCAAAAGTGTTCAAATAAATACATATCATACGCATATTAAAGTGTGATTAAAAGTGAAAAAAATTTATTAACTAAAACTATCACAATTAAATAATGACAAATATGTATATTTAGAGTACCATGTTAGAGTAAGTATGTGATCATTGTTTACGTAGTTACATTAACGGTGTAACCGTGTAAGTATGTGACCATTGTTTACGTAGTTACATTGACGGATGCATGTATTTAGCTATCAATGATATGTTTTCACTAAAGACATGCTCTTCTTCATGTACATCCCAGCGCACGCAAGTATACTTTTCTAGATGAAACTCTCTCTACAATCTAAAAAAGGCCATTATTACTGCTAAAATCCCATGAACCACCTGTTGCGATGCTTTGTCTTGGTCTCCACCATGGCGACGTCGCACCGGAAGTCGACGCAGTCGTCCCCGAGGAGGAACGGCGCCGACCGCTCCAGCTCCTCCTTCGCCACAAGGTCCTTGATCTCGGTCCCGCGATCCGTGCCGAACCGGAACGGCCCCGCGACGCGGCTGTGCAAGGGGTCGCCGGCGTGGTCGAGGACGCTCACCCGGTACGTGGCCGTGGCGTCTGCCTCGCCGTAGCCAAGCGTGATCCCCGCGGAGACGAAGCCTCGGTGCTCCTCGTCGACGCCGTTCGGGTAGATCTTGAGAAGCCACTTGCGATCGCCGACGGCGAAGGGCTTGGAGAAGATGTAGTCGCCCGTGGCGATGGTCCGGTCGATGTGGGAGTAGCCGAGGAACCGGTGCAGGTGCGATGGGTGTTGTGTTGACACGAATCAAGATTTAGTTGTCAACAATGGGATCGATGGAATTGACTATAGGTCTCGTACGTGTGCTAACTGAAAAAGGATTCCCGGAGTTTATACGGGCCTGCTTGCATTGCCTTTCGTGTGAGTATCGGGAATTAACAGAGGTCTTGTCGTCGCCGTTATGGTCATCGGATATGATAATTATAGACAAGTTTATAACTCAAGCAAAATTGTTGAGGTCGGCTTGGATTGGGGCTTGTAGCTGGTTCGGTTTTGCTTCGTGCCGCCTTGTGCTTCTGTCATGAGGCAGTTCATTTCATTTCAGGTACGTTGTTACAGCCGACGACAGAGTTGTTTTCCCTTAGGGGTCGCAATGCGTATGTAGTTGGTAATTGGTATTCATGACATACTGACAGTTCTTTTACTATGTTAGTATCACACCATCACAGTATGCAAGAGTAGAGAGACAGAGTAGTGGCACGAGTACTAGTCAAACTTCCGATGAACAGTTTTATTAATCAGTATTGGTAACCAATTAAGATCGGGCATTTGTGAGTACCTGATGAACTGCGGTGAATGTTCAAATTAATCTTCTTGCGGCAATTGAATATTCGTTTGCCTATCCTAAAATTGTTATCAGCACTATACCGGGCGGTTCTTCCTTGTTGGGTTACACATGGAGATCCTTTTTTTTTTGGCGAAATAACCTGTACAGACCGTATTGTTTCACAATGAAGTTCATGATCCTCTTCTTCTTGTCCACTCTAGTTTATGCCAATTTGGCTTCTTGGGCCTACATTGGCCCGACCGCCCGAGTGGCACGCTTGCTCATATGCCGCCTGCCTTCCTGATCGAGTTACAGCATCGCGATCTGGTGACGAACAGCAGAACTGACATGCTCGTACTAAGGAGTGCCAGTGGGCAGTACTGGCCGGTGCGTGGCTGCCGAAGCCCGGAAGCCGACCTGCACCAACAGACAACATGTCGCCTTGAGTCCTTTGTCTCGTCTCCCCGCAAACGTGATTAAAGGAAGGTTATTAATGTAAACTGTCACACCCTGAAATTTGGGATTTCGGGATGTGATTAAAAAGAGAAATTAAATAAACGATTTTCACAGATTATTAAAAAAATTTTAACATTTGTTTAATTTACAGGAAATTTACCGTAGGAAAATAATCAATTTTCTAAATTAAATAAATATGCTTTATGTGGCATTAATTGAAGTGTTGCATTCATGTCGCTGAATCTCATCTTTCTTGAGTGTGAAGTTTTTAAAAATACGTTTAGAGATCGATCTAATCTTCCCTGAGAATTTCCTAGATTTTTCTGGCAATTAATTCTCTTTTCCTAAAGTCAAATCCATTTATTGGAAGGCTTTAAATTCTCTTTTCGTGAGCTCCAAATATTTTATTTTGGTTCAAAGTCTCCAACTCTATCTCTGGAATTTTGTTCCTAGGATTTTTGGAGCTTTGGAGAGAATTTTCCATGGTTTAAATGCATATCTAGAATTTTCTAGATTTGTTTTTGAACTAGAAATGATTTCCCAAAATAATAAACTTAATCTTTATCTCCTGGGCCGAGCTCATCCCGGCCCAACTCCCTCCTCTCTTTCCCTCTCCACGTCGGCCCCTTCTTCTTCCCTTAAAAACTAAACACAACTCTGAGGCAAGAGATTTAGGATCATAGCTTAATGATTTAAAATAGTTGAGCTGTTGGAACACATCCTACTAATCATCCCGGCCTTTTTTTGTACTATCTACTCTAGTGTTTTCAGTTATACACATACATACTACATTACTTGTCTCCGTTTGATGTCTGACACACACAATATGAACAAAGGAAGCTGCCTCCCATTGATTATGCCATGCACGATTAAGCTGCTACCTACTTATTGTATCATGCACGAACAAGCTAAACATATAGCTAAATGACTGCAAAACTATAAAAGCATGCATTCACTGGCACATAGTCCCTCGTCCGCTTTTTTGCATGCTGCGGAGTGCAGTGTCTCGTCCGCCGTGTAGACAGCAGGAAAGAAACGTGCGCAGCAGGAGCTTTCTACCTGGTGGACTGGTGGTGTCCGGCCGGGAGCCCGGGCAGGCGCCCCGGCTCGCCGGGCGCTGGGTCCGCCACTGACTATACTCCATGCTACCACATAGTTGTTGCCCATGCTAGTACGCATGCTCATGCATAAAGCTGCCAGACACTTGCTAATAATTAAGCGCCAAAGCAGAATAACATTCATCGCTACTTCCTTTTGCACACATTATATAATCTAGCGTCCCTTCCTGGCTCCTGCTTGATTTCTTCCCGATAATTGCTAGCTTTTCCCATATGTATATCTCCCAGCAGCTAGCCTTTGCATAAACAAGAGAGAAAGTGAGGACTGAGGATGCACACAAACACAACCAATCCTTTTGGGTAAGTATACACAATTATACAAGCCAATTAGTTTTTAGTACCATGCAATGCTATATTTTTTTAGCCAGCGTAAATTAATCTCGTGAATTCAATGATCATGTTCATCTGTGCAGGATATTGGCGGAAACCACAAATGAAATCCAAGCGCGGTCCTTCTGCCCATTTCGTTGCTTGCAGCAGGCAATGACCTTGATGAAGCTAGTTCGAACCATCTTTGAAGCACAGCTCATATTTCTCCAGCGTTGAAGCAAACCGGCAAGAGGGTGATCGGAGTATGTACAGGAAAGCGCGAAGGTGCAACCGTGATGCCCATAATAGCATGGCGGTTGCTTGTGAAATTCTTGTCTACCCACAACCAACCTAGACGAGGATATATTTATATTGCTGAAATGCTGATAGTGTTGGGTGGGCCCTTGATCATAAATACATATGAAATGTACATGAAGATTCTCCGATCGAGGGGACATTATTTTTACTTCTCTTGGTTGTTGTTTATTTTTAATTTGCAAGTGTGATGATTGCGCAATAAGGAACGTACCTGTTTGGATGTTGTAGTTTTTCAAAACCAAAGTATTAAGAAGCCATAGTTTTAGAAGCTAGTGCCAAGCAAAACCATATGGTTTAGAAAAAATAGGTCATAAGTGGCGTTTTAGCAATACCATGGTTTTCAAAACTGCAAAACTTGTTACATCCAAACACCTTCATGCCTCCTAAAACCAAAGTATTTTACAAAACCGTAGTATTCTTATAAAAACTCCAAAAAAATACTTTGTATCCAAACATGGCCAGCTGTGTGTGATGCGAGACATGCTAGTCGTCCTTCGTGTTAATGTACTAATAATATACGAGGATGATAGATTTCCGGTGCCGAGGTGGACGTGCTCGCCTTTGGAGCGGATGGGGCCGCTGTTTGCGCTCATGGCAGGTCTTTGAGGCGAAATCTCTTCTTCATGGAGAATGCGGAGGAGCTCACGCTGCCGCTGCACCTGCTGCCCGACGACGTGCTCGCCGGCGTGCTGGCCCGCCTCTCGCCACGCGGCGTGGCCACGTCCCGCTGCGTCTGCAAGGCGTGGCGCGCCGTCGTCGACGCCCACCGGTTGCTGCGCACGGAGCTCCTACCCTTCTCAGTCGGAGGCATCTTCCTCGTCCCGTGGGCGATCGGGTTCCCGCCGCTCTTCGCGCCGCCTTCGCCGACGATGAGCCACGCGGACGACGACGACCTTGGCTACTTGGAGGGTGCCCGTGACGTGAGCTCCTGGCAGATCGAGGGTCACTGCAGCGGCCTCCTACTGTTTTCCGATCCTCTCGTCGTAGTCAACCCTGCCACGCGGCAATATGGTCACGCTTGCCCCCTCCCCCTGTATCATCTCTGCCCCTCGGGATGAAGGACCTATGCCACAATCCCTATCTCATGTTCGATCCCATCACTTCGCCACACTACGAGGTGGTGTTGGTCCCGGAGCTTCCTTATTGGGAGGAATTGGACCCAGCAACAGAGGAGCTAGAGTGGCCACCATCGCCGTGTGCCATGCGTATCTTCTCCTCGAGGACTGGGCATTGGGAGGAGAGGCCTTTTATCCGAGATGGTCCAGCCTTGGAAACCATAGCTGGTATGAGAAATTTTCCACACAATTTTGGTTACCACAACGGCGTCTACTGGCAGGGAGCATTATACGTCCAATGTCACCGAAATAACTTTGTCATGAGGTACCAACTTCATTCCTTTGCCCTAGTTTTAAAATCATTGTCTTTGTCTGTTATTAGTCTATTAGCTAATAGATTCATTTATGCAGAATAAACTCATCTACCGAGCGGTACCACGTAATTGCACCACCGGCATCAAGAATTCCTTATGGATGCAATGGATTTCATCTAGGAAAATCGGAGAAGGGAGTGTACTATGCAAAAATTACTTATCAGTGCGAACTGTTGGTATGGTTCCTTGACGAGTCAGATGGCCGGGCGCAATGGGTGCTAAAATGTAATAGGACCGTTTGTCCCATGGAGGCACGTCGAAATCACGCCGAAATCAAAGGACCCTGGTTCTTGCAATTCTTTGGCAACAAAGAAGATTACCCGGAGGAATTACTAACCGGGGGTGATGACAACGATTATCTCGTGGACGAATGTATGGCTGGCCTCGATGAAGTAGCCTTGGAGGGAGAGACATGTCCGTTTTATATCCGTCATAGCGGAAGTCTTACATTCCTTGGATTTCATCCATACAAAGAGATCGTCTTCCTCAACTTTATGAACACGAGAGGAGTCGCCTATGACTTGAACACCTCAAAGATGCAAGACTTGGGCAGCTTAGAACTTAAGCGTAGGGTCTATAGTAAAGAAATGCCTATTGTGTACACGCCATGTTGGATGGGAGAGTTGAACGGAAGTAACTAAAATTCAGAGATCCCTTATTTATCTCAAACACATAATGGCCGCGATGCAGAGTCGTTGAAAAGAACTGATGACCAATTAGTACTATGTATATGTTCTTTTAAGCTATCTGCATGTCGTTGATTTAAAGCCAATATCCAAATCCTATCTATTACGATATATGTAGCCTTAAGCCGTGTTTGCGCTCGCATGCATGAGGCCTTCGCTTAGCTAGTCTGCATCATGCTCTCTCGTCTGTCGTCTCCATCACTAATTCTTTTTTTTTTTAGGGAAACTACGGCGGGCTTTCAGCCAGCCTGAACATTGTATTAAAGATGCAGTGAGTAGCATACAATATTTTTGATTGGGGGGGGGGGGGGGGGGGGAGGAGCACCTCTCTAACTAACTATATTACAAAACTATTCTGAAACTGCAGCAGTACTAGTACCCGTCGACACACGGTGAGACCAAAGCTGAAGATCAGTAATAGCTCCATCACTAATTCACTACCCTTATGCGCTTTATTATGAGATTTGAGTATTTATCACATTATTACAACTTTACAAGGACCTTGTCCTCGGCTGCCGACTTCATTTGCACACACGTCCACGTCGGCACGTTCGTCCGCGCGGCACCAGCAGAGTTCTTTTCGTTCATCGTTCGTTCCGTGTACGCCGCTAGCTGAAAACGTTCGAGGTTATGTCTAGTAGTGCAGCAGCGAGGAAGGAGCGATGTGCGGACAAGCACGTACAATTTTCAGCCGTAAACCGTAAGTTTGACACCAAACGTTTTCAGCGCGTTTCCATAAAGAAGTTAAGAATACAGTGTTACCGAACCAATATCATATCATTTTCTAATGTTGGACTTGAAGTTTTTTTAAGAAAAAAAATAAGTACTGAAAATTGTGGACATGGATGCCTGTCAGTCTAAAAAAAATGTGGACATTTACACATGGCTCAAAAAAATACACAAGCGCTTTCTTTTTCCCATCAGAGTTACACATTTACTAGAGTTTCCTTTATTTTACTGATCAGTATTTTTGTTCTTTATGAAATGCTACTGATCAGTAATCGGTGCCTCTACCTAATCGACCATGTCTTTATTAGCAATATGGAAACGTACGTTAGCAGTTGATATCACCGAATGAGAATTTTGCTCTGTTTATTATTTCCCACCGATTATTGGTGAACTCCCTCTACAAAGCGGAATGCATTGGTTCTGTACTTCTGTGGGCTTCGATTAGAGAATAACGGCAGTTCGTTATTTGGAGAGAACAACACTAGGCATGATGTACAAACCGAGGCAAACATACAACACATACTGTTGTCTGTATGATGTAATTCTGTATACAGTATAAACACACACACCACACTCCTCAGTCCACACAAAAATTCAACGCTGCCTCTACCCTCGCTGCATGCATATCCAAGCCTTTGACCCATGCATGCATACGTGATGTGACACCCACGGACGCACAATTTTCTTTTTTTTAGGAGAACGGACGCACAAATTAAAGGTTACTGCTTCAAATGGAATTATGCTAGGTCGTGGATTCGTGGTTATCGATGCTAACCAGGCCACCACACAGCTACCCTATACGGTATCATTGGCTGGATGCTCTCGGTTAGAGTAATTCTTAGTTTTCACCTTATTATTCGTGGCGGCCACATTTAGTCAGGGCGATATCCGCCCATTGACGTATGGGCCCCACATGCCACTTCTTCCCAACTCACTCCATCCTCTTCCACCGGAGGCGGTGGCGGCGGCTGGGATTGGAGGACACGGAGATGAACGCATGGACGGCCGCCGCTACTCGCCGCGGCCAATGACACACATCGACCGGAGGAATTTGGGTTGGGAAGAAGCTAATATGTGGGTTCCACACGTCAGCAGCTAGGACTGGATGCATTATAACCGGAGGGCATAATCATCTTTTCCACTGTTACAGCTAAATTTGACGGAAGGGACACAGAGAGGGAACTTTTTAACATTTCGAGGGCATATATGTCACACAATTAATTGCCTCAAAAGTCAATGATGCCTCTACCTTCGCTCCAAGCATATCCCAAGCATAGTTATTAGGACAGAATCGGACCGCGCCGGCAATTGGACTGGTAAAAGACAGAACAAGAGCCTCTACCGGTCCAGCTCACTTAAAAGATCGTCTATGCAAAAAATCGGTAGAACCGGTTTGTTAAAACAATAATTATGGAACGATTCATTATTATCGAATCGATAGTTCAACCAGTTCATAACGATTGAACTATTGATCCGAGACCTCTACCAGTTCGATTACCAGTCGAGTCATATAACTATGATCGCAGGTGGCTTTGAAGCTTTGACGTTAGACGCGTGCATGCATACGTGATGTGACACGCACGGACGCACATTTTATTTTTATTTGAGGAGAACAGACGCACAAATAATTAAAAGTTATCAAATGGAACTATGCTGGGTTGGTCGTCGGTGCTAACCAAGCCACCACACAGCTACCCCTATACAGTATCATTGCCTGGCCGGATGCTCTCGGCTAGAATAATTCTTAGTTTCCCCCCTAGCTTATTATTCATGGCGGCCAGATTTGTCAGCGATTAGCTAGTCGATATTGTAGCATATCCTCTTGAACTCCTCGAGGTGTCCCTCGAAGAGCGACACGTACGCCTCGATGCCGCCGTCGCCGAGGAAGGACGGCAGCAGGAACAGTGTCCCCTCCATGGGCAGGTACGACGGCATGAAGTAGAACGGGCACCCTCCGCCGAAATCCAGGTCGTAGAAGTTGATCCCCAGCCAGCTGTCCACCTCGAGATCCGGGCACACCACCACCTGCGACTCGTCGGCCGTCGGCTCCAACCCCTCGTCCTCCACCGCGCCCGACGTGGCGAAGTCCACGAACGACCTGAAGTACGCGTCGTCCACCCGCGACACGGCGCGGCGGATCAGCTCGGCCGCGTGCTGCACCGGCCGTGACACGAGCTCGCCGGCGTCCGCCACGGGGAACGCCCAGAGCACCATGTTGCCGAAGTAGTCGCGCGGCACGGGCGGGCGCATCCGTGCCCTCCCGTTCACGGAGATGCGGAGCTTGGTGGTGGTGACCTCGCCGCCGGCGACGCCCAGCCCGCGCGCCGAGGTCACCGCGCGCCACAGGTGGCCCACCAGGCTCTCGAACGTGCTGTACCCTCGGCCCGATGACGAGGCCCGTGCCTTGAGACGCGCCACGAACTCCTTGGTGAAGAGCACCTTGTGGACCTTGATCTTGTCGTCGTGCGCCGCGCCGCCGCCGATCTCTTCCTCCTCCTCGCCGCCGGCGTGCTTGGCGGCGGTGGCGGGGAGGTGGTACTCGGTGCCGCGGTGGGGGAACTCGACGAGAGGAGGGTGGCGTGGCAGGAACCGTGTGGCGCGGTCGCAGATGGGGAGTGGGGCCACCGGCAGCCGGCGAGACGCGAGGCCCCAGGCGACGAGGAAGTTGCCGGTGGCCTGGCCATCGGCGACGCGGTGGTGGGCCGTGAAGCCGACGACCAGCGACCCGCAGGAGAATCTCGTGAGCTGGACCTGCACGAGCTCCTCGACGTGGCCGTCGATGCTGGGGTGGAGGCGGAGGAGCTCCGGCGAGGGCTTGAACGGCATCGACCGGGCCAGCGGCGCGTCCACGGTGGCCTCGACGAGCCGCGCGCCGGCGTCGTTGAGGAGAACGGCGGGGCGCCCGTCGCCGTCGCCGGAAACGACGAGCCGGCCTGCCCACTCGCGGTACACGGCCAGGGCGCACGCCAGGCCGTGCTCCAGCGCGGCGTTCGGGGGGTTGGGTGGCCGGAACGCGTATATGACGGCAATGTGGACGTCGTAGGTCACCATGTCGAACACGTTGAGAGGAACGCTCTCGGCCGTGCTCGGCGGCGCCTCGCCGGCGTCGTACGCCGGCTTCACGATCTTGGAGCTCGTGATCTTGACCTTCATGGTGGTGGTGTCGATGCGCCTACGTACGCGGCTCTCGCCTCGATCGTCTCTGAGCTGCTAATATGGGCATGCACGTACGAATGAAACTATACTGCTTTGGGTGTGGTCTGCTGTGAGGTAAGTTATGGCTGAGACGAGAGTGTTGTGAAGTTTGTACGTATGGATTTTGTGTTGTGATTTGGTTTGACCTGTTGCCTGTTGGGCTTGGGATTTGTAGCTCTGGTTTTTGCTGTAAATGCTGGGACAAACACAACGTGTATATATAGCTGTACAGCATCTATATGCATATGCTTGGACATCGTCTTGGGTATGTGAAACGGCACAGAGGTTGACAGTGACACGAGCTTATCAAGCAGCAGGGAGATGGCTTGAACCGGTCCAGGTGCACTTGGAACTTCATTTTGGGTGTCCCTTTCACCAAACCCCTGCTGCGTGTGCATGCATGGCATTGCATCAGCTGGCTCAGCTCTTACCTAATTATTGTAAATCGTTGTTCTTTGTCTAACTTAGCTATGGATGTGCTGATTTTTGAAAGAGATAAAACAATAGCTGGTAACGGGGACGATGACAGTGGTGGCTAGTCTAATGGAGCACCATCCCTTGTGGTTAACGACGGCTACAATGCAACAACCGATCGCAAGTTTAAATAAATACAACCTCCAGTCACGAAAACATGAAGTTATGAGAAGATGATTAGTGCAAATTTGCACTGAAAATCTTTTCCTAAATTGCCTTTTACCAAAAAGTTAGAAGCACTTTGTTCCTGAGGTTTAAATACACATTCTTCAAACAAAAAATAAAAAGACGATAGGAAAGGTTATGCAAATAAAGTTCATTGATCATGTATGGTTCATTCATAGGCGCGAATATATACTAATGAACACATACATGTCAGTACTGAATGGTTTTAGAAGAAACTGAAGTGCTATATAGAACTACCTCCGTCCTAAATTATAGTTTCTTTGACTTTTTTACCCCAAGTTTTGACTACTCATCTTATTAAAAATATATATAAATATTGTCAAATTTAAGTTATTATTGAAGAACAATTATCAATAAATCAAGACAAAAAGGTCCGAATAAATTACTCCACTCAAGTATATTCAAAGTTTGGATAACACCCTAAACTATGCTTGGTTCAATTTACCCTCTAAACTATATCATTTTGTTTAATTTACACCTTAACACATTTTATCTTCTTTGTTTCTCTATGCACAAGTCGAGTCTTAGGTTAAAATTTTAAAAGATGATACTAGACATCACAACACATGTTAGAGAAACACATTATAATTTTATTATTATTATTTTGACAAGGTGGGATATTTAATAATAAATTAATTCTTAGGATACCTAATTACAAAAATATAAGAAAAAAATGTAATAATTTCTTGACATGCATTATGATGTCCCCAATCATCCTGCAAAATTTTGAATTAAAATTCAATGTATGTATGGAAATATAAAAAAAAGTTTATGGGGTTATCCAAACTTTTGTTGTACTTGAGTTCCTAACAAAAAATGTGATGATTTATATAATTAATGACCAGTAGTTTGGTAGTTTGTGTGGCATCAATCCAGCTTGGTTTACTGCGAATGAAGTTAGCTCCCGAGACTCAGGTGCAGCAAAAAAAAATAAAGACAATGGAACAAACAAGGATTAACGGTTCTAGTTACTTAAACTTTTTATCTTAAATGATTTTTCTTCTTTTTACTTTTTCATTGTATGGACCTCATTTCCTTGCAGCAGAAAGCTTTGGAGTTGACTATGATTACTTGTTATTAAAAAGTTCTTATAAAAATGTTTATTCATAAATATAGTTAAACAACCGGTGGGTTGTAACTAGTGCGCAGATCTTCATCTGAAGCCAAGAAACCTATGAGTTAGTATTAAAGAAAAGCAAAAAAATCCCTTATTAATGGAAGACAAAATTGAAATGTATTTATATATACAATTAAGTGGAATTAAAGAGGGACACATAATCAACATTCTGTCATATATCATTGTTGATATTGAGGAAAGAAATAGAACAAGAGGTGAAATTCATGTTCCGGATAGAAAAAAAATTCTATAAAATCATATGATTATTTTTTGTTGCCGCTATTTGGCCATGCTTGAGAAGAAATGGAGAACGATATATAGATTGTTGAGTTTAATATAACTGTGAAATAACCGTTGATTAGCTTGGGGATCAAAATCACGCGGCAGATAAATGCACACATTTTTTTAATATAGCTTTTATACAACAAGTATATATATTTTCAACTATTAGCATCTGTATGTTTCTATATAACTAATCTGTATGTTTCTATATAACTACACTGATGCACGTAGAATTAGCTATTTTTCAAAGAAAAGTGTACATATCAAAGTATCAAACATGTGTTGGAGTTCTCTTGTATTGTCAACGGGTGTACTGCCTAGCACTGAAAGTATAATTAGACATAAATGTGAATGCTCGTGATGGATTAGAAGCTCAAACCTTGAGTGATATTATTGGCATCCAATGCAGTACGGGACACTTTGAACTTGGATATAAATACAATTCTAGCAAACATCTTGGAAATGACAAATCATATCATTATTCTTGCATGACAACCCTAGTATATGAGGGGTAAATTAGACAAGCGTGTTTGCTTACAAGCTACCATCCTTTCCAAATGTAGTTCATTTTAGTTTTTCTAGATGCATTGTCTAATCTATGTATCTAGACATAGCATATATATAGGTGCATGGCAAAAGCTATGAACCTAGATAAGTCAAATGACCTACATTTAATTTTGGAACCGAGGTAGTACAAGCTCTACCTAATCGCAAGCTCAAATCTAGCAATCTAGTGTGTGCACCACTGGACAACGCTCAACTGATATATAATACTCCCACCGTCCTCTTTTGATAGTCCTATTTCACCTAATCGCAAGCTCAAATCTGTCAATCTAGTGTGTGCACCACTGGAATATATAAGTAAAGTAATAAAAATAGCTAATCCCACCGTCCTCTTTTGATAGTCCTATTTCACCTTGACACAATGACCAAGCCGAACAACCTTTGTTTATCATCTTCTTAATCCAACAGACTTTTTAGTTGGTCCTCTTATGATTTAACTAGGAACTCCTTGTTACTAGTGCTATTTATTGTCATGGCTCATACCAATAACAAATAGGACTATAAATTGTGAAAATTTGAGTTTTTGAGATAGGGCTATCAAAAGAGGATTAATATGCATGCCATATACATGGCTCGCATTCAAATATTTTGTTAATCCTAAACTTTTGCATATAATTGAAAAAGATTGGAGTGTATTAGCACCGAGATTAAGATGAACTCATATTAGATATGGTGCATATGTATGCCTTGAATACTAATACTTTCCATTTATGGATACCATTTGGCCACTGTTGGGGAAAGCGTTGCTGGGGAAAGTGTAGTCTGAGCAAAAGATTTGTTTCTTCATGTTGCATTTTCAGGGAGGATGAGGCTGCAACAGAGCTTCGTGCAGCAAGCAAAGTTGCCAGGTAGCTTCGAGCAATGAACAAAGCTAGCGTAGGGCCCCGAGGTCACGCAACTTCGATCCTAAAACGAAGCTGTCGCAAGACCATGAAGGGCGGTCGAAGTCAGCTCCGAGTTTCAGACGTCGTTCGAAGCCAGAAGAAGGGTTTCAATGAAGGTCGAAGTCGTCTTGATATTTCAAGCAGTGAACGAAGTTCTTTTGGGAGTTTCCATATTTTTCTGGCGGGAAGTAACGGTCAGATGATTTGAATACGAGGTTGACCCTTATAAATAGTAGGTGAACAGTCAACTGGCGGGGGAGGAAAAAAAAGAACAGTTGAATACATCTGACCAGCTGTTGGAGAGGGCCTGGTAAGATTTGCTTGTACGAAGACTAGGCAGTTCTCACTTTCTGTATACATGTATATGAGTAAAGAAATTATTGCTTTTTTGTAATGCGATATGGATTAACTGGTGTATTGATTATGTTTAGTAGGGTACTTAAAAAGAGGACATCAACATCATAGAATGACTTCTCGCACCCCAGTTGGCACCTCTCAGATGTGTCATAGGATGTTGTGGTGCAGGTTGCAGGCTTATGGCATATACCGGGGGTGTCCTTCCCTAGTTGTTAGTGTGCACCAACCGAGAAAACTAGGTGTACTTATTCTGAATTATTGGCCTGATCGGTTGCAAGCTTAAATAATCTTTTGTTTCATGCACGACCCTGCAGGTTCATCCAACTGATTAGATCAAAAGTGCATATGGTTTTTTTAACAAAACGAAATGGAAAGCTATTGAAAATGAATTGAATAATGCATTATCTTACAAAAGAAACTAAAATGGAAATAATTGAAAATGAAGTTGGTAGATATTTGAATAATATGCTCCTAGCTGGTTTCTATTTTCGGCCGGGGAAGAGAGGCTATCACTGTTGATCTTGTCATCAAGAAGTGTAGCTAATAATTAACTTGTAGATCCACAAGTTTTGGTCAAAGTTTTCTTATCAAAACGAATTCTTAGAACGAACGCACAGTATTATATTGCTATGACACTATCCCAATACTTAATGTGTTTGCTAATGGTTATTACTGTTGAAACAATGGTTGCATTTGCATCGATATGCGATGCTTGTATGTAAATTTCACACACCACACATGTTCAACAAAAACGTTAGCACCTGACAACCCTATATATCATCAAGTGCTAGCTAGTCAGCTGTATGAGATACAAATAGGATGCCGAACTTTCAGGAACATGAACTTGGGTTAATTACTATATATATATCAGGATCGTGTATGTGTACTTAATTCACTTGCCTGTATATGGACTGACAGAAGATTTCGAAGGTGCTCATTAGAGCATGAACAGGACTACTAGAGTATATATAAAACCCTACAGAGACTGCATGCCTATATATTTGTTTTTTCTTATGATTCTGGTCAGAGCATAGACATAATGTGGATTTCAATGATGCATGTTTAGGGTAATTCATCGAAGCTCAAAAGGGCCCGATGAACGATTTTGTAGATATATAATCAGAACTAGTTGGTCCATTCTAAAGTTCATAAAAAAAATATAACTCTTATTATTATAAAATAATTCTAAGTCCTAGTTTTGATCTATTATATACCTAACTTAGGTATATCCTGCAATGTAATAATGAAGGAATGGTTCATGCCAAGCATCGGAGATATCTCACAACGGGGTCGGTTATATACGATCTGACCAAAGTTTACATCATTAAGATAAGACATCAAGTGGGATTAGAAATCGATTGGACGCAATCACACAATTGTGCTTAACTTCCCACAGCTTACCTAACCACGGGAACAGTTTCTGTTAGGAGATAAATTTATTCGCGGCAATCTGATTTTGTTTTTCATGCATGTTGACATATTGCCATCATACACGTAAAATTAAAACTCACTAGCTGTACCGATTCTTTCACCTGGTTAGTTCAATGTCAGAAAAGTATTGCGAGTTGAGACCACAGTTCACAGTCGTCTTTGTTTCAATAATTACTGATGAGCAAATAGATCTCATCCAAACAGAAGAAATTAAAAAGCGCACATAAAGTCAACAGCCTATTCAGCAGCGTTAACGAACCTAATCGATTTTGAACAGAAAGCATCATTAGTTTTCAAAGCATTGGGTCTATCCAAAATAAGTTGCAGAAGTATTGCAAGGATTCTATCTCCATGCATTTATCAGGGGTCGGGAACAACTGGAGCAGCAGCCATGCAGCAGCAAAAAGCCAAGATGAAACTTGAGGCCGGCCTGATTACAAGCTTGTCGCATGTAGTAGTGTAGAACTCAAAAACTTTTTGACGTTAGTGCTATGTCATTTGGCTTGGCTAAACCAACTACACCAAATACGACAATCAAGCATATATGCAAATAGTCAGAAACGGATCAGATGAGGATCGAGAACAAAATGATGTTTTTGGACGTAGTGACACTAGAATCATAAAGTGCTGCATTGTTATGATAAAAAAATTATTCAGGAAGGAAAATGCATGCTGGAACACATTTGTAGATAGTGAAGGGAAAAATTGGTTGTACAGCATCGAAAGAACGACATTTTCTAAAAATACCACTAAAAGATGACTATACCATCTAAAGTTTGAATGTTACCCCGAATATAGTAGTATGTCGGTTAAATCCGCGACATCGTCTTCTTTCTCACAAGACTGGCGCTGGAGAAGGCAGAACGCGGTCACGGGCCACCATCAGAACGACGCCCTCGCCCAGCCTTGGCTTCCTTGGTGGTGCATGAAGCTCGGGCTCCGGCAGATGGTGGATGGATGCGGTGGTTGTAGGCGCCTGTGTGCGGTGGCGTGGTGACACTTGATCGAGCAGATGGACAAGGACTAGTAGGCGGCTCTTAGCTAGGAAGAAGGGATGAGTTAGATGCTAGCTGACCTCGTTTTCTCTTTGTTGGGGAATAGGCCCAACCCATATAGAAGTTGGGTCCCTTTGTAACGTTGTTAGGGTAAAAGGGTCAACCCATGTAGAAGTGGGCCCCTTTGTAAATGCCTTAGAACACGTTCATAAATGCTATATGCACTAGGGGCTCGGACGTAAATTGTCACCCCCATCCTCTATATAAAGGGGACAAGAGGTCTAAAGGAAGAGACTCACTTTGAGCACTCCTCACTTGCTATGTTGTTTTGTGTTGCCTTCTACTCTCTCTCTCTCCGCTGCTTGGCAGAGTCAAATCCCCAACAACCATGACGGAATGCTATATACAGTTACTGTTGCGCGGCGTTCTCCATCGTCACCAGGAACGCATGCAACTACCCCCTCTTTGACACTCACAACTGCCTTGGGGTGACAAATTGACACCAGTGAGGCGGTGACGCTTGTCGCACCTGTGCGAACTGAGACAAATTTCCTATCCTCTTGTTGCCTTGTGATGGATAGGGGGATCCGAGTTAATTTACGGACGCCGCACTTGTGCCGGACATCGGCTCACAGTCACTTATTGTAGCATAGAATCACTTTTGTGTGATGGAAAGATCCCGCCTCCCAGGGTACTCTTGACGGGAGAATAGAGCGCTGATCCAATACTTCTAGTACTGCTTAGAACAACTTTCGTGGTGCCTCATGCAGCCAGCCCCAGGCAAACTTCTTCTTGCCACAGTGCACGGATTCCGTTCTAGACATTGGAGAAAAATGTAATTAAACTTTAAGATGGATTGCAATTTTGCAAGGGCTCCGCCGTAGATATTGTCAACCAAAACATAATTGTTCAGGGATGAGTCTGTAGAGGGACTCTGTCCGTGACACATGGGCCCAATAGCCATCGTGGGGCCTATTGCTACCTATTGATGTTGTTTCTAGGTATGTGCTTCTTACACTGTTGAGAGGCTTAGCACGCAGCATACTAATAAACATACATACTGCCCCAACAGCCCGACCTGTTGTTTTCAAAAACAAAAAACGACCCAACCTGTTCAGCAGCAGGATACAACGAGAGATTCGTGTATGCTTGGATTTTTTTATCCACCTTTTCATGTCAGTTTCGTATTAAGAGGGAATAACAGGGAAGGGTGGTGAGTGGTGACCAAAATCAAATAGGTCCAAACCAACAATGATAAATAAATACTTCATTCAGTCAACCATCCATACATGGATAGTCCCTTAAAATGATTGTCATATCTAAATATCAAATCAGGGTTGGTTTCTTATTAAATCAACTGTAAGAAATGCTGAAGCATGTGTTTGACTTTTGACAAAAGGAAACCTGAGTGACGTCTGACGAGAAGCCATTGTAAATAATTTTTCCAACCTCGTGAAATGTTGGTTGAATCATACAAACAAAAATGATAATATATATACTCCGTCTCAAAAAAAAAAGTCTTTTTAGGTTATTATAGAGTTACTGCTTTCTCTGCAGTAAGATCAAAATTCAATACCCGCAAAAAAAAAGATCAAAATTCAAGTATACTCCATCTCGTTACAACCTATATTTCTCAAAGTTCAAATGAATTAATGAAATATAGGTTATTATAGAGTTACTACTTTCCTTTTCAATACAAATCAGATAGGCAATAGCTTCTATACTTAAAGTGCAATTACGTTGTTTAATCCACCTTGCATGTGTCAATAAGACCTATATGCAAACAATCAGGCACTACGCGCACCTTTATCATCCTTTTTATAGCGACAGTGATAGGATCATAGGATCGCATGGAGAGTCTCCCTTTGTGTGAGATGGGAGAGTAGCTAGAGGTGGCGTGGGGATGAGAGGATGACCGATCAGGAGGTACTCACCAAACATACGATCTTGACTCATATATATGGTTATATATGGTTCCATGTTTGGATATTTATACAAGTTGTGTCATATTGTTAAAAATTTCGCAAATTTTGTCTTTGCAAATTTCATGGTTTGCTATCTTTGAAATCTATGCAAATTTTGTTGGCAGTTTGTTTTGAAATATGAAAAATGTCATTTGACTCAAAACAAAGGTAAACTTCGAAAGTACTCATAAAAGTAGGGGCAAATCCGTATGGCAAACTTATATTTTTGCTAATTTGACACGGCTAAGTACTCCTAAACGGAACAAAGGGCGAACTCCCTCTGCAGTTTGAAAAGCGTGGGTAAAATAACAAAATTGACAAAAGAAAGTACAAAATCAACATTTCACTTCAAAGTAGAGGCACCAACATAAATGCACCTGAAAAATACCAATTGTTAACTAGACACGTGCAAAAAATCACATTCTATTCAAAGAAAGAAATGTAATACTTGCCTTATCTCCAACATTTTTCGTCACTTCAAGTATAGATTTGAGCCTTTTGGCCTAGGCGCGTAGCTTGGCGTGCTGCTTTTACATAGTCGAGCAGATTAGCAGAAACCAAATTATGAAAATAATTAGGACAATGAAGCCGAGTCTGATAATTTATTTTATTTATTTATTATTGAAGATGAATGGAAAGTCTAAGCCCAACCCAAAACACCGGTCGGACAATATCCGTAGAGATGTTCTGGCATGAAGCACTGGGCCTTTTTCGACCCGGCCCAAAAATTGATCGGATGGTTCTTTATTTTTTTTTGTTTTTAGTGCAATTTTCTTCCAAAATAAGAAGAATTTTAAGACGTTCGATCACTTTCTAACGTTCAAGATTTATCTCAATCTCCTATATATATAAGCTCCTAACCCTAGTCTATACCTTAGACATACTTCCACTCCCTCACACTCATATGCCCGCGCGGACCATCCCCATCCATTCGTGTCGTGGTGGTTCGCTTGTAGTCCAACCTTAACTCAGACGACAATCCATTCTCCACCACCTCGGCCGGCATCATCCTCGCCACTTCGCCGCTATTGCTAGTCCCACCAAGCTTCACAGCGGTTTCCTGGGAAGCGAGGTTGCTGATAGGACCCAGAACCCGGCGTATATACATCGCGAAGGTATGACATACATTTATATTTATGTGGTTTCTACTTTCTATACTAGTTGTAGTAGCACAAAGGAGAGACGAATCGGCCAAGCTTTGGTTTGGCGCAGCAAAGAATTACAAACGCCATGGGGCAGCGAAGAGGTACTTTGGTTTTTTGGTACCCGTAGCCTCCATGGCCGATGATGCCTTGGATCTTGCGGATTCGAGGTGTGATTCTGGTAAGGGCGAACGAGAACATGGCATGCCCTCCCGTTGGATCAGTCCAAAGAGGTACAGGACCCATCAGTACGCCGCCCCGCGCAAATCGATCACGATTTGACAGGTCGCCCCGTGCGTATCTTGCGCGTAATCACGCCCGCCGGTCGCCGCAGGAGAGGATTGGGGTTCGCCGGGGCGGGCGTATCAGTGCGTGCGGGCCCTCGTAGGTAGACCGCTCGCCACCGCTGTGGTAAATACGATTAGACTCGACGGCGACAGATCGGCGGAGCGGCGGATCTCTCTGCAGCCGCCCGAAGATTTTGTCCCGAGTTTCCAAGCGCCGTGCGTTGGCCTGGCGCGTCACTCCCTGGCAGTTTCCTCTCTACGTTCACGAGAGACGGAACGTTTCGTACACACTGACACGCCGGCCCCGCTAACCCACCTCTTCGCCACGGGCGGCGGGTAGCGGTGTCCAGAGTGCAAAAGGATCGCAGGTGGGGCGCGCGTGACCTGGTGCCGTCTGCCTGCCAAATCCACTCGATCAGCCTTGGTTTGCTTGCCCGAAACATCAAGAGTCACAGACAAGTGGGGTCATGTTGTTACTGGGACCACATGTCATTACGTTCGTAGGCGTCTCTCGCAGTTCCTCTATGCCTTTCCATCCGCACACATGTAGACACCTAAGTCGTGCGGTAGACGAGCGGACGCCATGGACGCCGTGTGCGCGGAATGCGCGCGAGACGCGGCCGCCGTTGCGCCAGCACGGTGGCCACGTTTGAGTGACTATAAACACGCAGGCTCCCCACGTGGCCACGCCCGACCATAAAATCCACGGGGGTGTTTAGTTCCTCCAAAAGTACTTTTATTCACTATTCATCATATTCATACTCCTCACAAAACACGCTTCCCAACATATTATTCATCTAAAAAAACTTTACTTCTATCTAAACTAAACACAAAGTAAAGTTTTTTTAGATGAATAGTATATTGGGAAACGTGTTTTGTGAGGAATATAAATAGGATGAATAGTGAATAAAAGTACTTTTGGGAGTAACTAAACACCCCCCACAGCACCCCAAACCTCGTCGTCTCCCGGGTGCAGACGACAGCGCTTCAACTTTCTGCTACTAGTGATTTGGTGCGTGATTCCTGCCGTTCTTGTTCCTAGGGTTTGCGCCATGTCCACGCGCGGCGGAGGAGGCGGCCGGCGCGGAGGCCGAGGCGATCAGGGAGGGGGTCGCGGAGGAGGAGGAGGAGGTGGTGCCCCCGGCGGCCAATCAGGGCGCACCGCGGACCTCGGAAGCGGAGGCCACCATGCTTCTGCCGCGAGCGGGGGGGGCGGTGGCCGTGGCGATCGCGGCGGGGCCACCGTCCAGAGAGGGGGACACTTTCAGCCCCCTGTTCAGCCGGCCGCCGCTGCCGGGAGGGGCGGTGGCTACGCTGGTGTGGCTCAGGGACGCGGCCAGCAGCAGGCGACCGCGCTGGCACAAGGCCCCACCCAGAGAGGAGGCCATCCCTTTCAGCCCCCGCATCCGGCGGCAGGGACCGGGAGAGGTGGCTACCCTGCCGTGGCTCAGGGGCGCGGGCAGCAGGTGGCCGTGCCGACGCCGGCGGAGGTCGAGGCGCTGAGGCGCCAGGTGGAGAGGAAGGCCGTGGTGTCACCGGCGCCTCTGGGGATGCGTGGAGGTCCCTCGCCGTTCCCGGGCCATGGGCAGGCTCCGCCGCCGGCGTCGGGTCTAGCACCGGCCACTCCGGCGCGACCGCAGATGCAAGCGAAGGCGACGGGTCAGGTGGCGGTGCCGACTCCTGGTCCTGCAGGGAGCTCGTCGTCGTCAGCACGGGCTCCGGCGCCGGGCGAAACGCCTCCTCCCGCGGCGCGAGTGGAGATTATGCAAGGGAAAGCACCGGGGCAAGCGACTCAGATGGCGATGGCGACCCCTGCAGGGAGTCTGCCTCCGGTGTCTAGCAAGGCGGTGGTGCTCGCCTCACGGCCGGGGTACGGGACGGTCGGCCGGAGGTGCCGTGTGCGCGCCAATCATGCACAAGTCTACCTCGACGCCAAGGATATCTACCACTACGATGTATGCATAAACCCTATCTCTCTGTCTCGTTTATTTGCTATTATTTGCATTGGTCCAGCAAATAATTAAGGATATGAATGGAAGTACATATGGAACTATAGATCTCTATGCATGTTTCACGAAAACCAGTGAGATTTGTGTGACTCATCTCTTGCATCAAGTAAGTGATGCGGTCGGTATCTTCTTGTTTTTCAGGTGGTGATCACTCCAGAATCGGCCTCTCGGGCAAGAAACAGGTGGATCATTAAGGAGCTGGTGGAGTTGCACAAGCAATACTTGGGCGGTCGGCTTCCTGTTTATGATGGAAGGAAAAGCCTGTTCACGGCAGGTCCACTGCCATTCAAAGACAGAGAATTTGTTCTCATGCTAACAAACCCTGAGAGAGCAAACCTGGGGTATGATGACGATCAACTTAGAAGTTAACCTTTAATTTCGTGCATGTTTTGTGTGTTCTCCCGTGTGCTTATGTGTAGCCCTTGCGTTCTGCAGGACGAAAGAGTACAAGGTGGCAATCAAGGACGCCGCAAAACTCGATATGTACAGCCTTCAGCAGTTCTTGGCTGGTAGGCAGAGAGAAATGCCGCAAGAGATTATCCAGGCTCTTGATATCGCCCTAAGGGAATACCCAGCTTCTAGGTAATGCGTCAATGCACTGATGCCCAAGCATTTTGTATCCACTGTAACATGTAGTATAGGTTTATTATTACTTCTCTGAGTAATTATTTTGCATTGACTTGTGATGAGGTGTTCCTTCCTTTTTTGTTCCAATCTTGTGACGGCAGGTATACATCAATCTCGAGATCATTTTTCTCGCCGCAAGAATTTGGACGTAGTGAACCACTCGGAAATGGTGTGGAATGCTGGAGGGGTTACTATCAGAGCCTACGCCCTACACAGATGGGCTTGTCCCTGAATATTGGTAGAGTTCTTTCTCAAAAAAAAAAAAAGAATACTGGTAGAGTTGTGCTTGTACTTGATGCTTTTGTTTATCTTATCAAATCACCGCTGCTTGCTCATTCTATTGTTTTCTTTATACACTTATATATAAATATAAATGGTGGTAGTGTTTACTATATACATCTTTGCCTGCTCATTCTATTGTTTTCTTTATACACTTATATATAAATGGTGGTAGTCTTTACTATATACATCTTTTCCTGTCTCTTCCAAGTTATATACATCTTTGCTCGTCTCTTCCAAGTACTAACAACTTGCCATAAACTGCTTTGATGTTTGTTTCTGTTTTACAAAGAAGTGAAGAGTCCACTTCCACACTCCCTAGTACATTGTGTAGCTTTATCAACTATCCTAGGATTGCACAAGCTTTTTCTTTTTCATCACGGTAAATACTAGTCTCTGTACTGTGTATGAATACATTGTTTAAAAAAGATCTTGGTGCATGCGCACAGCAAAGTATTTGAGCTTCAAATTGTACCTAATTTAATTCAACTATTTATGTTCACTGATTCAACTAAACTTTTGATACCTTTCACCAGCCATTCAAAGTAATATACACTTCAAAATTTAAAACTGCACAACTCTGAATTAATGAATAAAGTGCTGTACTGTGTATCCACTTGTCAGATCCATAAAGTTTTGTAATATCTTTGATTGCTGCTTCTACTTACAAAATTTTGTAGGCACCTTTGTGACTCAGTTCATTCTATTCGTGAGTTATGTCCAATTAATTTTGATTTCTTTAGTTTAATATGCTACAGGACCTAGGCACGCAAAATATTTTTTTATCTTATTTTGATTTATAACACAACATTTTCAATCAGATAAGATTTATTTATCTTATTGTAATGGATATTATTTTTTTATTGAAAGCCAGTACTTGTGATGGAATTTAGTATTTCTTCTATTTCAGATATCTCCGCAACAGCATTTTACAAGTCTCAGCCTATTGTAGACTTTGTAGTGGAGTATCTGAACATCCGTGATACTTCAAAGCGTTTGTCTGATCAGGAACGTATAAAAGTATGGACTATAGCCTTTATGACAAACTCGTTTAGCTATCTGTTCAATTGTTTATTACATGTCTTTTCCTTTTACATAACAGCTGAAGAAAGCACTGAAGGGTGTCCGTGTGGAGACCACACATCGCCGCGATATGTCCATAAGATACAAGATTACTGGGCTAACCTCGACTCCATTGAATGATTTGATGTATTTTATCTACTACATAGCTGTTTGTGTTTCCATTCCATTGCTATCACATTGTATTGTTTAAATATTTATATATGTGTCTACAGGTTTGACCAGGATGGCACAAGTGTATCAGTTGTGCAGTACTTCAGACAGCAATATAATTACTCATTGAAATACACTCACTGGCCATGCCTTCAAGCTGGCAATCCTAGCAGACCAACCTATTTACCTATGGAGGTTTTTCTCTTATTCTTTTTTTTTGTCAAACTCCTTCGAGGTATACCTTTTTCCATTCACATTATGTCACAATTAATATCATGCTTATTTAGGTTTGCAACATAGCTAAGGGACAACGGTACTCTAGCAAGCTGAATGAGCATCAAGTCAGAAATATCTTGACGTTGGCCTGTGAGCGACCAGCAGACAGGGAGAGGAGAACCTCGCAGGTTGAATACTGTCACTAACTCCATCTGTGACTTCACATTTTACTTTTGTGTGTGTGTGTGTGTGTGTGTGTGTGTGTGTGTGTGTGACTTCACATTTTACTTGTGTGTGTGTGTGTGTGTTCTTACGTTATTGATTTTTTTTTTCCATAATGTGAATACCTTATCCGCGTTCTCAGGTACTCGAGAACAACAACTATGCTGCTGATGATTATGCAAAAGAATTTGGCATTAAGGTGAACCACCAACTTACCTTGGTTGATGCTCGTGTGCTGCCAGCACCAAAGGTAAACGTGTTTCTTCTTTTGGACTTGGAATTAGTGATTTTTAGTTAACATCTACTAATTATTAACCCCTCATCTTTTAGCTTAAATACCACGACTCAGGAAAAGAAACGACTTGTAACCCTTCCATTGGCCAGTGGAACATGATTAACAAGGTATGATTCTCTTCTTCCATAAGCTTAATCTCTTCTCTCACTATGCGCATCCTTTTGTTATACTACCAAACATTCAATTCTGTATGGTGCTATTTACCTGGTTACTTTTTTATAATCTTTATTTTTGTCAGAAAATGAAGTAGTTGTGTAATGCCTGCCATGTGCCATCATTTTCTCATAGATATTTCTATTGGTGATTTTAAATATCTTATTTTTTCTATTAGATTTAAAGTCTGTAACTCTATATATCATGTCTTATTTGGTGTTTTTCAGAAAATGGTTAATGGAGGATCTATCAAATACTGGGCATGTCTAACTTTTACCTCTCGTATCCATCCAAATGAGATTGGGAGATTTTGTGAGGATCTTGCTATGATGTGCAATAGCATTGGCATGGTAAATTTTTCTCTAGAAGGCACTTCATACACTATCAAATATGTTGGTTGAAAGTATTTACTATTTACTTTTTTCTAGCAAATGAGTAGCCAACCGTGCATACAAATCAAGAAAGCACACCACGGCAATGTAGAAGCGGCAATCAGAGGTATTCATGGGGAATCTGTCCAAGTGCTTTCTCAACAAGGTCTTACAGGGCAACAACTTGAGTTACTGATCATAATTTTGCCTGATATGAGTGGTTCTTATGGTAAGGTGTTTAAATGGATCTTCAAGCTAATGATTATTCATTCCTTTTTTTCTAACTTAAAGATCTAATTTTTGGCATTTGACCCAATATCTAGGAATGATAAAACGACTTTGTGAAACTGAGCTTGGTTTAATAACTCAATGTTGCGCGCCTAGAAATATTATGAAAGGAGGAAAGCAGTTACTTGAAAATCTTGCGCTGAAAATCAATGCTAAGGTAGGATCAAGCTTTTTTTAAGTGCTGTGCTATATACACTTTATAATCAGGTTCAAAGAACAGTGACAGCATTGTATTTTTCCAATTAGGTTGGAGGGAGGAATACAGTGCTTGAAGATGCTTTGAACAGGAGAATACCACTTCTCACAGATGTTCCTACGATAATCTTTGGCGCTGATGTTACCCATCCATCTCCTGGTGAGGCCTCGTCTCCATCTATTGCAGCGGTATGCTCTCTCTCTCTCTCTCTGCGTGTCTGTCTGTGTGTGCGTGTGTGTGTTTTCCACCACACACTATTTTCAACAACACTCATTTTCCAATAATACATACACATGTGCGCGCACACACATTTTCTGATATTTTGCTTAAAATGTTTGATTTAAAGCTTTTCTGATTTGTATCCAAATAGGTTGTTGCATCCATGGATTGGCCACAAGTTACCAAGTACAAATGCTTGGTGTCTTCACAAGGGCATAGGGTTGAAATAATAGATGCTCTTTTCACCGAAGTGAGAGATCCAGTCAAGGGCCTTGTTAGAGGCGGAATGATTAGGTACATTAAGACAAATCAGTATTTTTTTTTGTTTTCTTTTTGTGGTACTAACACTTTGTATTGCAGGGATTTGCTTATATCATTCAGAAAATCAACTGGTCTTAGGCCTGAAAGGATTATATTCTATCGGTACGTTATGGTAACTTCATGTACTTCAGTCTCATCTTTGTTTGATACTGATATGCTGAATCTTCGAGTATTTGCAGAGATGGTGTAAGTGAGGGGCAATTTAGCCAAGTCTTGCTGTATGAAATGGATGCTATTCGGAAGGTATGTTTTTGTGTTTATCCCACTTTAGGCATTTCCTGTGCATTTCATGAATATTTGATATGCATGTGTTTGTGACACTGTTCTTTGTTATCATGCTGATAGGCATGCGCGAGCTTGGAGGAGGGCTATCTTCCAAGAGTCACATTTGTTGTTGTGCAAAAGAGGCATCATACCCGTCTGTTTCCTGAAAATCATCGTGCTAGAGATCAGACCGATAAGAGTGGAAACATCCTACCTGGTAAGTGTAGTTTGTTTGCATTAATATTAAAGTGCATGATTATTTTGAGGTATCAATGCTCTTTTTCAAAATAATATTGAAATATGAAGTGCACTTTGTCTCCAGGGACGGTTGTTGACACAAAGATCTGTCATCCCAGCGAGTTTGATTTTTACCTCTGTAGCCATTCTGGTATTAAGGTATGCTGCGTATGACTATGTTGCATATTTTTCAGTACAATCCTGGTGATGCATTCTGCTATGTGTATTTAGCATTCTCCTTTGTTATATTGGTAAATATTTGTTCCTAATTTTTATGTTCATGGTTTTGCCTTCGGAAAGGGAACAAGCCGTCCAGCACATTATCATGTTCTTTTCGATGAAAATGGTTTCACTGCCGACGCAATGCAAACCTTGACTTACAATCTGTGCTACACGTAAGCTTCGTTGATGATACTGTCATCAGTTTGCATAAAGCATAGTACATTTTACCATGACTTGACCTTTCTCATGTTGTCTTATTGCTCACAGCTATGCTCGGTGCACTCGTTCAGTCTCTATAGGTGGGTTCTGCATTCTGAAAAAAACATGTTTGCTTACAAAAGTTGTTTGCTCGTAGTGTAAGTCTGTGCTTACAGTTCGATCTGTTCTTGATGTTGTTACACAGTTCCTCCAGCATATTATGCGCACCTGGGTGCGTTCCGTGCGCGATACTACCTGGAGGACGACAATTCTGATCAGGGCTCATCGACGGGGACGTTTCGGACGCATGATCAGTCTGTTCCAGTGAAGCAACTCCCTCGGATCAAGGAGAACGTCCAGAAGTTCATGTTCTACTGCTAGAGGTTGGCGGTATCCGTAGTGTACCTGACATTGCAAGCTTTTGTGGTCGTGCATGGCTTTAGTAAGAAGTATCAATGCTGTGCTGATATACGGCGTACTTGTTCTTCGAAACCCAACAGGAGGTGTTGTCATTTTGGGCGGCGCATTGGCGCAAACTTTAAAATCGCACATTGTTGTGATTCTAAAATGCCCCTATTACTATACATGGCCATGCAGCCCGAGGCCCGTCGGCCCGGCCCACGGCACGGGGTTTCAGCCCGGCCCATGGCACGGCACGGCACGACGGCAGCGGGCCCGTGCCGGCCCGGCCCGAGCCATCGTGCGGGCCATGGGCCGCCACCTCGGCCCATGGCACGGCACGGGCACGGCCCGGTAAAATGGCCGGCCCGGTGCCGGCCCGAGGCCTGCCAACGGCCCATGCCGGCCGCGCCGTCCTGGCATATATAGCCAGCGGCCCAGCGGCGAGCCGGCGCTGCCTCCCCGGCTCCTAACCCTAATCCCCATTCGCCTCGACTCCTTACTCCTCGTCTTCTCCTCCTGCCGCCGCCGCTGCCGCGACGCTCTCCACGGCTAGATCTGTGCCGCCACCGTGCTCTCCTCCTCGATCCGCGCCGCGAAAGCTCGGTCTCATCGCCGGCGACCCCTGCGGCCCTCCATCCTTTGTCCTTTCGACCTTTCCCTCTCGGCTCTCTCACAGTGCAGTAGTGCACCAACATGTGAGCTCGTGTTCATTTCATCTTTCGTCCCCCCCTCTCGCCTTTGATTTCTGATCATTTTCCATCTCGTCGTCGTCGATCTGGCGGCACCGGGCTCCGGAGCGCAGGTTCGTCATTTGCTTTCAGATCTGTGTGCGTTTCGTGTAAATCTGTTACTCACCCTATGTCCCTATGCAGGTTGGTGCCTGACGCCGCGTCTTCCTCTTCTGGGGTAGACATGGCCAGGCCGCCGAAGCGCCCGTCGAGGGGCGGTGCTGGAGGTCGCGGTGGCGGTCGGTCTTCCCCGTCCGGTGCTGGTGCAAGGCTCGCAACGCGAGGGGAGAATCTCTCCCTCGGTGACGGCGATGACCTCGCGCCGCACTCGGATGACGAGCTGGAAATCGAGGACGATGACGACTTGCGGGATGATGCAGCCGCCTTGTTCGGCATCGATCTCGGTGACGGCAGGGTCGGCAGCCAGCCCGAGCCCATCGAGATCGATGGCGATGAGGACGGTGGAGAGGATGTTTCCGCTGACACTCAAGGTACTTCATCATGCTCTGGTAGGAGGAAGTCTAAAGTTTGGGATTATTTCCTTGAGGTAAAGGAGAATAATACTCGTGTTGCTGCTATCTGTAATCATTGTTCTGCGAAGTTCACTGCACCATCTGCTTATGGCACTGGCCATTTGTTGCGGCACATGAAAACTTGTATGAAAAAACGTAATGCTGATAGTTTAGTCCAGTCTAAGATTGCATTGAATCCTGATGGTTTGAAAAATTGGAGGTATGATCCATTGATTGCTCGCTCTGAGTTGTGTCTTTTGATTGCTAGGCTGGACCTTCCATTAGGGATAGGTGAGACTGATGCTTTTCAAGATTACATTAAGCGTGCTCACAACCCTCTATTTGAAAAGGTTTCTAGGCAGACCACAACTAGAGATATGTCTAAATTGTTTGATGAACAACGTGATATGCTTATGAAATCTTTGTTGCCTGCTGCATCTTCTATTTCCTTGACATCTGATATCTGGTCTGGTAATGCTAAGGAAGACTATATTTCTGTTGTTGCTCATTATGTTGGATCAGATTGGGAAATACAGAAAAAGGTTATTGGTTTCAGGTTGATTGAGGTTAAACATAGTGGTGAAAATATTGCTGATAGGATAGCAAGTGTGGTTGAGGAGTTTGGTTTGATTGATAAAGTTTTTGCTGTGAGTCTAGACAATGCTTCTGCTAATGTTAAGGCTTATGATATGTTGGCCCCTATGTTCTCTGGTTACTTGGGTTCTTATCCTTCACCTACCCGTGATGATCCTAACAAGGTTCAATACTTGTTTGTGCATCAGCGTTGTGCTTGCCATATCATTAATCTGATTGTTAAATCTGGCTTGAAAGTTATGAAACCTTATACTGAAGATTTCAGAACTGCAATTAACTTTTTAAATTCCTCCAACCAAAGAATTGCATTGTTCAAGAATTGGTGTACTGCTAGAGGTATGAGACCTAGAAAATTTGGCCTGGACATGGATGTTAGATGGAATTCTACTTATTTGATGCTTAAACACTTGGTGCCATACAAGGATGTGTTTATGGTGTTCATTAACTCTAATTATGGGTCACAGTTGTTGACTTCACAACATTGGTATGTTGCTGAACAGATATTGGAGTTCCTTGAATTGTTTTATGATTGTACTGTTGTTCTGTCTGGTGTGTACTATCCCACTTCTCCAATTATTTTGCACCATATTCTTGATATTGCTGAACATTTGCAAAAAGCTGAAACTGATCAGAATTTTAGAACAATTGCTTATCCTATGAAACTTAAAATGCTTAAATACTGGGAGAATATTCCGCTGCTTTATTCATATGCTTTCATTCTTGATCCTAGAGCTAAGATGAAAGGATTCTATAATATTCTTGAATTACTTAGCAAGGCAAATGGATGCAATTATAGTGTATACTATGGTGATGTGAAAGACAAAATGACCAAATTATTTAACAAGTATGAGCAGAAA
The DNA here is from genome assembly GCA_015342445.1 of Digitaria exilis. Taxonomy (NCBI): domain Eukaryota; kingdom Viridiplantae; phylum Streptophyta; class Magnoliopsida; order Poales; family Poaceae; genus Digitaria; species Digitaria exilis. Next base: position 1,542,168 of record JACEFO010001597.1, read on the forward strand.
TTTGGTGCAGCAAGGTCTCAAAGGCATGTGCAGCCTTCATCTTATAATGGTAAGAGAAAGCAGCATTGGGGAAAAATCTTTGGAGGTCCTGGTGCATCCCCAGACCCAGGTTGTTCCCCCTCAACCTCTTCTACTCCTTCTGCTGTTAGTGAGCTTACAGCTTACTTGGACAGTGACCCTGTGACATGCTTTGCTGAAAACTTTGATATATTGCTCTGGTGGCGTGACCACAAGCTAACCTATCCAATCTTATCTATTATGGCTCGAGATATCATGTCTGTTCCTGTGTCCACTGTCTCTTCCGAGTCTTGTTTCAGCTTATCAGGTAGAATACTCGAAGAACGGCGGCGGCGCTTGTTGCCTGAGCATGTGGAGATGCTCACCTGCATCAAGGACTGGGAACTAGGAGCAAGAAAAGAACAACACACAGTTGAGGACAAGGCCCTGGAAGATGCCTTCGAGAACCGCTTTTTGGATGAAGTAGGTGAAGGCAGCGGCAGCGGCAGCGGTACCGGCTCTGCCTCCGGCGGTACTGGTGCCGGATAGAAGACAGGACAACTAGGAAGGTAATAAAATTCATATGGGTCTTTTGCTGCACTGCTGCTTCATGTAATCATGTTCATCGACTAGACTATGCTTCCCATTGTGTGTTTACTTGTGCAGGCACTCACTTTTGGTCTTTTGGAGCACTGCAAGTCTTGTGAGAGTTAGACATAGACTGTTAGTCAGTGAGTCTGTGAGAGTGATATTGAGAGAGTGTGATCACAATTCACAAACACTTAGTCACTAAAATTGCCACTGAGTTTGGCTATTGTAATAAGACTAGTACATTGACTGATTGATATTGATATTTTGGAGCTGGCTGTACTCTTTTTTCCTTTCTAGGGTTTCTCACAAGGGTGAGTTTTACCTAGAAAGGTTTTTAATGAGGCAGCATTGCACAAAACAGCTCACTTCTGAATTGATTTTTGAGTCCATTTCTGAATTCTGAGTTTCTGACTAGTGAGTAGTGACTTGAGTTCTGAGATGTTTTTTGAAGCATGTACTGATAACTGATGTACTATGATTGTTTGAATGAATGTTGATTCTGGGATTCTGTGAAGTATTGGATGTTTGATAATTGATACTTTGATTGTTTGAATCATTGAATTCTAAGACCATTTACCATTTATGTGATTTTGTGATTTTTTGAAGTAAATATATGTTTGAACGTTGATGGGCCATGGGCCGGCACGACACGAGAAAAGCCCGCCGTGCCAACGGGCGGCCCGGCACGGTAAATCGGCCCATGGGCCGGGCCGTGGGCCGAGGGCGCGGCACGAGGCACGGTGGTGGCACGGCACGGCCGGCACGACGGCACGGTCAGGCACGGCGGGCTGCGGCACGGCACGGCACGGCGGGCCGCCGGGCCGGGCCGGCACGGCCCGTTGGACATGTATACCTATTACCTGCACGACCTTTGTTTTGACGCGTTTTCATCTCTTGCACGATATTTGTAAATCACTGACACGTGTCGGATCGTATTTGTAAAAAAGGGAAACGTCGGAGGGCAGCAATGATCATTCGAAGTTGTGTACGTCACACTTCTGATTGTGGCCATTTGTGGGTGCAACACTCAAAAAGTTGTGTATGTCACACTAATAATACGACCATTCTTAGTTGTATATATTACACTCAGAATAGTGTGTCACATAGTAATGGACGTATCTCTAGCTTGTACGAGCCAGTAGGTTCGATGGACACAAGCCTGGCGGCTGGCGAGGCATGGGTCCGCGAGGAGCTGCTGCGTTCAGCCCGGCGCGGCGCTAGCGCGGTGGCCGACCCGCGACCCATGGGCGGTAGGCGGAGCTCACATTGCGCCTGGCTTCTAGCTCCCGAGGGGGCCCGCAGGCCAGTCGCTATGACTGCGCGGGCTGCCCGAGCGAACGACATGGCGCGGCGTCACTGCCGTCCAGGCCGCCGAAGGCCACGCAAACTTTACGGCCGCGGAATCGAGCCTCGAAACGGTCGGCACACATCACACGGAATTGATGGCCGATGATTCTCCTGTTGAGAATCATCTGGCAGCCAAGCATCTCATCTTTTTTTTTTTGTTTTTGCTAGGGCCAAGCATCTCATTTATCCATACAAAGAAAGGCGGCAGAATAATCAATCATTTCTGACCCACAGCTACTGCAAATTTCATCAGTGAACAAGCAGGTCATTACGTTGTTTCTAGGCATAATTCGTTCATAACTATAGGCAAAATGGTTAGTTGCAGGTGGTGGAGTGTTCCGGTGGAAGGTGAACTTTGAGCTGCAACACCTCCAACATAACTTTAGGCCGGGTCTCAACTCTCAAGAATAGAAATAACGTGGTATGTCGCGTAGGAGGGGAGCAGTGATCCACAGCTTGAGGTACGTATATTGTGTTTTCGCGAAATAACGTTTTTCTCTCATTTATGAAAATGTTAACGTGGACTAAAATATAATGGTCGAACTGTCCATAATTTATTAAAGAGTTTACATATAGTGAATTCGAAGCATCCAAAGCTAAAAAAATTTGGAAATATTGAACACGGGTAAGAAATTGGAATTTGAATGCAAATTGATTCCGAAACGCAAGCAGACGACGGTGCGTATCTGGCGACGAAGACCGATCAATGCACGACGTCGCCGCGCGCACAGTGTTTTCCCACTGCGGGTGTGTTTAGTTGGTAGAGGTTGGTGGAGATTTACCGTAGCAGATATACAATGTAGCAATCAATAGTGAGAAAAGGATAAGAAATGATGGGATGGATGTGATGGAAGAAACAGTGAATCTCTAGCATCTAAACTACTCCTGCGATGAGATCATGATCGAGATTGGATTTGAGGGTGCGCATCGTTTGAAGCAAAAAATCCGGCCAAAGCAACGCAGGCGGCGTTGCGTGCGATGAAGCTCCGCCGCCCGTGCGAGCCGATCAGTAGACAGCCCGCGCCAGTGGTCGTGATCATGAGCATGCATGCGCTGTGCTCCCTGTCCTGTCAAGTGTGTCACCTCCCCCCATGCATGCACACGGTACGGTTACCCAAGCGCCGCGCCGGCACGCGAGGCCCCTCGCGAAGGCGAACCGCCGCTCCACGTGTGGCCCGTCACAGATGCCGCTGCGCTCGTCGGAGATGACTCGCCGCTGACAAACGGGACCAGCCACCGCGGGTATCAGTTTATGTTGTTTGCCAGACAGGCAGGTGTATATGATCCTTCTGCACTTCTTCAACAGTTCTGAGTTCTGAAACCTATTTTCTTTGTTTGCAACCTGCAACAGTTATGTCTCCATCTCAAGATCATTTTTCTCTCAAGCGTTTGGACATGGCGGTGAGATTGGCAATGGTGTGGAATGCTGGAGGGGTTACTATCAAAGCTTACGCCCTACACAGATGGGGTTGTCCCTAAATATTGGTATAGTTATGGCTATCAAACTCTTTGCACCTTAAATCCAACACATTATTATTTATATCATTATTATAATTTTCTTGGCAATCATATATGTACTACCTATATGTGCCATAGATTAAAGTGTAACAAACTTGTATAAAATACTTTCAAAATGTTTACTTCTAATATGTATTATATATTGGGTATAATGTATTATCCACATTCATGGTGCCCTTTGTAACTTAGTCATCAAGTTACAGGGGTATTTCTTTTCGTGTTTGAGAAAAAAAACAAGGCTACTTCTTTTGTATCATGCAAGTCTTCTCTATACCAGTACTAAGATTTTGTGCATCTTTTCAAGGATTTTTAAGGCCCAAATGTTTGCTGCTTTATATATGATTATATAGATTGTATGTGTTTTATTTTAGTTAACCAATTACACACATACACAGCTTGTAACTCTCTCTACAAAACTCTGAAAATAAACCATGAAATTCTTCTATTTTTCTTTCAGATATTTCTGCAACTGCATTTTACAAGGCTCAACCCATTATAGACTTTGCATTGGGGTATCTCAACATCCGCGATACTTCAAGGCGTTTGACTGACCAGGATCGCATAAAAGTATGGACCATGATGCCTTTTCTATGGCCTCATTAGCTCGTATGTTACATGGTTTGATTGTATTATGCTTTGTCATTTCTTTTGTAGCTGAAGAAAGCCTTAAAAGGAGTCCGGGTCGTGGCAACACATCGCCGAGATATGTCCATACGTTACAAGATTACGGGGCTAACTTCAATTCCCTTGAATGATTTAACGTATCTATTCAATTTTAGTTGATCTTACTTCCCTTGATTCATGTTGCGTGTTTTTTAATGGTAATATCCACTTGTACAGGTTCGATCAAGATGGAACAAGAGTTTCAGTTATCCAGTACTTCAAACGGCAGTATAATTACACTTTGAAATGCATTCATTGGCCATGCCTTCAAGCTGGCAGTGATAGCAGGCCAATATATTTACCCATGGAGGTCATGCTTACGTATTTGTCTTTCTTGTTAATTAAACTATAATACAAGGGATCAGTTTTGCATTTATTTTTTTTGTCAGCACTCTTCACGATACATCTTTCTTTGTATGCAGGTTTGCAATATACTTGAAGGACAACGCTATTCTAGAAAGCTAAATGAGCGCCAAGTCACAAGCATCCTGAGGATGGCCTGTGAGCGACCAACTCAGAGGGAGAGTAGCATTTTAGAGGTGAATCTTCTCAACTAGCTGATCTGTGACCTTTTCCACCTTTTAAATTGTGTTATTCACTTTCATTTGGTATCTACTATTTACTGATTATTCACTTGTTAAATAAAATTCCTATCCTCTTTTATCTTTTCAGGTAGTTAATAGGAACAACTATATTCATGATCCTTATGCCAAAGAATTTGGCATTAAGGTGACAAATCAACTTGCCTTGGTTGATGCTCGTGTGCTGCCAGCTCCAAGGGTAAATTTGTTCTTTTTTCTGGATAGTATTTTACATTATTCTGTTGTTCCTATTATATACTGATGATAGTTTATTTCCATTTCAGCTCAAATACCATGACACTGGACGAGAAAAAGTGTGTGATCCTTTCATTGGCCAGTGGAACATGAACAACAAGGTATTTCAATTTTTTATTTCTTTCTGAGGTCCACTTTTATTTGATCAAACCACAATTTTGTGATGTGTACCTGCAACTTTGTTGGTGGTAGATTTAATTACCGAAGCGTAACCACTCATTCGTCAATAAGTTGGTCATTATTAGCTTTCAATATCTTTGTTGGTCAGCCATTATTTTTGTGTATATTTTCCAGAGATTAATCAATGGAGGATCCATTAAGAACTGGGCTTGTGTGACTTTTGCTTCTCGTCTGCATCCTAATGACGTCAGGATGTTTTGCAACAACTTGGTTGGGGTGTGCAATAATATGGGCATGGTAAATATAACATTTCACTATTGATTCCGTCCATGTTATTTATGATGGTTTGTCACTTCCTTTCATTTGGTGTGGTAGCAAATGAGTGGGAGACCATGTGTTGACATTGGGCAAGTACGCCCAGATAACTTGGAAGCCGGACTAAAAAATATACATGGACAATCAGCACAAGTGCTTTCCCAACAAGGTGTACCTGGGCAGGCGCTTCAGTTACTAATCATAGTATTACCAGATGCAAATGCAACTGTTTTCTATGGTAATGAGCACGTCAAATGGCTTTCAAAGCTGATAGCATTTCTTTATTGGATAAATAAATTCCAGTTTTCATTTCATTCATGTGCAGGAAGGGCAAAGCGACTTTGTGAAACTGAGCTTGGTGTAATAACTCAGTGTTGTCTGCCTAGGAATGTTCAGAAAGGTGGCCAGCAGTATCTCCAAAACCTGGCCCTTAAAATTAATGTTAAGGTGAGGTGACTGTGACCAGTTTGATATGGCCATGTAGAGTTATATATACTAATTCAGTTTTAAGCTGTGTTTAGCTTGCTGTGATTGATTTCTCAGTGAAGTTGAGTCTCGTGGGTATAGCCTCTCTAGCTCAAGAAAGAGTGCAACATGGAACTAACATCAAGTTCGCTTGCCCAAAATTTGCACATAGGTTGGTGGCCGTAATACAGTTCTTGAAGATGCATTGCATAGGAGAATACATTTGTTAACAGATTTGCCTACAATTATCTTTGGAGCTGATGTTACCCACACAGCTGCAGGGGAGGATGTGTCTCCATCTATTGCTGCGGTTTGCATTTTTGTGTCCTTTCGCTTTCTTTGATCTTAGCTTGATTTGTTGTTGTATAACTTGATTTGCTATGTGATAGGTTGTTGCATCAATGGATTGGCCAGAAGTTTCAAAGTACAGGTGCTTGGTGTCGTCTCAAGGTCATAGGGAGGAGATCATAGCTGATCTTTTCACACAAGTGAAGGATCCACAAAAGGGACTTGTGCATGGTGGAATGATCAGGCACGTTGGTTGTGTAATAACTTTGTTATTCTTTCGGTAAATAATCTCTGTTTTCTTAAAAAAATATTGCTGCAGGGAACTGTTAGTTTCGTTCTACAAGGCAAATGGGAATCGCAAACCTGCAAGGATAATTTTTTACCGGTATGTAGAGGAAATTGTATATGCTAGGATTAATTCTGTCTGTTCTCAATTTTTAACTGGTTCTTGAATGAATAGAAGAGCGCCTGCCTTTTTCCCAAAGAAAACTAAGTGTACAAGTCATTTTATTTCCTTGACTTGCAGCGATGGTGTCAGTGAAGGGCAATTTAGCCAGGTCTTGCTTTATGAAGTGGATGCAATTCGCAAGGTCCTTTTTTGTCTATCTTGTCCTCTCTTTTTTTAGGCATGGGTAACCTCTTTTCTCTGATGTTTATGTGATTTTGTTGATATTTGTATTTTTGCATTCAGGCTTGTGCTAGCTTGGAAGAGGGCTACCTTCCTCTGGTTACATTCGTTGTGGTGCAAAAGAGGCATCACACTCGGCTTTTTCCTGAAGATCATCGTGCACGGGATCAGACAGATCGAAGTGGGAATATTCTGCCAGGTAAATAAATAATTGGTTTTGCAGTTTATATTGATTCTGATAAAACTTCATTATTGGTTCTTGCTATAATGTTTGCATTATTTTTTTCAGGAACTGTTGTTGACACGAAGATATGCCATCCAAGTGAATTCGACTTCTACCTCTGTAGTCACTCCGGTATTCAGGTAAATAGATGTTCGATCATGTGACACCTATGTATGGAATTATCTGCTTTGTGTTTGTGATGTATTAACTTCTTACAGGGAACAAGCCGCCCAACGCATTACCATGTTCTGTTTGACGAAAATAATTTCACTGCCGATGCACTGCAGACATTGACTTACAATCTGTGCTACACGTAAGCAGATTTTACTACTTATCTTTGTTATCCTTTGTCACATACGTTCTTACCTTCCCAACTGGCCACTAAATTTATGTAAACTGTTTGATTTGGTTTTCAGGTATGCGAGATGCACACGATCAGTTTCTATAGGTATAGCTTGCAACTTTATAATGTCTTCATTTGCTGGTTGTTTTCCGCACTGTCATTTCCATCTACTTTTAACAGTTACCCAGTAATTGTGTTCCGTGTGTTGCGAACAGTTCCCCCAGCATATTATGCACACCTGGCGGCTTTTCGTGCGCGCCACTACTTGGATGAGGGCCTCTCTGACCAAGGATCGTCTTTTGCAGCGAGCTCTCAGCGGCACGGTCATGCCGCGATTGTGAAACCGCTACCCAAAGTGAAGGAGAACGTCAAGCAGTTCATGTTCTACTGCTGAAGTTTGGGATGGGTTCCCAGGAAGAACTAGCATCAATTCTTTTGTCTGCACGGAAACTTCAGGCCGAGTAGTTTTTGTTTGGTGTAAATATGGCAAACTCCGTATCATAATCCAGAACCATCTTTAGGCAACCCATGGAAAAGCGAAATGCCAGCATTGCTAGCTTTAACTTCAAACTCAGGATCCAGATAATCTTTTGTGATTTTGGGGGTATCAAGTGTTCAGTTGCAACATTATTGCAGGTGTTGCGTCTGAATATATGCTAGAATCTTCGTCCATAGACTATCACAACATCATTGTACAGACTCTGGAGCGCTCAATATAAATCTACATTGTTCCTGTTAAATCATGGGGGCTCTTTGTTGTATCTGGGGCACGCAACGTCGAGTCACGGTCTCGTCACCACCATACACGCGGCATTAGCATTAATTTTCTAGATTTGGAATCAATGAAGGATTACCTGTCCTTGACGCAAGCATTAAGCAATCAATCAATATTTCTAAAAAGAAATCTCGGTTTGGTTGTGGCTTGTTGACTTACCATTGGCCACGTGTGAACGGAGTTGGAGACTACCCCAAATGCATGAGAAGCCGTTGCGCTTATCCGGCCACGAAACGCCCTGGAAACAACGCTGCTCGGACTTATCATGTCGCAGCCGGAGTATTGTAGTGGCATTATTGGCGGGAAGTCGGCTGACTGAGATTTTAAATTGGAGTAATCCTTGGAAGATTCTCAGTTCTCACACGGTAATTTGGTCAGAGAAAGAGACGCTGATGAGGGGGGCTTGACAGAGATTCCGTTGAATATCCTTGTGTGATTGCCTCTGAATTTTCGTTGCCAAAACTATCGACAGTCAGCATCATTGACTACTGCTCCTGGCTGGGCAAGGCTCGAGAGGCGTCTATGATCCCCCCGGTGGTTGGATGAAACCTGTTCCCTCGTAGGAAGGTATCGCCAGTTATTAAATCAACGACGCCATGGTGTGCGATGGCAAATGTTTTCATATCCTTCAGGCTTCAGCCTTCGCATTATAGTATAGGATGGGCATCATGATTTGACCCTACAGGTAAGGAGGGTGAGCGTCGTGTCCCATTAACATGGAGTATATTAATCTGGTTGAGAGAAATCTAAGTAACAAATGACATTTACAAGTGACAACATCAGTAACAAGGAGTCACTGGACCAAAGACAAATGTTACGAAGATACTAATTCAACCATAGTTCAAGTGATCGGCCTAAGATAAAGGAGGATATCAGTCAACGCAACCACAAGCCAGGTCTATTATCTACATTGGTCCACTGCTGCAATCCAGCGGCCTAAACGTGCAGTTTTGGAAGAGACTGTTATTTGTAAATGAAAGCCTCTGTTTGTTCCTCTCGGCCCAAAGTTTTCCAAGCTATCCATATATGCACCTGATTGGACTTTCTTTTTTTAAAAAACATAGATACACATACGTATACTTATCTATATAAATGCACATACCTACAACCCTATAGCTATGGGTATCTTTGAGAGAAACTATGTCAGCACATCTCGAGATTGATGATCTGTCTCGTTGTCAATGAGCACGTCGCATGTCGCTAAACGAATAACTTGGTTAAATTCTGAAATAAATTCAGATTAGACACCATGCCAAGTTGAGAATTTGAATCTGGGTGTGCTAACTTAATTCGCGAGTTTCTGTTGTATAATGCCAAAAACACATATTGGTCTTACATCTACAGCCTCGGAGGACAAATTCTTCGAAATTGCCTGCCACGTAGTATGTTGCCCACGAGTGCATCTTCTAGATAGAACCGCATATGGTTTCTGTCTCCCAGAAGCCGTGGAACCCTTGAAGAGCCACAACTTACAAAAGAATTACGTTTAGGAGTTCGTGATGCTCGTCATAAACTCATAATATGTTCTGAACACGGCTAGATGCCGAAGGGAAGTGTACAGAGTTTTTTCTACACACCAAAGTGAAAGACACCAGCGCGCCTTTTCACTTTTTGGGTCAAGAGCGCGGAGTGTTTAATATCTGCGTTTGGTCAACAGGCTGGCGTTGTCATGGGCGGATTGTCTCCTCTCATTTTGCATTGTAGTCAAAACAGCATCGCATTCCTGCACACTTACGGTCCGAACATTGTGTATTCCATTTGTGGTAGATCTATATTCCCACTAAAGTGTATCCTAAATCCATTTTTTTTACGAAACATCGAATTCCATTGTTTGAGACGTACCTTGATATGTATCTTCTTTCCTAACCAAAATCATTTTTCCAATCGTTTCTTTTGTTTAGTCATGTCTTTCTTGAAGTACAACAAGAAGTTGCCAACATTTCTCCTTTTAAACTCTCCACGTGAAACCTTATAGGATCATAGGTGGACAGTTTGGTACATTTTCACACAAATCAGAATCATCCGCTATCAATTAGGCAAATAGAGAAATCATACAAATTTTCACAAAAGTTATAATCATCAATTCAGTATCTCTAATCATAATAGTCATTGACTTATTATCTTTTTCTAATAAATTACCTAGCTCTTTCGTTATACTAATAATAATCTAATGCAACCTCTAATCTTCATGTAAATACCCACCTATGACATTATAAAAAATAGCGGAATTTTTACAATGGTTGAAATAAATAAAAAATCATCCATCAGGAGGAAATCGACGGATGAGACATAAGAGGTACTTAGAAAAAGGTACCAATCGGTAGTAAAATAGGCGACTCATGCCAAAATAGGAAAGGTATCTCTCGATACCTCTAGTATTTTTCCAACCATAGTAAAGCACCTATAAAAATAATATTGAATATCCCTCTAAATTTGCGTATAAAATGATCCAATAATGTCATTATTAAAAACTAAAATAATCCCTAAATCTGAATCTAAATTATATAATTATAATAAAATCTTAAAGTGCACCGATAAAATTCTAAAGTAATATTTATATTTATTAATATATTATTTATAAAAAATGCAACTTGTAATGTTTGTGTCACGATATATTTATGTATAAGAGAAGAGATAAGGATACCATTTTTATGTTGTCCACGTAGCTCAAACAAAGTGTTCAAATAAATACATATCAAACACATATGGAGGTGCTATGCAAAGTGAAAATATGGTTACTAACTAGATCTGTCACAATTATTATGATCAGATACTGATAAATATGTAGCTTTAGAGTACTATGTTAGAATATTTAAGAGACGAAGAAATTGTGAGATAGATTATTATAGTTAGAGTTAAATATACCGATGGCCTTTGAACTTGTCTCGAGGTGCCACTTAGGTTCCGAACTTGCAAAATTAAAATATGACACCATAAACTTGTTAAGTTGTGCACTTAGGTCCATACCTCTTCGAAATATGACGTGGCATGCATATATTCGTCCAAATATAAGTCACTATGTTGCCATGCCACCTCAAATTTAGAAGAGGTATGAACCTAAGTAGCATAACCTAACAATATTTTGATTTTGTGAGTTTATTAATCTAAGTGGCACATTAGAACAAGTTTAAGGGCCGTTGGTGTATTTAATCTTATAACTATTACCTATTTTTAACTAGCCCATATGGGAGCATAGGTTGATAGACTAGTTTAAGAATAATCCATCGTGGAAAGGAGGCAAAGCAAAGATCACGTCACACTCCGAGTGGAGAGATCGATGTTAGTCTAATCTTGATGTGCAGTTTCAACCCTTCTAGTGTGTTTAGGAAATAGGAAATAGGAACTGAATCAATTGACTATTGTAGGCCTATCACATCTAGAACGTTTTACAATCTGTGGCGTGCCAGGAAATGGCGGTCTGTGCCAGTAGTCGGCTGGTCCGTCTTTTGGACCAGCAAGCAACAGTGCTTCAGCAAGTCCACGGCGAAGTCGTCGTGTGTATTATCATGAAGAGCTGTACTGTAGTACAGAGGCCGAGACTTCGAGGAAAGATATGACGATGCTTCACACCTGTCGTACAAACACTCACCGTGTGGTGACAAAGCAGGAAAAAAACAGTGAGTTCGTGGATCTTCCTGGTTTGCTATCCACATATGGCGGCGACGATAGAATGGAAGGTAGCCAAGTGCTAATGACTATTCCCTCCGTTCCAATTTATTAGTTATTCTGATATTTGATTAGATTTATTGATGATGTTATGAATTTAGACAACTATATGTCTAAGCTCATAGAAGATGTCATGAATTTAGACACTCAAATGGCACCCAGGATGACTAATAATTTAGAACGAAGAGAGTAGTACAATATATTTTGCAATTAAGGCCGTGTTCAGATTGTAGAAAAAATATTATAGCTTTAGAAAAATACTATAGCTAAGTCCTGGAAAACGTGTTTTCTGATAAGAAGGAATAGTTGAATAGTGATTAGTTTGAAATATGAACAGGGCACAAAAATATGACCTAAGTAAGGGTACCACCTAGCTAGGACAAAGGTTCTAGATTGTTAATAAAATCCAAATTGAGGGTTTGAGATAGGAGGTACAATACAACCTAAGCTTTAGGTTTCAACATGACGTGGAGGGAAAAAAGTGCTAGCTAGGTGGTAAAGTTGAAACTGGGAGCCAGGATGATTTGGATTATGAAGTCACGAGATGAAATTAGTGTAAACCTCAAATTACTAGTCCATGAAGACTACTAGTCTACTAGATAGCAAATCCGTAGTAATCCATATATAGGTAAGCGCACGTGCAGGAAACCGAGAATTTTGGAGGATAGAAATGACAAGAGCCTTCTTAGTTTTGCAACCTGGTGCAACGTGTAGCCAAATGGAAGTTTTGCTTATGTGCCAACCGCAAACTCTCGACTCTTGTATATCCACACGACAAGTAGACGAGTACCGGCCACAAGTGGCATAAGCTACAGCTACCTTGGGTTATCTAAGCAGTGTAAAGTCAAATGATCCCAGCGACCGCACATGATGAGCTAGCGAAAATTCAAACCTGTGAGTCTGTGACATCTAAAGCCATATACTAGTTTGATGTGTTGCTACTCGTGTTCCTTCTGGTAGGCCTAACAAAAACTCAACAAACTTCAAAGTGACTTATCAAAAATATTGATAGATAGATAAGCAGGAAAAAGGCGACGATCGATAAATGTCACATTCATCGCTTAATCCAAACAAATCTTTAACGAAAGCTCCATCTGGGGAAGAAGAGGAACGACCGCAGTGGCAGTGGAAACGCCCGTGTCGAAAATTTCCCTTGAGGCTTCGATTATTCATCGCAGCCTAGTATCCGAATGGAAGCGTCACACCTCACACGCTCCACAGACCACGACTACTGTGTCTCACTCTCACTACATATATGCCTAGGTAGCCAGCGAAACTACACAGGAGCTAGCTCACACAAGTGCTCGTAGCTACCTCAAGCGAGACCAGCCTCTTGTGCCGGCGCGTGGCCGTCCCTACTCCCGAGAACCAAAACCATCAGGCGAGGCGGCGGCCATGGCGTTCGGCGACGGCGACCGCGCCATGGGAGGCTCCAACGCCGCGGGCACGATGCGTTTCGCGCTCCACGTGATGCGCGGCCGCTGGTTCATGTTCTTCGCGTCCATCCTGATCATGGCGGCGGCCGGCGGCACGTACATCTTCGGCATCTACTCCAAGGCCATCAAGACGTCGCTGGGGTACGACCAGCAGACGCTCAACACGCTGAGCTTCTTCAAGGACGTGGGCGCCAACGTGGGCATCCTCCCGGGGCTCATCAACGAGGTCACCCCTCCCTGGGTCGTCCTCGCCTGCGGCGCCGGCATGAACCTCGCCGGCTACCTCATGATCTACCTCTCCGTGACGGGACGCACCTCCCGCCCGCCCGTGTGGCTCATGTGCTTCTACATCGCCGTGGGCGCCAACTCCCAGTCCTTCGCCAACACCGGCGCGCTCGTCACAGCCGTCAAGAACTTCCCCGAGGACCGTGGCGTCGTGCTCGGCTTGCTCAAAGGATTCGTCGGCCTCAGCGGCGCCATCTTCACCCAGATCTACCGTGCCATCTATGGCACCGACAACGACGGCTCCGAGCTCGTCTTGCTCATGGCGTGGCTCCCTGCAGCCATCTCGCTCGTGTTCATCCCAACCATCCGCATCATGCCGCGTCCGAACGCCGGTGCAGGGCCGGCGAGCGGCGAGCGCAAGGCTTTCTTCCTCTTCCTCTACGCGTCCATCTTGCTCGCCGTGTACCTCCTCGTCATAAACGTCGTGGAGCTGGAGGTGACCAGCTTCCCCAAGTCGGCCTACTACGTCACCGTCGTCGTGCTCCTCCTCCTCATCTTCTTCCCCATCGTCATCGTCGTCAAGCAAGAGCTCAAGACCTACATCCAGCCAGCACCGGCGCCGGCAACGACACCAGCCTCCTCCTCCATCGTGGCCATCACCGTCGTCGACGACGACGAGAAAACAAAATCACAACCCGCAGAGGACGACAAGTCACCGTCGTGCCTGCAGGACGTGTTCCGGCCACCGGCGAGGGGGCAGGACTACACGATCCTCCAGGCCCTGTTCAGCGTGGACATGCTGGTCCTATTCGTCGCGACCATCTGCGGCATCGGTGGCACGCTAACAGCAGTGGACAACATGGGCCAGATCGGGCAGTCGCTGGGGTACCCACAGCGAACCATCTCCACGTTCGTGTCCCTGGTGAGCATCTGGAACTACGCGGGGCGCGTGGTCGCCGGCTTCGCCTCGGAGTACGTGCTCGCCCGCTACAAGGTGCCGCGCCCTCTCGCCCTCACCGTGGTGCTCCTCCTCGCCTGCGTCGGCCACGCGCTGATCGCCTTCGGCGTCAGCAACGGGCTCTACGCGGCGTCGGTGATCCTCGGGTTCTGCTTCGGCGCGCAGTGGCCGCTGCTGTTCGCCATCATCTCCGAGGTGTTTGGGCTCAAGTACTACTCGACGCTCTACAACTTTGGCGCCGTGGCGAGCCCCGTGGGCTCGTACATCCTCAACGTGCGGATCGCCGGGAGGATGTACGATGACGAGGCGAGGAGGCAGGGAGGGCAGACGGGCGGTGACCTCACCTGCATAGGTGTGAGGTGCTTCAGGGAGTCGTTCCTGATCATCACCGGGGTGACGCTGCTTGGGGCGCTAGTGTCGCTGGTGCTGGCGTGGAGGACCAGGAAGTTCTACGGCGGGGACCTGTACGGGCAGTTCAGGGAGGTTGGAATGGTCGGAGCAGCGGCGGCCGGCGGCGGTGGGGAGGTAGCGAGCAGCGGGGTCAGTGATAGTGATACTAAGGAAACGAGTAGTAGCAGTGAGAGCAGCAATGGCAACAAAGTCGTCTGAATCTTTCAATGAGACGACGAACTGGAGAAATTAAGATTATTGCTTGTACCACGTACTAAGTACATGTATACTACCGTGCCAGGGTTAATTAATTGATCTGTAGTGTGCTTGGACTGCTTGCACATGTATGACCACACCTACGTTACGTCCTTACGTGTTACCCACTCTGCCACTCCTGTTCCCGTGTGACGATCTCTGGACAGCCTTGCGTTTTTTTTTTTTAGTCCAGCAAAATTGAATTTCCTATTTTATGATTTTTTGTAATTTATTATGATTTTTCAAAGATTAAGCCAAAATAAAAAAAAGACAAACCTTGTTACTGTAGCAAAACCGCCGTCCAAAACCGCTTCAGGGGGTAATTTGTCTGGTTTTGGAAAGTTCGGGGGACAAAATATATGGTTTCATAGTTGAGGGGGTGATGTAGCCGACCTTTGATAGTTCAGGGGGGTATTTAGACTTTTTCCATAACCTTTGCGTGGGGCGTGGTGACTGGTGAGGACAGAGGAGGCCGCCGGCATGCGCACGTTTCGGCGTTCATCGTTATCCTGGACGTGCGAGTCCAGGCCGAAATTTAGGGTGTGATTGGTTGCATGCACCATATGATGCATGAATGGATAATTCTGGACGCGATGGTTCAACCAAATTGCTTGTACCACTTGGTTCGCTCTAACTAGTACAACATTGTATTAAGTGGGATGGTTTCATCCAGGAAGAGTTGGTACAATTCATCCAACCAAACAAAAATATTATTATTATTTTATACCATTCCATTCATGAATCAAATGGTACAACCAACCAAACACACCCTTAAATAAACTCAACAAAAGGTCTATCGCTCGTCTCCTCTTCGTTTATACCATTGCCATCGACATCGACCGTGTTGCCGGCTCGGCGACGGCGATAGCCGGGAATGAGGTAGGACAGGACGGCAGGTCATGGTGGTCGGTCTGACGTGGCAGACCGACAAGGGCAAGTTCGTTAGCAAGAAATTGATTTGTGACTGAAGGAATTATTAGTGGCTAATGGCTTTAAAACACAGGATTCGCAGATCAGACTTTTCGACAAAATGTTTGCTCGATAAATTGCCACCGAAACAATAAGTTGGAGAGATTACTGCATATACATGAAATCTACATTTGTGTAACTGTCAATGGTGTTGACAATACAATTAGGGCCCCATTCTGCAGTTAAATGTTTCAGTTGCAACAGGTAAATCTTGGTCATGAAGCTACACAGCACAATTGCATCAAGAGGAAGCAAATGCTCAGCATCGGATCCTGACGACCTCTGACTGGTAGAGCTACTGCTCGTTTTCAAGTAATTGACTTTATCGGCTACACTGTGTTAAACACATATTGATAGTACATTTTATTTAAACACATATAGATATCACTATAGCAATGTCGTACAGTACATCGGTAAATGTTTAAATAAACATTAACAAAAACCGCCGGTCAATTGTAAAAGTACCATTTGGCCCATATAAACCCAGGGGGCCCCTCTTCCAAGGCCCAATAGGTGTCTACATATGCTTCCTAGGGCCCGTCCTCTCCTAAATTTACGGCCCACCGTGCGCGCAGCAAATTCGATCTCTCTCGCTGTCCGGCCCGGCGCTCCCCTATTTCCGCTCGCAACCTCCTCTTCCTCGTATTGTCGTGTCCTCTTCTCCCCAAACCCTAATCTTTCCTCCCCACCCCAACCCACATCGAATCCATCGATCGAGCGGCGGCGATGGAAGGGAAGGAGGAGGGCCGGATCTTTGTGGGCGGGCTGTCGTGGCAGACGGACGAGCGCAAGCTCGAGGACGCCTTCGGTCGCTTCGGGAAGGTCGTCGGCGCGCAGGTATCCCTAGCACCCCTCTCGTCTCCGTTTGCGCCTCTTGCTTCGTGTAGTTTTGCTAGATCTCTTCGGTTGGTGTTGTCCGCGGTGCGATTTCGGACGGCTTGATGCTTCGAATGGCCTGTGCGTGTGGTAGTGCGGACGGCTTGATGCTTCGAATGGCCTGCAGGTGTGGTAGTGCAGGGTGGAAAGGTGGATCTGTGTGTCGATTGCTTTTCGGTGTGTGTGGTCCAACGGGAATGTGCTTTGCGTATGAAATGTGGTTGCGTTTCCTACGCTTTATGCCTCTTTTTTGCGTTATTATAGGAAGTAAACCAATGTGAACAAAAATATTCTTCAGTTAAGAGGTAACAAAATCCTTTGGCTTCCAGAATCAAATTAAAATGTCGACCAACGGGGCCTCGACAGCTGGAATGCAGATATATGCACCATAATTTCTCAAAGGATTCTTTGTTATTTATTAATGTCGAATGCTTCCTCTCAGTAATTTAACTCATTGCTCTTGTTTTTTCTATCTTTGTTTGCCACTGAGCTCTGTTCTCTCGGCCAATCTTTGTTTGCTGAGGCTTAATGAGTTGGCAGATCTCCAGAGCTGATTGTACAGTGATTCATGCTTTCCCAAGCTGATATGTTGATGACGTTTGTTACAGTTCGATGCCTGAACTGGCACCTTTGCCTGTGTTGAATAAGGGGAAACAGCCTGGTCCTACTGTTGCTAGTGTTCTGCTATTCCTTAGTTATGTTTGGTTGTCTGATGCAAGAGAGGTGGGATGTTGATGCCAATTTATTGGAATAATTGGATGAGCGTGCCTGTCCTGCCCTGGTTTAGTTTCTGGTCAGCAGTCCTTGTGGTTTTTGAAATTCTGCTCTGCCAGCACAAGATCTGTGCGCACCTATGGAGAAAGTGTCAGGGGGCCACATCCATGACACGGGCATGGCCCATTGCTCTACTACGAAAAGTTCAATAACAAATTAGTGATGTTTCGGGTTGAACCAAGTTGATTTTCTGATGAGAGGCAACAGAAATGATTGGCTTGTTATAAGTGTATGATTGTGTCTATGGCCATGTTTTCAGTTGGGTTCGTTGCATGCTTGCAGACAGAGATCATGACTGCAGTTGGCTTGTTTTAATTTTATTTATATGGCTTGCGTGCATGGTTCTTCACATCTTGCTACCTTTGTCAGCATTTAGCGAACTAGTGCCAAGCTTGATCATTCCCATGTCCAGTGCTTTGTTAGAACTAGATTAAGTCTTTATGCCATGATATATGCGGTTGTAACTCTTTATGCATATGCTTAATTTATTGCATCGTTAACAGTTCCACCGAATTTGGTTTTTGCACTTTTTGTTGTATTTAAAACTTAAGCAACTCCTTTTTTAAGGACACCTAGCTACAATGTTATTTATTGTATATAATCCAATTTATTATTAGTACCATTGCTGCTTGCCTGCATGACTCAGTAAATACTTCCATTGATGGAAGTTAAATTTTGTTGAAAGTCCAGATTTGCTTATTGTTGCATTGGACAGTATTCAGTGATCATGTATGGACATTTGAGAGACTACTGCTGGAGCAGAAAATTGGTGCCAGCCTAACCAGTGCGGACCTTTGGTTTGTTGTATCTGTGTGATATCTTTGAGCCACCCCCATGTGTTGTATTACAGTGTTGGGAAGACAAACAGGGATTTATTTTGCAGACCAGCTAGCCAGAAGTTCAGGGTTTCATTGTTGTTTCCATGGAAATGGAAGTTGCTTGCCTCTAGTTTTTTCAGCATTGATTTAGATGATCTGGTATGTAGAGTATATGGCAGTGGCACATCTGCTTGATTGTCCTGGCACCAGAATATGCTGAAATTATTGATTTGGGTAGCAGCAAAAAATCGTGCCTGGTTGGAAATAGTTCACTTTGTCAGAACATGTTGTCCAGAGGCTCCTTGTCTGTGCTAATGAGCTGTCTTGGGAATAGAACTTTTGATCAAGATAGTTAAAGCTAGATGTAATTGTGTCAGGATTACAATTGTTGTTGAATCACTGAGATCCAGGAATAACCTAATCTTAATGGTTCTCTCTCAAGGTAATGCCTTAAAGTTGTCCATCAACTATCTCTAAATTTATCCAGAAATGATTCTGGTTAGTGAAATCTGTTTCACATAGTGGCTAATATATTAATATGCTGTGTTTAGCAGTGTCATAAATCATGAGTGGCGACCTTTGTTGACCAATGTATGCTTACATTTCGAATAAAATAGGAAGATATAATGCAGTTTTGAAATAGTAGCAAGCTTAAGTCGAAATGTTAGAGGAGCCTTTTGTACCAAAATGCGAATTATTTGCTCAACTTAAATTATTTATTGCACCTGGGTTCATTTCAAGATTCAAATGCTTACTATGGTGGTTGAAAATGCTTGTGTATGAATTGTGTCATTGAAACAATTGTTTCTAGGCCACTTCTTGCTGACATGTATATTCTTATATACTTGGCTTGGTTTTTATGGCTTCGTCACATTCCCTATAGTAATGTGTGTTTCTACTCGTAGATCATGTTGGAGAGACACACGAAACGCCACAGGGGCTTTGGCTTTGTGACATTCGAAGATCGGCGAGCAGTTGAGAGCGCTATCAAAGAAATGCATGGCAAAGAGTTAGATGGTCGGAACATTTCTGTGAACAAGGCCGAGCCTAAGATGAGCACAGATGACACAAGGTATGACAGTGCTGGTGGACGAGGAGAGTATCGTGGTGGTAGTGGTGGTAGAGGTGATGGTCCACCCCCTGGTAATTGCTTCGAGTGTGGTCGTCCTGGCCATTGGGTTCGTGACTGCCCTAGTGCTGCTGGTGGCCGTTCTGGCAGATTCCCGTCCAAGTTTAGTGGTGGCAGCGGTGGCGGCAGGGGAGATCGTTTCTCTGGATCAGATAGGTATGGTGATCGTTACATGGATGATCGTTATGATGGTGGTCGTTACGGGTACCGTGACCAAGTTGACACAAGAGACAGATATGCTGGGGGCCGTGATCGTTATGCCAATGATCGCTACCCCTCTGGTGGTGATCACTTTGGTGCAGACAGGTATGGAGGTGGTCAAGATCGTTATGCGCCAAGTGGCTATGGTAGAGAGCGAGAAAGAAGCTATGAGAGGGATGGAGTTCGTGGCGGCGGCGGCTATGATAGGAGTGGCCCAAGGGGTGGTGGAAGCTATGACAGGGATGGCCCGAGGGGTGGCATGGGTGGTGGCTATGACAGGGATGGTCCACGTGGTGGAGGACCTGCACGCTATGACAGTGGAGGACCTGCACGCTATGACGGAGGAAGTTACAGGGAGAGGCCTGGGCCATATGATCGACCCAGCAGGGGAGGAGGAGGGCGTTTTGATGATCGCTACTGATGAACCGTCTGTAGACTCCAGCTCTTTATGTTGCAGTAACGTTTGCAGTTTTCATTGCTGAAAGTGTAATGGCTTCCAGAAGATGCTTAATGTATCCCTCCTCGGTACTGTTATGTCTATTATGTTTTTCAACCAGTGCTGGCACGATGTTGGTTTCTTGATTAGTTTATCTGGCAGACTTCTTGCATGTTGCTCAGAGCTGTTAACTTGCTGCTGGATATTTCAGTGTGCGCGTCTCCTGCAATTGTAGGGAGTTGAGGTTCTGGATGATGCTATGAGTATCTGGCATGCAAGGGTTATATTTTCAGTCATTGCTTGGCACCTTTGGTCTGAATATAGCTGGTATGTATGGATTCTATGTTCAGTGATGCTCGCTTGCCATTGTTGCTCATGTATGTGGTTTTGAAGGATATTTTTGCAGTGGTATATTGCTATCGTTTGGTCTGAACGTCTGCAATGCAACAATTATAAACATAAGATGTCCGAGGCATACCAAATGCTGGGAATAGCTGAATGTTTCCTGTTTTGTACGGGAAAAGTTAGCTGTTACTTTTGACTGTACAAAAGCAGCAGTCTGCTGGGTTGCGGCCGTGTGGGTATCTTCTTTTGGCAGGCCGTAGAGGGAGTGGTGTTATCTGAAGTCTCTATATAGCAAGCAATTAGGCAATTAGCAAACCATTTTTTTTTTTGCACGGGAAAAGTTTGCTGTCACTTTTGACTGTAGAAAAGCATCAAGACAGGCCTCCTGGGTTGCGACTGTGTGGGTATCTTCTGTTGGCAGGGCGTAGAGGGAGTGGTGTTCTCTAGAGTCTCTGTATAACAAGCAATTAGGCAATTAGCAAACCAGTAGGTAGCACCGTTTATTTCCTTTTCATGTCGTCGTCTGCTGGTGATTGCTTGTACATACATTTATATCTATATGTAAATTAACTAAAATGATCCTTGTAAATCTGAGCGTTCGCTTCGCTGACAGTCAGGTGATTACTTTCGTTTTCATCTTGTCTTGTATATCACGGGGAAAGTATATGAGTGACGCCGACGGCAGACTGGGAAGCTATAAAAAAAATCGTGGAAGAACACTGTAGTCCAATCGTAGCCGTTCCCGCCTGTCACCGTCTCCGCATCTCTACCGTCCAGCGTGACTTATCCAAAAGTTGCCCGTCTCTATCCTCCTCCGTCTTTCCATTTGGACCTGTCAAGAAAAATCACAATCTTTGGTTTAAAAATAATGTGTACTTCCTTCCAAAAAAGAAAAAAACAACAACAATGTATACTTCAGTCCACATCCTCTTTTTCTTTAACGCATGTACTAATCCATGAAGGCTGGTAGCGCCAAGCTAATGGCCCTCGTTCTCAATATGGTAATAATACCGCAGTTTTACACTTATTTATGTTGATCGACGATCATCTAATCGATGGTGACCGATGAGCGACTTTGGTATTACCTATCTTTATGCAAATATGCAAGTTCTTCTACCAGTATCCAATAGATGTGCTTGGAGATTACTGTCCTCTCCTCCATCCTCTCACACTACTCCCTCAATAATAAAATATTTATCACAATTAATTTATTTTATCGTTATTCATCACATTAAAAAATCTGAGTCCGAATGCCTTGAATTCACCTAATGTTTCTTTATCGGACCTTGCTATAGTATCCCTTGTTAACGACAATTCTTTTGTATCCAATCTCTGAATAAAATTGAAAGTTTTGCCATATGTTGAAACAAGTAAGGTAAAACTATATAGTATGAATATTTAAGATCTATGTATAATCTAGCTATACATCATCATTATGCTTAAATTATCAAATCTAGCACCAGCAATGGTGGCTTTATTGCATCTTAAAACTAGATCAAAACTATCATGGACACCCTATCAAATCTAGTATCACAACTATTGATAAATTTATTTTTATTTCACCTATTAAATCAAAATCTTAATAGGCAAGTTTACTATTTCTTCTCCTTACTAAATGAAAATGTATGCCCGTAGACGTCATTGAAGTGTTGCAGCTTGGCTATTTTGCTTCCAAGCAAAGGCCGTCCAACCACATCAACCCCATCACGAGCCAGATAAGAACTTCGTCCCATTTATCCGGCCGTTGAAATGAAAACCGATCAAATAACTCCAAAATACAAAATAAGCGTCACCCATAAATGCAAACAAAAAACTGTCGAAAAATAAATCCAAAAATCCCCATTCCTCCTCAGCAGCCTTCCCCTTCCTCCTTCCTCCCCCATTGATCCCTCTTCCCCTCTCCTCTCCTCTCCTCTCCCAAATCGCCAGCGAGCCATGCCGCCTCCTCCCGTCCGCTCGCCGCCCCTGACCGGCTGACCCCACCTCCCCACTGCGCTCCCTCTCGCTGCCACCTGGGCCCCACCACCTTCGCCTTCCCGTCGCCACCAAATCCCCAAATCCCCGAGGGAAGAGGAAGGAATTCGTTGGCTGATCGATCGGCCGATCCGCCGCCGCCGGCCTCCCAATCCGCCGCTGCCGGCCTCCCAATCCGCCGCTGCCGCCATGTTCAACAAGATCATCAAGCGGGGGAACCGCAAGGGCACGCGCGGGGACAGCGCGGAGCCCGCGGCGCGCCCCGGCGCGCCCTCGTCGTCCTCCGGGGGAGGGGGTGGCGGCGCGGGGGGAGCCGCGCCCGTCACCGTCAACCACGCCTCCCGGGCCACCGCGGCGACTCCATCCTCGCCGACGTCGCCGCACGTGGCACCGTCCGCGCTCGCGACCAACCAGGCGGCGGGGGCGGCGTCGCCGCCGCTCCTCGAGCCACTCCCGCTCCTCCGCGATGTCGCCGCTGCCGACCGCCCGGGCCTCCTCATCCGCAAGCTCCGCATCGTCGCGGCTATCTTCGACCTCTCGGACTCGCTCAAGCACCCGCGGGAGAAGGAGGCCAAGCGCCAGGCGCTCCTCGAGCTCGTCGATTACGTGCAGGCCCCCGCGCAGGCGGCCGCCAACGCGCCTGCGCGCCTCCCGGACCACGTCCAGGAGGCGCTCGTCGCCGCCATCTCCGCCAACATCTTCCGCCCGCTGCCACCCGCGCTGCACGAGTCCGCCGCCGCGATTGACCCCGGCGCTGCCCCCGACGACGAGGAGGAGCCGTTCCTCGACCCTGCCTGGCCGCACCTCCAGCTCGTCTATGAGCTCTTGCTTCGGTACGTGGTGTCGCCCGACACCGACACCAAGGTCGCCAAGCGGTACGTGGACCACGCCTTCGTGCTCCGTCTCCTCGACCTCTTTGACTCCGAGGATCCCCGTGAGCGCGAGTACCTCAAGACCGTGCTCCACCGCATCTATGGCAAGTTCATGGTACACCGCCCATTCATCCGCAAGGCCATCAACAATGTGTTCTACAGGTTCATCTTTGAGACGCAGCGCCACAATGGCATAGGGGAGCTCCTTGAGATACTTGGAAGCATCATTAATGGTTTTGCCTTGCCAATGAAGGAGGAGCACAAATTGTTTCTTGCTCGTGCTCTCATCCCCCTGCACAAGCCCAAGTCTGTTGCAATCTACCATCAGCAGCTGTCCTATTGCATTGTTCAGTTTGTCGAGAAGGACTACAAATTAGCAGATACTGTGATCAGGGGTCTGCTTAAATACTGGCCAGTCACGAATTGCCAGAAGGAGGTGTTGTTTCTGGGGGAGCTTGAAGAAGTGCTTGAGGCAACACAGGCTGCGGAGTTCCAGCGTTGCATGGTACCGCTATTTAAGCAAATTGGCCGGTGCCTTAACAGTTCTCATTTCCAGGTATGCTTTAATTGAGTGTTTGGTTGAGTATATTTTCGTCAGAATGCTTACATTTTCATTTTTTTTTATTTTTCGTAGTCAAATGTGCTCCACATGTTTTGAGATATGCCTTCTTGAGTGGATATGCCTCATTGCAAGTTTGCCAAATAACTATTTGCATGTTGGGGAAAACAAGACCATGCACAGTGGTACTAATAGGAAAAATGAAGTCACTGCATTTGTTTGTGCGTGTCTTTTCTTGCAACCTAGCACAAAAAACTCCATTATTAAGTGTATGCAAATGATTTTCATTAAGGTAGCATGCAACAACAACAACCACAACCACATAGCCTTTAGTACCAAGCAAGTTGGGGTAGGCTAGAGATAAAACCCAAGAAACAAAGGTCAAGGTTCAGGCACGTTGATAGCTAGCCACCATTAAAAATTATTTTTTGCACTTTGTATTTGCAGTATATCTTTATTGATTCCCTCTTCATAGCTTACTGCTACTGCAAGAGGTATATGTTTTTGTGTCTATTTGCTGCTCTGGAAAATCAGGTACTAACAGCAGGGGAAAAAAATGTTTTCATCATTTTGTTGGTTTCTTTCTCATCAAAGTCTTTCGCCTGTAAGTGACCTGGACAACAAACATTATTTTTGATACAGTAGAACCCACTAGGTAGTAATTATATTTCGTAGTACAAACATTATTTGCTGTTTTTTTTTAATAAAGAAAAAACTGTACTACGTCCTGAGAGGAGAGATTACACTTCCTTTCCACACTGGAACCTGTAAACAGAGGAGTCTCCTGGTCCTGGAAGAAGTATCTTTGCTATCTATAGGGAGCTAGATCTGTCGATGCTTAGTTCAGTGATAGCTAGTATAACCTTAGATGTTAACTTTGTGAAATGGTAGCTGACCTGGGAAGAAAGTCACATGAGAAGCTAAAACATGCGTTATATACTGAAAGCTATTTGGCAGGTCTGATTACTCACTGAAAGTTATTATCTGTGGTCATATTCAGGGATATCTATGCTAGCATTATTCATTAAGATAGCCATGTCTCTTTACAGAGTTGCTTAAGATGCGCTGTAATGAGTCAATCTGTTCTCTGTGATTTAATCATAGGTAAATTCTGTATTTGTCACTGAAAACTTTAGAAATAAGTAATTCATCCATCCTTTCTCACCTTTTTCTTCAATTTGCATGGTTTCCAATTACAATAATAAAAACAAGGACAATATTGCTTGTGGTTCTATAGATAGACATCTACTCGTAGCATGTATATACGTTCAATAAGTTATATATCTGGTTCACTCGATGATGGTAATAATGTTCATCTTTTTTTTTGGTGTGCAATAATGCCCTTACATTTTCCCCTCTAGATTTCAACCATTTGTTCTTTTGGGGTTGTGTAATATGCGTTCAGCTAATTTTGTCCTTGTCTCTGTTCTGGCCATATATAATATTGGCCCATGCAGCACAATAACATTTTAGTATATAAACATAAACCTTTTTCCTACTGAAATAAAGTCTGCATTTGCAGATGACTGGTCTCTAGTTGTAACATTTCTTGTATCCCATTGACGGCCACATGTTTTTAGTTCACCCAAAAAAACACTATCATCCAACTTTTCTCTATTCACACTATTCCTCCCACTCACAGAACACGTGTCCCAGGACTTAGCTACAGTGTTTTTTGGTCTACAGTGTTTTTTTGGGTAAACTAAAAGTTTGATTGTTGTGTAAGTATAATGCACTGTGTTCTTGAATAGTTCACTAATATTTCTTCCAAGTGCAGTACTGACTTTTGGTCAGTGACGGAGCTAGGGCCCAGGCTGCCCGTGCTCCAGCCCTGGCCCTCAGTCTAAAAATGCATGGAAGCATACTACCTTTGTTTAGAAATATGAGAGTCATAATAGATTTTCAGCCTAGTTGAACTGCTCAGCCTTTTCTTTACAATGCTTGTTTGTACTATTGAATGACTAGATAAATGATACATTTTGGTTCTACACTTGAGCTTTTGAGGTATATTGTTTGCACAAACAATTGAAATTGTGTTTCTTTGGTTCTAACACTCAAGCCTTAATAACTCATTGTGTGGTTAAGTGAAGTCATGTAGATGATCCAATACCAGGACCTTCCTGTCTATCAATGGAACATTTTTCGGTATTGTCATTTTCTGCCTGCTTTCATCTCACCATGTATCTCTGTGGCATGTTCCACTGTTAAATAGTATGGTCCTGGTATTGGATTGGCTACATGACTTATAGATGGCTCTTTCACTCAGTGCATTAATTTGCTGGCCTTTGCCTATGAACGGATCTTTTTATCACGGTTACTGAAAGAGGCTCTAGTGCTCTACCATTAAGCAATTGATTTGAGTGTCCTATTGTTTCGTTGCTCCCTGATATACTTTCTTGTGTGACTGTCGCGTTCACTCATTAAATCTCATATTTTGGTCTTTATTGTAGGTGACATAGTCTTGACTCAATCTCTGACCAGTATATTGTATATTACTGCTTTGTGTCTTCAATCGAAGTCACATGTTCTTAAACATGGCATGCTCTAGCTCTATGGTGCTGCATTTGTCTATAAACCGCGTTCTGATTTGAAGCTTATAGTATATGATGCACTTAGGTCCCTATCCCACCACAGATACCCTTTCCTCCCACAAGGGTGCCACATTTATTATAGTGCTCTAGCAGTGTGTCACATTTACAATAGTGCAGAAGCCACATTTATACCTGTGCCTTCTTTTAGGTATTTTTTATCGACAGAAATTTGATTGGTGCTGTTTTCAATTGCTGACATTAAATATATCAAATAAACTGCTCAGACTATTGCTGGTGGTGCCCTGGGTTATTGGAATAGGGCCTGTTAGATGCCCACCGCTGGTGTGCTGCTATGCAAGTTTCTTGCCAGTGACCACTCACTAGTTCAGCTACCTTGCCTAACATAATCTGCTCTCTATTGCTATTTCTGACAAGTATTTCACTATTTAAGTTAATAGTTCCTCCTCATCTCTGACTGTTTTGCTTGATAATTGATTGTCCGTTGTCAGGTTGCTGAACGTGCCTTGTTCTTGTGGAACAATGATCACATTGTAAGCTTGATAGCCCAAAATCGTGGCGTTATATTCCCAATCATATTTGAAGCGCTTGAGAGGAATATACAGAGCCACTGGAATCAAGCCGTTCATGGTCTCACGGCAAACGTGCGCAAGATGTTTTTGGACATGGACAGTGAACTATTTGAAGAATGCCAACAGCAGTACCTGGAGAAACAAGCAAGAGCCAAAGAGATGCAGGAGCAACGAGAATCTGCATGGAGACAGTTGGAAGCTGTTGTTGCGGCCAAGGCTGCTGGAGATGACATGGTTTTGGTCAACTAGGTAATATAACCTTCCTGCTTCATTTATTTGTTAGTGCTTGTGTTCGTAATTTGTTTTAAAGCTTGTAACCTAAAACTGTAGTACTCTGTTTATGTCCTTTTCTTTACGTTCTCGCTTTGTTTTAGCATTTCTATGAGATGCATTGCCACTTTTTGTACTGCTTACCTTTTGTTTTGACTTGGTCATGGCAGTTCACAAAAAGATGGAATATATCTGTATTGAACTTTCAATTTATCATGGACATTTATTTTTTTAGTAACATCAAGCAAACTCTGTTTGTGTCAGCATCTATAAGACCACAAGTATGCAAACATTGTTTGAAAGCATATGTTTATGCTTCCTCAGATAAATGCTGCTCA
The DNA here is from genome assembly GCA_015342445.1 of Digitaria exilis. Classification (NCBI taxonomy): domain Eukaryota; kingdom Viridiplantae; phylum Streptophyta; class Magnoliopsida; order Poales; family Poaceae; genus Digitaria; species Digitaria exilis. The sequence continues at coordinate 1,569,889 of JACEFO010001597.1, forward strand.
GTTATCCCATGAGCATCCGTGTGCACCTATCGAGATGACAAGTTATTGGTGCCAGTTCCTGTGCGCTCATATCAACATTGATGACTTGGAATTACAAGGTCAGTGTTCCTTGCATCAGGGGATACAAATGTTGTCTGAGTTCAGACACATTGGGGGTAGTGAAGGCCTATTCTTGCAGAGTTTATATGCCTACTGAGGTCCTGTTGTGGTTCTGTCCTTTGTTCAGCCCCTTCTTTTCTGCTGCGTTAATTATGAATAATCGGACCCTTGTATTAATCCTTCATTGTTTGCCCTAGTTCTCCTACCCACAATTGGGAAATCCTAAGTAGAAAAAAATGACTGAGCTAGATGAAGTTTTTTTCCCTTTCTTTTTTTTACCTGTTGTCTCTATGGAGCTATTTCAGTTCATGTTGTACGGAAGTAATGCCACGAATGCAGATAAAAGTGTTTTTTTTTAACTTAGTGTATGACATGATGTAGGAACTGCTTTGCTGTTTTGTTGCAATGGTTGTTTAAAATGTTTCACTTGACCTTATGCTGGATTAAGTTCTGGTTACATGTTAATTAGTTGGGGATCCCAGAATACTGATTATATGCTACTTGCATTTTCGCTTCCATGTTTGGGCCTACCGTTATTCAGATGTTTTGTGCTAGCCTGTCGTGTCAGTTTCCATGACAGTGATTCATTTCTGTGCGTCATCAGTTCATCTCCTGTTCTTTCTCTGAGATCGGCATTCAATTTTCTTCGTATGCCCGAGCCTTCATATATTCTCTTCACCATTGAGCAGATAACATCATCTTGGATTCTTGGTCAGGTGCTCGCATTTGATATTTTTTGCGCAGCAATTTGTTTGCTGTGATCACGTCCTAGCTTCGATGCAGTAGCCTCTAAAAAACGTGATGCTCACGTGAAAGACTGAAAGATAAGCTTTGTCGGCAAGGAAATATCGAGTGCTTGTTCGATATCGTGCTCACGTGCGCTGTTCGAAAAGAGAGGTCGAACTCATGTTCGCAAGCTGTTTTCAAATGGCCGGCCAGATTTTCTACTGTGATGCATATGGACCATGCATTATAGTATAGTAGTCGCGAAGTGCCTCCCTAACCGAACGATAATGTTAAGGAAGTATGGTGCCGTGTCACCAACAGGCACTTGTGTCATGCAACGGCCAAAAACCAACGGGAACGGTTTCTTTCTCCTCATCCCCTGATAAACAATCCATTATTTAAAAAAACTACGGGAACGTCTATTATTTTTTTTTAAAAAAAATCTAGTAAGTTTCAAATATGGATCAGATTGTATTAGTGTTGTATTAGAGATTTTACAGAAGGTTAGCCAGATATCGTGAGTTCAAATCTTGTCGTGTGCGCTCCTTCTAAAAAATGGAAAAAATTATCTGGTACGTCTGTCTCTAGTTCTGCATAAACATCCAGTAATTTCCACAAAACAAGCTGACAAATATCACGCAGATAAGCAATTTACTTCGTACAAACTGTGTGCACAGAGTCACTTGTTCTCAAGATACAACAATGCTGCAAACTAGGCAATCAGAGTTATGTACAAGATCCAAAGGCCATGTCGTTCTTAACTTCTTATCAAGGAGCTGATTCAGCCCCATCATGGAGGGCACACCAGACGGTTGCCTTGTGATGTCCCTGATACACCCTGATGGCCTCTCCGGTCGACATTGTCCACAATCTTGCGGTAGTATCAGATGAAGCTGCAAGGCAGAAGAAATCATCTAGTCAACTCATGAATTGTATGGAACAAAGAGTGATGTAAGCTTTAGTTTGTACCTGTTATCAAATAAGCACCATCAACTGAGAACACGCAGTCCCAAACCCAGCGTTGGTGACATGAGAAATTAAGATGCCACAATATTTGAGGATCCCATTTACAAAGTTTTACAAATTTTACAAATTTGAAGCCATCAACATTCCAAATCTTTACGGTGCTGTCAGACGATGCTGTTGCAAGATACCTACAAAAAAATTCTCAAATATGTAACATTAAATGATAATTAAATTCATCGATTCAGAGTTGCGGAAAGAGAAACATGCAGAGCTCAACAATTATTGAGTTGTAATAAGCAGCCTGCGCTTTACAATAGGAATAGGAATATACTATCATATGCATTTTGACTAATGAACAGCTATGTAACAGTGCTCAGAAAAAGAATTCATTGGAACAAACTTTAAAAATGGGCAATTACCTGTTAGGATCGCAGAATTTTGGTGAAAGTAGGCACTTCAGAATGTACCCATCATGGGCTTGCAATTTATGGAGGGGTTCAAAGCAGGTAATTTTCTGCGTAATGGACTTTGTTAACTTGAAAATCTGTGGGCCACAGCTGACCATGTACAACAGCTGGTTGGTCAGTAGGACTGACTAACCTGTGTACCCTTAAGTAGGCGCCAAACATAACATGTCCCATGGTTATTTGCAGCAACCACCATACTCCCATTCCACATGACTGTCAGAGATCTTACAGCGGTATCCACCTCTGGTACCTGGATAAATGGAACCAACACATCAATAGTGTTCTTGCATATCACCTTACCCTAGTAGAACCATAATAAGGACCTTTTGACTCGCCAACTCACAGCTGCATGAGTTAGCAGCCAAATCCCACACACGTATATTTCCATTGTGATCACCAGATATTAGTTCTTTCTGAAAGATTGAGGATACAATGTTTCAAATTTTAGGGCAAGAAATGAATATAAGTACACGGGCAAAAATAACAAACGAGAATTATCTCAAGTGCCTGAGCAGTCTATGTATAAGAAAATGGAGCTATCTTGGGATCTGTTTCACAATGGAGTTTCTCACAAACATTACTTCCAGGGGCATAATAACATAAGCCTTAGTAAGTTAGTAGCGCAATTACTTCTAACTGAACTCTAATATTTTAGACACGACAATGAAAAACTCGGTAGCACAACACCATGATGCATAGGAACTGGAAACTGAACTTCAGTAAGCCAATGGAAACACTAGCAGCAACCCCTGTGTGTCATCATTAATATGCCTAGCCAACTGTATCACAAGCTCTTGTTTCTTTTTTTTTAAAAAAACAAAGTGTATTGCTATATGGAAAAATACTGCAGACTCATAATGCAAAAGAAACCATCTCCACAACTTGTGATGAAGGTTTGTCGCATGTTCATTTCACCCTCACCATAGTTAAGTTTAGGGAAAAGTCTATTTTTCACCCTTCAACTATTAAATAAGTCTGATTTTCAACCCACAACTACAAAACCGGATACTAAAGACCCTCAAACTATTCAAACCGTGCAAAATTGGCCCTTTGGGTGATTTTGAAGGTTGTTTTGTGTTTTCCAATAAATTCACCCACCAGATCCACCACTCGGCCGCTCCCACACTAACTCATCGGTGGTGCTCGTTCCGGCTGCTGCGCTTCGCCGGTGCTGCGAGGGAGGAATTATTAATAGTTTCATCATTTGTTTCCGGTGCCTCAAGTGTGCGGCCTCTGTGACGACGGCGGTATCAGCAGATGAGGAGGGGGCTGCCAACGCTGGCCACTCGACGTGGGCGGCATGATGTGCAGTGGCCGTGTGGCACAAGTGTGGGCATCCTGGCGGCGGATAACAAAGCCACAAAGGCATGGGTCATGAGTGAGGAGGAAGACAAAACAAATGATATGGACTGTGACTAGGAAGAGATGCACCGGAAGAAGAAGATAACCGGGTTACTTCAGTGGATGATGGGTTTCAATAGCTTCACAAGTAGTACCAATATATGCATCATATTTTTACCCATTAGTGTCATCATTTCCTGGATTGGAAAGGGGGGGGACAAAGATTGAGGCTTTCTTCTAGTTCATGAGCTAGAGTTTAGAGTGCGGCAGGGTACAGTAAGGTCTTCTATCGAGGACAAGTTGACAACAATGTAATATCAAATGCTACTCTAGAAAGAAGTTGTTTGAAGTATATGCAGTAGGTAACTTGAAGTGGTAGATGACTACTGATTTATTTACATGCACATACTAGCAACCATTTACTTTCTTAAGATTGATATGCAGTCTCTTGCCACTGTTCTGTTCTTTGTTTCCGGATTGCTCTTGTAGTTCTAGGTTGTTAGTGCATATCACCTTTGTGTAATTGCATAGTTACAATCATGGGCGGACCCATGTTGTGGTCAGTGAGGGCACATGCCCTCACTCAACTTTTTCTAATCTAGTTGATTAATTACATTCACCATATAAAAGCTTCATTAATGTTATTGTTTTAGAGGTGTTTTGAGGTGTGCCCTCTCTCAATTTTTTCTCAAGGTAGTTACAATGTCCCAGATGATCCGAGTGTGGTTTTGGTGGAGCTGATACATAATACTTGAATTTGCAGAAATATATTTATCTTTTTTTAATTGTTGCTCCTTGTATCTATGTGTTTATGTGGAACCTCAGTTGAGATCTTAGACATACTCCAAATAGTAGCATCTTATAAACTAAGTTTAGTTCATGATATGCTATGAACCTCATGTGTGTGTAATTGGGTTTCGTTTGTTTATCTACAATTGTGAATGAGAGTCAATACGAATAATTCAAATCACCAGTCACTTTCTCCTCCCTCCGCGATAAATAATGTCAGCCAACTAAATTAAACCTTAGCCAGTTTTAGCACAATACTCATGCATAATAACCGAATTTAAATTTCCTGCCATAAATCGAAGAAAAAGAGGGCAAGGGGAACCTAGTATAACTTCAAAACCAAAATATCACTATGAATGAGACCAGAGCATAATTAACAATCTATATAAAATAGAGGGTTACCAACGGCAATGTGCCAATCAGTTAAAAAAAATTTAGAGTTATGAGTCCAAAACAAATGGATTGGAGTATCTACATATTTTATTTGTTATAATATAAAACCATTTTTCTACACAGTCAAGGCAATAATATACTAATAAACCACGTGCGTGTCGCACGTGCACTCTACTAGTGCTGTAAATGTCTGTGAACTTTTTTTTTACAAATTTCAAAATTATAGAAATTTGATTAAAAACTGATATGTATAATTCGAAGCAAACATGAGTAGTAACACTTGCCTAAAATCTTGGCAAAGCAACTTCCAAGTCTGCCTAGCGAGTCAGCATCCAAAATCCAAACCACCGGATGGGGACTCAGCAGGTAACGAGAAACCGCGGAGCAAAAGGGCCGGCCGAGTCTCCTCGTCCTCGGTCGGACCCTCCCTCCCCTTTCTTTCCCCTCTTGGCGCTGCCGTCCCCCACCACCAATGCAATACAACTAGAGACGCTGCCTCTGCCTCTGCCTCTGCGGCGCCGCTAGATACCTTTCCTCTCCCCTCGCCTTCTTGGCCCCATCCGCCTCCGCGGGAACCCAGAGGCCCGGCCGCCGGGGCGCCCGCGCCGCCATGACGAGCTCCTCGTCTCCTTCCCGGAAGGTAAGAAACCCTAACCCCCCCCCCCCTCTCCCGCCGATCCAGCCGCGCGCGAGGTCGCTGCCCCGATTCGATTGATCTTCTTCGTGTTGGTCATCCTTACCGTGTGCTTCGTGGGTTGTGGCCGTGCAGGCGCTGAGCAAGATCGCCGCAAGCCGCCTGCAGAAGGAGCTCGCGGAGTGGCAGGTCAACCCGCCTGCCGGCTTCAAGCACAGGGTCACCGACAATCTCCAGAGGTGCTGCTCCCCCCTTCCCTAGCCGCCCTTTCTGCCCCCTTTTACTAACCGAGCAAATTCCTTCCCGTGGGGTTCGTTGATTCTTTCCTCTGCGATTCGACGCTTGGCCATTTCGTTTTTCTATTTGCAAGTTTCGATTAAGTCCGGGTGAAATCGCGGAGACATGTCCGCCTCCTGACTGATCCAAGACCCTCGCGTTGCGTTGCGTGCGTTGTGGTCCTGTAGCTGTGGAATTGTTTGCGATTTCTCTCGTTTCTTTTACAATTATGCCAGTATCTTTTGTGATCTTGTACGAAAGTAAAACATAATGAAAATGATGGTGGATGAAACGACACAAAAGGTGGGTCATCGATGTGGCTGGGGCACCAGGCACCCTCTACACCGGCGAGACATACCAGCTACAGGTGGACTTCCCCGAGCATTACCCCATGGAGGCACCTCAAGTCAGTATCTTACTCCCCATTTAGTTTAGTTTCAATCGACGGTTATTGCTGTGTATTAAACTATATTGTTTCTTTTTTCCTTCCTGGTCCCTTTTGCAGGTTATATTTCTGCATCCGGCACCCATGCATCCGCACATCTATAGCAATGGGCATATCTGTTTAGGTAAACCCATCTGGCCATCGCATAACTCACGTTAAAACTAGATTTAGGATGCATTTCATGCCTTAGTCATTATTGGCATCCCTATTGATCGCACGGTGGTGCATCTTTGTTGTTTACAACTTGGTGCCCTTTAGGAAAAAAAATTAGTCTGTCTATTCCACTAAAAGCATTCTGTTTGCCGTTTGCAACCCTGTATCACCCCCAAACTGTCAGTTTCATGATACTATTAGAGCACATTAGATTGCTTGACAGCATTCTTACATATACAACATGCAAAGTGCCTGGTTCCTGGCATGATCAGTAATCATCGGTAGGTATGAATTGCCCACCTATTGATTCTGCCCCTTGCTAACAATCTAGACTGTTTTGTGATATTACCATGATTTCTAGTTTGGAGTAGGGCCTTCACTTGTGGAGTGATACCTATACTTTAAACAAAGATAGAAATGTGACTAAGCTGGAGTTACAGGCTATCTTTGCAATTCATATTATTTTCTTCTATGTAAGCTGTTAGCTGTAATGTTTATGCTGCCATAGCATGATTGACAGAATTTCTTCGGATCACTGAATGAACAATTGTAGTGTACTTATATGATGCTTAGTTAAGACAAAGCTATGCCAGCATCCGTGGAGGTTGCTATGCAAGTAACACTTCTGGCAATCTCAATTGGAATGGCACTTTGAAGTACAAAATGGTTCTATAAAAACCCTATAGTGTACTTTCTTGGCTTCTCATCATGAACAACAGAGATCCTGGCTTTTATTGTACAGTTTGTACTCCACCACATAAGCTGGTTGGAACACTGCACTTATTACAACTGTTCATTGATGAGGTGGCCATTATTACCTATGCCATGGAACTCGTAAAAGCGACTAAGTGAGTGCCAATCATGATTGCATGAACGTAGTTAACTAACCTCTCTTTTTCTTCAGAGCAAGAATAAATTTTTTTTACTCCTGCATCTATTGCATATGTTTTGTACCCTTTTTTCTAGTCTTTACCCTGTCACCTTAAATTATCAAGGTGCAATCTACGTTTTCTAGCTTAAATTATTTGAATTAGCTAGTATAGCACAGCCAATTTGTGTCTTCTGTGCTAGCTTGAATTTTTTTAATATCCTGAGTACTGTATAGCACAGCTAACACATGTCTTCTGTGCTAGCTAAAAGTTTTTTTTGTGTCCTGAGTACCGTATAAGATGAAAGATGTAGTCTAACATGTGCCTTCTTTTTTACGTGAGACTATTTGGTAAAGCTGACTTCCTGTTTGAATTTTGCAATGAGAAGCTATTTCTAGGAACTGTTGAACTCAGCTTAATAGAATGGTGTATTTGTGGGTGTTACAATTCCAGACAAATTATTGGCTTATTGTTACTTCACTTGTCTGCAGATATATTGTATGACTCGTGGTCGCCGGCGATGACGGTCAGTTCTGTCTGTATCAGCATCTTGTCTATGCTCTCAAGCTCACCAGCAAAGGTTACCTTTTTTTTCTACATGTCCTCATTGAAGTTGTGGGCCTTGGTATTTGACTAATACACGAACTGAATGCAGCAACGCCCAGCCGATAATGATCGCTATGTCAGGAACTGCCGCAATGGGAGGTCGCCGAAGGAGACTAGGTGGTGGTTCCATGATGACACAGTGTGATGGGTTTTCCAAATGGCGTTTCCTTCCTGCGAGCAGCCCCTTCGGTTGCCAGGCTACCTATGGGAGATGATTTAGGCTTTAATTCAAGCAACCCATTTGACCGGAAATTAACACGCCCTTGTGGTTTGTAAATGAGTGTGCATCAGTGGCAGGTCATGTAATTGTTACCTTTGATGATATATAGAATAATGTTTGTATCATTTCGATTTACAGGACACAGTGATACCAAACGCAACGCAGGTTATTTTGCTTGCTGGATTTCTGAATCTGTCTAATAACTATATTCTGCATATAGTTGAAATAAGTCCATGTTACTCCCCTCGACTATAAGCAAAGTCTACGTAACCTCCTAAACCATCTTTTGGTCCATTTTACCCTCTAAACTATGTCACTTGGTGTATTTTACCCCCTAATGCAATTTGTCTTTTTTATTTCTCCATGCACAAGTTGAATTTTAGTTTCAAATTTTGTATGACTGTAGTGAACATCACAATGTATGTCAAAAAAATGTATCATGATTTTTTCGTATTAATTTTTAGTATAATGTTGTGTCCTAAGAATTAATTAAATATATTAAATATCTTACCACCATCAAAATAATGACAAAAAATCATTTTATATTTTGCTATCATGCATTACGATGTCTACTATCATCTCCCAAAATTTGAATTTAATATGACACTTACACATAGAAAAATAAAAAAGACAAATTGCATTAGGGAGTAAAATAGGCCAAATGACATAGTTTAGGGGCTAAAATAAATCAAAAAATAGTTTAAGGGGTTATGTGAACTTTGTAGTTGAGGAGCGTAATTTGGACTTTTTCCTTTAAATTAATCCCATAAAATATTAGTTACATCGAGTATTATAAATATTTCCATACTAAGGTAGTTAGGTGACGGAACGGTATTGCTCACCTCCAGCATATACTTGTCACTCGCTTCTCCTTTTTTTTTCCTTACATGGTTTGTACAAAGAAAAAGTTTATTTTTGACCATTGAACTATCATCTCAGTTTGGTTATCGCCACCTAGCTCCAAAACCATAAATCTTTAGCCATCGAACTATTAAAACCGTTCATATTTGGCCATAAGTTGGTTTTGATGAATGGTTTTACTGGCATGAATGTCACGTAGCGATGGGACCAATATGCCAGGCTTCTCTCTTCTCTCCCTCTCCCTTCTTTCTCTTCCCTCTCTGCTCCCACCGCCTCGGTGAAGGCCAGTGGTGGTCCGCACACGGGGTGTATCCGTGTATGTGGAGGAACTGCTTGCTTACCTCAGGTACTTGATGGCGTCACTATGAGGCAGCACGAGGTTCGGCCGCGGGTTTACCCTATGGCGGCACAACGCGGCATACGAACTCGACTGGGGATGGCACACAGCCAGCGGCAATGGGGCCACAGCTTTGCCCAGAGGCTAGAGGCAAGGGCATCGTTGTGGGACAGAGAGGGACAAGAGAGAGGATGACAAGTTGGTCCTACTACCATATGTGGTCTATGTCAACAAAACCACCCACCAAAATCGCCTAATGGCCAAATATGAGATGTTTCAATAGTTCAATGGCCAAAGATTGCTAGTTTTGGAATTTGATGGCCAAAACCAAACCAAATTCCTAGTTTTGGCTTGATGGCCAAGAGCCTAAAACCAAACCGAGACGATAGTTCGATGGCCAAAATAGACTTCTTTCTTATACAAAGCCATCAGTGAAAACTATAGGTTAGGTGTTATTCAGCATTCACCATCGAATATACATGCATACTAGGAGTAGTTGATAATTACAATGTACAGAAGTGAAAACGCCTTGTGGCCATAGAGATTTCTGCTTTCAAGGAGCACAAGGTGGCCTCTTATTAATTTACATGGCCACATAATTTCGGATACAATGCTCCACCATATATGATACATTTTGACGTTTTGATGGTACACCTGATTGCTGACTAAACACGCCGCACATTCCTGCACTACACCCTACTATATATACAAAGGGGCTGACAGATGCAATGCGATGCATCCGGACAGGGGACAGCCGCTTCACAGTTAGAAGGGCTACCCATCTGTCAAAGACTGCATCTCGACTACCAAATACAGAATCTGAAAACAACATCAATATCTACCTGCTCGGTTTCCCTACTCATGGAAGTCCTCATATGATGACCTGGAGGAATCACTTTGATATGGCGTCGTTTCCCGTGGACTGGATGGGAGTGAATCTTGCAATGACAGGCCTAAGGAGAAAACGAAAAGAATAGTCACTCCTACAATTCAAAGATTGGAATTTGTACTTCTGCTCAAGTAGTGAACCAAAGTATCAACACGGCATGAATACCTGAGTTCTTTTGCCCTCTTGGACGGAACTTCTTTCGTATGAGCTTCTTGGCTTTTGTAATTGTAAGCTGCCTAGCAAAAGGGTACTCACCATCACTCTCGCTCCATTCTTCCTGATATTCATAATTGTGACCATCACCACGCATCGTCCGAATCACAAACGCCTTTGCTTTGCGGCGCTGTGTATTGAAAAGTCCTCTAATTGATGTGACAAATCCATCACCTGCACCATCGCCCGGCCTCTTCAACCATGAAGCTGTTAATTGATCAGGTCTTCCATGATTATCAACATCACTGTCACTCAAGTTTAGATCATTTTCAGGAACAGCACCCTCAAGTACATCCCTATGGTTGCTAAACTTTTTCCCCTGCTCAAATGGACACAATTAGTACCCTCTCTTGTTAAAATAAAATAATTATTGGGGGAAGGGTTTTCCCTCAAAACACATGGATGCTGATTTGACAATACATTAACATGATTATTCTCAATTTATCAAATAAACTATTAAACAATTACCAGATATAGAATGATATGTTGCCAAGAATTTCAAAGAGAAAAATGGACCTGAGGCCATGTGATTTCCATAGCTAGTAACACTATCAAGTACGTATCAACTAAAACAACGTGAAGCAACATTGCACGTTTGCACAAGCAGCATTTCGCGGTATAAGGGTCGTAAAGTCACAGAAAGAGATAAACCACATAGAAAGTAGCTGTCTTGGGAGCTGAACCTTAACTGTGAACATCGACATTCAGACTAAGTATTCTATCAAGGGAGCCTTGCCTATAATCACAAACATACTATCTACCTTTAGGGCTGGCACACAGCCAGGATGGCTTGGTGCGGCCAGTCACCCGAGGCCCATAGGCCAGCCCAAGCACAGCCCACAATAGTTTTCTAACAGTATCAGACAAAAGTACATGACAAAAGCCAAAACCTAAAAAAACAACTACTTCTGACCATATATAACATGGTGCTAATGTGGATCTAGAATACGAAACAGCTAAGCACTATGAGCACAGATCTTGCAATATGAATTGGTGCACACAGGAAACTTGCCTGCATTCCGGTCACTGACTTCAAAACTCCCCAGATGATGTGTTTCTTAACCCTAGAGAATAGTCGCCTCCATGTACCAGTAAATTCTGACTTGTGGAAAGTATCCATGAGCAGCCTTAGGTCATTAATAGCAAGCCTTGATCCCTCGTATGTAACAAGAAGTTCAACCTACAACATTAGCAACATTTATGTAAAGACAAACTGAAATCATTGTTATAGAACCTCTGGTTGAAGTGATAAAGATTATACCTGGCTGATCTTGATGTTACGAAACTCCATTGATTTCCGAGCACGTGTCTTCTTTTCATCATTAGTCTTTCCAACTTTTTTATCCTCATGAGATAAACGGCCAGACTTGGCAGGCTTAGAATCTTTGATTCTACTTCTCCGTAGATCCGTTCCCACAACAGGGTTCTCAGACAAAGAATTCTTCACATCTGCTTTTGAAGAAACAGTTGAAGAGTTCACGAGTGATACCACATCGTTACTTATGACACTTTCCACAGCGACTTCATCCCAGGTCCTTTCAAATGAAGATGGCCGGCGGAACTCTTGATGCGAACCACATACCATATTTGCTTTTATACTCTGAAATTTCGACACCTGCGTGCAGAGTAAGCATTAAGACATGTTTGCGTAAGCATTAAGGCATGTTTATAATGCAATATGCTCACCAACATTAACTGCAATCTAACTGAGACTAAATCCTTGAGTCTCAAGGTTTAAAGGAGACACAATGATTACTCTGCAATAAACTTCTATGTAGTAAAACACCTCAAAATTTAGACATTAATAGAACTCAACATTAAACCATGGTTTTTTACATTTTTTTCCCGTCTAAGGCATAAGAGAGCTATTTATCTACGTTATATAGAAAGAGAGATCCCACAAGTGGAGCTGGTTGATGCCGGGGGCTTAGTGTAGGGAGATCATGTTTGCTATTACAGACTGTGTCAAGGAGCACCACAGATCGCTCGAATGACAGCAATCAGCAGGAAACGAGCAGAACAGGTGGCAGCAGAAGAGCAGCGCTGAGCCTGCAACGTGCGGATGTCAATAAAGGGGATCCATGGCAGCATGTCTTTGATGAGCAGTAGAAGGGGTCCATGACAGATGAATCCCAGATCAGGATCATGATGAGCCAATTACTAGCTGTGAACCAGGGATGATGGCGAGCTACATATGAACAGAGTAAGCCACGACAGGTGGCGTGATATGAAGAGTAATAGGTCGCGACCGGCAACAGGCCACGCTAGAGGATGCTGCGATGGGCGTGGAGGGAGTAGTGCCACAACACAGTGGAGATGACCAGGTAATGGCACTGTCCCATGATGAGCAGGCAGGATAACTGGGTCATGACAGGCCACACCAGAATAAAAAAATGTGAGAGCAGCTGGAGATCTAACCAAGATGAGGACATGTGATGGGGTACAGGCCAGTATGGCCCAGCGACAGTTGAAACCACATAAAAAACTAGAAAAAGCAGGTTGACAATCAGGCAGTTGAATCGCAAACCTAGAGTTGTGATAATGTGATACCATGTTACGAACTATAGGACTACATTGGATGATTGTATTGATCCAAACAAGCTACTCCCTACGTTTTCAAAGATATGTTTTTTTAATTAACTAGCTTGCCCTAAACGTCTTATTCTTAGAAGCATGGGACTCTTTGCATATGCTTTGAACTAGTGTTGCAAACTGTCACCAGCTGACTCACCTGCGAATTCTCACCATGTAAGGCTTGCCAACTTGAGACATTTGTTGATGTAGATACAATTGCACCTGATTTCCCAGGAAGATCATGCTCTCTGACAGAATAGCTGCTAGAAGTAACAGCATCAGCACCAGAAGAGGGCCTTTTTGTCCTTCGAGGACCAGTCGATGTTGAAACTCTCCAAACTTCCTTTTGACCCATAAAAAGATATCAGAAATAAGGACTTTAGGACAAAGCAATGAGAAAAATGAAACAGGCTCCATCGTTCGATGGTAGGTAATCGGAGAAGCTCACTTTTGAAAAGACCATTTCAAAAGCCATCACGTTTTCAAACAAAAAGACAGCATCTGAAACAGCCTCCTCAAAAGCAGGTTTCTCTGATCGGCTCCAGTTGCATTAGAAGTTGAGCAGAAGCCAGAAGAAGCCCAAACAAACAGGGCCGTCATTGCAGCTTACCTGTCGTCGTTGCGAATCATCTTCTTCAGGAAAGAAGTAATCCCACATCATTCTATACATTGCTTCGGACAGATATATTCTCAATGGATAGATCTCAACCTGAAAAACTTAAGGAATTAATATGAACAAGAACAGAGCTAGTAAAGGAGTATCAACGGTAGATAATGACACAGTTTTCAGTAGAATCGTGAAATACTTTAGGTTGAAATTGTTTGGTGTCAGGGCGAAGATAAAAGTTCCTTCCAATACCAAAATATCCAATTGCGTGCAAAAGGACTAGATGGTCAAAGCTGGGTTTCACAGATCCTGACTGTATCCACCAAAAAAAAGGGGGCTGATTGAGGTTTGCCTGCCTTAACCCCCTAACCTATGAAACCAGGTATTCCATATAGTGATCCACGTAGGTAAACAACCTGAAAAGTCACCTTGATAATTTGCAAAGCTTAGTTCCATGTATGAGTCATTAGTCTTCCAAACTTGTTCCATATTAAGGTGCTTAGTGCTAGTTTCTATCCTATACCCTTATTACTTTCCTCTTGCAAATAGCATAGCATAACTCAGCACATAAATCGTCATTTTAATCTCAGGAGAAGAGTTATGGCTTACCATTGGGGTCTGTTGAACCCAATGAAATTCCGCTAATCTCTACAGAAAATTACTGTTCATCCACGTTTATTAGCATTGCTGATCCCATGTATAATGGTGAGGGCCCCGGTGGCTGCGGTTTATAGCTTAAGATTGGTTCGTTTTGAAAACATTTGACTCCCCATGAACCAAGGCAATTAGCCCACGTGACTTTGAGTAAGCTAACAAACTTCACTGGACGTTACCAGGACCGAAATCTAATGTGGCAGGAACAGAGCTATAAATTGATCATTTTCACTAGCTAAACCAACCTGAAAGAGCTCAAGTGGAGAATTTCCATCCTTAGGAGCACCTTGCTTGGCATCCACGCGGAGCATGTTGATTCTGTAAGAGAATCCAATCAATTATCATTCAACAGAATCCCATTTATTAAGAATTCACTGTGAACCTTAAGACATTACAAGGAAATGCAGCATAGATGACAAACAGGTTCCACAGAATTGTCAACAATATAGTCAAATATCAATAACAGTTTGAAATGAAACCAAGGAGATCAAAAGAAAAGTAATTCTTACTTTCCAGGAGGTGTGTTCCAGGCAGATAATAATGTATCACACTTTGCATTAGCCATGCAATTTCTAACAACAAAGTATTTAGTTGTAAACCGAGCAACACCTATATCTTTGTAATCCCGATCAAAATCGCACACCTGCAAAATATATTCAAAAGCTATGATTATCCTACAAAATATAGTTATTCAATAAAAGTATAAAATCAGTTCTCCAAACCTAATTTGATGGGATTTCAATGGCAATCTTGCACTTTTTTTTTTGGCAAATCCCAGTTTGAGGATCAAACTAGTGGCAAATTTGCAATTTGTGGAATAATAAAATCTCAACGAAAGACAATAAGAAGCGAACCCATAATGAACATAAACACTTAAGCGGGCAAAACGAGCAAACAAAATGACCAGAAAATTGCAAATAAATAGTTAGTAGAAAGATGGAGCACACACCATATCATTGATCTCAGCTTCTGCAAAAGTGTTTCCATCTGCAAGCATGCTCCATACAACTTTCCTAATTTTCATAGAAATCCGCATGGCGCATGAAAGGGTTTTATTCTTTTCTTTCTCCATCAAGTGTGGTTGTGCAGCCTTTTGAAGTGCTTCCCTTAGTTTTGAAGATCCATCTTTTCGAGATGTTTTTAGCTTTTCAAAATCCTTATTCAGTCCTGCCACCTGATTACAGTACAATATTGATCAAACCATATGCTTGAATTATTCTAAAATCTATTTAGTCTCATTGCTCCAGAAAAAAATAATTTACTGATCACTGAAGAAAATATGAAATCATTGATTTTATACAGGCTGTACAGAGTCAAGACCTAAAGGTTTTACCAATGAAGTTTTCGTGGTGCTGATTATCCATGAACAATCACCCTTGTCTAAAGAATAACAGTAATCAGTCCCATTATCACCACATCCGGTTAGGCACCTTATATCATCAAGCACTAACTTCATTTCCCTGTCCATCTGTTCAAGGTTAATTTTCGCAAGCTCCACTTCTTCCACTCCATCAGGGACCACCTCATCAGTCTCTTGTTCAATATCTTCATCATCTGATGGATACTGAAGACTGCTTATCCTAGGCCTGTGCCAGGAAATTATTCGGGGTGAGTTTTAGTTCAATAATTTGTGTAAAAAAAGGGAGAAACTTAAAAGGAAAATGCAAAGGTTCACATTTAAGTCAATAAAAGCAAGGGTAAGAGATACCAATACCTACCAAACGTGTATACTTTTCGGAATTTAACTTCTCGAGGTTCAAGCCCTCCACAGCTATTGCGTGGGGAGGTGGGTGCAAATGTGGCACCCTCAGGTTCAAGCCACAGAGTGTGTGACCCCTAAACTGTGTCCTCTACCATTGAGCAACACGCTCATCCACAAAAAACGCTAATTCTAATCCAGTGTATATAGGAAACACATGCTCACTTGGAACCAAAAATCTACTCCTGAATGCTATATAGCAAAATTTCAAATAACACCAACCAGAAGCATATTGATTAAAAAAATGTACATTTTGTACCGATATGAACCCTACTAAACAATATTCAAGTTCTAGTAAACATTAATTATTGGGCTGGAAAAGAACATAAACCATTGGGTCAAACCATGAAGGTAAATAAGATAAAAACAAAGAAGAATTCGTTAAACTCAGAGAATTCTTACTTGGGAAGTCGTGCCAATAGAAGATTTCTAAGCACGTCAAACATAACTTGAAATTGGCGTGAAGTCATTGTTGCAGTAATGTCTGGAGAATTGAAGCATAGCTCTTTCAATGGCTTAACCTGGATCGCAGAATAAGAAATTAATTAATCATCTCAATAAAATTATTTCATGTAAATGATTTAGTTTTCGGAAGTGCATCTCATATAAACTCGTAGGTATCAGGGTCTAGCTTACCCTCAAGTCTGCAGTTCCACCTTTGTGTCTAGTGTAACGGAAGTACATTTGACAAGGCATAAATACTCTCTCTAACAGGGCACCTGTGCGCTTCAATTTCTCAGAACTACCTAGAATCCGAGGAAGCCACTGCAGGCCAGCACCAGGGTCTACATCAGTGGGGGCCACATGAGCTTGGACATCTTTAAGCATCACTGAGAGTTCAAGCTTGTTCCAGGTCATTTCAGGTTGTAACTCAAGAATCTGTATACTGCTTGTTCCCAATGCTTGCTCTAGCATTTCTTTGCCAACATTAACAACTGAATGAAATGAACGTGCCAACACACGACCACTGGCCGCAGCTAGCAGAAACCTTCCCTGGTACATACAGAATTTCGAATTAGTCCATATATGTCAAGTTTTCCAACTGCCAATTTAAAAAGATGTTCAGTTTTACCCTTGGGATAGTTTGTGAGTGGTTTTAATCATTTTGGAAACCATGATCATTGGGTTTGCTTTTATGGCTATCTAGTTACTTCTATGTCAATAAAAATGTAACCAGTAAAAAAGAAGCAAGTCAAAACCAATTATTGTAGTCATTAACATAGAAAAGTGACTCATGAAACAAATCTACAGGTGAAAATCAAGTCAAAATGGCGCACAGGTCTCCTGCGTAGTTCGAGAAAAAAAAAGTCAAAATTAAAGTTCAAAATTGAACTGTACTCCAAATTTTGAAATTTTGAAATATTGGAAAGGTATGATGTAGATCACCTAAACAAACTACTCCCTCCGTTTCAAATTATTAGTCATCCTAGGTGTCATTTTGAGTGTCTACATTCATAGCATCTTTTACGAACCTAGACCTATACTTGTCTAAATTCATAGCATCTTTAATGAATCTACTAAAAAGTCAAGATGACTAATAATTTGGAACGGAGGGAGTACATGGTATAATTAAAGCTAAGGCATGCATCCCAATTAATTCATAATTGAAATTCAGTAAGTGAGAACAAAACAAATGTGTGTTGTTTCCAAAATAACTTACATTTGCCTCGGGCCCTTGTAGGTTGAATTGAGGTGTGTAAACATTAACCATAAACTGTGGTGTCCCTCCCTTATCCGAATCATAAAAAATGTCACGCTTCACTGCATAGACAGTACAAGCTCAAGGTCAAATAACGAAGCTCACAATAATTCAACAATATTTAGCTTTCAGCAGACTCAGACAGAAAGTAATATGACCACAACTTGTAACTTATCGTGCAACATGAGGCATATCGCAAAAATAAGCATACCAT
Organism: Digitaria exilis; assembly: GCA_015342445.1. Lineage (NCBI taxonomy): Eukaryota > Viridiplantae > Streptophyta > Magnoliopsida > Poales > Poaceae > Digitaria > Digitaria exilis. The sequence goes on from JACEFO010001597.1 coordinate 1,587,680, forward strand.
CCTTCTCAGATGAGGAATTGGCTTTACTATGCAATGGGGAAGATGAACCTGAAGCATCCATGGGTTGCACTGATGTAGAACCAACATGTATCGAAGAGCTGGCATCTTGCACCAGCTTAGAGCCCTCAGCGTTCCTTTTTTCAATCATCTTTCTTTGTTCATATTGCCGTGAAGGTGATGGTTTTGGAGGTTCAAATGCTTTCGAAATGCCTCCAACCCATGACCAAACCGCATCTCGGTTCCCAAGAGTCCATAAAATCTTAAGGCCATAAACAAATACTCTTTGGCAATTGTCTGCAAGAACCACGTTAAAATCATCATCGTCGTCACTAGGCTCAGATAAAGTGTGGTCACTTTCACTGTCATCCTCAAACTCAGACCTAACATAGGATATCTCAAGACTTCTACCAGTATCCTGCCATCCAATAAGTCTTTCAGGATCTGCCTTACGAGTTTGCCTTCTTATCGTAAAATAATCCGAAGATAAGAGGAAGCCATCATCATGTTTTTCTTGGAAATTGCCCATGTTACATCTTTCATGATCAAATTTGCCTGGTGACTGATGGACAGTAGTCCTTACTTTGGATACATTTTCAACTGAAGACAAGTCACTATCTCGCATCAGATAAACCTCTGGCTTGTGAAGATCCAGACCACGATAAACAAGGTCCAGTGACTCACGCTTACAATCAAATGTGTACTGCTGTTTACCTCGACTGTAACATAACTCGTACTTCAAATTTGACATCTTGAACGTCAAGCCACGAGCAGGGTCATCCGGACGTAATGTTACATGTCTTATGCAACAGGGCGTAGCATCAACACGGAAAAAGAATTCAACCAAAACTTTGTCCAGCGAGAGATTACCAGATCTAGCAGCCCGAGGAATGCCGAAACGGCGCCATCTAGAGAAAGAACGAAGTTTGTGAGGGGGGCTGTAATTTAAGCTCCACCACTTGAATACCCAAGCAAGGTCATGAGCTCCCAGGTTCATGGTAGGGAAGTCATCATCAGCCATTTTGCCAGAACTGCCAGATGTGGTCCCATGGAGCATTGAGTTATTGCCATAAAAGGAAGATGATGGGCCATTACCACACTGGGACTGCAATGGTCTAAGAGAGAAGTTCCACCTAAGAGAGAGATAAGTAGATCGAAATGGATCATAAACTTTCTTCCGTGGCTCCCCCTCAACAGGGAGGGCATGTAAATAGTGATTTAATGGATTTCCAGATTCACACTGCCAATCAATAACCACGTTTAGGGAGAATAAAGGAGCATATATAAAAGGCCTTGGCACACCAGATGGACATTTTAACCTGAGGTCCTTCGTAATACTCTCCAACCTGCACTTCTTCGTAATGTTCTCTATGCTGCTGATGTACATCTTGAATTCTTTTGCAGAAACATCCACATGACCATCAGTTTGCTGTATCTCCATGTATTCAGAATCAATTTGGAGTTTTTCCACATGCTCATAAGGATTAGTTGTCCCCAGGAATTTCCATTTCGTCTCATTGAAATACAAAACTATCTTTCCATGCAAGTAGTATCTCATGTCATCCCACCATGGTAAGCTGCGCTCCTTTTTAGGTGGTTGGACTGCTGGACCAGAACAACTGGCCCTGTTGCTAAGATTAACTCTTCGAAGGGCTACTTGAAATGCATAACTTATATCAGCGAAAGATGGCTCATAACCAACTCCAAAAGATACCTCTCCCTTATGGAAATAAATAGGTAAATTAGAGTACATTTTCATTGCTGGTGTAGTGCCACTGGCAGAACGAAGCATCGTCACTTTTTGCCATCTTCCAATATATACATCTTGGTGTATTTGGGGTTGAAAACATGTTGCCTGAAAGTAGTCAGTGTGAGGAAGAAAAACAAAGATGGACAATTATCTTAAATCAAGTGTTCTTTATAAACAACTCAAATGTAAAAATTTAGATAAACTAAGTTTTCGTTCTAATTGGTAACCATCATTGAATGAACACAAACTGATTTTTACAAAAAATGAAATGCTCATATGAAACTGAGTCATCAAAGTATTCGGTTAACCATTACAGGATGACAGCACAAGCACAGAATTTTCTCATGAGTAGTATATTTATGTGTGCAATGCTACAATATCACAATGTGCAAATTTTCCTAACTGATAAATTCATACTTAAAATTGTCATTCGATAGTTCATTATTTATATACGTCTTAGGTACCATCTAACATAGACAGAACAGCAAGTATACATTTTTTTCGATGCTAGGCGTGGTCATTATCAATGACAATAATTCTGTTCAGGACTATTTAGTATTGATGTCCAGTGCTAATTGTCAGTCTTGTCACAGTAACCAGGCCAAGTCCAACTACCAGCTGGGGGCTGGGGCACAGTTGTTCCTATCTGGAGAGTGGGCTCCAGATAACAGATGTTAGCTGAATTGAGGTTCAATCTGCTTTCTGGTGAAGCTGACATATTATATAAACATATTCACTGCCCTTCTCAATTTGTATGCATAACATTGCGTGAAATTGAGGGAATACTATTATGTGGAAGATCAACCGAAATCATGCATCTAGAACACGTCATGTGGTATAACCTAGAGCAATTTTGTGTTTTCTGAAAGCAAATATTCATGGACCACTTCATGCATTACAGATCTTTTTAAAAACAATAATTCTAACACAAAAGAAATAATGCAACATAACTAACCTGCTGGGCAAGAATAATACGACCTTGACATTTCACGCTGAGCGAGGAAAAAAGAGGAGAAGTATAATCTCTCAACTGTACAACCAAGGACCCAGCAAGGACAGAAACATCACTGCCATATAACCGAGAGAATGGTATGTTTTGCTCCTGACAGACAGGGTCAAGTCCCTTTATAAATTCAACCATTTCTATCTCCCCACCATCTATCTTGGTCAAAGTAACATCCAATTCAGAAGCAGAAAGCGAAAGAAGAGAAGCTCTTCGCGAGCTTGGTTTGAATCCAGCTTGAAAACCTTGTGAACACGCTCCTGACGCTTCTGCAGGTACCATGTTCTGACAAGCCGCATAATATGATCTAAATGTTTGCTTATGGATTTCTTCCTGCAATCTTTGAATAGCGGTGGTGTCATGCGTGTCAAATTCAACACCATCATAGAGAACTTTTCTCTCAGAGTTGCGGTCGTTTGGATCTACACTTCCTGAGATAGCTTCTTCAAGAAATTTTAACCTAACACCTAGCTCACAAACTTTTTTCCTCATCAAATGGTAATGTTCATCGAGCCAACCTTGGATGGGTTCTTCCTCTATATCTGCGGTCAGTTTACGCAGTACAAACTTCACTGATCCAACTTTGGATGACCCGGAATTAATCTTTTTGGATTTTTCTTTTCCATCAGGACATAGTATACTTCTTTTGGCAGATGAGACAAGCTTTAGAGCACGAATCATATCTTCAACAGCATCCTCTATGGCACGCAACGGCAACCTGTAAGGCATGCAAATATGGACATCTAACCCTTGAACAACCCAGTCTCTTTTGGATGATGGCTCAACCTTTGCATCAAGCAAACTTCCATTGTTGAAAGGAATACAGGATATCTGTATGCGGGTGCTCTTTAAAACTCTAGAACCATTAAACGCAAGAGAAAGACCCTCGGACAGTACACCTATCTTGGCATTTTCAGTAAAGATTGACTGTACATGGATGTTTGCTTCAACGCCATCTGCAAGTTGAGCAGATACCCTTAACACATCCACATCAATTGCGAAAATTGATCCTTTTCTGTTAGACTTCTGAGGTTTGATTGAACTGGCAATCATGTTGCCATGTTCGTTTGCTTTGATATTGGTGACTTCAGTGTTGATCAGCTTTTCAGAATTCTGGAACTTGTTATGATGTAGGAAATGCTGGAAGCGGATGAAGGTCTCATAAAGTGCTAAATGAGCATCAGGTTCCCATCTAAGATTAATGTCTGTGGCACTAAAGAGGGAACAAACAGCAACTTCTGTATGGCCACTGGATCGACGAACAATTTTAGCATTCTGCATATCTAGTAAAGTTACTCTGACACCAGAACTATGATCCTCAGGTAATTCCTCATAGATTGACTTCACCCGTTCCAATTCTGCTTCTGTTGTCTTTCTCTCCTTGTCTATACACAAAGAGAGATGAGATATTACCAAAGATGCTGAGAACCGCAAGTGGCGGTTACTGTCTGGTGAAACTGAAGTTATACTTGCCCTACGTGGTGTACCATCAGCAGAAGCACTAACAATTACTTGACCACCTTGAGAACCGTAGTTCACACGCTTTGGATCATCGACTTGCATATTTACTATGTTTGCATCGCCACAGTAGGAAATAGAGAATTTCTGTAGGCTTAATTTCAATATTTTCACACCTTTCGTTTTCTTGTCCCTATGCTCCAAATTCTTTTCCTTAACACTTCCGCCAGATGGCTGAAGACTCTTAAATAGAGTCCTAAAAGACATCAAATTAAGCACAAGTGATTCCAAATGTTTGAAGCCAAATTTCACTTCGATATCACTAGTATCAATGGACAAAACAAGTGCATGTCTACTAGTTTCAATCATATCTTGAACATCACTTTCCCTGTATCCCCAGTCAAGGCTCACCCGAGCGATATGCATTAGGGAACCAGAGTATGTATACACACCAAATCTGTTTTCCTTCATGAACTCTCTATACTCTTCCTCCATGTGTACCAGCAGTTCACCAAGTTCTGTGTGTATCTGAATTCCCTTGCTTGCAATATTGTTTGCAAACAAATGTGATGATTGGGAACAAGCCTTCATTATAAAAGGGGACATATCAAAACACAAGTCAAAGGATGATGCTTACACTTAGCAGGTAAAGGCTCAATGCATTTGTAAAGTCTAGAGCATAGCATTACCAGATAATAACTAAATTGCCAATGCAAAAGTTTGCCTATTCATATCTCAAATGCTAAGTGCTACTTCAACATAGAAGGTAAATTGAAAAGAACGTGATGGCTAGAACCCATAATGAGAGCTAACCCACAGTACCCACACGAGCATGCACAGTCACACTGTTTTCCGATTGACGACCCCCACGTGTTAAAAATGGACTAGACCAATAAAAAACTACATGATTTTTTCATCAAACACGCATAGAAAAGAAAGGACTGGTCCCTTGCATTACCATGCCCATTAGCACTCAGCAGGAAGGGCACGCCACAATTTTTTGCAAAGCATCTGCAGCACAAAGTGCTTCAACAGGGAAATGTTGTTTGTAATCAGCACAAATCATCTATGTAAGTATTTTACGCAACACATGTCAACTCCCACCAAAAAGAAAACGTCCACAAACATAAGCCTTATTCTTATGATGACCAAGGAACTTACATGATACAATGCCAATCCGTTAACACTGTACAGCACAATAGCAGTTTCCGGGGCGGCGACCGTGCAAGTCCACAAAATTATCTTGAACTCCTTTTTTTGAGAAAGTTCTTGATTGGAGTTTCTCTTAGAAAGTTTCATTCCCCTTGTTCTCAAAGAATGAAGCCGTATCCATGGCATCAGACTGCTTAACATAACATTGCATTGCGTCCCACCAAGCTTGGCATCGATTTCAGCTCTGATTGGAAGAAAAGGCTAAAAAGAAGAAATATTTTAAGGCTCTAAAGACTAAAAGGTGATCACTTATTATAAACCAACTAAAGTGTAGGATACTTACATCCACAGGGACATCGAAAGTAGCAATTGCGACAACTTTAAGAACTTCCAACAGAGAGCTAGAACCTTCTCTAAATAGCTGAAAGAAACGAAGTAAAATTTTATAAATTAAAGAATAGCTACTAATAAGAACAAGACTAATAGGTATAACGAGATAAAATTACATGAATTTCACTCAGATCAATTTGAACATCGAAGTGTGGTGTAGCTTCCTCTAAATCATCCTGTGGAAGGGACTTCGCACAAGTAAACTGGATCCCTGTAATGTTGTTGTCAACACTAAGTCCTTCATTCAAGTGTCTGAACTTCACATCAAGCTTTGGCACACTGAAGCTAACCTTCCAAAGAACAAATACAATATTTAGCTGTATTTTTCAATTTTTAGGAAAAGCATGTTAAAGAGAATATGAATGGGTATGAACGCATGACAATCATTTTGGACATAAACAGAGCCTTAAAAATATGTAGTTTTGACCACCAAGTTTTGGACATCAATAATAGGGTATCTGGCCCTCAAACTCTTACTATAGTAACAAGTCTAATTAGCACCCCAAAAAAAGCTCTTACATGGATTTGAAAACCTACCCTCGATTTCAAAACCAGGTATCTGGCATCCTTGGAATCTTAAACATCAGACAAAATACGCCCTCACAACCCCAACAAAAGATAATTGCAAATGCCAACATATAAGTCACTTCAAGTTGGAAATACCCCACCCCCTGAAGGTTAAATAGTTGACTATGTGGGTTTATGTACTCAGGTTGGGTCTTTCCAGACGTGTATACTCTTTTTTCTACATTAATGAAAAATGACGTGCAGCTCTCATGCATAGTTCGAGAAAAAAAATAGTTGACTCATTAAGGTGTTTGCAGTTTCACAAAAAATATTATTGTTTTTTTTTCTGATGTGGTATCAAATAGGTACGGCTGTTTTCCTGTGGCAACCAAATCAACAAAATAACAAAGTTGAAAATCGTGGCATAGGACATTAGATTCTGCAGGAAAACATCCCACTAGCCCACTTTTGCAATCTGCCAACCTTTTGTGCATGGTCAAATGGAACAAATCGAATTGTTCAGAACACCATGCCATATACTTAGTGTCACCCTAGTACAACACCACATGAACTAAAATCAATGGAAAAAGTCTATATCACCCCCCCTACCTATGGAGGGTGGACTGCATAACCCCCCAACCTATGAAACGGTCTATATTACCCCCAGAACTTCTCAAAACCGATCAAATTACCCCCTAAACCAATTTTGAAAAATCATAGTAAATCACAAAAAAATCATAAAATGGAAAATCAAATTGTGTTGGACTCCAAATGAGTAGATATACATACTGAGTATATAATATGGTATGCTTTAGTACATTTTTTTACAACTATGAAGAAAAGCATAGATCTAATGCTATAGTGAAAAAAATATACTAAAGCATACCATATTACATGTCCAGTGTGTGTATCTACTCATTTGGAGTCCAGCACAATTTGATTTTCCATTTTATGATTTTTTTGTGATTTACTATGATTTTTTAAAACTGCTTTAGGGGGTAATTTGATCGGTTTTGAGAAGTTCAGGGGGTGATATAGACCGTTTCATAGGTTGGGGGGTTATGTAGTCCAACCTCCATAGGTTGGGGGGTGATATAGACTTTTTCCTAAAATCAATTGAAGGGCAACCTATGTGTTCTCGTTCAAAGAGTGACTCCTTTTCTGGTCATCCCTTACTTCACTTGCCACTTTCAGAGACCAGTGCTAATTTTGGATAACAAGCATCAAAGACTGTAATTACAATTATTCCTATGCTATTAGTACTGTTAAGTTTGACCATTCATCTTATTCAAAGACAAATGGTCAAAGTTGGGGTCACAAAAGGTCAAATGACCTAGAATTTGGAACGGAGGAAGTACTTTTCAAAACAAAGCTACACATTTTCATATATCTAATCTGAACATTTAAAAATAACTAATATCAAAGTTTGAAAAGTTTGATTGCATGTCTGCCTACAACAACATGTATGATGTATTGAAACTACATCAAGCCATTTGCAACGATAAAAATGGTAGTACATTCAGCTATTCTAATAGCCAGTAAAAATATGTAAATTCCAATTCACATATTCGAGAACATCAGTACAAAGTTATCAAAAGTAGAATAGACAGTTACGACTAACCACTATTCATGCAAGTACATTCAGCTATTCTAATTGCAATGATTACATATATACCATAGAGAGGGGGAGTGAGGGACAAGGCAGTTCTAACAGAAATTTTACATCAAGTGATTTTCTGCAATACGCTTATAATTATAAAAGGATGCACTAACTATACACTTGAGACTACATGAGTTAAATTAATGTATCCAGGCCCTTCTCACACCCAATAGCCTCACTAATGTTAAGCACTTTTCACTAAAATTGACCATCAGGAGACCCAAATACTAGCTAATAACAAGAATTGAGAAGATTATGTGTGTGAATTGGCTTAACAAGGTGGCATGCAAATGATGTATGCAAAATTGCTACTGGCTAACATGAAAACATAGTTTTTAACGAAAAGAACATAACAGTTTTTCACAAAGATTAATAGACATTTCCAACTCAAATATTTAGGTAAACTAACCTTATCCGGAAATGTGAGCATTTGTTTCTTTAGCGCTGGTAGAACAGATTTGCTTTTGGATGTTTGTTTGAATGCTGAAGTATCCATGATAGCATCTCCAGTGTTTGAGGAGACAGTATTATATTCTGGAATTGACTGCTTGCGAAACATCCTTTCGTCAATGTTAGCAATAACATGCCCACATTTCAATTCCAGATTAATGATTTTGATACCCTTCTCCCTGATATAAAAAAACAAGTTCTTTATACACATAGCCAAAAAAATGCTATTGGAACACAAATCATTATTGTATGAAATAATTCTTTGGCAATCAAATATGCAATCTGTTTCTCATGTAATCCCTAGTTTTGAGAGAATCGTCCTACTGCTTCAAAACACAGAAACTAATCAAGAATCCTACATAAAATCCCAGACATGTTAGATGATTTACAGTAGAATATATCAGTTGAGAAAAAGAACTCACTTTTCATGACCAAAGTCACATGTGACCAATAAATCTTCACAAACAAATGGGGCCAAGCTTTTCTCCGAGTTAGATACAGAAGCTTGATCAGACTGGAAGGCATCATGCAGATTACAACTGCCCGTTGGATCAGCAGTCAATCCTAAATCTCCAAAATGTACATTCAAAGGTAAAAGATGCAACTTGACACCAAGAATATGGTTAGGTCCAGCAATTTTTAATGTATCCACCGTCAGTTCTTTGATGTCAATAGCACCTTTTGGTACCTACATTATTGTTTTTCACAATAAAGAGGAGGAAATCATAAGTGGCAGCATGGACCAGACATCACATATAGGAGGAAACAAATTATTAGAAAACTATATTGCTTCCGGTCAAGCATTCCGCAAAACTATATGTGTAGACACATCGCAACTATATGGGTGGGTAATGTGTTCTGTTAGATACTTTTCAGTTTTCACATAGAACATAGATCACCAGAACTATTTAAATTTAGCATGCTGAATGCTGGCGCATGCAAATAAATTCTGAGTAAATTTGCTTGAAGCTACAAGCATAGTACATGGCAGGACCTATGCATAATTGCATAAACAATATATTGATCTGCACAGCACAATGATGTATGCAACATGCAGAGAAAAAGAAAGACAATTCAGTCCACTTTCTTGTCATTTGTTCTGAATTGCGTGCGATTATTTGTAAGGATATCATGATACAGGCCATTCTAGCGCGCGGGGTTGGGGGGAGGGGGTTACCTTAATCATCAAATCTGTTACGGAGACTGATAAAAGTCTTGCCATGCTTGATGTGACCAGCCATTTCCCTTTTCCTGTAGAGCGAGGCTTTGCTGACTTCCGTAACTTGTTATTTTGTGATGATGATCTAGTAACAATTTCGAGATCATTTATAAGCAATTGCAATTTTGGGTCCTTGGAGATAAAACCGAAACTTAGTTTGACCAGTGACTTGCGGAAACTTAGTTTTATTTCACCAATTGAAACAGATTCAACTGAACCCTGAGAAAAAGTTGGATAATAGGAGCAGATGGATTAGCAAGATAGAAACAAAATCAAAGCAGAAGTATAACTTAAGACATGATTATTCAACACAACACAGAAGATTGAGTCTTAAGAACATCAATATTTCATAACAGAAAGAATATTGTGATCAGCCTCTGTATCTACTGAAAGCGGAAAAATAAGCAACATTGAAAAGAACACCTACAATACAAAACAAGTGATATTTTAACCAAAAAAAAAGATATATTTAAGCAGCTTCCCTATCATCATTAAGAAACTGTGCAAATGGGGGCAGAGGAAGGGAGGAGCTGAGGGGGGCTAAGATCCCTTTGGTGCACCCCTCCTAAGTACACAAAATTTCACAACATAATTTGTTGAATTTTCCCCCCAATAGTTTATCTGTTAGCACTTGGGCCCCCTCGTGAATATTTTCTGGCTCCGCCCCTTAGTGCAAGCCATCTTGTTTTGGCAGTACATACTACCTCTGTTCCAGAATATAGCTACGTTTAGACTTTTTCAAAGTCAAACATTCTTAACTTTGACCAAAAATATTTCTAAAAATATAATTTGTTAATAATTGGTTTCATGACAGGTCTATAACCATAATCCTTACGTTGTCAATCTTTATACTTTTTTGTTATTCATGGTCAAAGTTATTTATGTTTGACTTTGGGAAAAGCTAAACGTAGATATATTCTCGAATGGAGGGAGTACTACACAGCATTAATAGCTGCTTGAAAACTAATGAGGTGTGTGACAAGACATCGATAAAGTAGTAATGGAAAGGCACCATAATTGCCCGGAAAAAATGCAAAGGGTGCCAAAGCAAAATGATACTAAAAAATGAATTGAAGAACAAAGCATTGACGATAATCAACTTCTTATAGTTCTAGGGCCACAACAGCATAAGATGGAAGACAAACCTTATTAAACTTTATTGTTACATCCCGCAAGCAATTGAACCCAGCAACTCGAAACCCAACAGAAGCTGAGAGCACACGGCTCAAGAACCAAGTTAGCAATCTCGCAGCAAACCTGCACAGAAGAAAACATACATCAATGCTGAATGGAAACTTCACCGAAAAATAATTGCAGCAGAACATGAAAATATTAGCATGATAACACGTCTGCTTGTAATGGCATCACATAATCAAGGGAGGTCGGACTTGGATATTTATGCCTCTCTTGAATCGTCGCTTTACAAGCGGTACTAATAAATACTAAGGTGCTAGACTGAGACATTGAACAACCAAGATGTGTTTAGTCATGTCTAAATGGCCGTTAAATTTTTTTTTCCATTACAAAAGGGCAGAAATATAGAACTGCTCAACTGCAACTAATATGAATAATTCATTGACACAAAAAACAAAAACCTCAAATTTAATTTTACAGGTTTACACACGATGTGGCGTCAGAATCGCATGTAAGTGGAGACACCAAATCTTGATTGAATAAAACGATAATATGCAATAACAAGAAAGAAAAGTAACCTATTCCAACCTCTCCATATAAGACCATCATTTTAATTTTTAACTACTGGATCTCAAATATAACATAACATAATCTATACGCACCAAAGAGCAAGAGATTGTGCAATGGAGCGAGAACACACCAGAACATACTGCAGATATACTAGTCAGAGTCAAATTAGGCTACACTGGAAGGACATCGAAGTTGAACTGTTCCAAATAGAACAATCACTGACTGGAACAGCCATCTAATAAGCACGATTGAAACAACTCTTTGTGCAGATATACTCTTAGTTACAACCAAAGCTAACTATTTCAATAATCATTCAATGCACTACGAATTGCAAGCTCCAAAACATTCAGAGGGAATCCAAGGTCTTGACCCGGATTTTACTACACAGACATTTAATATGACAGGCCCAGATGAATTGGGCCTGCTGCGCTGCTCAAAATTCCGGCGAAACCCCAAGTTCTCAGCACAGGCAGCTCCTACTCCGTGAGGCACTGCCGGCCACCACTGCTATCAGCAACACACATAGAGCAAAGAAGTAGAGCCACTGCAGTATCCAAGCACCAACGGTCAATCACCAAAAACCACAATTCACCGCTGCGGAACCCCCATCGCCCGCAAGTCGAAGCAGTAGCACGCAACCCGCGGCCTCGAGCGGAGGCTCCCCACTGGAATGCCTGACCCCACTACGTCCCCCGCAGGCCGCCACCACTGTAGCCCCAAAACCAGCCAGCGGCTCCGCGAGATCCTACTGCCCACTGGGGCTCCAACCGCTCGCGCCGAGGCAGGGAGGGATGAAGAGGCGCTTACGTGAAGACGACCCATCCGACGACGGAGACGGCGAGGAACACCGAGAAGAACTTGACCGGCGAGGACGCCATGGCCACTCCCCCGCCCGCCGCCGCCGCCGCCGCGCCCGCTCGCCCGCCGGATCCGCGTCACGCCGCCCGGATCCAGTCCGGCGCGGGCTCCGCCATGTGGCCCTCCCTCGAACCCTAGCCTCGGGGTTGCTCGGCCCGCGGCGCTCGAGGGCGGCGGCGTGCGATCTCGCGCGGGGAGACGAGGCGAGCGGAGCGAAGATGCTGCTGCTGACCTGCTGTGCTGTTGCCTTGGGGGATGTGTCAAGACTCTCAGAAGGAGGAGATGGGGGAGTAGACAAGCCTTGGGCTTTCCGCCTTTCGTGACTTCCGAAGACGGGCACGGTCCAAGCTCTGGAAACGAATTCTAGGCGAAGCGAAAAATGGCAGAGAGCACGGCTCTGTTCACATTCACGAAAAAATTATTTCTCCAACAAGTTTTTTTTATTCATCCCACTTACAGAACAAGCTTCCCAGTGCACTGTTTATCTAGAAAAAGTATATTTTACTTACGATCTGAACACAGCCCAGGATGGTCAAGAGACTGACACGGATAAAAGCATAGGTTTTTTGCGGGTGAATAAAAGCATACTGTAGTTGACAATGGAGATTAAGATCAAGTCTGACAGAATTACCGATGTTCCATAGTTCTGGTTTTAGTTTTAGATAATAAACACGGTATTGTCATGAGTGGTATAGTATTAAATAACTAAACATAAGAACGGTTCCAAAAATAAGCATAAGAAAAAAATTTACCTCAATAAGCATAAGAATTAGTCCAACGTTGACAAAAAATTTGGCAAGGTTCTTTGCCAAATTTTTGAAAGCTAGGTTGCAGGACAAAGGCCTATCGTTTACATGTGTATGTCATTTATATAGATCATTTGACTCGTCATGTTTACAGGTTGACATGTCATTTACATGTGTATGTCATTTCAATTTTTGATAATACGATTAAGGACATATAATTCTGCATTTATCTTTTTTGAAGAGAGATTTACCTAAGGCCAGGGGAGATCAAAACTACTTGGAATAAGAATCTTACCAATTCACTTGTTCACGAGCTCACATGTAACCCATTTTAGAGGTTGAGCTCACTGCAGGGGGTGGGGGCGGTGGTAAGCATATAGTGAATTTGGTTTAAGTATTTATAACGTAATTTGTGAATACATTAGCATCTTTAGCATCTTTAGAGAAATGAAAATAATTAGGCGCAGTTGCTCACCTTGGGTCCGTTTAAAACTCTTGGAGACACAGGGTGGTGGACACCTGAGTTTAGAAGAGGCATCACAACCGATAGTCTGAGTCAACTATGGTAGAGAAGGATTTTGCAACCCAACAGGTCTCGAGCGTTGCAGAGATGGGGTGTGGTATCCGAAACATAAGCGTACTAGGGAGCAATTTTTTTCTTTTTCCCACGTGATACAAATATGAGAATCGCTTCGTGCGATTCCAATGAAGAGTGACTAGTGAAATCACCATTTGGCATCTCTTTAGAAAAATTGGCGTAGAGTGGAGTCCTACCAAACCTGGCCTCGACTAGCGTCACACTCTCCAAGTGTCCTACGCTCTACGGAGGCCTCTATGTCAAGATGCCTCTATGTCAAGATACCACCGACAATCTGGATAGTAGTTGTCAAGCATCGCTTGCCATGCCGCACACGTGGCAACATTGAAAATCGACATCACAATGGTGACCAAAAAATTACGTTGTGATGATCTATAGCACCTATTGTCACCATAGCTTTGCTACGAACCAAACAATGACCTTGTTTTTTTCTTTAGCAAGATGCATTTTTAGCATGGCAAGGTTCGGTGGCAACAGAGGCTCTGTTTGGATGACTGGATTCCAACCCAATGGGCTGGTTATGTCGTCAGAATGGAGGCTGACTAGTGGGTCTAGCCGCACCAGGCCATCTGAACAAGCTGAGAAACGTCTCTAATCCCATAACGAGGGGAAACTTGGAATATATTAAGTAAGTTGTGAACCTATGACTGACAAATCTCCCACCAATGAACAATCATGAAGAAGAATCTTTACAATGAATAATGTTTGGAGAAGCGAATACTCAACCAGCAGAATACTCCCTCCGTCCCAAAAAAGAGTAGTTCTCGCTTCTCGAGAAAACAACTTTTTATAACATTGACCAGTTATATATAAAATAATATTAATATTATAATACATCATTACTATCATTAGAAAGGTCTTTGAATCTAGTTTTTTAATAAATTTATTTGAAGATATAAATGTTGTAAGTTTTTCTACAAATTAAGTTAAAGTTGAGAAAATAACACGTGTACACATTCCATAATTACCTTTCTTTTAGGATGGAGGGAGTACTTATTAGTTATGCATAGCTAGTAGGAGTATATGTTGCAGGCGATGGCGAACAAGTACATATCTCACATACCGTCAAATCCCACGTGGATATATACCGTTCTTGCACACGGTAAAAGATCCCCCGACACGGGCCCACACGTCCTGTCTAATCCTCAGGGTGTGTTTAGATTGAGAAAGATTCCCCGAAAAAACACTGTAGACCAAAAAAACACTATAGATGAATAGTGTTTTGTGAGTGGAAGAGGTGTGATGAATAGGGAAAAGTTGGATGAATAGTGTTTTTCGGGGAATCTTTTTCTAACTAAACGCACCCTCAGTTCCTCAGAACTGTCCCTCATCTAACGATCTGTATCGAGCGAGGTCCTCTGTCGTGCACGTTGCGTTGCACGAGGAACCAGCCACGTTGCCCCCAGGCCACAGTGGCAAGCACGGTAGATGGGAAGATAGATCCTGGGGAGATCGGCCAGGCGGGCCAGCCAGCAGAACAACGTGCTACTGTACGTCGTAGTACAACCTGCAGCGCTGCATCGGCGCACGGCCGGGCAGCACGCAACACATGCGCGGATGCCGCCGTTCATGAACGGAAATATCCATGGCCGCTCGACGACGCCTGCCTGCCCCTAGCATGGCATCGGCCCAGCAGGCTGCAGGCCCGCAGAAACCAGTGCCTGCCTGCCTGCGTGCTGCCGTGACGTAGCCGCTGTTGCTCCGCATGGCATGCTCGCATGGTCGCTAGACCGGATGGTTCACGGACTTGGTGTGGTGCCGGCCCCGGTGGCCAGTGCCTCCCGCTATCTCTAGCTCCGGGCCGCTGTTGTCTCTATCTTGGGTGACATGTAAGACTAGCAAATGTTGGTACAAATTCAAAAGGAAAAGGGAAAAAAGAAAGGAACAAAAAGAAAAAAGGAAAAGGAGGCAAGAAATTTGGTGAAATAAAAAAGGAAAAAAGTGACCTACGGAACTTACCTGGAGGCAGGGATTCCTCGCATGGTATAGATGTAACTATGACAATTCAGAGCACCAAGTGTGGAATGATACTGCAATATTGGGTGAGAATGCGTGTGAGAGGCACTTGCAGTTTGTACTCAATGTTTTCCTTGTTACCCAAACACACAGGTTACCAGTGCAAAAAAAATACCTCTGTATCGTTGTGCACAGGAAGTTACAAGCGGAATGTACTTCCGGGTGCTAAAAATACGATACTTCCAAACAGGGCCTTAAGGGTGGACAAAAAGCTCGGGCTCATGAGCTCGGCTTGGCTCGATTCCAAAACGAGCCGAGCCGGCTCATGAGCTCGGCTTGGCTCGATTTCCAAACGAGCCGAGCCTGCACTTTGGCTCGTTTGTGAAACGAGCCGAGTCCGAGCTGGCTCGCAAGCAGCTCGCAAGCTAAAAAGGCTTGATGGTGAAGTGCAAAGTAACTAGTGTGTATCTTTTATCATATTATTTTTAATTATATTTCTAAGTTTACACTATAATAAATATTTTCTTGTGGATGATGCAAAGGTTTGACATATAGACTTGAACACATGGAGAGTCGTGACATGGATGAGATTTGATTAGTGGGCATTTGGACTTGCTTCATATTATTATTTATTATTTTGTAAATCAATCATTTATATTTCTTCTACTATTGTATCATATTGTTGTAAGATCATATTTTTAAACCATAACGTGGGTTGAAGCGTGGAACCTACTTTTGAATGCCATGCAGTGCCTATCATGTTTTGTTTTGTCAAGCTCGCAAGCCGGCTCGAGCTTGTAAACGAGCCGAGCTGAGCCTCAAGTTTGGCTCGTTTGTTTTCCCAAGCCAAGCCGAGCCGAGCTTTCACTGCAGCAAACTTTCACAAGGCTCGGTTTGGCTCGTTTCC
Source organism: Digitaria exilis (assembly GCA_015342445.1). Classification (NCBI taxonomy): domain Eukaryota; kingdom Viridiplantae; phylum Streptophyta; class Magnoliopsida; order Poales; family Poaceae; genus Digitaria; species Digitaria exilis. The sequence continues at coordinate 1,604,035 of JACEFO010001597.1, forward strand.
ACCCCTGCTCCCGCTATCTCTAGCTCTGGGCCGCTGGTGTCTCTCTATCTCTAGTATGTGTCTAGACACATACATGATATATGCAGGAGCAGGATAGATATCTCTTGCATCATTGCATGCCCGGTTTTACATGCCCGGCGATGTTCATGGTGGAAAGAGCTAGAACAGATTTTACGAGACTTTGCCACTCTCTTTTTTTAATCTGTTTGCTGCTAGCTGTCAAGCATTTGGCCTTGCACTCGTGCGTATGCCATTGTTTTTCAGTTCTCACGTCTGCTCGCGAGGAGGCCCTTCTTCCTTCCTTAACTTTTGAAAACTTTGTCTTGATCGGATAACTTGGTGCTGGTTGAGGCCGGAGGGAACGACAAGAGAGAAGCTTCCTGCTGACCGGAGCGAGGGATATCCTAGAGCTTCTTGGCTTGGTTTTCTCTCTCTGAAAAAAGCAAGAGTTGTGTCTCTGTCTCAGTGTCTCTCGCGTGCCTTGGCCCCTGCCCAGACAGAGATAGAGACCGGTCCGGCGAGGTGTTTGTTTAATCGGCATGCCGAGCGCCAGCCCTGTCGAGGAACGAACGGCTTAAACTGATGCCACGATTAGCGTGTGTGCAGTTGTTTAGAGGCTCCTTCTAACCGTGTGTGCGAGGGCAACGTTTGTTTATACGTCCGCTTTGCGATGTGGTTGGTGTTGGATGTTTCGGTGATGGCAGTGCTGGAGACAGAGGAGGTCGTCTTCCTGATGGCGATCCCCTGGTTGTTATCCACGGCAAAGGTGTCGATGGCCACTGTCTGCGTCTGGGAGAGGGATTGCACATCACCCAAGTTTACATCAGTACCCCCCTGCTACTGATCTGGATAGCCCCTGATGGCCTGATGAGCCCCCTGCTACTATCTTTGATTAACAAAAAATATAAGTCATCTTCAAATACGCGTGGTCGTCGAAAGTGCAATGCTTTGGCGATCAGTATGCATAGAACTATAGAACTATTCAGCATCTAAAGATTCAGTTTGGCTCCGTGTAGTTCTCATTCTTTAAGGCAGTGCATAAAAAGTAAAGTACAAGGTGCGCGTCTAAGTGATGAGTTGGTGTTCTCCTAGGTATAAAACGAGCCAGGACGAGGGGATATATCAAGAAGGGATCAAGTTATGTGATGCAGAATCAGAATGGTGGGCGAGAACGACGAGCAGAGAGTAGAGGGTGCATAAAGCCTTCATAGAAAAACCGACACGCGTCTCCTGAAACAAAGTATTCCCTCCTATTCGAATTAGTTGGCTTTTAAGACACGAGTGAATAAGCCTTACGAAAAAAAATATATGACCTAAAGTGTGTAAATTCGCAGGCAGCTACTAGAAGCATTGCACTGGAGATATTTTTGTCTCTGCTAGCTAGTCTTGGAGCCTGCCTAACTAAAGTAACTAGTAATGTCTAATCACCCATTAACTACGTGCGTTCAGAGAACCTAGCTACTACTAGAAGGCAGAGGTGCCGTGGCTCTTAGGCTCATCAGCTGCTACTCTGCTAGGGTGCGATGCACTCTCCTTTGCGTGCATGGCATGGTGTCAAAAGGAGACAGCAACAAAAAAAGAGCACACGGCCCTTTTTTGTAGCGACCTGAAAATCCAAAAGGCCGTGGCATCCAGCTAATGCACAATAGAAACTTCTTCTGGAAAAGAATCTTCTGTGACGCCAGTGGCCGTGGGAAAAAAAAAGGGACGTGACATACTCACATAGTCACATACCATGTCGACATGTGCTTAGCGCACACAGTGGCAGTACATGTGAGAAGAAAAATCGGATAGGCAAATGGATGATCGATCGCCAAGTAGGCAACCAGAAACGTCCTGCACTAAGTTCAAAGGGCCTGAAAGCAACCGCTGCCGGCTGCCGCTGTTCTTGTTGTTGTCTCGTCCTCCATCGAGGCATCGAGCAGGCATCTCTCTGTGGCATCAGCACAGGTGGCAGAAGAGTCTCATTATGCTTGTACAGTTATACAGAGTATGGTATTTCATCGCTCTTGAGCCGTGATCCATGTAAAAACGGTTTTTTTGTTGGATAGTAATTCTTAAACGGAACTTAAGTGGCTCAGTCACAAGTCACAACTTGAATGATTATGACAATTATTTTTATCTCAGCTCATCATTTGATTTAGCAATATATCTCAATGCGGAAGCTGAAAAACAAATCGCAGTGGCAACATGGAGTATTTTGTTTGGCAACATATCTCGACGTGGGAGCCGGGGAAAATAACTGAAAATGGCAAAATTGGCTTAGAAAAACAGTGTGCAAAGTTTTTTTATAAAAAAAATATCCCTTCTCTCATAGGACGTCATATTATTTGCTTTTTTCGTCGTGTGCACGTCCATCACTTACTCGTAATATTTTAGACTTCAAGAAATATATAAGTCTTTGGACCAACGATCATAAATTATATACATCATTTAGTCCTTTGTGTACATAATTTATTCGTAACCTTTTGAATTTTAGGAAACATACAAGGGCGTGTTCGCTGTGCTGTTGCTGCGCTGCCCAGCGGCTGCGGCTGCTACTAGCCGTTGCCTCTACGGCAACGGTTGCTGCTGCAGCAGCGGGCTAGGTGCAGCCAGTGCAGCGAACACCCCCTTGTATTATCCAAAACTTCTTTAGGATGATGACCATATATTATCCAAAACTTCTTTTCAAAAGTACGCTCGCTGACTTTGGAAACTGTTATTACTATAAAAATATACAAATACACTGTCATATCCTTTTTTTTCTTACTATATTACAGCAATGACCCCATAAACAGTTAGCATGGCCCACAAAAGCTTTTTACAGTTGCACAATGGATAGGCACACCTATGACCTATCTATATCTGCACAACACACATATTACCACCACCGTTTTAACAAAAGTCACCGTCAATTGCACCCTTTTGTGGTCCTAGTGTCACTTGCAGCACATACAGCCTAAAAGTGCACACACACAAATTAGTGGACACATTCATGCATGATTACATAACCTCTAAAAGAAAAAAGAAGGTTATGAGAGAGAGAAACTAGAAAAGGATGGGATAGGATATAAAGCCAGGGAGATAGGTGAGGTGTGGTCTTTGAAGCTCTAAGGCAAGAAGCCGTTTTAGGTCCACCAACTAGTTGTTATAAGGAGATGGAGACCATACATCCATCCAACATCTATCGTCTTCATATCCAGTTCCTATCCATCCTTACCAAAACGCCCACTCTCCCAACCTCAACGTGTGTGAGGCAAGCTCTGCTCCACAATTTTATTATAAATAAACATAGGCGACTAAAAGCTAACCAATTGTAAATTGTTTTTTATCCCTCTTGATAGTTTCACCAGACACGTTGGGTGCTCAGACTAAATTCTGGTGGATTTAGATCTTAACTAAGAGAATAAGTATAGAAACACGTGCTAGCCTAGTGTGGATCACATGGTATCGAGGTTAGCTCCCTTGTTTTTTTTGGCATGGTTAGCTCCCTTGTTACTAGGTGCACAAAGAGTAAAGGAGTGATGCTGTGACTTTACATGAACTTCTACGACTTTACTTCAGATTTGAGACCGTAAAAAGCTACATATGGAAATTCTTCCTTGGATATTTTAAAGGTTTTTTTTTCTCATGTTAGTGAGGAATCATTTATGGTATTACTATTATGAGAAAAATAGAGTAAAAATACTTCTCTTTTTAGGTTGGGCAGTTGGAGGCATGATGTGTCCATGTCTCCATAATTCACATAAAAGTTGTTGCACATAAAGTCAACACGACATATTATTATGATATGAACTTCTTAAGTAAAGTCAATTTGGCTTTCACATTGAGAAATTTTTTATGCTTCGTATAAATATTTCTCCCCTTTCTCCACACCATTGACACCCACACCTTACCACTGAATTCTTTAACAAAGAATTAAATAAATCCACGAATATGGTAATCTACCTATTAGTGTTGTTACTGTCCTCATACCAAAGCAATTAATATAATTCTAGCAAAAAAAACATATCCAACAACATGGTCTATCCCAATTACAATGCCACCGTTGTTGTTGAGCCCGTCAGCAAGGGCTGCTTAACTCCTGCAAATAGAACTGTCCTGATGATCTAGGTGCACCGATCACTTTTGACTCTCCTACTCTTCCCAGCTGGTGCACAATTGCACAAAGAATCTTCGCTGTGGATCCGAGCTAGTATTGCACAACACCACAAGCTTTGGTACAGCATGAACCATGGACCACATAATCGAGAGCCCAAATTTTCTTCATCGGTGACTGCTACGCGTATGGAAAATAACTCAGATGTAGTCAATACACACATTAAACTTGTGAGTTGCATAACATTCGAACTTCTTGTCCACAAAGCCAATGCATCACTTATAATTATTGTAGGGAGTGAACTTTTTTTTTCCATAGCCTTTCTAGTTTTACAATTTCTTGGTTCTAGCATGGGAATAAGTTTCAATCAATTAGCTAGTCAGCCGGCTCATCACTGTATCTCAAAGGAGGGCATTTTTAGATTCGTGAGCATAGCATTTTTGGTCTTTGAGGAGGCGAGGTCCCCTCGCCCGTGGAGTGTTGTCACGGAGAGTTAGATGTCACATGCGATAAATCCTCTGCCCATGTCTTTGTCCTGTAATGATTCGCCGATCCACAGCGTATCCCCGCGGCCAGCGCTAGATGCCGCCGAATTGCGGGCGCTCCCGTGTGCGGCCATTGAATGTGCGTGCGTTTTCAGACGATAAACAGGGGAGATTGAGCAAATAGCGCAAATTGGCCTTTCTCCCGTCATCCATCCTCATTCCGGTCTCTCATATTTGAGAAATTTATAATTTGTTTTAATTATCATAAGTTAAGTTATTTTAATTCATTGCGGCTATCAAAAGAATTATGGCATGCAAAGTATGAAAGGTTTATAAATTGGGGCTCTTGCTGGCATTCAACCATTGTTTCGGTGGAATAACCATATTCGTCCCTTAGCTATCTTGCGGTGTTCAATTTCGTTCTTAAGCTATCAAAACAATTATTTTTACTCAAGCTTATTTTAGGCTAAATTTCATCCCTAAAGTATTAAAACGATCATTTTAGTCATATAAAAATTTATCTTTTAGCGCACTTAATCCTTGAACTATCGAAATTGCCATTTTAGTTCTCAATTCTTTTCTTTTTTTACTCATCCTTGCTTTTTCATTGCTTTTTAAACACTAACACCACCACGAGCAAAGATAGACAATCGACATTGAGAGAACTATAGGCCTTCTTGAGCTAGCAGGGAGGATAGTATTTCGCGACCATAGGTGGCGTACATGATCAATGCTCACATATGGTTCTGGTAAAAAAATGCTCACATATGGTGCTAATTGCATCGAAGGCTACATGAGTGCATGTCAACTATGGATATCAGATCGTTGTGGGTGGTAGATTGTTCTCGTGTAGGATAACTTTGAGCTGCAACTTATCTAGTATTTAGTATTTGCATTAGGTCTCAAATAGAAATAGCCACATAATGAGCGGCGAAAATAAGGTTGTCACATGAGGAGCGAGGATAAGCCTAAAAGAGAAGTTTAAATACTAGAATAGTCACTTCAATATTTAAGGGAAAGATTCCTAGATTTTCTTTTGTTGCAGATATATAATCCCTGCATTTTTTCTGAAAACAAATATCGTGTGATTTCTTAGGATAAGCAAGTGGTATTTCAAAGTAGCCAGATTTTTCTTCCTCACTCAAACAATCATGTTTTAATGCTCCTCTCATCAAAACCTTAGCTCGAACTAAAAGAAAAGTCATATTTTTCGTCCTTAAACTCAGCGTTTAGACTCAATTTCACCCCTAAACTATAAAAATAGCCATTCTAGTCCTCAAAATTTACTCGTGGATTCACTTTCATCAATTAAATATTGGGAAAATCCCCAGCGTGCCCCCGCAGCCTCAGCCCCACGAAACGGTCCGGCTCGACCACGTCGCCCGGCCCCGCGCGGGCCGCGCCCCGACCCGTTCCAGACCTCCGATCCACGCCGGCTCGCCGCCGTCCTGAAACTCCTCACGGCGGACGGCTGCCATCCCGCGCGGAAGCGGCGAGGTTCCGCTTCGATCCCACGTAATGCCGATCTCCCCGCGATCAAGCTGCTCCGGTCGGTCTCGCGCCGCCCTCGACTCGCCTGGGCTCGCGTCTGCTCAGCCAAGGCATCGACGCGGCATGCGCCACCGTGCCCCCATGGGTTGTACGTGGGCAGTCGCGCAGAACATGCTCCAATTGGGGACGGAGCCACCCTCCGATTATCCAAGGTGGCCCTTGGCTGGCATGGTCGGATAAATGAATTGAAATTTTGCCAAAGTATTCAAATGTTAAATCTCCACAGATCCAAGGTACAATACAATCCTCTCTCTCTCTCTCTCTCTCTCTCTATATATATATATATATATATATATATATATACACTCTTTACATGATGATGCTGATTTGTCCTCTCGTTAAATGGGACGTGTAGGAACGGATAGGCCTAAGTTTATGGAGTAGTATAAAATAGAGCTAACCTCTTGTCGATGTCCATCTCCACTCTAAATTCGAATTCAGGTGCCATTTCTCCTCTTGCAAATAAAATTTAACTACTCATCGTTAGGTAAATGCAATCTCCTCTCTTTTCCTATCCATATACAATTTTGAGTTTTACCAATGCTGACTCGTAGAACAAAAATCAACTTTTACTATACTGCTGAAGTGCTGAAGTGTAGGGTGATGTACCCAGCCAAGAGGGAGCTACTACTTAACAAAAAGCCGAGTTGGTACACCACAAACTTTTAATTCTGTGCGTACTCACCTATGACCAATAGAATAGCCGCATAATTGGTGCCGCCGCGACGATGCGTATGGTATGGCGAATAGGAGCGGCCCATGTCAGTACGCGTTATCGTCAAGAAAGAAGCAACCGGAAGTTGTGGTGGACACACCGCGAAGTCCATCCCACCAGCTCCCCGAGCTGCCAAGTTGAGACGATTTGAGTAGGTTTAAACCCCTCCAAACCTCCCCACCCAATAATCCTTAGCAGCAATAATCAACGAACACCGGCAACAATAATAAAGATAGCAGGGGAGAGGGAGAAACAGCTTTCTCTAGCAGGCCCTCCAATTATTTTTATTTCTTGTTGGGTGTTGTTTGTTGCAGTTAGTGGGTAGCGCTGGTTTTTTTATTCTTGGGTCAGGAAGGAGGAAGAAGAAGAAGCAGAGGAGAGAGAGAGAGTGGCAGCTAGAGAGAAGGAGACGGAGAGCTTCTCTCTCCTCTATTTTCCTTGCTTTGGTATTGTTATCTTGGGATCTGATTTTGTCCCCATACTGGGAGGGAGGTTGGGTTGGGTGTCTTTCTCCTCCCTTCTTCTATCCCCTCTCCTCTGCTCTGCTCACCTCACCGCCTCTCCTCCCAAGGCTGAGCATCGGCTCGGGTCCGGTGACAGCAATCGCTGCCGTCTTGCCCCTTGCCCCCCACGAGGAGCACACCATCAGGTCTGCCTCCATTTTCCTATTGCTTAATCAATCGCCTCCGCATCATTGGCTTCCGCCTGTTGGTTGCAGCAGCGGCAGCAGCAACAGGAATTCTATGGTGCATATTCCCTGGATACATGATTCGGTTTGCTTGCTCTGGTTCTTGCTCGTCTTCTCTGCTCCTGGAATTGTGTCTCTGCCGATTTCGGTGGGTGCAACCAATCCTTTTGGTTTCCATGGGTGCTGTTATGACCCCAATGATTGGTTGGTCTCCTCCCAGTTATATAGTTTTTGAGCTAGAGCACAGGGTTTTCTTGGTTCCTGAGGGCTCTGGGATAGCTGCTATCTCTGAATTGTGAGGTTTTTTTTTGGTGTCCCTTGGGTTCTCGAGGTGGCTTGGGGATCTAGCTGTGCGAGCTTCATCGGGAACTTCCATCGGGTTGGGGTTTCCCGCGGTTGTGTTCAGCTCGCTGTGCAGGTATGGGGCTCAGGCTGCTGAATTCATGGTTTTCCTTTTTCTCCTGGCCTCAGTTTTTTGGTTTTTATTTTTTGTGTTGGTGCTTGGAGAAATCATCCCTTTTCACCTGGGTTCAGAATTCTTGCTTAATTTCTTGAATTCAGTGTTTCTTGGTTGTTGTTGCAGCTGGATTGTCCCCCGCTCGCACAGTTCAGTTTCTAGTTGCTTTGCTACCAGGAGGTGTGGCTTTTTTGCGGGGATGATAGAATTGAGCTTGATTGCTGTGGAGCCCTTTTGGATTTGTAGCTGATTCTTGAATCTTTTCTTTTATCTCAGCTTGGATGCCTGCATGAAAACCATGCTCTTAAAGCGCCATTCCCTTTTTCCTTCAATCATTCCCTCCCCCCCCCCCCCCCCCCCCCCCCCACCATCTTTTTTCAGGAGCGGGTTCTTGTGTTGTATTTCTTATTCCCTTTTTTTTATGAGACTGAATTGTTAGCTCCCTTTCCCGGAGTTGAATCGCTCTCTTATTTTTATCGCGTGACAAGCGACAACTAAGTTTTGCCTAGGACATTTCTCCTGGTTCTACCTCTTTTGTATCATTTTAAATAGTGAAAACTACAGCTGCAAACGAGCAGTGAAGTGAAGCATCCAGGTCTCTTCTAGGAAATTCGAACTACAAAACCTCATGCTATTTCATCTCTTCTTGCAGAGTGATTTTGAAGCAGATTCATTCTACTGGATTGCGGAGTTGGTGAAGGAGCCCTAACTCTAGTCATCAGCCAAGTGATTGAAAAAGGTACTGAACTATTGATATCTTAAAAGCATTTTCTGCTCGAAGAACTTTTATTGAAATCCAAACTTGTTCGTGGTTTTGCAATTTTCCTGCATTAGAATGGAATATCTGGTTGAGTGCGTTGGATAGCTGTATTATTTTGGTGAAGCAGAAGGAACTCACAACCACGCTGTCATCGTCTCTTGGCAAGGAAGTAGCAGAAGGACCACTTGCACCTATAGGTCACAAACCAGCGTCTTATCTTGTCAGTTGTGTTTTCCTATTTGATGAGCATCATGTCTGCTTGTCCTCCAGAAATGCTAGAGAAAAGAACAAATAGTGGTAACTACTGCCAAAACTGAGGTTTGGCCCTGGGCCTCACACTCGTGACTGGCCTTTTGTGCACGTCCTTTATGATTTAATCTCTGTAGAAGTAGCAGACCAATTGGCTTCTTTCACCATACCTTGTTTTGGAAGCCTTCTCACCCTACCCTTTACTGGCGAACAGAACTACTGTTCCGTCATCTGCTATATCACCGTATATGCACAGAATATTTCCTTAAACTGAATTCTGTTCAATTGTTTCAATTCCTCCAATTGCAGGAAAGTCAGCAGAAATATTGGTTGAGGGCTCTGGTTGCTTATCCAGTGTCTATGCCTTTGTAGTAATCTTCAGAAGTGGAAGTGAGTAGTCAAAGCTGGGATATGGCTACTTATTACTCGAGCCCTGGCAATGAAAGAGATTCACAGACCCTGTACTCAACAGAGTCAGGCAATGCATCATACCCCATGCCATCAGCCTTAGGAAACTTGCTTTATTCGAACAATGCATCTTCTGGACCATATACCGAATTTAATGGCATTATCCAACCTCAACAGAATTTTATGGAACTTCCTGGCCATCCTTCAGCAATGTCACATGATTCATCATCCAACGAAGCTACTAACATGGGCACTTCACTCACAGAGCAGCGCTCTTTTGGTCCTTTGAAAGACATGAGAAATGAAATATTGATGCATTTGATGGATGGAGCACAGGGTAGTGGCAGTCATCTCATCCACAATGATGCCAATAACACTGCACAAATCGAGTTTGGCATGTTAAACAACGACAACTCAACAAGTGTTCCATCAGCACCGGGCCAAGGGCTGTCTCTGAGCCTCAACACACATATCTTGGCGCCTTCCTATCCATACTGGTCTGCAAAGCCAGACTTACTGACACCAAATTCATACCAGGGCGATGACAACAGAATGAAGAATATGCAATCTGAGGCCTCTCGGGCAATCCGAAATTCTAAGTATCTTAAGGCAGCACAAGAATTGCTTGACGAGATTGTCAGTGTTTGGAAGAGCGTTAAGAATAATGCAGATAAAGGCCCCGGTGAAGCAGGAAAAGCAGATGGCAAAGAGACTGATGGGGGAATTAAAAGTGAGGGAGTGTCTTCCAATCCACAAGAGTCTGGTGCCAATGCAGTCGCTGAGCTTTCAGCTGCTCAGAAACAAGAGCTCCAGAATAAGATGGCAAAACTTATGGCAATGTTGGATGAGGTGTGTGAGTCTATTGCACTTGTACCTTACCATTTCACTATGATGTTTTTGGTAGATTGATTGCTACATGAAGACTTAGAGACCTGTTCGCTAAGATTAGTTTCACTTATAATCCTTTAAATATTCAGACATTCCAATATAAGGTTTGATAAACCAATACTTTGTTTTTTAATGGTATAAACCAATACTTTGTTAGGGGCTGATGTAGATGATTTTTTCTAATATATGGAAAGTCAACTCCGTTTTCTGCACTTTTGTTCTTAGAAAAATGCCTGAGGAATCCGAACACCATTGTTTTTTTTTTTTTGAGTGGTAGCCTAAATATCGAGTCAAAATAGTTGGTTCCTGATCCAAAGGTCATTTGCAATGGTTCAGCTCCTAACAAGATCTTCACGAGTCAAGTTCTTGGAAAAGCTTTGAGGGCCTGGTCGAAGGTTGTTTATTTTTAGGTGGGTCTATTGATAATGCCTAGCTGCCGACAATCATTGCCATTTAACAAGGCTTGTACCTACAGATAGCTAGTTTTTTTTAGCTAAAACGTCCTCCAAACAAGCACTGGACTTTTTTTGGAGCAGGAACAGCTATATTGATAAAAAAAAAATAAGGGTAGGATCACCACCAAATGCAGAATAGAGTCACGTTCCCCCGATAAATGTCAGATGGTTGTACGAGCTTAAATATATTCCACCATCAATAAGAGGAACGAGTTAGTTTAGGCGTATTTATACTATTTGACTAAGGGAACAATGTGGTATATCTGATATTTTTAAGATCACATCGATATTTACTTTCAGGTGGAGCGAAAGTACAAACACTATTATCATCAGATGCAACTTGTAATGTCATCATTTGACATGGTTGCTGGTTCTGGAGCTGCCAAGCCTTATACTGCAGTTGCCCTTCAGACAATCTCACGTCATTTCCGATGTCTAAAGGATGCTATCAATGATCAAATTGGTGTTATCCGCAAGAAACTAGGGGAGGATGACAACACATCTGGCAAAGAGGGAAAATTAACTCGCCTTCGTTATATTGATCAGCAAATAAGGCAACAACGAGCTTTCCAACAGTATGGTATGCTACAGCAAAATGCTTGGAGGCCACAGAGGGGACTACCTGAAAACTCAGTCTCTATTCTCCGTGCTTGGCTTTTTGAACACTTCCTTCACCCGTAAGTTTCTTTAAAACTTATAGATATGTTTACTCGCCCCTTGTTTCTTTTCTTGTGATGACACACTGATACCCTTTCAGGTATCCAAAAGATTCTGAAAAGACAATGTTATCGAGACAAACTGGGCTAACAAGAAGTCAGGTATTTTTGTTTGCATGAGATATATTTTCTCTTGCTAGTAAGTAGCTAGACTAGGTTTGAAATAACTTATTTAGGTTGTTGCATAGCTGTATGATTGTGCTGCTAACATGCTCACATGCTGCAGGGTTACTTATCTGCATGAATAATATATACCTTATCAGACTTTTCAGAACCTAAGAATAGGATGCCTTAAATTTTGTTCCAGCAACAAACAACTTTTAAATAGAATGTGCAATTGCTCTTTCCTGGGACATAACACATTAACACTGTTGAATATTTGGCTTTGAATTTGTATGCCTGATCTGACGGCTTCATTTCCTTTGAATAATGGAAAGGATCATTCATTGATATTCATCTATGTTCTTCTTTTCTTCTAGATTTCAAATTGGTTCATTAATGCCCGAGTCCGGCTCTGGAAGCCAATGATCGAAGACATGTACAAAGAAGAGATTGGTGACGCGGAGTTGGACTCGAATTCCTCCTCTGACAATGGGGCACGAAGCAAGGACAAAGCTCCATCTTCCGAAGAAAAGGAGGAAATAAAGACTTCAACAAGCCAGGTTTGCCAAAGCAGCCAGCTTGACGAATCTGAAGCCAACGTCGGTGGGATGATGAGCCTCAGTGGAGCCCCAACCAGCGGCTTCCACGACGAGGCAAACCCGGAGGACAGCTTCATGAGCCTGATGCTGAAGGCCCAGAGACCAGGTGAAACCGACGGCAGTGGTCTCCTCCATCACTCGGATGATAGCACACAGTTCATGGCGTATCACCTGGCAGAGCTCGGGAGGTACAACAACAACAACAATGTGTCCCTGACGCTGGGTCTGCAGCACGCCGAGAACAGCCTCTCTTCAGCGCCAAACACTCAGCCAGGCTTCTCCGGCATCAGAGACGAAGGCATGTACAACACCACAGCTCCACTCAATGTTACCTCCACGTCTTCAGACTATGAATCCACGAACCAAATGGATCAACAACAGCGGCAGCAGTTTGAGCCATTGCCTCTGATGCATGATTTTGTGGCCTGAGTTTCAGCTCACGCATTCTATAAAGCTCGGGGAAAAATATTGGCATTTGTAGTGCCAGGATGAATAACATGCCTGGATTGAACTTTCAGGTGTGGAATTGTAGCTGTAGTTGCAATTGGGGTACAGAAGGGGAGGTATATAGCGTACATGTAATGTAAATTTAGATGGTGGGGTGATAGTGGTAAAGAAATCCTGTAAAGATGGAATACGTGTATACATGTAAAATTCTGTGATTTAAGGGCCATGCTGTAAAAAAAATATTTACCTGTAATTAGTACTTGTGATCCATGCATATATACATACTGGACAGGCTGCTAAAGAGAAAAGAGGCCAAACTGAATTGGATCGCAGGGGAATCTTCAGCCTTTCTTGCAAGTGCAGGCTTCAGGCTTTCTGTTACTGGGTTATGGCCTATGGGGAGGACCAGTGTGCGGTGTTCCTTTCTTATCTTGTGCAATTGGAGCTACAACATGCTTTATCGTTTTGGTATGTTAATTTTATTTACAGTGAAAGCTTCTCACTAGACTTTTGCCGCTAATCTGACGCTTTCTGTTTAGGATAACACTGCTAGTAATTTATACTAAGAAAAGGCTGAAGCTTGTGTAATTTTCGTGGGATTTTTCACATGGTACCCCCAGAGGTGTCTTGTCTTTATAGTACGGGTATAATTGCGGGCCCGTTGTTGTCATGTGGTCCCGTACATGAAACATGATACTCCGGTGGGTCCAAGAAAGTCTATCTCCATGAGCTGGTTGGATTGCCGTGAAATTCTGCCTTGCACTCTCAGTCCGAAACAGCAAGTATGTAGTATGTGGTTCTTGATCCAGTGATCCTCATGAGGAAATCAACCCGCAGCAAAATTGAAGAGGCCAACTAAATCGATTTATCTTCATTTTTCAACATGAATTCCATCCTAATCAAGAACTCAAGAACAGACTACTGCAGAAAATGGCTCCCGGAGCACTATTCTCCGATGTAGAAGACAGTCTGATGCTCTGAAACACCATTACAGTTTCATCAGAGATTCGAGTTGCTATCACTCCACAAGACGTTTGGGAGGCGGACTGCAAAGTGCGCAAGCATTCATCGGTCAAACGTGGACCGTTCAAAGCAGCCCCAAATCGAGCAGGCTTGAACGTCACTGTAGAGATCGATGGATCACCCATCACCTGAAGCAGCAGAAAAGGCACCGCACTGCCCCCCAGAAACGAACAGCTGCACTCTCCTCACTCTCTTAGGATCTGTCCAATCAGTCACTCGAGACTAGACTACTCCCCGGCGCCATGGCATGGCACCTCCCAGAACTGTGGTTGTGTTTAGATGCAAAAGATCTTTTGCACTTCCTATTCATTCCCCTCACAGAACACGCATCCCTAAAAATTTCTTTTTCACCTTTCCTATTCATCCCCCTCACATAACACGCATCCCAGAAACAAAAGATCTTTTCCCTTCATCAACTAAACACAGCCTGTATCCATCTTGACCCGATCAATTGCTGTTCCTGTTGATGCGCTCCGTGTTCATCCATCCATCACATCCATGTGCATGGACCTGTATAGTTACATGCTTGATATGGGCATCTACACCTGTTTGCTGGTGACATTATCAGTTGGTGTGTACTCCATCATGCATTGCCAAATGCTTACTACAGTAGTGTCTAGTGTCATGGTGTGCAGCAAGTTTGGATCAAGTTGGTCAGCTTGAGAAGGCGTCGAGGAAGACCGGAGGATGTCATGTCATGTGCACCCCAACGGACTGCTGCAGCTGCAGGCGCCCGGAAAAAAGGATCTGAGCTTTTCTGGGCTTTCCATGGATCAGGACAGGCAGGCAGCCAGCCATCCCCGCCCCGGCCACGGCCGGCCAGCTACACGCACAGTAGCTCTGAACTTGCTGGCCGTGGCCGACCGGCCTTTCTTGAGATTCTACACTACACCACACCTAGCCCAGGGCCCAGGCAGCCAGCTAGTGGTACTGGTGTGGTGTGGTTACTAGAGTAGCAGTCTAGCAGTCTTGGCAGCCGGCCGGCACGCATACACATCACACGCAGAGAGAGCACAGCATTGCATGGCGTATGCAGCTGCACTCCCCAAGAAATAAAAGCTACCCAGACCAGCAGGCTGTAATTGGAGAAGAACTTCGTTTTGAAGAAAATTGTTGATAGAACGAGGCACCAGCATCAGCTGCATAATCACAGCACAACTGAGAATGAGGAGTGTTAGGCTGTGTTCAGATTAGAAGTAAAAAGTATTTTTTCTAGATGAATAGTGCACTGGGAAGCGTGTTCTGTGGGTAGGATGAATAGGAAAAACTGGTTAAAGAAGTACTTTTTCCTGAATCTGAACACAACCTTATCTTTTCAAGTAATAAGTTTGGAGTGACAACACACAGAGGGGCATGAGGCAGTGAGGCTTTGCACTAAAGTTGCAAAGCTTAAATGGATCCTGTGGTTGGTGCATCATGGTTCTGTGGTTCAATGCAGACTATATGCAGCAGTGCAATGCAAATCCAAAGATGGTCCAAGGTTCCACAGTACAGACAGCGGGCAGCACAAGCACAGGCCAACCAAACCAAGCTACTAGTGCTCTCCACTCGAGTGTGCACGTCTGCGTATCGTACATGTATGCCGCTGCCCAGCCCCTTTTGGCCTGCCTTTATTTGTGCCGTGTATATATTTGCAACTTTATATATATGCATATATACATGCATATATACATGCATATAGATAGATTGCCTCTACTCTCTAGATAAGCTAGCTAGCTGGTGCTTTACCTCAGGTCCTGTTCGCTGCTGCCCACACCAAAGCAAAGGTGATGCGAGGCTCTCATTCCAACTCATATTACGTGTTTTCTTGCGATTTTACTAGCTCGGAGTCTTATTTTGACTCATGTGCAACCAATCGCCTTGTTTCAACCAGATAGATCGTGGTTAGTTGCTCCTGTGCTGTTTCTGATGCAGTTTTGTGATGTGCACGGAATCATGTTTCAGGGTACAGCTCATAAATACGCGTCCTCGGTGTAGCTAGCCGGCAATCCATCCATGGTCATGGCGAAGCAGCACGAGAAGGGCTCGCCGAAGCGAGCTCCCAATGAGCCTGCTTCCCGCAGCGCCGTCGCGGCGCCTTTCCGGCTTGAGCCGTGTCGCCACTGCGACGACGACCGCCGCCGGCAGCAGGACGATGGATCGAGTGGCGCTGGCCCGCTGCTCCTCACTCTCGGCTCTCACGGCTCGGCCGCCGACAGCCGCTGCTCGTGCGCCGCCGTCGCTCCGGCGCCGACGCCGGCCACGATGTCCGTCCTGCGTGGGTCCCGCTACCTGAGGCCCGCGCAGGAACTGCTTGCCGAGGTGGTGCGCACGGCCGACCTGGCTGCTGGCTCGGGCGACGAGGAGGCGGCTGCAGAGAAGAAGCAGGAGGGGCTCGACGCCGGCGGCCTTCGGCCGGCGCGTGGAGCGGCCAAGAACAACGGCGACGGGATCCAGGCCAAGCTCCTCGGCCTCCTCAGCGAGGTAACAAGTTACTACGGCTCTTGATGCGTTCAATCGGACACAGATTACCATTGTATTTTGCTGGCTGCATATTATTTATATATACATATATGTATATATATTAATCCATGGCAAATCGGTGGCAGCTGGAGAGCAGGCAGGAGCGCTACTTCGGCGAGCTGGGGCGGGTGGCGTCGTCGTTCGAGCCGGCGCTGGGGGATGGCGCGGCGTCGGCCTACACGTCCCTGATGGCGCAGGCCATGGCGCGGCACTTCGGCAACCTGCGCCGCGCCATCCTGCGCAGGCTGAGGCGCCACGCCGCGGCCACGGCGAAGCGGACGCTGCTGCGGGCCGGCGAGGAGGTGGAACACGGCGGCGACGACGATGACGACGACGACGACGACGACGAAGAGGAGGTGACCGAGGAGATGGTCGAGAGGGTGGCCCGGCGGACGAAGCTGGCCGCGGCGGCGCGGGCGGAACAGGCGTGGAGGCCGATACGCGGCCTGCCGGAAGGCTCCGTGGCCGTGCTCCGCGCGTGGCTCTTCGACCATTTCCTCCACCCGTAAGTGCCCGAAACTGCCGCAATGTGATGTCAGTATCTGACAAAGCTTGAAGGGTAACCAATGGCGCCTCTCGTTCTTCCTGCGTGCAACGTGACAGGTACCCCGACGACGGCGAGAAGCTGAGGCTGGCGGTGACCACCGGTCTGAGCAGAAACCAGGTCCGTACTCGTATTGCACACAGCAGAGGCATACTGCTAATCTGCATCTGGCATTGCAATTGATTGTGTGATTAACCAGCTGGTGGTGACGATGAGCAGATATCCAACTGGTTCATCAACGCACGCGTGAGGCTGTGGAAGCCGATGATCGAGGAGATGTACAAGGACGAGTTCTCCGAGGGTTCTGCCGTTTCCAGGGACGACGACGCCAGCGCCAGCGGGGCCTCCTCGTCGTCTTGACCAACTAGTAGTTCTGAACTCTGATTCTGAAGAGCGTCTAGCCATGGGTGAATGGACTGAATGGTCACTAGGCTGTTGATGGGTTCTTAGTTTAGTATTTTACTACATTATATTCTATTTGAATCCATGCTTATCACGTGTCTTTTTTCCCCCTAAGAAAACACGCGCTAGAAAGATTAGACTGTTGAACGCGACTAGACAATGAGACGATCATGTATGCACTGTACTAGTTAGGGTCGTCAGCTGGCTTCTGTCTTTTGTCACCCTAAGGTGTGTTTAGATCGTAGAAAAAAAACACTGTTGTACTTGTGTTTTTAGGGAGGAATAGCATTCGCTGGAAAACGTGTTTTGTGACGGAGGAATAGTGAAAAGTTGAAATGAATAGTGAAAAATTCGAATAAATAGTGAATAGTTGGGAATCTGAACATAGCCTAAGAAAACACACGCAAGAAAGATTAGACTGTTGAACGTGATTCCTATTCATCCTCCTCACATAACACGTTTTCCAAAAAAATCCTTTTTCACTTTTCCTATTCATCCACTTACATAACACGCTTCCCAGGAAAAAAATATTCTTCTCCTCTTCTCCTGAACACAGCGTAGACAACGAGATGATCATGTTTGCACTGTACTCCCTCCGTCCCAAAATAGATGTCATTCTCGCTTCCCAATAAAAACAACATCTTTGAGCATTAGCTAATTATATATAAAATAATATTAATATTTATAGTACATCATTGGTACCATTAGATAGATATTTGAATCTAGTTTTTTAACAAATTTATTAGAGATATAAATATTACATATATTTTTCTATAAATTGAGTCAAAGTTGAGAATGTAACACGTGCACGCATCCTATAGCGTCATTCTTTTGAGGACGGAGGGAGTACATAGTTAGGGTCGTCGGAGAAGCCACCTGGCTTCTGTCTCTTGTCAGAGTAGCGCACTTGTAAACGGAGTGCTCGTTTTTTCTGTGGATCGACCTATCATACCGAAGTTGGGCCGAATGCCTGAATTCAACCACGCCCTTGATCACCTGTCTATCCCTTCTGTTCATGCTTTCAGCAATCCTAGCTCCTCGTTTTCCCTTTTTAGGCTGGCTTCTCGTTTTCCTAATCAGGTCGGATTCCTTCGTTCCTATTTTCGGACTAGCAGTTATCCTTCGTTTCAAATTATAATTATTTGATTTTTTTTACTCCAAATTTGATCACACATCTTATTCAAAATATTATGCAAAAATTATATTAATAATTATTTTTTCCAAATTAACTTAATCTAACTATGTATAGAATTTTTTAATAAGATGAAAGACCAAATTTAAAGAAAAAAAATCAAACAACGCACGAAATGTGCGGCAGAAAGGCAAATAAGGGAATAAACATCCAGTCCACACACCACAGGAACACTTGAGTGGCTTTGTGCCGAAAGTGCGGTCTATGGTGGGCTTCGGGCCCGCCCCATGGAAAATCCTCTATTGCGCTGGGCCCAGTAGCTAATTTCTCTCAGCTGGCAGCCCATTTATAGCAGCAAGTCGAGAAACGTTCGGTCCGCCACAACTTGCTACAGTCCAAAACTGAACTTAAGAAAATATCCAATGACCGCTAAGATGGGCTGTGAGCTCGACCCAGTTACAGTTTGGCTATCATGAAAATAATGTTAGTATACATAGAAAAAAGAGACCAGCCAACAATTACCCGCACAGAATTCTAGAGGCGTTGATGAGACTAAACTCAGCAAAGCACAATATAATGACAAAAAAATGTAAGTTAACTCTAGAAAGGACAAATTGGGTGACTGCAACACAGAAAGAAATTCGAAGAAACCAGGGCAAGCATACCAGGAACAGAAGGGAGATCATACAACTTTCAAGGAAAAATCCCATTGATCGCCAACTCCATTTCCCTCCCCAGAAGCATCAAAACAAAAAGGCAATCTTTCCGAGCAAACTAGCCATCAGTTCCAAACGCAGCTAAAATATGATATCTGGTCTGAGCAGGGCTATATCAGCTAAAGAGTCATGAAACCATCGCACACTTCTACCACGATTTCAGACAATCCCACGTAGCCAGTGGAAGTCAGGATTACGTATATACAAAATGGGCCGCACAAAAGAAACCCCAGAGCGTACGTATGTCCTGCTGGGTCCTCTAATCAATAGACTCGAGGTTCTTTAGACCAACACGTTCCTTTTTCATGGCCTCAACTGCCTCCCTGCGAACGTGGGCGAAGAAAATTAAACAGATTCATAAAAGATGGTCAGTGCAACAACTTCCCTCCATTCAATAGATCTAGGTAAATTCCTTTGTTTAAAAGGTACCCCTCTGTTTTAAAACATATGACGAATGATAAGCCAATTACTATAGTTTTTTTTAAGTGGAAAATTACTATAGTTCATTTTGGGTTTGGGAGAAAAGGGACCCAGTGGCAGATTATGCCAATGGTCAAACCGAGTTAGCCCACACAATCGAAGAAATATTTATGGAACTACAGATTATGGGAATTGATCATGTAAGCAACTAATAATACGTTTGCACATAATAGTAATGGATTTACCGTCATTCTGAACGAACTAGCTAAGTGGTTCATAAAAAGGTGAAACCTTAAGCAGTATACAGTCTAATAGTCCATGGTTAGTTACCGGAACATTCTCTCCATATCAGCATTTGTAGGGTCCAGCTTCAATCCAGCCAGGAATGCATCACATGCTCCTTTGTACTCCTGGTGATTAAGAGTTGAGCTGATAAATAAACAGCTAAGGACATAAAAATGGTATAGAAGGACTATGATGTTCTACGTAACCTTGAGAGACATGAGAGCGGCTCCTTTCCTCTAGTAACCTTTTAGCCATTCAGGCCGCATCCTTATACAAGTATTGGCATCAGTTAGTGCCCTCGGTGCTTTGCCAATTTGTAGAAGGCAAAAGCTCCTATTCGAGTACAGTATCGCATCAGTTGAGTCCAGCTCAATTGCCTACATCAGAATGGAGACAAGCATAGTGAGCAACACAATCCAACTACTATCAACAAAAGCAAGGAAAAAGCAGACAGAGCACATGAGTATATCGAATGTCACAATTGTATATTAGTGCTTGATTAAGGTTATAGATTAAAACCTGAAAACAATTTTTTTTTCCCGTGCACACCAGCAGGTGAATATAAGTCATGCAACCCTCTTCTAGTGCGCAAAATATTAATATAAGTAGTCATCAAGGGCAAGAATCAGCCATAACAAATACATTGTTGTTTGTACCACCACTAACCTCACCATAGAGCTTTGATGCAGAAAGGTAGTCCTTTCTCTCAACAGCCTTCTCACCATCTAATTTCAGCTTAAGTTTTGTAGTTCTACCATATTTCTCAACCTAAATAGACAAAGATAAGTTAAACTTAAACATAGGGTGGCATGTCAAAATTGTACTGAAGATATTGTTTCAATAAGAAATTTCGGCATAAGGGTGAAAGGATTTCAGAAAAAACAAAGTAAGGATTTCAGAAAAAAAAGCCATACAGTTGAAATGATTAAATACACAACTTCTCATATGAAAAAAGTGAAAGTGCAATAGATAAAAGACATGATGCACTGGATGGTTTGCATGGCACATGCTGTCATGGTGCAGCATTTACCTGATTTTAATTAGTTTTGGCAGTGCTAGTATGTGTATGTCGTGTGGTTGCGCCCAGTATAGATTTGTGATTTGGTCAGGGAAGGGCAAATAGAGAGCAGATAGAACAGTAGAGGAAGTAGAGAAAGAGAGGAGCTAGGCAGGAAGAGCTATACAGAGAGGTAACTCAAGGATTAAGGATAGGGGTAGAATATTATATCACATCTTGCATGAACAAATAGATGGACACCCCTTCTCTTTTAGAGAGTTTCTATACAATTCTACCAGAAGGTATAATGTCAGAAATAAAAATGGTTCACAACAAAAACAGACTTCTCAGTAAAACTGGTTAACAGCCAGCTCATCCTGGTTCTCCATTCTCAGACAGATTTTTTTCTACCTTCCAAATGATGTTCCCAAATAGAGTCAAAATATGAACTGAGGTGACCTTTACAATACTTCCCTTAATATCAATTTTTTTCAAGGGACATTGACCAGTAACAACTAGAGTGATAGATACGGGATACGGCAATGCATAAATTAGCAAGAGCCTTGTATGTAGAGATCACTGTCTTTTATAGACTTGTTGATGCTATTTGTAAGTTTCTATTTTTGTTTTGTCCATGATCTTTCATGTAAAGGTGGTCTAGGGTCTGAGATGAAGCATTTGGTTCAATTAAGTTGTAAAGGTATTAAAATCATTTATGTGCCAAGAAAATCGTATAGAGGAACAGGAGTACTCCACAATCACAGTTCATACCTTGGACTTTGATTGTTTTGATTTGGCATAAGCGAGAATTCCATCAACAGTCCACTTAGATACTGTTTGAATGGGAGAAGTGCCAGGAAATAGTATTTCCACATCCATTCTTCTTCCATGGCTTGCAGCAATTTCTATTGGCATGGCACCACACTGTCAACCAACACAAGAACAATATAGGAACCTCAATAGGAAGTATCCAACACATTATTCGATATTGAAAAAAAGATAACATAGGTCTTCATTGACATAAATGGTGGATAATGCAAAAAAAAATGAAGCACTAATCAAGTGAGACAATTAAATGTATTCAAGCCCACGTCAATATAGTTCCCCGAAGTTGCTCTAAATAGTACCAACCTTAAATCAATTCCAAGAAGTAAATCCACCAAGAATTTGAAGAGCAAAGATATAAAGTCCAACCCACCTATTTTTAGTATCAAAATTTGTGAGGATCATTGCCCATTTGATCATGGCATAGTAGTGGCAACATGAATAGGACTCACAAGAGTGCACACTGAACAGTTATTAATTTTTCTTTTTGAGGGCAAAGACATGCTGCATGTGCCATATTGACTTTATGGCTACGGTAGAGGCTTGAATACTAAAACTTAAATAGGATGTTTGCGCCATTGTGCCCCTGTATGCTATATAAAGTTGCAAAGCAATGTTTAACAGAGCAAAAACATAACTCTAAGGAAAAAGACATGTGGGTAAAACTAGCAGCAAGCGTCACATATTAATAAACTGCCAGCACTAAGTAAAACCGCAAGCTGGTGGGAAAAAAAAAACACTTAACACATTTTTTTGGGATGTTAGGGTTCGCGCCAGCCTTCAATGGGTACTTTATACAATCAGTTAAGCCGTGCGTAGTTGCTACCACCAAAGGCGTGTCAGGATCAACAGAATTCACATCCGCATGTGCCTGTGAGCAACACGTATCCATTAATGCCACCATGTATGGGACTGCACTTCAGCTATTCAAGATGAACAGAGGTGAAGGTGAACAGAAGCAAACCTCGACAAGTAGCTTCACACATTTCAATGCAATAGATTCAGCAAGTCCATCAGACGTAGCATGAAGTGTTGCAACCAGGGGCGTACCTAGAGCTTCTGAAACCTTGTTTGGCTAAATTTTTTTACAGAAAAAACGAAGATATCACCTCTACTGAAGATAAATAGAACTAACATAGAACATAATATTTGATACAATGTTGCAAAAGAGATGGAGGCGAAATATTTTGTTTTTTTTTTCCAAATTTGAAACATGAAAGTTATTTCCGTTCATGTTTAAAAGTAGTACCAGTGCCAAAACTTGAAATCAATTGACATCAAACCTCTGGCTAAAAACATCAAACCTACGGCTAAAACTATCATAGAAATGGGAAATAAAAAGATGCAATAGTAGATATACATGATTTTGAACCGACTGTAATTCAAAAGACAGAATTGAATATCAACAATACAGTAAAGGCAGATAACAAAGTAAATGCACATGCATTGCATTTATCAGGTAGACTAAAAACATGGAGTTTTCTTATTACATCGGCTTGGTGCTCCAATAAAACTTTTATGACATTGACTTTCCATAGACAGCAGCAATATGCAGCAGCGTGCCATGAAAATAAACCACATCAACAGAAGCTCCTCGAGAAAGCAACAATCTCGTTACTTCATCATGCCCTAGATAAAAAGAACGAAAAAGCGTAGTTAATGTCAGCCACTTCCTTAACTTACCATAATTATAAGAAACAAAGGGCCAAGTACAAATATAACAAGAAATTGGATAGACAACACCCGGATATATTCTTAAAAGATATATGATTCATTACAAGAGATGATTTTTAGTGACGGGGGGGCATTTTAATCCACACAATACGTTACGGATTTCTGGAGAAAACATGTTCTCAGTGTTATGGTAGGCACAAAGTAACAGCATATATTGATCCCTGAGGAAAGCAGGTAAAACTTAAATGGTAGAACAGAACCATTTTCTAGATACATCATACATCAAGCATCAAACTCAAGTGACTGAGGTCCTCTAAATTGTCTCAAAATGGCATCCAAAGGCAAAGTACTGGACTGGGCAGCACTGAAAGAACAAAAATCAGGCAAAATGGTCATACAATCAACAATGTTCTTGCCCTTTATCAACTTGCAAGCAAATTCAGACTATCATTGTGAATTTGTGATAGATGTGAAGAATTCTGCATCTGATTGTGAGTGGGAAACGACCACATGAAAGTAATAAACACAATTCCATCAAACAGTGAACTATTCCCTTATATATATTTCTCTTAAAAAATCAACAAATGTGTCAATATAGGGTTCGGAATTAGCAGAGAGCAGACCATATTTGGCAGCACAGTGAAGAGGAACTTCGCCAGGTTCGTCTTTCTTATTTGGGTCAGCCCCATTGTCCAGAAGGTATCTCACAGTGTCCAGTTTTCCATCTAACGCTGCAGCATGCAAAGCTGTCACACCTGCCATCAACATAGAAAGCAAAGTTATTTGTGTGAGATCATGCACCATCATAATGCTTCCAGCTACAGGGATGAATATGCATAAATAAATTAGCCGTGAGTTTGCTATATCTAGTGAATGGATGAGTCAGATTAAAACCCATAAACAAGCTAGGCGATGCATTGATAGCAGACTGTATCAACTCCAACAGTATGAACTGAATGTGGAGAATTTAACTGGGGGAATGTGGTTTAACGAATTGAATGCTACAATTACATTTTTTGCAAAATCAAGCATGAGCATGAGTAGAGCTAGATCATAACACAGAGAGAAAGAGGCAGGGCGCGCACGTACCCGTCTCGCTACTGCCAACATTTATGTCGAACCCGAGCTCCTTGACCATGCAATCGACGACATCTAGCCTCCCCATGCGCGCGGCCGCCTGGAGCGGGCCCTGGCCCCCAACACACACGTCCGCGAGCCGCGCCTTCGCCTTGGCGTCCTTGCCGCTCGCCATCTCTTCAGCAACGGACCACAAGCCACAGCGTACAAGAACACGAACGAGATCAATCAATCGCAGCAGCAGCACAGATATAGCCGCGAAGCAAATTAAATTAAAAGGGGGCTCGAAGCACTAGAGCCCAGTCGAGGGCCGCACGCCACATCGCGCGAGGGAAGACGACGGCGACCGGAGGGAGGAGGTCGAGGAGGTCGGCGATGGGGGAGTCACTTACCCCTGAGGCGGCGGAGGTCGCCCTTGAACGCGGCCTCGAAGAACTCCATCCGCGGCGACTTGTCGCCGTACGGGAGCTTGGAGTTGAGGCTGAGGAAGATCCTCGTGTTCAGGTCGAAAGCTCCTTCCATGGCCAGCGCCGGCGCCGGGGGCTCGTGCAGCGCAGCAGGCGGCTAGGGTTTTCCCCGCCTCGGTTTCCGCGCCGAGGTTCCGGGTGGTTGCGTGGGTTTATGGCGGTGGTTTGGGAGGAAAGTGAAGCACTGAAGCTAGCTGGCTAGCGACGTGAGTACAGGAAAGTGGGCAGGGGCGTCCGTAGAATACCGTCGCCCACTACGCCGCGGCACACTGGGAATGTGTGAGGAGGGGATACTGCCGAGGGCGGATGTCGCGTGTCAACCCCGTGCCAATCGCCATGTGTACCAGAAAAGACCTGAAGTATCGTTGCCATCTTTTGCAGATGATATCGTGTAGCAGAAATGAGCCACGAACAAGTTTAACATGTTGCGAGAGGCACTTTTTAACGTGACACTTACGTCAGAAACATTGGATCTGCATTTAAGCATTGCATGCCGCGCCGCATATGAGAAGAGTTACGGCAGAAACATTTGCATTTGAATTCTAAGCATAGCATGCCGAGAAGAGTTACGGCAGAAACATTTGCATTTGAATTCTAAGCATAGCATGCCGCGGCGCGCATGAAAAGAGTTACGGCATTAACATGTTCTCTCACAGTAATCAAACATGAGCCCTAGAAATCAAATTAAAGGTAAAAAGGTCGTGCATTTGCCCTCGGCCCACGAGACACCCTTCTGGAGCCGAGATCGATGCAGGTAGCATAGCACCATTGTTGCACTCCCAAAAGAAACATCCAAAGACAGCAGAGGGCCGGAGCCGAGCGCAAGCAAGCACCAGCATTCCATATTCCAGATTATCTTACTGACTACCCTTCACGGCCTCAAGTGCCTCCCTGCGAACAAGAATGAAATTAAAATAAGTTGAAAAAAAGCCCGAGGTGTCACAACTTATGGAAAATGCGCTAGATGCAATGTAAGCATGCTTCTCAAATTGAAGTTTATGCAATTGACCCAATCATAGCATCTGAAGACGTAGGATCATGAAAAACGAATGTTAAATACATATGGAAGAAAACATATCATATAAAAATAACAAATGTTGCAAACGTGGTCTTGAAAGTTGAAACACTGCATATTTTACCAGCATTCATACATAATGTACCCTGAAATAATGCAGTAGATGGAAAAGATTAACAACACTTGGTCCGTGAAAGAAAGCAGCAGGGTGACATTATGTCCATATAGGGTACTTGGAAATGATTTTGTCAAAAAGAACATGAAAATATCTGGTAGGCACCAAATGGTGTTAGAATGTTCTCAAAGGAATAATAGTTAGACATTACCACATTAATTTCTCAACCTCGGCATTGCTAGGGTCTACTTTCAGTCCATCCAAACATGCATCCAACGCTTTCTTGTACTCCTGCAGAAAAAAGGAAGTATGATTGCCAGCAAGATGTTTTAAATACCCGACATAAAAAGAAGTAATAAGAACCCCAAAATATAGCTAGTTGTGACATGATCTGACCTTGAGGGACATAAGAGCAGCTCCTTTACGGTAGTAGCCTTTAACCCATTTGGGAGGAATATTTATGCAAGACTCAGCATCTAACAAACCCTTCTGGGCTTCACCAATATTTAGATAGCAAAGGCTCCTATTTGAATACAGGGTTGCATCAAAGTTGTCTAGTTCAAGTGCCTGCAACAAATCAAACATAATGAAATATGTAATCCAAGCCAAATGCAAAATAAAATGGGTAAAGAGACATTGTTTTGAAATCAATTCATCCACTAGGTTGTCAATTTATGCCACAAATTTCTATTGCCACCATGTAGTTTCACTGGCTAGCTGTCTGCAAGTGCCATTTTTTCTCCCTCAATTTCTACTTTCTTAGCAAGTTATTCATACATTGATTCCAACACAAACCGGTTACAGTTTATGCAGGAACTGAGAGGACCAAAATAAATAATTAGTAGAAACCATTTTATGGTTTGGCTGTTTCAAGCAATGTAAAGTAGATATCCAGTTTGTTCATAGCAAGGAAGGCATTTGGTATAACACTACAATAGTTACTAAGAGATAGCTGGAATCCAAGTTTCTTAGGAACATGGTAGTTATGAAAAGCAAAACAAGGACTGCAAATTAATACGATCAATAAGAATCGAATTTAAAGAATAAGTAAGGAAGGCATTGTTCAGTGGATATAGTCTTGTGGGCGCTTGCGCGAGCGATTGGCCAGGAGAGCTCGCTCAGTCCGGAGGCCCAGGACCTGGGCTCGAGCCCTGCAGCTTCTTAATTAAAAGCGGAGGTGCGGTCTGCCCTTCCGTCTCGTTTTTTTTTTCAGTGGATAATCTTGTCTCCAAAACGTGTTTAGACCAAAATGCAGCTTCTTAAAATGGCATAGATAGATGAGGTGTTTTTTTTAAGAAGATTAAGAACGTAAATATTGGATGACGAGGCTTATTATGAGGCCCAACATTGAAATTAGAAAAAATGTGAATAATATATGCAAGGATATACCTCAGAGTAGAGATTCAATGCACCAAGGTAATCCTTTCTCTTAACTGCCTTTTCTCCATGTAATCTCAGCTCAGCCTTTCTACCCTTGATATTGTTACACGAATTGACCTAAATCATAACGTTGCAAGTTAAAAAGATACTAGTTGAGAAACTTAAATAACTCTGGCCTGCAAATTATGCATAGTTAATAATCTTTCAACACATGATTAAGTGCCATGTCACCGAGGTAAAGGGAACCCCGTACAATTTAAGCAGTCTTATTCAAGTCAAACCTTGGGCAATGAGGATCTTGATTTCTCCTGAGCAATTATTCCTTCAACACTAAAGTCTGACACTGTTTGGACAGGAGAAGTGAAAGAGGACAGAATCTCCACAAGGTCTCTTCTTCCTAAACTTGAAGCAATTCTATTGGCCTCCGACCACACTATAAAGTAAAAGAGAGAGGTTTACTATAAATTTGATTAGTACATCCGCAAGAATATTCTAGGAGTGGTTTCCTATCTCGAGACTTTCATTGAGAGTGTGGACTGAACAAAAGTCAGGAACTTGATCGTAAGATTTCAATGAGCTGAGGGAAAATTAATTCATGCGTAGCCATAGAAGAGTGTGTGATGTCTGCAAAGCAGCAGATAGATAGACGAGCTTATGCTTCAACACAATGCCATCGACGTACAATATAAAAAAAAAGGTGTTACTATTATTGTGTCTCCACCACCATTTCTACTTCATTTCATATGCCTGCTAACAGTAAGAAATTAGGAAGATAAAAACTCACCTGATAATTTGGAATGTTCGGGTCTGCACCTGCCTCCAGCAAATACTTGATACAGCCAGTCAAGCCATTCATAGTCGCCAACACCAAGGGAGTGCTTGGCTTAGCAGAATTCACATCAGCACCAGCCTGTGGGTAAGTACAATCCCAAGCAAAATGTCAATGCATGGTGCTCCAGTAGGATCTTCACACCACCAGTCTTTCCGTAGGAGACAGCAATATGTAACGGTGTTCCATGAGGGGCAGCTATATCAACTCTGGCTCCTCTGGATAACAACAATCGCACTACTTCTTCATTCCCTATATAAAATCATAAAAGCATGTCAATGACACAAAAAATCATCATCTCACATAGTATACTTTACAACTCACTAGAAGAAAAAATAATATCCTAGAAATGTGTGCTAATGTGCTCCATAGACACAGTTCAATCAAGTTGTATGATTTATGAGATAAGTCTTAACACTTTACAACATGGACATAGGAAATACATAAGAAATGAATTGGTTATTCATTTTCAACTGTGCTGAACAAAACAACCAAATGCAAGGTAGTCAAATGGCAGATTATAGCATGTAGCAGATATGCAAGAGGAAAGGATGAATTTATACTAGCCTATGTGTTGATGCTATGGGGTGAAATCATGATATGGAAGAGTCACAATAACTGAAATTATGGTGGTCTACAGGATGGAATAACACCACTATCTCAAAGAATGGTATGAAAACTTCCCAGCAATTGCTGAAACGCAGGTGGAATGTTATGAATTACTATGCAAATTGATGGATGAATGATCAATTGTGGGGAAGCTGCGCGGAACAAGTCTGGTGCATGTAGTTTTAAAGGCAGAAGATTCATATTGTGAAGCAAGCTGTACTGATAATAATTAAGTCAGGTTATAAGGAAAATCCCACAATTGTTGAGTAGATGTTCTTGTTTATTTACAAAAGATAAATTGATAAGCATATCTTAGAGGGGTACCATTTTTCGCAGCACAGTGCAGGGCAACATGGCCTGTATCATCCATCTTATTCAGATCAGCACCATGGTCAAGAAGAAATCTCGCACAAGCCACTTCTCCAAACAATGATGCACAACCCAAAGGCGTTGAACCTGTAAAAATAACATGAGCAAGTACCTTATCAGGTTAGAAATGTAACTAATTTTCCCAAATAACAGATGGAATATAGCAGCTCTAGCAATGAAGATATAATACAAGAGAAAGGGACATCTAGGGCTGCAGTAGTTTCCACCCTTTCACAGTAAAAAATAGATATATTGGAAGCATGAAGGTTTGCAGTATTTAAATTTTAAAGACCCTTGATGACCACAGAATGGCATGTCACACCTGCACACGCATGTGCGATTTGATATATATAGTTTTTAGAGAAGAGAGGTCGTGTGCATATGTTTCAATATTTATATATTTGGAAGGGAGACGATGTGTTCACAATTGCT
Organism: Digitaria exilis; assembly: GCA_015342445.1. Lineage (NCBI taxonomy): Eukaryota > Viridiplantae > Streptophyta > Magnoliopsida > Poales > Poaceae > Digitaria > Digitaria exilis. The sequence goes on from JACEFO010001597.1 coordinate 1,633,449, forward strand.
TTTTAATGGACCAAGGGGGGAAAATAGCTGGAATCCATAACTCAATTTCATTTACTAACATGTCCTGTTTAAAGCCCATCAGACAATCACTCATGCATTGGTACATCTTCATTTTGTACATTGCCTAACTATTTAATGACTCCTTTGCTGATCTTTATCGTTCGCACATGCAGCTATAGAACTCCCTTTTTTCCCTCTATTCATTTTTCACCTACTTTTACTTTTTTTTTCCAAAACTTGCTTAGCATTGCAACAAATACGCTCAAAGTCCACACTTTTCATTAAATAAACTGCCCGAAATCTAGGTTTCCCAAGAGAAGTTATGCATCCAATGGACTTGAATTTCTTTATCTCTAGCTCAGTTAATTCCTTCAGTCAAGGAACAGAAAAATACAGATACACCTAACTTACTCAGATTGATTTTATTGTAATGACTCACTCTGTTGCCAAAGAACAGAAACACATAGTTTAATTGCCTTTCCCGTACAATAATTTTTGTTTAGGCAGTTTATGTTCTGAGCGTTTTTGGAAGAAACATTGTCCTTCTCTCTTACCTTTCCAGCACAAGTTTTGCAGCACAGACTGCACGGTAATACTTGTTTTAAATGCAATTGCTGATACACCATGATAGAGCCAAACTTGAGTTCACTGACGAGTTCACAATTTACAAGTTTATACAACTTACATGATCCGATCCATAAACAGGAACATGAGTTCAATTAAATTATTAGCATGGGAAAAGCACGCACCCTCGCAGGTACCACTGCAGTCCACGTCAAAACCGAGCTCCTCCACGAAGTACCTGCATACCTCCAATTTTCCCAGGAAAACTGCCAACTGCAGTAGCCCCGTGCGATCAATATTCATTTTGCCAAGCTTCGCTCTGGTCTTCTCGTTCATGCTATCCACCAGCTCGTCAGAAACCAAAATGTGAGAAGAATCAAAATGAGATGCAATGCAAGCGTGCAACAACCGGGACGCCGGGAGGCGAAAATAGAGGAGCCGTACTCACCCTTGAGGCGGCGGACATCTCCGACCTGGGTCGCCTCGACAAGCTTGCGCTTCAACGAGTCGCCTAAGACTAGACGCAGGAAGGAACAACAGGAGCAACTCCGCCGTCAGTACGCTGCGCCATCGGAAGCATCGAACTAGGGTTTTAGCTAGGTAGGCCGGGAGCGCGGAGGAGACGCACGTACCGAGGATCTGGCATGCCAGCCAGTAGTAGAAGTCGTACTTGTCCACGCCGCCACTGGACGACGGCTGCGGCGGATCCATTCAACCTCTTCTGCGGCGGCGGAGGCGACGATTTGGTTTTGGGGTGTTTTGGCGGTGGCTTCGCGGGGAAGGAGGTGGGAACGTGGGAAATGGGCGAGGGCCGAGGGGCGAGTGCGGGAAAGCTTCGTGACAGTATAGTATCTATGAGAAGGTCCGGTTTTCGTTTTTTTAACTATGGGTGTGTTTAGATTGGGAAAGATTCCCGAAAATACACTGTTCATCAAAAAACAATGATGAATAGTGTTCTGTGAGTAGAAGAGGTGGGATGAATAGTGAAAAGTTGGATGAATAGTGAAAATTTGGGGAATCTTTTGGGAACTAAACGGGGCCTATAGGAGATGTTTAACTGTAGGAGATAGGGGAGATTTCCTGTAGCATATATGTACTGTAACAATGAATAGTGAGAAAAAATAGAAAAGGATATAATGGGATGAATAGTGAATATCTGGAATCTAAACAAGTTGATTGTAAAAGTCTAATTTTTAATTTGCAACTACTAAACCAGACACAAATGATACTCAAATAATTTTACATGGTATATCAATAAGTAGGTTGTATTTTTAGAAATCCTTTAGCATCCATTTCTATTTTTTATTTAAAATAAAATAGTTATGATTTTTTTAGTTTAAACAAAATTATTTGTTTATACATAAAATGGAAAACCACGTTTGAAACCACTCAAATGACCAAATTTGCACAGTTGCGATAGTTGGATGGTCATTTGTGTCTGATTTCTTAGTTGTAGGTTGAAAATTAGACTTTTGTTATAGTAAAAAGGTGTAAATCGGACTTTTCCCTACATTTATTAGGGGTATACGGTGATCCGGCTATTTCAGGATGCGTATGGATTCGAGATCCCCCTATAGATGTACAAATGGGCGGCCCGGCCCGGGCCCGGGGTGGCCCGGTAAAAACCGGGCCGGGCCAGGCCCGGCCCTACCTCCCACCAAGCCGGGCTGGCCTGCGGGCTGAGGCGACGGCCCAAGCCCGGGCCTTCGGGCCGTTTTTGGGCCGGGCTAGACCGGAAAGCCCGACCACAAATAAAGGGTCGGGCTGGCCCATAGCCCGCGAATAGAAAAAAGAACCTAAGTTTCGGCGTTCAACATTCTAAATTTATAGTTTCAACATTTATTAATTTCTACTTCAACATCTTATATGTGCAATTTCAATATTTTGAGTCTCAAATGTTGAACATGTTCAAAATCTAATGTTGAGATATTTCATTCACGTTGTTGAGTTAGCACAGTAAAAATGTTGAAGATGGATATGAGCCCTAGATGGAGACACCGGGCCCTGACCGACCCGTTCTCTTTCCAGCGGGCCAGGTCGGGCCGGCCTACTGGCCGAGGTGACGACCCAGGCCCGGCACCAGGTAACGGGCCGAGCTAGCCCGGGCCCACAAAAGACCGGGTCGGGCCGGGCTTGGGCCAGGCCAAAAATCCAGGTTTTTGGGCGGGCCACTGGGCTGCGGACTTTTTGTACATCTATACCCCCACCCCAAAAACATCAGAGGGTCGCAGAGAGAGAGGAGAAGCCGTAGCACAGAGGAAAAAGAGAGAGAGGAGAAGCAACAGCGCAGCAGGGGCCTCGCAGAGAGAGAAGCGGAGGAGGAGGAGCAGCAGGGAAGCAGCACTGGAGAAGATGGAGAGATCGAGAAAAACAGAGAGAGGCAGAGAGATCGAGCCTGGGCCTCGAGAAATACCTAGAGGCGCCGGTTGGAAAAAAAAAGAAAATAGAGAGAGAGGAAAAAATAGAAAGAAAAAAATAAAAAGAAAAAGTACAAGAAAAAATATTAAAAGGGGAAAGAAAAAGAAAGAGAGAAAGTATAAAAAGAGGTTAAAGAAAAAGAATATGAGGGGAGAATAGATGGTAGTTGGGATGGTTGAATAAAATATAAGTTTGTTGGTATAAGGTATGCGATATAGAGTACCACGGGTGCTGGAGAAGTTGGGATAGAGTAGGAAATCTCGATGACCAGGCAGAAATATTCCTGCTAGGGGTTGGAAATAGAGTACCACCACTACGGATAGCCTAAGGCGAAGTCTGGTGACACCACTAGTTGAGCTTGTACCAAATTCCTAGCTACTGAATTACTCCCACACCCTCTAAGTGTCGTTCTGGGTGTCCGTGTCACGAGCATGACTAAATTTATATAAAATATGTGTAGCATTTAAATCTCCAAATATTTTTTATATAAAAGTTAGACCTAAATATCTATCTAATGATATATATAATATATATTGTACCATAAATTTTAAATTATTTATATATAATTGACCGAAGTTGTTTCTTGAATGGAAAAAAGGGTTATTTTGAGACGGTGTGCTCCATCAGAGAGTCGTGGCGCGGCTCGGAGATCACCGCTAGAATATTTTGGTAAACTAACCCCTTGAATCTATTAAACTTCAAAACATATGTCAAATACTTGCAACTTTGCAAACTTCAAAGAATGACTGCGATCCTCAAAACTTGTCGTTTATTTTGAAATATGCTAATATAAACTAACGTGAAACGTACACGACTGTAAATTTCAAAGTTAGTGCTGAAAATTTGTCTTCCCCAAACGACAACGCTTCTAGCTCACAAAAATTCACAACGGTAGGTCGACTCTTGGTATCCGATAAGACGCTCAATGCAAGAATAAAATCACTATTGCGATGGAATACGCTGATATAAATCCTGCAAGGCACGAATGATATTGTATCACTAACTATTGCAACGGTTGAGGCGGCTATAAATCATATGCTACGTTCGCATCCCAAGCAAAGCGCTTGTGTTAAAGTGGACTATCAGAGCATAAAAAATCATCCGCAGTGGCAGTAATCCCACAATAACGATGAGCAAACGCATTTTTAAGAGCACGCACAACCAGAAGGGTGCTTACAGAAATACGACCCAGTGTTTCTTAAGTTGCAGCACAATCACAAGTTCAAGCACCGTTCAGAAATGCCTATTTATGCCCGACCAACAGAAACTGCCATCTCAGAGGCTACCGTTCCACCATAGGAGCGTAATACTTTCTCCTGATATACAGAGAATGAGAGAATTGTGATGACCAGAAGAAACTTTCGTCCGTTCAAAAAAGATAAACATCTAAAACCAGAAGGTTAACTTGCACAAGCCCCCTGCTAAAACCAGAAGGTCAGGCACTTTGTCCAGCAGAATGTTTCTTGATCATTGCCTCATCAGCCTCCCTGAAAATGTCAGCAAGATTATATTATTCCGTAGCATATTTTGGTTTACAATGAAAATGGTAATTTGTGCAAAAGAGAGTTCACAAAGATTGGATGTTTACGCCAACATTATATCATTCCGTAGCATAGAAGTACGAAGATCAATGGAACAAAAATATTTGATTACCACAAGCTTGGTGTAAGAAATGTCAAACACCTTTTGAAATAATGCTTCATGCCATTTCAAGCAATTTTTCAATAGTAGTGATGATGAGACGAAAGGTAAGAGAGAATAATACCAATAAGCATTCTGTATGTCCAAATTTGAAGGATCTAGTTTCAACCCATCCATGAATGCATCACGTGCTTCCTTGTACTCCTAAAGACAACAAAGGAACAGATTATCTACAGGGAGGTGTGGTGTCCAAAGCAGCACGAGACTAGCAAGTTGTAGTATTATCTAACCTTGAGCGACATGTGGGCAGCTCCCCTACGGTAGTAACCCTTTGGCCAATCAGGCCGCAGGCTTATGCAAGCATTAGCATCGACAAGAGCATCCCTTTTCTCACCCATTTTCAGATGGCAAAAGCTCCGATTTGAATATAATGTTGCATCAGCAGGGTCCAACATGATTGCCTGATGAAACCAAATTGTGAGAGCACAATATGTCATTCCAGAATCAAACTAAGACAAATCGATTTTGATAATATCTATCCCATGATCCTTTTGTGAGTAAAATCTGAGCAGTATGCTCATGCTTGATGTAAGAACGAATTTTTTTTTCCTGATTATAGCCTTGTTCTTGTATTTGTTATCCTTCTATCTATAGAAACTAACACTGTATGGCGTCATTCGTTAAAGAACTCTTTTACAGAAACATAAGCAACACATTTCAATCCAAAAAAAGTGGACCAGTTGTTTTTTTTTGGGGGTAAAAAAAGTGGACCAGTTAAACCACTGAACTAAACATGTTGATTTATCAATACCGAACAGTCTGTAAAAAAAGGTAGTCTACAATTTTTTTATATATTTAAAACAAGTAATGAAAATAACAAATCAAACACAATAAAAGTTGGCTTCATTACGTGGATATCAACAATAATTTATTTACTATTAACTATTTGTGTGGTTTTTGCAAGGTAATATGCAACTAAAAGTGCTTTTACAAAGATACAGTGTGCGATGATATACCTCAGTGTAGAATTTTGAAGCACTAGCATAGTCCCTTCGTGCAACTGCTTGTCCACCATGTAATTTCAGCTGAGCCTTTCTATCTTCCTCACTTAATTTATCCTAGATCATAAAGAAAACATGTGGCAATGTAAAAGAAAATACAACAATGCTGCAAAAGCAGTAACAGGCCAGCACACTATTATTATCTAACCAACTGATGAAACAAAAAATTTAGTAGCATACGACTGCTAAGTGTTAACACAATTTTCCAATCGAATACGCGTGCTAGCCTACTAGGCATACCTCGGTGCAGGCCCTTGATGCACCAGCATACTTCCTGACCGCACTTTCATCATATAAGTTCTTCTGAATGTTGCTACCCCCATCAGATTCCTGTCCATGAGTCAAGTTGATGGTTAAACGGCTGTCACAGGTACTATTAAAAATCGGCAGAACTAATATAACAGAAGTACAGAAATAAGTCAAGCGAATTGTAATGATGAATAAACCTGCAAACAAATGACTATTGATATAGTTTAGGTAAGTCACCGAGAAAAGGGAAGAAGCCAGTGCCTGTCAAGAGATGATGGATGGGTAATGTGGCAATAACCACAAAGATGTATTGCATGCATTGGGAACAATAGTCTACACCCTAAAACCTAATGAGTTGAGTTCCAACAACAATGCCATGAAACAAAATCTCGAACAGATACTCCTTTCCTCCTCACAAGCAACCATCCAGGCTCGAACCTAGGTGTTTGCAGTTGCAGGTCAGGTTGCGTGAGTACCTCCCAAAGGGTTTGGTACTCCCCATAAAACCAGGATGAGTCTCCTCTGCAGTTACTGCAAAGGCACTCCCTGTAGGGTTAACTTCTTTTTATATTCCATATTTCCTTCTAACGATACCTAATAGTTAGGTTGGAAGAACCAGGGGGGGCATCTTCTCCCCATGGCTGAATTGTTTTTATATTCCATCTTTTCTTCCAAATAACCAAGAGGGATCAAAGCAAAACATACATGCAAAATAGGTCAATGCATACAGAAGAAGAATATTCAAATAAAATGTTGAACGATTGAGAAAATAGGATTCCATACCTTGTCTTTTGAGTGTCTTGATTTTGCATAAGCAATGATTCCTTCAGCACTCCAGTCAGAAATAGTTTGAATAGGCAAAGTGAAAGGAAATAAACTCTCCACAAGACTTCTGCTTCCAGACTTTGCAGCAATTTCTATAGGTTTTTTGCCACCCTGTTATACGCAACAAAAGAATAAAGGGTAATATCTTATATTGGCCAATATGAACAAAAGAGACCCTATTACACAACTAGTTAGAATTCTCATACAGATGAAATTGTTTATTCAAATCCTCAACCAAAAGAGGAATAAGTATTATAGTATATTTGGTAGTTTAGATATACCTATCATATACTGTCATATGTATCGTGTGTGTGGGGGTGGGGGGGGGGGTTGCCTTACCCCCCAAGTCTTCGTACTCTTATCTAGACCCATATCAGTGGCACATAATCCTTCTCCCCGATGACATGAAAATTTACCATTTCATTACTCATGTGCATAATGTGTGGACACGTCTCTATGAAATACTTTCTATAAATGTTCTACTTGTCACATGCCCACGTCATTCTGCTTTTTCAAGCTAGAAAAAGTCGACCCTTTACACATAAATCATGCCTAATCGGCTAGCACCATTCCCCATATCCCATTTAAGGAAAGTTAAGTTTCCAGTAAAACAACTGGCAACAAAAAGCATTGAAGCTTACAACTCATGATCCATATTGCTTCCAGCATGAATCCAAATTAAATAACAGAATTAATTGTCATAAATCAGTCCACACAGTTATCAGTTAATATAATAAGAGCATTGAGTATAGGCATATAACTTCTAAGAAAAATAATTAGCAAGAGATAAAAGCTCTCACATCTTTGGCTGGAATATTTGCATCAGCGCCAACCTCCAATAAGTAATCAACACAGCTAGACAAGCCTTTGCTAGTTGCTATGACTAATGGAGTATCAGGATTCATAGAATTCAAATCAGCACCAGCCTGTGGTTAGCACAGCTCATTAAAAACACTAAATTAAATAAAGGAACATTTCAAGATCCTATCCAGTGTATATCAATATGTAAAGAAAGCAAATCTGTTACACCTTGACAAGGAGCTTGATGCACTTCAAGCAAGTAGATTCAGCAACTTTTTCAAGAGCCACACAAAGAACTTCAGCCATGGGTGTACAAAGATCTGGTGAGACCCTATCTGGCTGCAAAAAGAATTATACAGATTAGTGAGGAATATAATTAATATACAGATTAGCGAGGTATCAAACTCAAATGCTAAATTAATAGATAGTCACCGCTTGAAAGTTTAAAGAATGTAAAAATATCTTTCATAGGAATTCCTGAGCCAAGATGACAAACATTATTGAATCTGGTGAGATTTTAAGGTCATGGAACTCAGCTTGTTTAATAACTTTGCTCAAAACAAACAGCAGGAAAGTTATACAAAGAAAGCTTTCTAAAGAGTAGCATAAATTGTTGATATTAAGTGAGTCAATGCAGCACGATCTAGAACCAATGGCAGGTAAAAATACAGGATGCATAACTAAACAAGGAAGCACAGGGGATAGTAAGAGTCAAAGTCAGAAACATATAAAAGAAGGCTACCATGGAGATAAGGTATACTGTAGGTCTGTAGCAAATATAAAGTACAGTGAACATTTCATCACGGTTTGGGTTATGGACACTAAAGTTTGCATATACTTACATCTGCATGGTGCTCTAATAAAACCTGCATGACACGAAACCTCCCATGCGCAGCAGCAACATGTAGTGGTGTCCCTTCAGAAGAAATCATATCAACATTAGCTCCTTTAGATAGCAACAGGCGTGCTATTCCATCGTATCCTGGAAAAAGAAACAAGCAACAGTGTTACACTTACAGCAACAACCTTATGCAGCCATCTCGAAGTTACTAGCAGCCCACAATCCGCAGGAGCTCTAACTCGTATATTAACACACATGAATTGTATGTGTGATCATCATTGTAAGTTAACAATTAGATAACAATTTTATGCACTATGCAGTGATCAGGTGATGAATTAAAAAAAGAAACATGGTTAACACGAGTAGAAATGCAGGCATCCACAGAAAGAGTAACCTCGTTTGGCAGCATAGTGGAGAGGAGCAAAGCCCATGACATCTTGCTTATTAAGATCAGCACCTTTGTGAAGAAGATATCTCACAGCAACCACTTTGTCGCATGACACTGAACAAGCTAAAGGAGTCTTACCTGATATGTGTTACAAAAAAAGGCAATTTAGCATATTGTTGACGTCTCTGCGGACTACCATAGCAAAAGAAGAAATAGAAACTCCTGCCGATTCATCATACTATCCAATAGTTACAATTCCACAACATGCGAAGCAATATTTCTCAAAAATATTTTCATTATTAAGCTTTTCTATTTGCAGCTTAAAAGCATTCATTGTTTGGGAAAGTAGAAGCAGAAATCACATAGAAACACTATTATGCAACATTGTATCACTCAGAAACATATTCTTAACACAAGACGGATCCATTTGATGTGGCCCATGTAATTATCGATAGAAACATACAAAACCAAAATAACGAAGAACATGACTACAAAAGAGGACCAATAAATAAACAAATTTTATCAGCAATGACATATCACTCATGTCAAACTAATGTACAATAATGTTAGAAACAAATGGCGCTTTTGGTGCATTCTTGAAAGTAATAGTATTATATTATGAATTCAACACCTTGCCATGTTGTCTGCAATGATAGCATGGCAACATCACATGATATAGCATAAGGTCAGAGAAACTTAGCATCCAGATTACAAATTGTAGGCTAAGTATATTAATAAATACACAAACGGATTCACATCATAAGTTAAGATGTGCATCATATGATGCAACTCACATTAGTACATTACAAGCAAAACATAACTAAGAACCTGAGGAAACACATACCCGAGCCATCATTAGCAGGAACATCAACATCAAACCCAAGATTCTCCACCAAGTGCTTGCAAGTATCCATTTTGCCCTCCCTTGCTGCATCATGCAGTGGCCCCAGGTGCTCATCCTTGTCATCAGAGTCCTCAGTAATTCTGTCCACAAACTCTACGGGACCGAACAGACAGGTAAGAAACGATTTTTTTCGAAATTATGCTGCATATTTCCGAAGAGATAACTGTGAAACGGAAGACCAAAGCCCCCATGGAAAAAATAAGGTCCACTCTTCCCAAATTCACAGGTCACAAATTTAACAGTGCCAATCTGCCAGACAACACACAGCTTAAGAGGCGGACATTTCTAGAAGCCTCAGAGCATGGAAGCAATGGGATCACTTGACATACATGCACAAAAATCTTAAATTTATAAGTACAAATTACAAAACAAGAAACCAGCTGTGGTTTGTGTCCCAAACAAGTACCCGACCACAATTCACACCGCACACATATGAGATCGCCAAGCAAATTACACCTCCTCTTGCCCCACAACACGTGAACAAATATGGACACGCTTACCCCTCACGAGCTCTCCACACAAAGAAGGAGAACGCGCTCTGACTACCACAGGTCAGAAAACCACAGCTTTAACAAAAAACCAAGGCAGTCCACAAATTTAACCAGAATAAAGGCCATTTTTTGGGAGGCGGGGATGTCGATCTCACCCATGAAGCTCCTCCCGTCGCAATCCGCCGACGCTATGTCGCGCTTCAGCTGGTCCGCCATCTCGGAACCTGCACGAGGAGGGGAGGAGCAGCAATCATCACGTACCAACCGCAAAAGCAGGCATGGAAGCCCGACGAATCGAAGAGTGCAAAATAAATAAATAAAAAACAAAGAAACCCCTCGGATTGCTCCGGCGGCGGCGCGTCGTCGCACGTACTAATGCCAGCGGTCCGCCTCCCCATGGCGGCAGAACCGATGAGGCCCATGAACGCCTCCATCTGCATACCGAAGTCGCCGCCCCCCGGCCCGCCGTCGCGCCGGATCCAGCCCGCCATGGAGGAGCCGGCTGGGGTTTTTGGGATTTGGGGTTTTCGAGTGAAGGCGGAGGCTTCCAGAGGAAGAAGAGAGTGAGTGGGGGAAGGCCTCGCTGCGTGCGCACGGCGCAGGCAGCCTGCTTTATGCAGTGGGGAAAGTTGGGGAGAGGCGCGGGAAAAGAGAGAGGAGAGGCGCCGGGCGAGTCCATCGGCGGACGCGTGTCTGGACGGACGGACCAGATGGGGAGGAAGAGCAGTTGGGGAGGAGTGATTTGCTACGCGGCGCCCAGAGAGAATCTCTTTGTGCGGGCGGAGGTTTCGGGATCGGGGCTGTGTTTAGATGAGTGGAGAGAAATAACTTTTTTTTAGATGCGTATTATGTGAGGGGATGAATAGAAGAGGTGAAAAAGAAATTTTTAAAGATGCGTGTTCTACGAGGAGGATGAATAAAAAGTAAGGGTGTGTTTAGATTGGGGAAAGATTCTCCGAAAATACACTGTTCACCCAAAAAACACAGTGATATGTGAGTAAAAGAGGTGGGATGAATAGGGAAAAGTTGGATGAATAGTGGATTTTTGGGGAATATTTGGAAAACTAAACGGGGACTAAAAAGAAATTTTAGGAACTAAACAGGGCATGGGTCGCTTCTGAAGATAATAAAAGTAAAATGATACGTGTACACAGCCGGCGGCTGGCACAAACTGCTAGCCGTTCCCCAAGCTTGTCCGCAGCATCACCACGGGCCAACAGCCCAAGGATGATGTTCAGTTTTTCAACGCTGTGGTATACCAATCAGTTGAAAAATTACTCACGGCATGAAAATATTATAATCAATCACGTTGGCTAATACCAAGATTCAAAGTGCTACACATTGCCCTCATCATCTGACCTAGGAACTAGACCCAGCTTCAGTGCCTCATCCTGACTAGAATCTAGATCTGATTACGTGAGCCTTAAACTAGAGTGTACATTGTGCCTTGGAGTGTAGACTGGGAGATCTAAAGCATGGAACGATCGTTCCTCTAACATACGACCAAAAGTAGTAGCGGATCAGGCCTAAAATGAATAGCATGTGATCCTCAAGTAGAATGATTGTGAAACTGGAAATGGACAACAGAGTAATTATTGCATAACCAGTTGACCACGATGCCAAACTACGAATAGCAAAAGAAATCATGTCCAAAACAAGATCGACTGACGTTTCATGGCATGTGGCACAAAGTCACAACTCAAGGTTCTAGAGTAGACTGTTGCATACAGCATCATGCAACTATCCGAGTCTCAAGAGCTCGCACTCCAGATATATACAAAACAGAAAGTCCAAAAGAACTGAACGCAATACAACTCGCCGAAGCCCTAATCGAATGACTTGACACTCTTCTCAGCAGAATGTTCCTTCTTCATAGCCTCTGCTGCCTCCCTGAAAAACGTTATTAGTAGTAGTTAGGGACATTCAAGGTGCAATCAAGCTCCATAAAGATGGGCTGGGCAACCAGCTTCCACGTAGCTCTGGCTCTGTTTCAGTATGTAAATTGCAAGCATATCTACAAGCAAAAGTTACTGCAATCGTGCAAAATAGAAGGCAATAGGCATGTACCAGAACGCTTGCTCCATCTCTTCATTTGTAGGATCCAGTTTAATTCCAGCCATGAAAGCGTCACACGCTTGTTTATACTCCTACGGGAAAGGCAGGGCAGATTTTATCCACATAGGGGAAGCATAACAATAGCAAAGAGATTTAATTTTATCTAACCTTGAGATACATGAGAGCGGCTCCTTTACGATAGTAACCTTTTGTCCACTCAGGCCGCAGTCTAATGCAAGCATTAGCATCTGGGAAAGCTTCATGCGCCTCACCAAGTTTTACATGGCAGAAGCTTCTGTTGGAATACAGGACAGCATCTTTAGGATCCAGATTTATTGCCTGCAATGAAACAAGAGATAAGCACACATGTCGAACATATCAACATAATTGGTCAATGTAAATCGTCAGTGCGCACATCTTGAAACACAGCTGAACCAAAACATGATTTCAGACTGAAAGCTGAGTACCAAGCAGAAAGCTTGTAACAAAAGACCCACTGCAAAGGATAATCAAAAGATATAAAGTGGAAACAAAACAATAGCAGAACAGTGTCAAGAAAAAAATGATACACTCATGCACTCCTTTTATCCATCCAATTCAACTGCATTGTGCAGAAATACAGGTTGCAAGAGTTCTGAAAGTAGACAATAAAAAATTCCATACGTGAAACATCAGATATTGGAGTTGGACATCAAATGCATCAACTCATGCAAAAGATACCATCAGAAATCAGATGAAAGCATCCAGTGAACCAATGGATGTGTCTCATTAATTTAGAACTATTAGAAACATAAACGATTCGGACCCCAATCAACCCTCGTCGAACTAGCCATGGAATTGCTAATTCATCATTTATACAAAAAAAAATCATATGAAATATCAGCTCCACAAGGATAACCATTCCAGAGCACGGTGACAAAGTTACCATAGAATCTGGGTAGCAGCGGGTGCGAATTTAGAGGACTAATGTCCATTTGCTAATATGCGCTAGGATGGACTTTGCACCATGGAATTGACAGAGGTCTCCAATAGGAAGACATGCAATGGCATACCTCACTGTAGAACTTTAGTGCACCAGTATAGTCCTTCCGCTCAACTGCTTTTGCACCTTGTAATTTTAGCTGGGCCTTTCTATCTTTGTCACTTGCCGTATCCTATATCGGCACAAAAGGAAATCATCAAAGGTCAAAATAAAATGTGTGTACCACTTTTCAATAGGAACATAAGGCCAACAGACCTCAGGACAAGGTTTAGATGAAACAGCATCCTGCTTGTTTACTTTTTCATCATGTAATTTCAGATCAACCTTGCTATCTTTATTCTCAGTTTGATTAGCCTACAGATAAAAAAGTATTATAGGTACCGTGTATGAGAGTTTGGTGTAGACCAAGCTTAGATATTTCATTTCAAGTGTGTTGGGGGGCAGGTGGCACTTTCAAGTTCTTTCCCAAAATAAACTTTGGTTATGAATAATTCTTTATTCCAGGACATAATGTCTTGACCATATCTCACTGGACTTGAATTTCTTGACCATACCTCACTGGAACTGAAGGCAAATAACAACAAATTCATAGAATGAACATCTGCATAAAAATGGCAACACATAAATCTACATGGTTCTCTAGTTAGCTTTATTCACATTGCACAAGAATGCATGTTGTGTTACCATCTGGCAGGTATGATGATAATATAGAAATGAAGAGCCCATATAAGAAACGAGCATGTAACATGCTCAAAAGCTGAAAGGACATAAGGACAATCACATGTGGACACTAAAATAAATGAAAGCCATGAAATTAGGTTACCTTTCCCTTCGAGATGATTGATTTTGCATGAGCAAATATTCCTTAGATGCTCCAGTTTGACACGTCTGGAATAGGTGAAGTGAAAGGAAATAAGATCTCCACAAGCTTTCTACTTCCCGACTCAGCAGCAATTTCAATTGGTTTGCTACCAACCTGCCATATAATAAAGCACAAAATGAAATAACAGCAGAAACCTATTATTGCCATTCTTCAAGCAAGGATTTTCATGCGAATGACATGGAATTTGTATGTAACAGTGGTATTATAATATAAGTCTCAAGAGAATCCTACGGTTAAAACAGCCAAGCACAACAAAAAATAACAACTCACATCATTAGCAGGAATATCGGCATCTGCTCCAGCCTTCAACAAGTTTTCAACACATTCTGTTAAGCCCCTCAAAGTTGCTATCACCAATGGAGTTTGTGGATGTCTAGAATTCAAATCAGCACCAGCCTGGGTGAACATATGATATAATATAGCATATAGGTCATTGCAGCCCACACAAATACAAGAAAAGGAAATGCCTTTCCACATGAGAGTCCCTTCACTAAACATACAAATGATGACGTCGATGAGATACCAGACCTTAACAAGGAGTTTCATGCACTTCAAGCGAGTTGATTCATTCACTCTTTCTGGAGTGGCAAGAAGGGTTTCAACCAGAGGTGTACAGTCCCTTGGTGAGACCTTGTTCACCTGCATTTTTTTTAAAAGAAAGTCACTTCCTATGTAAAATGGCCACACTTCTGATGTTAGGAAAACATAGGCATTCTAGTTTTGCCCCAACTCAAACCATCTTTGACTAGCCTTCTAAAAAGAACATTTTCATAGTGTATTTCTTTGATGTGGTTGATGTTGATGCTCTTCATATAAACTTAGTCAAACTTAGCATGCTTATATTTTAGTGAGGGTGTAGAAAGCAAGGTGTAAGGTAGCACTCCCTTTGTTCCAAAATATAAATGTGGCTCATTTTAGTTTTATCCAAATCAAGCTTATATAGCTTTGATCCAGTTTGTAGAAGAAACAAATTGATATATACAATACCAAATAGATACAATTAAAAGTTATATGGCATGATGGATTTAATGCAATTAATTTGTTTTTGTCATTTTTATAAACTCAAAGTCTGACTTATAGCAAAACTAAAATGATTTGGAATCTACAAGCACCATAAACCAAAGTCATTTGCACCAAAAAAAATCAAGTTGCCCTCATTAACTTTTTTCTTTCTTTGACAGAATGCTCTCACCAATTTTGCTCAGAAGGGGTAAGCTATTGCTCATACAATTATTGTCACAGAAAGTACAGGTAAAGAAACCATTCAACTTATCATTACGTCTGCATGATGCTCCAGTAAAATCTGCATGACACCAATCTTTCCAAAGGCAGCGGCAGCATGTAACGGTGTCCCTTCAGCAGATGATATATCAACAATAGCTCCTCCAGATAGCAGCAATCGTGCAATTTCATCAAATCCTACAAATAAATGAAATGGCATGGATAACATTTACTGCAGAAATATGCATGTTTAACGCATCATTATTTCATTTAGCAAGATATCGTTTACTTGGCTGCAAATAGAAAGTACACTATATTTATAATTTTCATGGGCAACAAATTTTCTGTAGATCATGGATGTAGATACATGTCAAGGGCAATCTGGGTATCCATGGCAATTTTAAGCATCAAACAGAAAAAATGCAGATATGAAGTTCTCATATGAATGAATGGAAGGATACACATTCCTTTTTTTAACAAGGAATATGTTTCGAGAGGATTAACAAGGACAACAACCACAGTTGTAGTCCCTCCATTCATTAGAAGAGCCATCTAATGGCAAAAACAAAAGGTAGCAATTTTTTCTTTAGCCAGCTTCCACAACAGTAAAAGAGATATACAATACCAAATGTGATTTGAGTAATAAAAATAGAATGTGTATAGTAAGTCTAGGCAAGTGCACTAGTGCAGAAGGTACCTCCTTTTGCAGCATCATGCAGAGGAGCATAGCCTTCATGATCTTGCTTATTTGGATCTGCACCTTTGTCAAGAAGATATCTGACAGCAGCAATTTGTCCTTCCGAGGCAGCTGAAATCAGTGGTGTAATTCCTGCCAAGAGCATTATAGCAAGAAAATTACAAAAATTAGTGATCATTGACATCTCTGCTTCAGCCAAACTAATTATTCAACATTGAATATCAATCAGCACACCACACTATAGTTTCAATATATGCAGACAATCTTCAAACACTCTAGCTCAAGGTCATTTCACATAAGTCCTTTCTATGACTATCAGACTATGACACATGCTTAGCTGATGGAAAATTAGCAACGGTGACCCACTGAGACATGTCGTGTGTGTCTGTGTCTCTCGGTCATGCATGCACGCATGGGCGTAAAATCATCGATCCATCAGATAGGGCGCTGGAAGGATTGGAGGAGACAGCGACATTAATTTGATGGACATTGAATCACTGTAAATATTCTCCCAAGCCAGCATGCATTGAGACAGCATGCGCCATACGTGTACGTTCTGCATGCAACTGCCAGCTAGCAAACGAATCGAACGCTCCTAGCTCAAAACGAGTACATGTTTGCTGCTTCAATTTTGAAAATAAAGATTTTTCATGCTAACTGATCAATGGGTCTTTCTAACACCTAGTCCCTACTGATACCGGTATCCATCATCCCCAGTAGTCATTACTTGCAGTGGTACCAACAGTTGCTGAAGGTATAGCTGTTCTTACTCTTTGTACATTAGTGTGATCTAGTTTAAATATTCACCCTGGCTCTAAAAAAATCCTGGGTCCGCCACTGTTGCTAAATCGAGATAGTGACACCATAGACAGGGGAAACCAAAGAAGCATCTCTTGAAAGTATGTGCTGTCAATTCAAACTCCAATAACGATTTAGACACATCAAAACTTACATTGCATAACCTCAAAACTTGAATATAAGAAAAATAAATGTAAGCATCTATTATAGCAAAGAGGAAACACATACCCAATTCCATCGCAGCTTGCATTGCATAATGCCAGAATTTAAACTAGGAGAAGAAGTGGAGGCATCTATCCTATAGAAGAGGAAACACATACCCAACTCAGGGCTAGAAACCGAATTGATGTCAAACTTCAGCACCTCCACCAAGTAACGGCAAACATCCACATTACCCTTCATTGCTGCTGCATGGAGTGCCCCTAAACCCTCCATCCTCACAGATTCAAGTGATTCTCTGTCATCCTCATCCAAGCTTTCCACCAGTGCTTCAAATAGCAAATTTCCCAGAGGAAATCAGTAGATGCAACTTCTAGAAAATCTTTATTAAGGTCTGGCAAGAAATTATCGCATAACACAAAATAAAAAAATCAGGCGAAAAGGCAAAATATCCCTGTACCCAACACCCAAGGGTTAAACCAAATCCGGACCAGGAATTATATTACATAAAGAAACTATCAACTAACCCAGGCTCTTGAAATAAAGGAATAAAAAAGGCAAATCAGCCATATGAAACAAAACTCATTTCAAATGGGAAAAAATAGACATATTTGGCAGTAAATAATGAAAATGCATCCACATTCACTCCCAGCATTCGCAGATCCCCTAGTACATGGTTCAAGGTAGAATAAAAGCACAATGGCATGCACGCACAGCCCCAACTGAAAACTAAAGGCTAAGCTGCTCCGTACTCCCCTCTTCCAAAGGTACGGAATACATCAAAACCAAATACAGAAGCCACAACTACGCGTTCCTAACCCACTGAGGTACTTGAAATACAGCCACAGGAATCGAACTACAAATCATAGCATTACCGAGAATAGTTAAACATCCGAACACCATTTCAGAACGGCCGCACCACTCCTAAACGGCTAGACCCCCCCTAGCACCGCACAGGCCAAACTAGAACGAAGGCCAAACTCCGCCCAAAACCCACCCAAACGGACTAGGCCCATTTCAGAATCGGAGTGGGAGAGAAATCGAGAGATCTCACCCTTGATGCGGCGGAGGTTGCCACTGTCGCACGCCACGAGGAACTTGATCTGGGGCGACATCTGGAGGTCCGCCCATAGTCTACGAACAACACCGGCAGGCATCATCAGAGACAACCACGAGTGCAGAACCCAGAATGCAAAGCGAGAGAAGCAAAATAATCGGAGCTGAGAAGCCTCATCTAACGTACTGATGGTGCATTCGAACCCTAAGCTGGAGGCGATGTCGCGCATGGCCTCCGCGGTCTGCCGCTTCTGGTCGTACTCCCCGCGCCCAGCACCACCTCCGCCTCCTCCCCCGCCCCCGCGTCCCGCCCCACCCTGACCTCCGCCTCTGCGGCCGGGGAACGATCCCCGGCCGCCGCCCGCGCTGCGGCGACGCCTCCCGCTCGGCATGGCGATCGGAGGCACCGTACTCCTAGATTGTAGAAGCGGCGGAAGTTGATGGGACTGGACGGGATGGTTTTGGAGTGGTAGCTTCGAGGGGAAGCCCGAGGGGCGCGGCGCAGCTGTGCCTTTATGGGAGGAGGGAGTGGAGAGAGAGATGGGGTGGAAATGCCCAGAAGGCGAGATCATTCGACACGTCTCGGTGTGGACGGTTGGGATGGATCGAGAAAAGCTCGTGCTGTTGGTATCTGCTCCGCGGCACCAGCGGCCGTGGCTTGCATGGGGGCGGAGACTCCGGAATCGTGCGGGGATTTGCGGTACATGCAGCATACCTTTGTTGCCGTAATGGCTAAAGGGGTAATAGGGAGAAGTGGAGCCGGCGCCGGCCGCCGGCTGCTGTGGCTCTCGCTAAAATTACAACGCTAAAATTGAGCTGAAGGTTGTTTAGACTGCAGTACTTATCATCTGGCTATAGCTATAGGAGGTGTATGGTTGGAGCATTTGTAACGTAAACTGATTACGTTATTAACTGATTGCGATAAAACTTGGTTTGTTTCAGGGCTTACCGCTATCACTTCCTCCGTAACTGGATACCGTTCTATGTAAATTTGTTACCGTCGCCACCACAACTTAAATGAATTGTGCGGTTTCGCTGGTGCTACTGATGCTGCATGCGACGCTTCGCTAGTGCTGCTGGTGCTGCATGCGACGCTCACCTTGCATTCACATGCAGCCATACATGTGACGCACCTGCGCGTGCTGATTCCATTACATGGTTGAAGCAAACAAAATCTAATATTGGCTACTTCTTTTATATTACCGAAATTATTTGTTTCCATTTGCGTTTTCATTTCAAAGCTCAAACCAAACACCTTCTAAAATCTAAAGTTTAGTGGTTGCTTTAGCTCAAGCTGCTAAACTTTAGCCGGTGGGATCCAAATATAGCCTACGATAGTTAGGATTAGTACATACTTTCATCTAAAGACTTGTAATATCCTCATTAATTTGATATTCTGTAAACTTCGTTGATAGTTAATTTCTTGTAAACTTCACCTAAAGACATGTAAAATGCCTCCTCCACCTGCCCGTTTCATGGTGCTCAGGATCGATCGAATAAGCCACTTGGGGGCGGGGCTCTAACTGATTATAGTAGTACAATCAAGAGGCATGCTAAGAGCATCTCTACTGGTGCACCGATTCATTCTGAACCAAGGAAAACCACGTATTTATTATTTTGATTCGATTCATGAGGAAGGAGAGCAACGTGTTCCATGCTGCGATAAAAAAAAAATCATAGAGGACAGACTTGTTCTCAAATAAAGTGGTGCTACTACATGCAAACTGTGACTGACCAGTGGGGAATCTTTACCTTTGCTCAGCATGAACCAGCTCTAGATTTTGATCCGATTCAAGTCTCCCTCTTCGATGAATCGACACATTTACTGAATGAGCCGGTTCACGCTTTTGCTCTACTAGTAGAGATGGCCTAAGATTTCCTACTGTTCACGTTCTTGAAGTAGCTGTAAGCACGATCTTGCTCCTCCACCTGCCCGTTTCATGGTGCTCGAGATCGATCGAGTAAGCCTCGTGGGGCAGTACAATCAAGAGGCATGCTAAGATTTCCTACTGTTCAACAGTAGCTAATCTAGTTACAGACGAGGTTAGTCCTTGATCAAAGTTGATATCCTGAAATGACAAAGGTTTAAAATCGCCAAACACCATCAGCAGTCAACGACAGTTGACGATAACTGGCCAACTACTGTTAATAACTGCAGGAGTACACAGAACGGTAGCGAAGCAAATAGTACATAGATTAGTAAATAAACTTATACTCAGGGGGCAATTCAGACAGTTTAAATCAGAGTGGAAGTGTAAGGCAAATTTCCTTGGGAAGCCCTTACAGCTTACAAGGGATGGCAGAGAATTTGAGCAACAATACCACAGAAATCAGGTGCCTAGCTCATATTCGAAGGATTTGAAACTCTGCCGTAGGAGCACTTTCAGAATTCATCTTCAATTTGTAAGTGAGCCATAGTTCTACCACAGAGAGTGCAAAAATTCCAGCAACAGAAGTATTGTTTACTTCACCGACACATTTTTCTTGACATCTCACTTCAGCCATGGCAGTTGGATTATATGAACACAGGCGCAATTCATTACAAAAGGTGAAGCAGGCAGTGATACATGAGAGACATGCACCCAACAGAAGGTAAAACCGATAAATTATTCTCCACTACTGCAATGATCCGCAACCTATTTCTACTTTGAATTCATCGATGTTTTTAAGATCTTGCCTCTGCTTTCAGAAAACATACATTTCTAAACAATCACGCATGATGCTGAATTTGAAAACTATTCATGTTGGAGATTTACAATATTTTCCTTTAAAAAACGATTTTTTAAGATCTTGCCTCTGCTTTCAGAAAACATACATTTCTAAACAATCACGCATGATGCTGAATTTGAAAACTATTCATGTTGGAGATTTACAATATTTTCCTTTAAAAAACGATTTTGTGCAATATTGAACTAAACTATCTGATTATCCTGACCAGAAGGGCAAAAATTTTGTTTACATAAAGAAATCTCTTAGTTATATCTCAAAAGATTACTACCATACGTCATATGATGGCAGGATCAAGTTGAATGCAATCTGGTTGGCACTTCCACCCTCAAAATAAGGGACATCATGCAGCTAAAGGAAAGCCAATCTCTAGCAGTACTAAATATGCTGTCTACAAATATACTGTAAATAAATGCAGGTAGATAGTTGTATAAATAGATTATATAGGAATAGCAAATTGTTTGTAAAATTTCACGGGTGTATTGATTGGTTGAGTGTCATGATGAAGCACACTCCCCTTTTTTTGGGAACGGTAACACAGCTGGTTGATGAAATCACACAAAAGGGTCATAGAATGGTACCATGTTACCTCAGATGTAAGAAACAGGCAGACCCATCTGAGGAGCTCCGCATGTTCACGGACAAGTTGGTATCTCAAATTCCACCATAATGCTGACAGGTTCCTGAAACACATGAAAATGGACTTGCACACTCCCTTCGCAGGCATTATCCTGTTCAGGTTCAAAGGGACTTTCTCAGCCCATCTCACAACAGTCAAGGCCATGAGGCCTTCACACTGTTGAGAATACAGGCACCCCTGGTGCAACTTTCATCACTAACAATCCCATAGTCATGCCGCAAATACTTAAGGGAGCAATAGAATACAAAGGGGGCACAGAACATCGTTTCCTTTTATTACAATCCATAATGGCATTCACAAACTGAAGGTAAGCAAAGCCAGCTTTATTCACCTACTGCTTACCATCTCCTAACATAAGATGGTTGAATTGCTGCTGACCAAGGCTGCAGTCACTAAATCTGCTTCACTTGGATGGTTCTGAAGTGATCTGCACAAATTTTGCAATTTTGATTAAAGAAGCGTCTGTATTCACAACACACAAAATGCAAAGCCAGATAAACACATAGCTTGGTAAAGTTCCTAAAATTACAAATAAAAGTTGATTCCAGCATAGAAAAGAAAATGATACCACTAAAAATTGCATAATACAAATAATTTTTTAGGGTAGAAGCATCGTATCCTACATGAGATCAGTATCCATGGTTAACAATGCGTCATAAAAGAAAAAAGAAGAAGCATTCATGGCCCAAAATTTATGAAAACTTGCACTTAGTTTTCTGAAACATTTAGCAACTTAAAGGGTTATCAGCGGGATTAAAGATTGAAAAATCAAGAGTACTTCTATTTTAGAAAGCACTCAGAAAAGACGTAATAGTTATATCTATGCTAACTAATTAGCATGTAGTACGAATATTGAGGTATCAAGTCGGCCACATTTGATCTATATACTAGCTCATTTATGTGAAAATGATCGGAACTGGGAACTATTTATCATATATGAGTCGTCCATTACAGATTGTTTCGTGCTCATTAAGAGATCATACATCTTCAGGATAAAAGATTCATGTGTCCCTGAAAGAAAAATCCTTAATACTATGAAAGAGACTAACCTTATTTGTGAGCTGCATAACTTTCTGGCACGTAGATCTCTCCTCCAGCTTCACCATGCTGCTCCCCACTAATTGTTTTCGTTGCAGCCAAAAATTCAGCACTCATAGCATTCATTCCTTGCTTCACAGCTTCCTCTACTGTTCCGTAACCATGTTCATCCGCATACTTTCTAATATCCTCTGTGATTTTCATTGAACAAAACTTGGGCCCACACATTGAGCAGAAATGCGCTACTTTGGCACCCTCAGATGGCAGTGTCTCGTCATGGAAAGCCATGGCAGTTACAGGATCCAGTGATAGAGCAAATTGATCGAGCCATCTAAACTCAAACCTCGCCTTGCTAAGGGCATCATCCCAAGCTTGTGCGTAGGGATGACCCTTTGCCAAATCAGCAGCATGAGCTGCAATTTTGTAGGATATCACACCTGTCTTAACATCATCACGATTGGGCAATCCAAGGTGCTCCTTTGGTGTTACATAACAGAGAAGTGCAGTGCCAAGAGCTCCAATGTTAGCCGCACCAATTGCTGAGGTGATATGATCATAACCAGGTGCAATATCTGTTGTCAGTGGACCCAATGTATAGAAAGGTGCTTCATTACACCACTCCAGCTGTTTCTCCATGTTTTCTGGAATTTTATGCAGTGGGATGTGCCCCGGACCTTCATTCATCACCTAAAAGTTGATAGATATCAGGAAGTTTGGTCCAGAAAGTTTCGACTATTGAGTAATATACAGAAACAATATAAAAAAAGGTTTATCACATAGATCATGATATACAAATCAGCAATTTAAAACTTGTAATCTAGTAGTAGGTTTAACAGAAAATTCCTAGTTAAACTTAACACTGTAAATGGAAATGGCTGAAATCTAAATAAACTGCTACAGAAACAAGAGTAGATCACTGATTAGATACCTACTATTAGAAGTGGCATCTTTTACATTTCATATGTAATGTCTAGATTCAGAAATCATATTTAGTTGTACTGCAAAAGGATAGCTTGGTTCACTGTTTTCCATTTTGTCAAACTCGCATTTTTCGGTTCCAACAAATTTTGAGTATAGACCCTCACAAGATACGATATAGAATATTTTTGTGACCAGGTCTGCATAGGCGCTGCCATCTTCAACTAATCATTTACCTTATGCATTTTGAAGTTAAACCATGTTTATGTTCATGATATTAGAATAGTATTTTTATTCTCACCTGCACATCTTTCGCCCATGCTCGGCGCGTTAATTCACCTTGAGTCAACAGCTCTGCAAACTGAGCACTATCATTTGCATCATAAATAGAACCAGGCCTCAAACCATCACCAATTGATAATGCCACATCATATTGATTGCATATGTCAAGAATGTCATCCCAGTGTTCATAAGCAAAGTTCTCCTTGTGATAAGTTAAGCACCATTTTGCATGAATTGAGCCGCCACGCGAAACTATGCCAGTCATTCTCTTTGCTGTAAGAGGAATGTAACGAAGCAAGACACCGGCATGGATTGTGAAGTAATCAACACCCTGCTCAGCTTGTTCAATCAAGGTATCCCTAAAGACTTCCCAGCTCAGATTTTCAGCAATACCATTCACTTTCTCGAGTGCTTGGTAAATTGGAACAGTCCCAATAGGAACCGGAGAGTTACGAATAATCCATTCCCGGGTCTCATGGATATGTCGCCCTGTGGAAAGATCCATGACAGTATCAGCTCCCCACATTGTGGCCCACTGGAGCTTGTGAACTTCATCCTCGATGGAGCTCACAACAGCTGAATTCCCAATATTTGCATTCACCTTTACGAGGAAGTTCCTACCAACAATCATGGGTTCCAATTCCAGGTGCCTCTTGTTAGAAGGAATAATTGCTCGTCCACGGGCGACTTCTGTCCGAACAAATTCAGGACTAAGGTTCTCGCGCTTGGCGCAGTATATCATCTCCTCTGTTATGATTCCCTGTTTAGCATAATACATTTGTGTGTAACGAGGACTACCTAGCTTTTCCCTCCTATCAATCCATTCCTTCCTTATCTTCGGCAGTCCTGCAAAATATTTTCGAATATTAAACTTAAATTGTATGCTGGGGAAGCAATTCAACTTTGTGCATCACATTTTGCAGGATATATAACCATTTCAATTCTCCCTTTTTTCTGAAAATTAGATTAGTTAGTTCAATTGAGCTTTCCAAAAAGAAAGGAAATCAGGGCATATAAATTTAAAGATATGTGTACATAAGTAAACAACAAAAGCAAAGAATAAAGCCATGGGGTTACCAGTCCTTGGGCTTATATTTTGAGGACCACTGGTGTCATATGTGTCAAAGTGCTTCTGATCTCCAGTCAAATGGACTCTCCGGAATGGAACCTTGAGGACATGACCAGATTCCTCGTGAATAATTTCACTGAAATGCATAAGCCACAACAAACATAAGCTATTAGAATGTTAGCATGCCCAATAATAGTCATAAGGTCAAAAGAGAAAGAAAACCATGCCTTGATTCTTTGGTACTCCTTGGAAAGCATTCCTCAAATGATGGGAGCGGCAGAAATTCTGGTGCTGTAGGGTCGACTGTGTTCTTGTTTTTCTTGGGTCTTGCTGGCTCTGCTGTGGATTGGTCAGTCACAGAAGCAACTTTGGGGACTAAACAAGCGAGGCTAGCATTCCTATCCTGCATGTCTTGACGTGAAATGACACCAAAACCAGGTCGAAGTGCAGTTTTCGGGAACTTCAGACCGCTGCAGCTACTCTTCAGAGCCATTGTTGATGAAAATGAGGGTTGAAGTGCAGCCATTTCCTGATCAAGGCAAGAACTACTGAATTAGTGACTACAGACAGAGACAGTGCATTAATATGGATAGGAAAAAAACACAGCTATTTGCCAATGCAGAAAAGAAGAGTCTTATGTCAATGTAAGCCCAATGAAGGTTCTCTATTTGGCAGCTGTGCTAGTGATACTACTTAAACTTCCAAATCTACTGCCTTGAATATTTTAATAAGCAGAGTCTTATGTCAATGTAATCCCAATGGAGGTTCTCTATTTGGCACTGTGCTAGTGATACTACTCAAACTTCCAAATCTACTACCTTGAATATTTTAATAATTTTAGCAGTTTGACTGACAGCATGATCAGAGAGGCTAGCAGAGGACATCATAACATGACAGTAAAAGAATGGGCTATCTACCAATTGAATCAATTTATCTAGCTCGATTGCTAAACTAATGGTAATGTTTGTCCCGTGCCCCCACAGTTCAAAGACTATTAGTTAACTAACTCCAGCTGGTTTCAGCAAGAGTCCATTTACAGTGCTTAAGGTGTTGCATGGGGTTATACTTGAATTTTGGATTCGTTCATTTATGTGACTATTTATCGCTTCGCCTTGAGATTTCAGAATTTGGGTCTCAATTTGCAGGCTTTTCAGAATTTGACACCCCTATCACTAATTCAGTAGTTCTTGCCTTGAGATTTCACTACTGAATTTGAGTCATTGACACGTGGGTCAGGGTGTCCAATTCTCAAAGGCCGACGGAATGAGACCCGAATGAAATGTTGCCATACGAAATGGTCTGAGAACAACTCAAATATCGATGTCGCTAAAAGAAAACGCACAACAAAACCGTCTACCCGCATGAAGTATCCTCATCACAAGCGGAAAATCGAGACCAAAAGACTGGGAACATCAATCTCACCTCGGAGGAACGACGAGTCCCGGGCGTAGTGTGGCGTCGATCGGCTGGTGGAGAGGGCCCAGCTGAGACGAAAGCACGAGTGCAAGTGCGGAGTGGAGTGGGGCGGCGGATATTTCTTATAGAAGCCTCGCCCGGAACGGGGATAGGGGACGGGTGGCCACACGAAAGAGAGAGGACAGGCCGACAGGGGGAACGGCCGAACGGGGACGGTGAAGGCGACGTGAGATATTTCGATCGGCAAGAAGATGTTATGGCTGCTGGGATCTCTGATCGCAGGAACGGATTCGAGTGACGGTGAGTTTAGATCGGGAGGAAAAAAACACCGTAGATCTTAAAAGAATATATTGTAGATCATGCTGGGAAGCGTGTTTTGTGAGTAGGAGGGATATGATGAATAGAAAAAAGTTAGATGAATAGTATTTTTTTTGGAGAAGTTGGGTGAACTAAACTCACCCTCAGACTGAGGCCAGATTTTAAAAGTATTCATTCCTCTTGCAGAACACGCATCACTAAAATTTCTTTTTTTATCTTTTTTATTCATCTCCCTCACATAACACGTATCTCAGAAGAAAAAAATTATTTTTCCCCCCTCATCTGAACGCAGCGGCGACGAGTGAAATGGCGCCGGCAGTGACGAGGCGGATGAAAAATCTCCCTCACCTCGCCGCTGTCGCGTGGTGGACGGCGGGCGCCTACGGAGCTCAGATTTGGGTGGAGGTCGAGGTGTTGTATGTCGTCGTCTCGTCTGCCTAGTAACGGGCTGGCGGCATATAGGCGGGTTTTTTTTTTTACCAGAGCTGGGTTAGAAAAAAGTATTTTTTTAATAAGTTTTTTCTATTCATTCTACTCACAGAACATGCTTCTCAGTACACTGTTCATATAGAAAAAGTAATTTTTACTTCCAATCTGAACACAACCCTGTTGTCTGGTTCCGGGTCCTTGCGCATGTTTGGATAGGAGAGGCTAAATTTTAGCATCCCTATTTAGCCCTTAAATTAGCTCAAGGGAACCAAACATGGGGGGCTAAAGATGAGCCAAATTCATTTAGCCCCTCAAACTTTTAGTCACCCTAGAGAATCTAATTGAAGCTAAACTTTAGCCCCATGACCCAAACATGAAGGGGCTAAAGTATTTAGCAGTAGTTACTATTCATTTTGCTATAGTACATAAAATTAGCCCATAGGCTAAAGGGACCAAACATGGCCCTCAGCCAGGCAGATCGCTCCAGGCAACTACCGTGAGTCCGTGACCCAGAAAATCGACGGCCTGAGGCCTGCCCAGACAGCTGACAAACAGACTGTGGGCCTCACTGTCACCGGGCCCACGCAGCGGCCGCTCCAATTTGAGCCCGGACAGGAGGCTGCGACACTAATTCAGCCCATTTCAGGGCTCCAATTTGCTCTGTTGTTTTCAGGAGCTGCAACGCGCCTATATGCCGCCAGCCCGCTAACCACCCAAACCCAAGTCTGTGGAAATCAAACGGGAAAACGCGCTGGCGTCCTGACGATGACGAGAGAACAACAAAGTTCCTCTCGATCAAAAAATGGAAATGACGGGTAAAGTGGGGTTGAAGCTGACACCGTGAATAACGACCGGATCAGCAGGGAGAGGCTCGGTGCGCGGCTACCTAAAGTGGAGGCCAAACCACCGGATGCGCCCGGCAGCCCGGCCAGGTCCAGCCTCCATGGTTGAGCTTGTAGGATTCTCGCCAACTCTACGCGACGCCTGCTTCTACAGCCTACAGCTGTGAGCACCTTTCTTTTCTGGGCGCCGTTTAAACTAGCCTAAAGGTAAACAAGAAAAGTTTGCCCGTATCTTTTTTCTTCATCAACAAAAGTAAAAACGATTGTCAAAGTGGATTGTTTTTTGTTTGTTACTTTACTGATTCGGGCTATTTTTAACGTGTGGAAATATGCTAAAGTAGCTCAATGATTTAGGCATGTTTAGTTCACATCCTAAATTTGCAAACTTGTCACATCGAAAGTTTGGATACTAATTAGAAATCTATTAAACCTAATTAATCCATTATTAGACATTGGTGTACATATCACGATTTACCATCTATTTGTGTATTTCGTTTTATAATTATTCTAAGTTTCATACTCTTAATTAATGTCCAAACATTTGATGTGTCAAGTTTGTAAACAGAACTAAACATGGTCTTAGACTTAGTATATGAGATAATGGCAGGGAACCCATCATTAGGCAACCTGTTTAAGGTGACATGTATACGAAAGATGCCTCTCAATTCGTTTCTACAAAAATCGTTTCAAAGAAAGATGCCTCTGACTTTATACTCAGAGGCAGTAAAAATGAAAATGGAGAAAAGCCAAAGTTTGCAGTATTGAAGTATACCAATTAATTTCAAGTAACGCCTACCACTCATTCTGTTCTTTGAAGATTCAGGAGCATTGCTACAACGACCCAAACCCAAGAGTGGACGCTGTATTTGTCCGGCTATTTTTAACACCGGAATATGCTAAAGCAGCTCAGCGGTTTAGTACCATGAGATATTGTCAGGGAATCGTAAAATTTGACAACATGCACAAAGGTGTGCAGCTAGACGCCTACTGACGAAAGAAGAAAGATGCCCTCTCAATTTCTAATCAGAAGCAATAAAGCAATAAAATGGAGAACCTACTATATTAATTTCAAGGAATGTGCCACACTGCCACGCGAAAGAAAAGCCAAAGTTTCCTCACCAGAGAAAGAGAGAGATGAGAGAGAGAAGGAAAACGCAAACAAATGCCGAGTGTTAGCAGTATCGAAGCATGCCTTTTATTGTCTATTGAAGCATGTCAACTGTTTTCAAGCGGAACGTCTACAGCTCACATTCACATCTCATATTTGTGTCTCTCTGAAATCTAGAGTTGGCAGCAAAAATACGGACACAATTACAATAATCGGAATTCAAGTTATCTGTCCTTTCCTCCCTTGATTGAAACATATAAACTGAAAAATATTGTGATAAACGCATCATATAGTACAAAGTTATAAACTAAAAAGGCTCAAATTTTGAAGGTCGAAATGGCTACCAGTCTCTGTTATTCAACTAAGCAACACTATTTACAGTTCACATGAACACTCTGATGAGTGATGATCTGCCAATATCCAGATCAACAAAAGAACGAAGAGCACATGCTTCTAATGTCTAAGCCGATCAAAAAAACAAAAAAAACACGAGCGCTCGATCGAACGCCGTTGTCATCATCACATCACGAGCTCTCGATGCCAGCTGCCGGCCGGAGCAGGTCGTACTTGGCCCAGACGGCGTCGAGCGGGCACGGCCGGCCGGCGTCCAGCCGGTCCCATGGCTTCCCCTTTCCGCTCCAGTGCAGCAGGCTGACGGCTCCGGCGTGGAGCCCCCTGCAGAGGCCACGGTAGTTGTCCCCTCCGAGCCCGTGCTGGTTCCACCGGTGGTCCACCGCCGCGATGCGTCCGGCGAACACGAGCAGGAACGGCGGCAGCGAGCCCAGCTCGTAGATGCGCACCCGCTTCTGGAGCTCCATCCACTCCTCGATCCGCGCCGTGTACCCCGCCCGCCGCCACCGCGCGAGGTCGAGCACCATCACCCCCGTGTTGAAGTAGCACGCGCGGCGGCCGGCGAAGGCGGAGGAGAGCGCCGGCGACGCCCAGAACCCCGGCGTGAAGTAGGCGGTGAAGTTGGCGCCGCAGTACTCCGGCGCCGCCACGGCCGTCTCCGAGAGGAGCGGCGTCGCGGCAAGGGAGGCGATGTCGTCGGTGAGCACGACGTCGGAGTCGAGGTAGACGACGCGGCGGACGCAGGGAGGGAGGGTGGAGGCGAGGTAGGAGCGGGCGTAGTTGAGGGGCCGGTCGAGCGCGCCGCGGATGGAGGTGGAGATGAGCCCCGCCACGCGGGCCTCGTCGGCGAACGGGTACACCCGGAACGCCAGCGACGGGAACGACGCGCGCACCGTGGCCCTGAGCTCCTCCGCCGTCGCCCTGGGCGACGGCGCCGAGGACGAGATGAAGTGGAAGAAGATGGACTCCGGGCAGGAGGCGTGGCGCAGCACGGAGAGGACGGCGGCCATGGTGCCCCGCAGGTACGACGCGTCCAGCGTCATGGCCACGTGCACCGCCGCGTGCGGCGAGCACGCCGCGTCCGCGCACGACGGCGGAAGCGGCGGCGGGCACTGCGCCGCCGCCGAGTTGGTGAAGTGCGGCGCCTCGCGGTACCTCGGCAAGGCCGCGGAGGACACCGCCGCGCCGGCGGCGAAGACGAGCAGGAGTAGTTGCAGAGCAGAACGCGACATCTTGGCGAGGTGTGTGTGTGCGTGCGCGGGGGTGTGTTGCCTTGTTGGAGGCTGAGTCCGTGTGAGCACGCCCCCGTGTTTATATACGGGGTAGAAATAGAACGCGTGTGGAGGTGTCAAAATTTGGTCAAAGGCTTGCGGGGCTATGACTGACTGAAGCGAGCAAAGCGTGTTTGGAGTTGATTTGAACGTGTCAAGGGAAAGAGAAGGCGATGTTATTAACTACTACTCCAGTACTAGTAGTTATTAAATATTGGCGTAATCTTTCCAAAGTTACAGCTAGTTTACGTGTGGTGTGACGGTGAGTGGGCGACTTGCTAGCGCGTGAAAACAAATTGCAAGTGTGGTAACTAAAGTGGAGCTTGGAATGATTTCGTGTTAGCCGAAATTGCCGAATGCCTACTGTCTTGCGTATCACATGGTTGTCTTTTTGTGTTGTTTGGATAAGGTAAATAGAGGTAGGGTGGTGGGCAATGCTCTTCATTGTAAGGGAGAGATCATGGAGATTAGGGGAAAATGATTGATGGTGTTGTGCCACTGCATTCTTTTGGTGATGGATATGTGTATAGTTGGCTATCAAAATCATCTTAAAGCTCAACAGATTGGGGCAAATACGTATATAGTGGGGGATCCAATATGACCATTCAAATCGCGTGGCCCTCGTTGGGTCACCACAGTGTGCTAAGATTATTTTATTTTTTTATTTTTTTGCTGCAGCAAGCAAAGTCCATTGATTATGTTGTGGTAGTAGAGTGGCAAAAACCATGCCTCCTCTTGATTCGCGAAAAAAATGCCATCCTTTTTGTTTTATAGCTCGTGGATTGCAACATGTCACGATTGCAGTGAGACGAGACCCAGCACTGAAAAGACATCAAATCAGGTTAGTGTGGCAATAACCG
This sequence comes from Digitaria exilis, assembly GCA_015342445.1. Classification (NCBI taxonomy): domain Eukaryota; kingdom Viridiplantae; phylum Streptophyta; class Magnoliopsida; order Poales; family Poaceae; genus Digitaria; species Digitaria exilis. The sequence goes on from JACEFO010001597.1 coordinate 1,664,752, forward strand.
TGCTTTATCTTTTTTTTCACTTTTATAGCTCTTGGATGGCAATTTAACATCATGGTGAAAACCCTGGACTAAAAAGCCATCGAATCCATCAAACCTCGTGACCGCCGAATTTCTGAAGCACTTGTACTAACTACGCATGTGATGCCCACCTCGCTTAAATCGCTCACAGGATTCAGGCATCTAAAGCGCTCTGACTCTGTCGTCGTGCTTGTGCTTGTGCAGCGCAGAGGTTTAAAAATGGCGCCTTGTTTTGTCGGTGAGGGAGATCCGGAGATGATTGTTCGTTTCTCCAGCGCATTGGCACGAAAGCTGGTGGGGCCCATGTTGCCCCCGTGGGCCCTCTCGAGAACGTGACACGTGGAGGCATGCCGCCCGACGAGGCATCTTCGGCTCCAGCTCGGCACTTCTCTTGTTGCTTCGATCTTGGAGCTCCGCACGCTTTGGTGAGATGCGATCGATCGCTGGCGTGGAGCACCGAGCGCAGGCTGCAGTGCGCTGCGCACGCAGCAGTGCAGGAGCACCTTGCCACCCTTCTGTCTGTGCGAAAGCGCGAGGACTTTTTGGAGGTCCGCGCGCGAGGCGAATCGAGTGGTGGCGATCTCAAAACCAGCTTCGGATCGGGAGTGAGGAGACGCGCTCGCGGCGTCCTCCGATGCCGGCGACTGCGCCACCCCAAAACTTCCATATGCTACGACTCTCCTCTCCAGCTCTCCTTCTCCCATGCGGAAATTGGCAAGAAGGAATCATTGGCGAGTGTCGGCGGTGTTCCCCCACAGAGTACACTTCAAGGACGATCTCCTCCTTGGACTATAGAGGGCACTGTGCACATGGAACAGTGGGTCCCACTAGTCTTCTAGGAGACTTAGCGCACTCTACAGTGGGTCCACTGGGAACACGGCTTGGGCCACCACATAACTTTTTCGGTGTTGTTTACGCTGAAATAGTTCGGAACAAGGCTGCGATACAATCCTTCAAACAATTGATACTGTTGGAAAGAATCACTTGGCATACCTAAAGGGACGATGTGATCAATTGTGACAGTAGTGTGCTTGTCTCAAGGTTAATAACAACAGAGTTTACGATATTGAAACAAGAGGGGAAGTGAAAATTTAAACCCCTCACCTATGCGGCAATGTTTACCTAGTCAATCAATCTGCACGCATGGCATGCTAGAAGCATCCACCAATTGTCATGAACCACCTAAGCATCAAGTGACATTGACCACACTAATTGAGCAGGACACTGACAGAGAGATGCACCGACACACACAATGCAACAGCAGAGCTGGTGGAGACGAGATGCTGAGCTGAGAAACAGCACATGAGCATCTTGGAAGCGGTCCCTTGGAAAACCCTATGGAGTTTAATTTTATATAAAAAAAAAACTACAGATCTCACGGAAACGATATCTAGGAGCACAAAAAAATGATGGAAATATACTAGTAAACGCGGGTAAGCATAAGTGCAGCAGCGTTTTCACGTGTAGGAACAGTACGCCCAGCACGTAGAGAGGGTCAATGCAAAGCTCCAGCAACTCAATAAATTCGTATCTCTGTTGCCACTTCTAAATTCTACTGTACCTTACTGATTCTCCGAGTGCCAATGAAACGAAAGAAGAACAGAAGATGAAGTCAAATATCTTTCCTGATTACCAGTAATAAAAAATGAAGACACAGTATCTAAAATTGCGGAAAGCTATGTCCGATCAGATCATCAGAGTACCTAACACGGACCTTTTAAGTAATCGATCGAGGTATCGCAGTGTTCGAGCTTCTCTTCGTCGGAAATGGTAGTTATACTTGTGGGGCGGGCCCGTGTCAACTACTAGTAAAGAATAGCATGTGGCAGCACCTGATCAGGTGATCTGCTATTCATGTTCACAATACTCCATTTGAATTCCTTTCCGACATTTGTTGGTTCAGCAGGATACGATATTATTCAGCATAGTGCAAGGTACTGCAAGATCTTGAGAACGTATTTTACCTTTTGTTACATGATGCATGCATCTTTCCAGACAATTGATAAAACATTTAACGAGCGGAAAGTATCTCATACTCACAAAAATAAAAAACAAATGAAAACGAAAATACAAAAAAAATTCGAATAGGAGCTTGGTTTCTGTCAAACGCAGCTCATGTTTGCAATGTACTAGCACAATGCAAGTAGGGGACTGTCTGTGTGATGCCCAAAGGAGAGGCAAAGTACCATATGCCTTTTGAACTTTTGGAAAAATCGACTCCGTTCACCTATTGTTAGGTCTAATAGCAATGCTCTACTTTGGGTTCAACGTCAAGCAGAGCAGCCAAACCAGAGATGCCCAGCTGACCAGCTCGATACATTTCCATTCCGATCCATGTGCTTTGATCCGCGCTCACGAACCCAAACAGGGCACAATGCCGAACTGCCGACGGGCTCTTCCGACGCGTGGCGGTGGCACGCCGAACTTCCATTCCATGCGATCCTGCCTGCCCGTGCTCGCGTCGCAATCCCGCGGCTTGCCTCCCACGGGTGCTACCACTCCGTTCCTGCGGCGCCGGCGCCAGCTCATGGCGACGACGAGCGCGACGCCGCGACTGATGACGAGACTCGAAGCAGAGGCCAGGTCAGTCGGTCTCCGACGGGTAAACCAGCCGGCCGTCAGCTTTTAGGCCAGCCGAGGTTAGGTTAGGTCCAAACCAAACCCACACAGCCGCTCTGCGGCTCATCCATGACCCGTCGACGCACAAGCTCTAGAACTAGAACACAAGACGCGCAAGAAAACGACCGTCGAATTCCGGAGTCGCCAGCCGCCGTTCAGCAGGGTCGTAAGGTTACAAGCTTTACAGCTATCTCTGTGGACTACGACCCACACAACCAACACCGCTCCCAGCTGTCTCAGTAGTTGACAAGCGCGATCCATCGACTACTACATTGGCATGGCAATACAGTCAAACTGGCTGGCATGCCATCGTCAACACGACGAGCCGGCGACCGGAATATACAATGACCGGGCTTGCAGAGGGTGGTACTGCAGCACCAGCGGCATGTCCACGCCGCCGTGACGGTGTCCGGGGATTGCAGGCGGTCGCAGCAGCAGTCAGTCAGGCGGAAGCGGTGGCGGCTCCACTGACCATTTGCCCACCCCACTCCCGGCACCGGACACGAGTTTCGCCCGTGCCCTTTTTGGCTTCCTTGCCACGAAGCTTCTTTCCCGTCGACCTCCAATTTTCCGTTCAGCCGCAGCTCGTCGAATCGATCCCCATCGCCTCATCCGATCGGCCCCGCTTTGCTCGACAGGCTCGCTGTCGAGAGTGCAAACGCTTTTCGATGGAAAAGGCGAGGTCGATCCGGCAGGTTGCCACAGCGTGTCTTGTCGGGTTGACGCCCTGGCTTCGATATGGTCATATCATATATGGTTATCGCATATTTTCTCGGCTCCGTCCGGCTCAAGGGGCAGCAAAGGTCAGCGCAACTGACCAAGGGCGTGTTTAGATGGTAGAAAAAAACACTGTAGCATAAGAAAAACACTGTAGCATTCGCTGGGAAACGTGTTTTGTGAGGAAGGAATAGTGAAAAGTTGGAATGAATAGTGAAAAGTTGGAATGAATAGTGAATAGTTGGAAATCTGAACATGGCCCAAGTGGTTCTCAACTGATTGGCACGAAAGAGGCTTTGCTCCGCGGCTCTGTCAGTTTAATTTGTCAAGCCTCTTATGGTTCATTGTTTATCCCGTTTTGGGTCCCCGACTCCCCGCTGGACCAATTGTGATCGCGTTGTTGTTGGTGTCCAATCGGTGGGTGGTGGTTCAAGGCCATGTTTAGTTGCAAAAGATGTTTTCAACTTTTCTATTCATCCCTCTTAGAAAACACGTTTCTCAGAAAAAATTTCCATTAAACTCTTTTCAACTTTCCTATTCATCCCTCTCACAAAACACGCTTCCTAAAAAAAAGTTCTTTTCTCCTCCAATCAACTAAACACCACATTTCTGTGCACTGGTTGGAGCACTCAGCACTGGTTCATCGACTTTGATTACCTGAACTCAACAAGGTCAGACTGGCTGGGTGCAGTGTGACTGTGTGAGCTAGCTAGTGCACCATCATGTATTGTACAAACAATTCAACAGTCAATCTGATGGATTAGGCATGAATGTCGAGTTCTCGACTCATATGTTTTTTGGTTGCAACTATGCCTACTTCGGTTTGTCTTTTTAAGGCTAGTAGTCTACTCCCTCTGCCCTAAAATAAGAGTAGTTTGGGAACCGTGGTATCCAAAATTTTCTTATTTTGGGGCGGAGGGAGTATGTTCCACCGTCCGTTCTCAATTTTGAACCACCGCCAAGATTTCTCCCATGCTGTCGCATGTGTCCATTGTGTGTCAGCACTCAGCAGGCGAGTTCAAGATGGCTGAGTCCATTGTGGTACTATGCTGAAGTGTTCGGTCTCGTGACCAACGTAATTGCAGGCTTGTCTTTGAATTCGATTCGACAGCAGGGATCACGTCTAAATCTTCAGACGGCGAATCAGCAACAGTTGGTGATTTTGTTACGACTTGGCAGCAAGAGCAATTCAACTTACAACAATCGACACGACACAACAGGAATGGGTGCGTCAGTGTCACTGCCTGCTTGCCATCCCAGCACTCTCCCAAAGCCACGGCAATACAAACTACACCTGCACAGCCGCCTTGAAAATACGCGTCAGCCGTTGTGTATACTGCTCTCTGTTCAATTGAAGTTGGAATTTTAGTTTTATTTTTTATTTTAGTGCTAATCTTGGATCATCAATTTCTTGTACAACATTTCATCACTTGCTGCAAAATCAACGCCATATTAAAAAATATTTGAAATACAAATCTATTCATACAACTTTATGCACCAAGCAAGCATAATACATGTACTAGTTTTAGTGCTCATCTTCGATCATCAATTTCTTGTACAACATTTCATCACTTGCTGCAAAATCAATGCCATATTAAAAAATATTTGAAATACAAATCTATTCATACAACTTTATGCACCAAACAAGCATAATACAGGTACTAGTTTCAAGCGTATTCATGAAGTGCCAGCTGATGGTACACACAAAAAAAAACACTAATTTTCATGTAGTCTCTCATGCCAACATGTTCAGTCTAAATGTGTACAGATTACAGATCGAATGCGGGAGATGACTTACCAACAATTGTACATCACGTTCACCTCCAAAAATAATCAAAACTAGACAGGAATAACAGGTTTAAGGTGCTGTAAAACGCTGATACTTATCTGAAGCTAAATACATATTCTATGGACACTCATGCAAATACACCAATAGCTTATGCAACATTCAGCACCAAGCTATAATACAGTCCAAACACTGAAATAAGACACCTCTTAGGCCAACCTGCCATCATCACCAATGTCCGCCTGCCAAAGACTTTGAAATGACAGGAGGCTCATCCCCCAGAATTCCAGCCATGATGAGCAGGGCCTCCAGGTTGATGTTGCCAACAACTTCAAAATGCAAGGAGGCTTGTAATCACAAGAGCCCCAACCACGAGAAGCAGGAACTTCAGGTAGATGTCTGCCTGCTGCTGTTGTCCCAATGGTGCCTGCCGGTGGACACCATGGGTGTGTCCCACTCCCATATGCCCACCATGGAATCCATGCCCATGGCCATACCCATAGTGAAACCCAGCAGGCTGCGCATAAGCACCTGCATCTGGAAATCCATGGACTTGGAAGCTAAGCATAGGGAACAGCCCCCCAAAAGCAGCCGAGAATGCATAATTCCCCCACCGTGCATTAGCCAATGGTACTCCTGTGCCCATGAACCATGGGTTTGCATTGGCATTGGGGAAATTGTTGTTAGCATTAGCTTGTGGAGCTGTGGCAGGCCTCTGGCCAGTCGGCCGGTGAGGAATGTCAGATTCAGGCATGTTCTTTGATCTTGGGTCAACACGGTCCTTGCCACGTCCATAAAGGGGAACAAGTTTGTCTTCTTCAACAAGGGCCTTGCACACTGGGCACTCTGGTGAGTGTGCGTGGACATGCAACCACCGATAAAGGCATGGCCAGCAGAAGAGATGGCCACAAAGCGTCACTATCGGCTCTTGAGGCAGCTCAAAGCATATGTTGCACTCAAAACTCCCCCCAGCTGCATCGCCGCTGCTGCCAGCACTCGTTGATTCACCAACATTGGCTGACATCTTGCTGATAATGAGAATGAATTAAACTGTAACCGACAAAGATTAAAGATCGCCGACATGGCTACCAATAAATTCATAACAAAGACTGAAGATATTGATCCTAGTACAATCAGCGAGTAAGAAATGATTACATATAACTACAAACAGCATCCCGCCCGTTTTTCTACTTAGCATAGTGAAAGCCACACAATGGGTTCATGTTTTGGGAAAGGGTAAAATTGTCATGGTCTTAAGTAGAATCATGCTGCAAACCAATAGTATAGAAGCAGGAAGAGTGCTCAAATATGCTAAATTCAACATACATATCATGATCAGAACCCCCCCGCCCCCCCCCCAAAAAAATTTAAGATATTATTTCTGACAACGAGATTACCTTCTAAATGCACAAACTCAAACTGACAATTTCACAATGGAGATTCTAAGTTTCTAACCTTATGTAATTATGTTATCCTGAGGAGGGGGGGGGGGGGGGGGGGAGATTCGAACTCCCACGAAATTGATTTGAACCTTCACGCCAAATTCTACACGAACATGTAATTAACCCAATCGAATTCCATCGCGACGGCTCGGCGTTGACCTTTCAATGGAGATTCCAGCCTCCTCACCGAAGGCAATCCCAATTCTTTCCCTCCGAAATCGCCGACCGCGCCAACACATCAGATTGGCAACCAAATAACGGAGCCCCATGGCCCCAACCCACCCTCGAATCGCCAAGAATCCCCATCCCCCCTAAATCGACAGCATCAGCAGACCTAGCGCAAAATCCACCACTGGAATCAGGGCCACGAGCACCACACCCACAAATCAGCAGCACCGCAACCTAGGCCCGAAGAATTCGACGCGGAATCGGAAGGGGGAGCACCGTTATCTTACCTGAAAGCGAGGGGAGAGGGGGCGACGGACGCGAAGAAATTCGGACTCGACGGCGGGGCGACCGACGAGGGGCGACGAGACGAGGCGAATAACTACGCGGCGGTGACTGGTGACCTGGCCCCGCGGGCGGGATAAAAATTAGGGGAGGGCGCCGGGCCCACGCGGGAGATTCTAGAATCCGGGTAGTTTCGCTCGGGACGGGCGGGCAGCGGGTTGTGAGGCGGGGGCGTCTCCCGTGAAAGGATACGGAAACTTCGCCGCAGTTGCTGCGAGTTTGCAGCGCCGTGTAGTGTCGTGTGGAGGCCGCAGCGTCGCGCGATGCTGCCGTCAGTTAGCACCTCGCTGCGTTTCCACCTGACCCGCAGCCAAAGCGCGTAGTACTAGGCAAGTCAGTCAGGTGCTTTTGTTTAGGACGTGTACACGTCACCCAGCAAGTAGATTGTCTCTAGTCATTTTTATCAGACGAAGTGACGAAGCCTCTAGTTGCAGAGGACTAGAGGCGTGTAAACTGAAAAATAAATCATATGAGTGTTGCAAGTTGGAACCAATTGCCATCAGTTCGTGGTACGTCGGTTCGCCACTGTCGAATTTGGTACATTTGCTGTCCCGTGGCACAGGAGTAGCCTTGTTCATGGGCCGGTTTACCGTTTCTTGGTCTGTTTCCAAACCAATCCAAGATAAACTTCACCGATCTGGGCTGGGCTGGCTTTCTACGGGTTACTAGCAACTGGAAAATACCACGGTGCGGGTTGGTTGTCAGGTTTCAACGGGTTTAGCGCTAACTAGAAAAGTTTGCGGCGTTGCCACACATGGTAATTGGATATGCCTATGTCTATAAAAAATATTTTTTAAAAAAATAAATTGTCAAAGCACATTGAATTTAAATTCATTCTCTAGAAGCATTTTATATTTTGAATTGTGGAGTATTTTTTAAGTGTATCTTTTGTTGACATATGAACATTTTTATTTTAAAATTTGCTACCTGTAATTTTTTTTGGAATTTAGAGCAACATTTATGTGAAAAGTTTTAATTTCAAAGGTGTTTCGGCGTTCGGATGTTAGATTTTGGGCAATTTGGAAAATGTTTTGGATTTAAAGCTTGATCCATGGTAAATTTGTTCATTTTTTAAGTTTTGAGCTACTTTAATTTCATAAATTTGGAGGTGTTTTGGTGTTTGGACGTTATGTTTAACGAGAAAATTGGATAGAGCTTTTGATTTAAAGTTTGATAAAAGAAATTTATACATAGCAAATTTAAAAAAATCAGAGATATTTTCTAATTTCCTTGCATAAATTTTTATATTTAAACAGAAGATATATTTCAAAAGGAAAGATACAACACATTCTAAAATCTGAAACCTTTCCACTAAGAGAATTATGAAATTTTACATGATTCGATAATTCATTTAAGACAAAGTTACGCGACCACGATCTATAATAAAGTTATAGATTATTGATTTTGATATTTTGACGAAATTTGATATTAGACACCTTTTAATAAAGTTATATATTTTGAATATTGCAATTACATGGTTGACCCCATCACCCAAAATATTTTGCATATGTTGCAAAAATAAAAGATAAAAATTATAAATGAATGTATTATATCATTCAAAAATTAAATTAGAACATTTAAAATTATCTTTGTTTAAGTAAATAAATTTAGAAATAGTTTAAATAAAACAATTTGATATTATACTGAATAAAATACAATTTAGAAAATATTTAATTTTTTTTGTAATTTTCTAAAATTATAAATGTGGTGGGTCCCATATAATTCTATTAGTGGGGCCGACATATGGTGGGCCCCACTTGTGGGACCCATGTCGTCGGGTCCTGCGGGGCCCACTGTGGGACCCATGTCGTCGGGTCCCGTGGGGCCCACTGTGGGGTCCACTTGTGGGACCTTGATCAAGGGGTCCCATGTGTGGGGTCGCTTGCCCTAGTATTGCTCAGACCGATCTTGGCCGTCGGCGTGGTCGATCCGACGGCCGAGTTATTACAGGCGATGTGGCGTGATGCGGTGGCCCGGTTTGAGTCCATGTTTCATAGTATAGAGATTCATCCGTGTGGTCGGCACCGGTGTTTGTACGTATGCGGAAACCTCGTTGGCGTCGCTGCGGCCGCGTCCGCGACAATGTGTTGCCGGGTCCGCTGGGTTCCTTGAGAACTACCCGCAAACCGGCGTAGTGTTCCTGTTTTGTCCGAGTTGAGCGTGGTCACAACTCAACCCAATCCGTGTCAGGCACAGAACGATGGTTCCATCCGGGCTGGTTGTGGTCTGGTAGCGGGTTCTCTCAAACCGATGAACAGGGCTAACAGGAAGGGATGGATAGTCCGAGACAGCCTAGCACGAAAGGAAGTCGATGTGCATCAGTGCATGTGGCTCAACCGCTCAGGACTCGTTCGGCACCAGTGGATTGACGTCCGGTCAGGATTGAGTGGATCCTGACATATCACTCGATCCTGGCACTTAGCCGTTCCAGACCAAGAATAAAAACAAGTGTGGTGTTCGGTTGCACAGGATTACACGACTGTTCGGCTGCACAGAAATCAAGTCTCATTGGCCACTTAGAGCAGGTATAATAGAGCCAGCTCACCGGACGAAACCGGGTGAAATACCTAGACACGTCACCCAAAACTAATGTGGAGGAGTGAGAAAAGGAGAGAGAGGGAAATAAGCTGTCGTCTCGACAGTCGCCGGCTAGCAATGGGCGTAAGTAATATTTTTTGGCTAACGGGAGTGGCTCTGGCTCCTATTGGTTCTAGTTCCTACGCAAGTCTGAATAGGCCACAAGAGCAAGTATTATGGTCGACTGCATGCGGGTTAGATCCCGCTGGTGGAGAGAGAAAAGAAGAGGGAGAGCGTGGAGCGAGCTGCTGTCACACCCTGGCTGAAGCAGGCGGATACACCGCGCATGCAGTTCTCAATGGCTCGGTTGCTGCTGCACTCGTTGCTCATTCGTTGCATGTGCTGCACCACTTGCTGCCGCTGCCCCTCCTACATTAAATATTCTCCACGGTGGATTTTATTCAGCCTGCAGCGGGCGACATCATAAGAGCAGGTTTAGGCTGCGTTTAGATAGCGGAAAATTCCCGTGTAGCACCAATTCATCTGTTCTGGGAAGCGTGTTCTGTGAGAGTGAGGAATAGTATGAATAGGGAAAAGTTGGGATGAATAGTGGATTTTTAGGAAAAGTAGGTGAATCTAAACGCTCCCTTAGTGAATCCTCCCGCTGCCGGCCTCTCATGGAATGATGTGGCATGGTAATGGCGGGACCCACTAATATTTAATATTCAGCATCGAGACAGCAGAGTGCTCAGCCCCAATAGCAATCGAGGCAACGCACTTTGATTTGTCTTCGCCGACCGCAGGCGAGCGCATCGTGAGTCGCTCGTTCTCTTCTCTCTCTTCATTTCTCTCTCCGCCAGGTCGGATCTCGCTGGCTTTACGTTCATTACTATACCTGCTCTAAGCTTTGCTCTAATGGAATGTGGGGCCCTCAACCACCACGCATCAACTCATCTGAGTTGGACTGTGAAACCCCGCTAGCGGGCGGAACTATTATCCTTGCTCTTATCAGGTCTCACAAAAGTCTTTTTTTTAGTAAAGTCCATTTTGCCCCTCTTAACTTGTCACCGAGTTTAAAAAATCCCCCTGAACTCCAAAACCGGACATTATACACTCTCATCTCCTAAAACCGTTTAAAACACCCCCATACAACAACAAAGAGCGGTTTTGAGGGCGGTTTCAGGGGGTTTAAGCTCGATGACAAGTTAGGGGGGTAAAATGGACTTTACTATTGGTTTAATATTTCATTATTTCTTATAAGATTATTTGAGCTATTTACGATTGAGAATTTGTTTTAAGAATTCTAATGGCCAATAAAATTCTGTTCTATAAATTCTCAATAAGATATTCCTAATAGTAAATATTAAATTGATTTTCGAATTCATCAAGCTTATGGGAACATCTTTATATATAAATTGAGAAATAACAAATATCATTGAGCAAACCTTATTCGTAATGCGAGGCAACTACTATTATTTTGCAACAAACTTATTAGTAAAATAGTATAATCATTAAGCAATTTACTTTCTTAAATAGAAGCTTATAGGAAATAGTAAAATATAAAACAAAGAGTAATGTCCATTTTGCCCCCTGAACTTGTCATCGAGTTTAAAAAAAAACCCTAAAACCGCCCTCAAAACCACCCTTTATTGTTGTAGGGGGTGTTTTAAATAGTATTTGAAGATGAGGGTGCATAATGTCTGGTTTTGGAGTTCAGAGGGGCCTTTTAAACTTGATAACAAGTTCAGGGGGGCAAAATGGACTTTACTTTTCTTGGAGATCCACTCGATCGGAGTAGCAAACAAGCAATCTCTCTTTTTGGGTACAATACAGTCTTATCCAACTGTTGTACATAGAAACCGTTACACTCTAACATGAAAAATAAAGGTTACATTTTGTTCCATGGCAAGCAAGAATGACCATCATAATATGATTTTTCTAAGATAAAACAAAATTGCATCGTTTCACACTCCTTTAGACCTTGAGTTCATACCTGAAACAAAATCACATAGCTCAAAACCAATGAAGCCATCATGGTGCAATGAGCGTGACATAATTAAGTATAAAAACAATATAATAAAGCAAGTGTAAACTACAACTATTTATTTTATTTCTCTGAAAATATGTTAAGAACAGCTCTATGAGATTAAGTAGTGTCAACAGATAAGTGGCATGAGAACAGCAAGCATCAGAAATTCAGAATCAAAATAAGTGGCATGTTACATTCAACCTCTATTTTTTTAATCTTTAAATTGAATAGCAAAATTCTATCTGACTAATATAAACAAAGATCATCAGGTCCTCTCTTTCATCTACTCGCAACAAAAGAGTACCAAACATGAAAGATTAAAAATTCAATCAAGTATTTGAATATGTGGAACACTAGAGTTTAAACCAGATAGAATCAGAGTAATTTCTAAGCACGGTGCTGCCATGAGTAATTTCTCTAGAAAATCATAGCAAAAATCAGACCTGGGACACTTTTGAGAATCTGAATTTATTGCAAAATCCAAGAAAATGGTTTTCACAGATGAACCAAGAAACAAGCAGAAATGTGAGACCATTGGTGCCGCATGTCCATGGGGTTTCTCCTCGAATGAGAGCTCGTACTCATTCGAGCAAAGAGACCGGCCTCCTGCTCATACCCAATTAAACTTTAGCATTTCATAAAGTTAAACTTTCACACATTTCTGAAGAGGTCAAAAGTTCAGTAAAGCAAGCATTCTTTTAAGTGCCAATTTAGCATCCCAAAGATGGAAGCAATAATGATTCCCATAGAACACATACCATGGTATTGGAAATGAAGACCAATGGCTCCAGCAGTATTGCTGGGATTGGAAGAAGAGTGACGGAGCTCCTGACACTGAATTATCAGCTCCAACTGCTGTGTTGAACGTCATGCTGAGCTTTGGCACCCTGAGTCTAGCCCTTGCCTGCATCCTCTCGGCAAGGCTGCTGGACAAACTGCTGGGCCAAACTACACCTCCCCTGCATCTCCTACTAGAACGTCCCTTGAATGGAACCTCTTTGAATGGAACCTTCAACGGCATCCTATTAAACATATGCCCAAGGCCAATTTCTTTGACCTTATCCCTTGCACCAGAAGTTTACTAAGCGCATGAAGTGAATGTGGTGCGCAACGTAACTCAAAAGTCGAACGAGTTTTGGCCATGGTTCCTTCTGCAAAACAACAACAAAGTATAATGTCTTTCAAATGCTACCTCACAAAATAGTAGTTGGTTAAGGTTCCATAAAAACGGTACACAAATGTTTTAAATATACACATCGAGTAGTTTCGAGTGCCCCACGCCTCAGCCTTGGAGACAATGTGGTGGCAGCAAGATGGTAGTCAGAAAGGAATCCCGCTTGTTGATCATGTGCCACAATGGTTGGGGTGGCCTCCGCGCCTTCCAGACCCTTGGAACCATGGGTGATTGTGATGTCCCTAGCCTTCAACATAGTGGGGTTGGTGCAGTCTTTCTCATACAAGTAGTTTTGTGTTGTCTAGCCCATCAACCTGAGAGCTAGGGGAGCAATAGGACATTTGTGCCGACATCTCAGCTATGATGAAGTCATGGAGATGGAGATGAAGACTTGAATCTGTGATGTTGAGGGGCCGTTGGGACTGCCGGGTGTGCTACGGTGCTACCTGGTGGAACTTTTTTTTATCTCTTTAAAGACTTGAATTGAAGGGCTGCCGCCATATTCTACTATGTGTGATCGTTTGACTTGTATTGTGTCATTATGAGCTGCTGCTGCAGTTTGAGTCTGAACTGTTCTATTATGTGTGATCTTTTGACTTATATTGTGTCATTTGATTGTAGTGTTGCCAGTCTAGTTTGGTCAGTTATAGCTGACATTCTATAGATATTTTCCAGCATTTGGTGTTGCACAGAGACTAGTTAGATTTAAAAGCAAGTAAGTTTTCAGGGTTGAAGCACTTGGTGCCATTTGCACCGCCTACTTCTTTTTGTTGTGGAAAAATGTCTTTCCACCGAGATCCTAGTGTGCATTCATTTCTTATTTATAGCGCAGCCTGTACCACGTATTCCTCCCTAGGTTTCCCATCACCACTTGCTTGAACAGCTTGAATACATTTATTGATAAATAAAGAAGACAAGAAGCCATGGTTTATGTGGATGCATGATGCTTTCTAACAGCAACATTCGGCTTATACAGCACTAACAATTCAGCAATCACGGATAACCAACACAACATGCGGCGCGAGGCTAGTTATCATGCGGCTTATACAGCAGTAATAATTCAACAGTTTCGGACAACCAACAACTGTAGGTCTAACATCTGAGCAGTTTGTTAACATCGCAAAACAGAGTACGATAACCAAAAGTTCAAAGGAACCAAACTAAGCAGCACACATCTTTTTCCCTGGTTTTCGTTCACCATCTCAGTAATATGTTCAGGCCACACTGCAGTATTTTTCCCATGCAGAACAAGGTACGCCAGTTTTATGATCCTTTCTTCATCCATCTGAAATAAAAAGGTGATACTGCAAGTTATGCAAGGTATTTTTTGCCTTATGTACATTCACAAAACTTTGGCTTATGTGCTTAATAATAAGATAAGAATAGTTTCTACTTGTGCTTTCTGCCTTTGTCACATGAAAAAAATGCATTCAGTCTTCGCACAAAGGCACTGAATGCATTTTTTGTGCTTAATAATAAGAACGACTGATCGAACTAATGGTGTATACAAAAAATTGCTCAAACTTCCGAAATGTGCTTCTGAGATTGGTGCTAAGCCAAGTGAGGCCGATGTTCAAAAAGTAGATGCTGGGGGTGAGTCAAGTCTTGAGCCCACAAATGCTGGGGATGAGCAGCACACCTACAAAATAACCAGAAAAAAGAGCAGAGATGTTTTAAAAAAAATGTTTTATAAAGTTGCTTGAACATGCAAGCCACTTAAAAATCAAAAATGAATTTAACGATATCATTGGAGGCCATGCACGTGTTGCTAGGAGATTGCAGTAATAAAAAAAATTACCTAGCTAATCGGAGACATCGGTACTTGCTATCAGGGTGTACATTGGGTTGTGGGTCTAGGTCGCGCATGGTTTCAAATTTTGAATCTACTATGGAAGAAGCAATTGTTGCGTGCTTTGTTCTCCTCCACAAGAAGAAAATATAAAAATAGAGTGGCCACATGTTGCCTTCTCATGGAAGAGGTAGCAAGTATATGGCACCGAGAACAAATCGCTGAAGAGGGATTCTGAGCAGGGGTGAAGAGAATGAAATCGATAGGCTCAGTGGTTAGCAATGTGGCAATCCTCTTCTTCTCACGATTTGTTGGTGGTGATTTCCTTTTTACTAATTGAGCTGACGATGGTGAGCATGTTGCCTCATCCCCTTTATGTTGCATGTTACCTTGTCCTGTTTGTTCGTGTTTAGCCTAGTGGTGATTTCCTTTGACTGTGATGTAAGCATTCTAGAGATGCTGAACTTTGACTTGCTATTCCTCAGGAATCAGGTGGGGATGTTGAGGTGTCGGTGGAACTTGCTGTTGGGCACCAAGCACCCGTGTCAGGCGATCTTACCGGAGCAACTGGTGTTGCTAAAAGTGGTGTGGTGAGGATTTGGATTGATGTGTGGGTAGTGTTTAGAGGTGGATGTTGTGTCGTGCCTAAGTTCTGATTCATTTTTGTATTAGGAATTTGTGATTGGTAAGATCCAGTGCGGTTGTTCGTTGAAGCTGGAAAACAATGCCACTATGTTCTTCTGCTCACATGAAATTGATGTTCTTTGATGTTAATTTGTGTTAGAACACCTTGCACGGAGAGATGAAGGACGGTTGGACAATAAGGTCGTAGATGTGGATCGGATGAGGATGATGTAGAGGAAGCAGTGGCGAGTGGTCGCTAGTATGCTTAGCAGAAACCTGATCATCGGCACCTCGTGCACATCTTCAGATCATCGGCGTGGTTCAAAGACACCGCTCTCACTCGATCCACTCCACGATGGACTGAGGGACGATAGTAGCTCTGGAGGCGGCGCGCAGTGGAGAAGATGGAGAAGGTGCAAGTTGTGGTGTGCCCTGCTCATCAAGAGTACGTCTTCTTTTAAAAAAGGAAGGTTGCCGCCACCCACGTTTTAAACTGTCAGATCTCCAGTAAATGTCCCTGGAATCTCTCGATGACCCACCCATGGAGGCGCCACACGTACGAGGTCGTGCACGCATTCCGCTCGTAGGCTTGACTTGTCTGTCTAGATGTTGGTATTGTGTTCCAAAATAAACTGAAAAAAAGGAGAACGAGTCAGCCACACGCACGTCACAGGTCATGCGATCATCACGCAAAATGCGCATGTGCGTGCATGTGTCTGCTTCCCAATCTTCACAATTTGAAGGCACCCACTAGAGCACCCCTTTTTTATCTTGGTTCTCACCACCATAGCTTGGCGAGGTGGTACTAAACCCTCATGCCATCTCTACACACCACATTGGATTTTCTATATATGGCCCAACGAGTCCAGCCCAATTGTTGCCTAATAGCAACACAATCAGCTACACAGGCCTAATAGCAACACAATCAGCTACACAGGCCTACTATTCCAACATGGTATACTAAGGCCCCGTTTAGATTCAGAAATATTCCCCAAAAAATCACTATTCATCCAACTTTTCACTATTCATCCCACCACTTCTACTCACATAACACTATTCATCTACAGTGTCTTTTTGGTGAACAGTGTATTTTCGGAGAATCTTTCCCCAATCTAAACGCACCCTAATAGGAACTCTTGGTATGCTAACACAAACAAGTAAAGAAAACAAGACGGACATATTATTACCATTCAGAATATTTAGACACCATTGATTGTGTCGTAGCGTACGTTAAAAAAAGTTACAGGAATCTTTTGTTGCGACGTGACATACCTCACACATACAGAGTGGACAATCACCATTGTAGAGCATCTTGATCCTCCAATTTTTAGATGTCTCCATCCTCTACGTCAGAGTAAACTTGGCACCTGTCGACTGAGGTTCAATTCGTGTTTAATTAATAACATGATCCAGTGTATAATAAAAGCATATAGGCCTAATAACAAACTTTTGATATATGAGCCTATGAGGGTAAACATTTGTGGGCATGATCAATGCGGCAGAGAAACTGTGATCATGCCACTCAGCATCACAAGCTATAGCTAGAACAACACCAAGAATATAACCAAACACTAATTCGATCTGATCCAACTTGAAAATAGCAGGATTCATGACTAGTAAGCACATTCGTCCCACCAAGTCCTCCTAACATCACCGCTAATAATAACATAATTAATTAATTGGTAACTTGCACGGTTAGCCGCTTACCCTTTGAGCGTCGCGCAGGACGCTGCGGCGTCCCACCGTCCCGGTGGCAGGACCCGCGCGTGGTGGCATCGATCTCTTTGTCTCCGGCAATGACAACGCATGCTCCGCCGCCGCGTTCTCGCGCCTGGAGCTCCGGCCGGCGACCTTCGGCGGCGGCGTCCTCGTCGTCAAACTACGCGGCGGAACCAGAGCGGGGCGGGGGGCTGCACGAGGCCGTAGATCTGGAATTAGGGATCGGGGCGGACGGCGGATTTCTAGGTCAAACGCATAAAAATCGGACGGGAAGGAGCGGATGCGAAACTTGAGCTATACGTACCGGGCCTGAGCGCAGCCATGGCGATTTCCGAACGGCGGTCGAGTGCCGGAGTGGCGGCGCGCGTGTTCCGGCGTCGTGGTGGAGAGGTGATCGAATCCGTGTGTCTTCTGGTAGAAGGTGCCTGCTTTTATTGGCAGGAGCCGAGGCGGTTGGGTTGCCGAGCGCCGTGGTGATCCGTTACCCAATGATCCGCAAATGGAGCCGAACGTACCAGGTCCATTCAAATTCTATAGTCGGTCTTATCTTTTTTTGAGCCTTATAGTCGGTCTTATCTTTGCAAGCGTGAATGCGTGATCATCGCATCATCACAGTTAGCACCATCTTTATTCTCGAACTCAAAATATAATTCCATATATCCTCTCGGGAGTATTCTGAAAGTTTCTGAACTTTTCAAACCGGATAATACTGACGCACACACCTGTAGAAATTCCCTACATGTGCGCTTGAGACCCTGTGTTTGCATGTGATGTGCTGACCAGTAAATACTACCAGGTATCGTACGCGCATACGTCCGCGTATATCGCCCGTGTACGTACGTCTTTGAACCAGCTCCTGAGCTCCATGCAACTCTAAATGGGCTGTACGTCTGTTCAAAAAAAAAAAGAATGGGCCGTACGTTGGCCTTTAGCAAGCTCTAGGCCGTTGTCCTCCGCATGGTGCTCGCGCTCGATCAGATCTTACTCGTATTTGTTCTTCATTTGTAACTCCCTGGACTTCCCTGGACTCAGTCCAGCCTTTGTAAGGCCAGTCTCAGTGGAAGGGTCATGGAGGAGTGTCATAACATTAAATACCATGCTACATCAGCAAATTTGTTTACATGGCAGAGTTATTTACGAGGAGAGAGAAGAGAGAGGGTCATGAGATGAGAGGGGAGGGTCATCACCATGACCCTTGGCTGGCACGGGTCTCCAGGTTTGCAGTGTCGATAACTGTGTAATGACCCTCCTATTGAGACTGGTCTAAGAGTCTACTTCATTTTCTAAATCTCAGGCAGTCTCCCAGGCTGCCGTTGTTTTCAAAAAAAAAAAATTCAAGGAATGAATAGTCCAGAGCTACAACTAAACGTATATTTTCGAAAAAAAAAAACATAGGCCTATATTTTCAGGGCCACATACACAGGATCCTACTATATTGATTGTGTTTATTCATAAATAATCAACCCTAAACTCTTTGCAGCTTAGTTGATCGATGCGGAGCTACTTTCCATGTCACAGGGCCTCGTGATCAAGACCACTCTTCCGGCCAAAGGAATACACCGGAATACGTGTGTACGTATATTTGCATTTGAAGCCATGGTAAAAATGTATGTGCATACATGCACCCCCAAAGGGGTTTCTTTGTACGTGCCACGTTCCTCACGTTCCTTTCGATACGAAGGTAGTGACCAAAGTTTCGTACTAAACACCGTATCGTGGAGAATTTTCGTCATACAAATGCCCCCATCAAGTTGAGCACGTACGGCAAAAGGCACGGGCTTGGCTCCAGGCTTACTATCCCATCAGTGTCGGAGTTGAGAGCGTTGGGGCTATCACGAAGCTCTGTTCTGTGCTCCGGTGGTACAACTGTAAGTAGCATCTTGATCAGGTCAAGCGCTAGAACAGTTCCCACAAGTACATTTACTTGTTATTCATCCTCCTCATAGAACATATATTCTCAAAAATTTCTTTTTCCTCTTTTCTATTCATCCCCCTCACATAACACGTATCCCAGAAAACAAATATTTTTTCTCAGCCTCAACTATACACAGCCCGTGCATAGTTAACGTGTCAGGGACTCAGGGTCTACCTTGAGCTCCGTCTGTCAGGGGCAGTTTCGTAGGGGAAAAAAACTAGGTTGGCCACTGTCTAATCAGCTAATCAGTAGATGAAGCCTAAAAAGCTGTTAACGTGTACAGTAGTGTATCAGTGAACTGTTTCTGTTCTTCTACAGTTTATGAATCTTGAATTAGATCAGAGAGCAATGCAGTTTAGGTTCAATCCGGGTACAGTAGAGGGTCATTGGGGCGCCTACAAACAATCCGAATTATGTTATAGCTGTAGGTACATGCAATTTTGACTCTGCAGCAAATAAGTCAGACCAAGGAGGGACTTCGTAGATTCAAGACCCATTTTAGATGTTATAGCTGTAGGTACATGCAATTTTGACTCTGCAGCAAATAAGTCAGACCAAGGAGGGACTTCGTAGATTCAAGACCCATTTTAGAGCCGTACTAGAAAAGGCCGCGGCATTGCCGCGGATGGCCATTGGATATATCCGTGCTACGGGTTTTTTAACGTCTGGTCATATGAAATTTTTTTAAAAAAATAAATGGCAAAGCGCGTTGAACCCATAAAAGCCTATATAGAAACATTGTATAAACTTTTATTTTGAAGTGTATGTTATGTTAAAATATAAAAAATTATGCAAGAGAATTGAAAAGGAGCATTGAATTATAACATGTTTATCAAAATATGAAGATTTATGCCAGAGAATCACAAAGGAGCATTGAATTATGTTTGGTACAAATGAATTTTGTAGATTTTGGTGTTCAGATTTGTTAGCTATCATGGAAAAACTGGAGAAGTGAGTTCGACTTTTTAAGTTTGTTGTACAGTATATTTATATTTTCAATTCATTTTGATGGTCGGATGCTAGCTATAATGGAGGAATTGGAAAAGTGAGTTTGATTGTTTTTTTTTTCTGTACAACATTTTTTATTTTAAATTTTGAGCCATTTTGATGGTTATTTTTTTAATTTGGAGATGCTTTGGTGTTTTGATTATAGGTGGGAACGAATTATGGGGAGACTTCGAATTTAAAAATTTGTTGCGTAATGTTAGTTAAAATGGGAGAATAGAAAATTAGTTTGATTTTTTTTGTTTTTCTACAATTTTTTTATTTTTAAATTTTGAGCCATTTCCATGGGCATTCTTTGAATTCGGAGATGTTTTGGTTTCCGAATCATTGTTGGGAATGAATTACAGAAACACTTTAAATTTCAAATTTAAAGTTTGTTGCATACTAAAGATTTAGGTTTCACATTTTGATTAGTTTTTGTAATGAAAACTTTTAAATTTGAGAATGCTCCACTATTGTAATTGTAGATACGATGTACCATATATAAATGTCTAGGGAAATTGTTTTGGATTGAAATATATATTGCACAATAAATTTATAGGTCTACAAATTGTAAGTAAATTTTATGTTGGACACCTTTTAGTTTGAACGCGTTTTTGTGGTCAAATTGTATGTATTGTGTTGTTTATATGGAAATAACTAATAGAACGGGTTGTTATGTTATTTAAGTATAAATCAAGGGCTTCCTCGAGAAAATTTCTGAGAGAGAAAAATGATGGCGGGTTGATTTTAAGAGAGTTCAGGGGGTTTCCGGAAAATACTGCTCTGGCGATTAGGGTGGACCGCGGGTTGATTTTGAGAATATGTGGGGGCTTCTTCGCAAATTTACCTGTGAGAGGGTATAGGACGATGGGTTCTATTTCCCTGAAACCGGAGGGGTTTTTTGCAAAGTTACCGGAACGAGCATAATCTCGGCCGTTCGCTTGGCCGATCTGACGACCAAGATTTGTCCGCGACGTGGCCACGCTCACAGCTCGTGGAATTGGCCATGAATCGTAGGTAAAGATAAGGGTATGATTACGTTGAGGGCATTTTTTTTAATCACACAGTACAGACGCAGACACTCACATACATGCACGCAAACTTGCCCATACAAACATACGCACGCAGCCCTACCCCTATGAACACCTCCGAAAGACTGGGCTGGCAAATCCTCCAAATTGACGAAGTCACCACAGGCGCCTTGCAATCGACGAGCACGTCGCCTACCGCTGAAAGAATAGCGCCTGTTAAATCCTAGAATAAATCTAGGCAAATGTGAGCATAAGTGCCGAGTCGAGGACTCGAACCCTGGTGGGCTGGTTCCACCTCAAGAAACTTTGCCAGGTGAGGTAGAGCTCAGTTCGCCGGTTGAGGGCATTGACGGTGAGCTGTTATGATCAGTGTCCACCGAAAAAGCAAACACCCTCTTTTGAGCAACGTACACTAACCAATATTGTCTATATTTTCTCATACATGATGTCACCATCATTTTCTTTTGTACTAGTTCAATTGAATAATTGGTTCCTACATTTTTAGTTGCTTGTCTAGCAATAAGACAAGGACATCGGATTATGCTGTATGATGTTTGAAAGAAAAAAATTACTTGAGACGACTTATGTATCGCCGCAGTACATAATTTGCTACTTTGTGCCCCAACTAATTTGCTGCCGAACTTCAAAACGTGGTATTGGTTTTGGATCGGATCGAAAATTTGAAAACACCCTATATAGTACGCATATATAGGCCTTAAACAATGGAACTCATCCATACGAAACCTCGAATTGAACAAGAAACACCGACACATGTACCCAGTGATACACAACATTAGGCACTCCTCAACAGACGACGTTTGTACATCACAATTGAATGAACAATTTCAACCACAGACACACCGAGCCACAGACAGTCAGCTATCTACTCACTGGACTGCTGCGATTCCGGCAACAACGGCTCCACCACAGCTTCGACCGTAACACGGGGCTCGGCCGCCAGTTCGCCGTCCTCCGTGAACCAACGGTGCTTGAGTGCGTCCGCCGCAGTGAGCCTCTCGCAGGAATGGAAGGCCAGCAGACCAGCAAGGAGCTGACGCCCGGGCAGCGACAGATCCCCCAATAAGCCACCGAACGCTTCCTCTTCCATCGTGACAATATCATCGCCCACGTCAACGGCCGCATCGAGCGCGTCCTCCTCCGTGGCCGCCGTGATCAGGGGCTCGCCGGAGACTCGCTCGGCCATCACGCACCCCAGCGCCCAGATGTCATCCTTGGGCCCACTGCACTGGCTGCCGTTCAGCTGCTCTGGCGACCGGTACTGCAACGTGCCCAAGCGCGTCTTCACCTCCTTCTCCCCGGCGGCGAACGGCGGCCTCGCCGGCGTCGCGCATCCGAAGCCACAGATCTTGAGCGTCCCGTCGCGGGCAACGAGGATGTTGTCAGGGTTTATGTCGTTGTGGATCATCCCTGTGGCATGCAGCTTCTCGACCGCCCCAAAGAGCTGCCTCATGGCGTCGCGCGTCTCGTCCTCGGTGAAGGGACGCGTGATGAGTCGGCTACGGAGGGTAGGGCCGCCGAGCTCCATGACGATGTAGAGGTCCCCGGTGTCCGTGTCCGTGGCGACGTTCTTGAGCTGCACGACGCCAGGGTGGTCCCGGTGAGCGGCGAGGCAGCTAGCCTCGCGCATGAACGCGTGGGCGATCGGCTCGTCGTCTTCGTCGTGGCCCCTGGCGCGGCGGATCCACTTGATTGCCACCTTGGCGCCGGTGCGGACGTTCTGAGCCTTGGCGACCACGCCGAGCGAGATTGGTGGAAAACGAGAATGAGTTCTGGGCATTGGTTTGGGGCCGTGCACGACGCTTATAAGTCTCGATGGCGATGGGTTCGTGTTCGTCTTCGAGTCGGATCGGAATGTCGGACGCGTCGTGCCTTACGCACGCGTATCCGATGGGAGTCGGACTTGGTTCTAGCTGTGCCAATCTTGCGTGTGTGCGCAGTTATCCGGCTGGCCCAATCCTGCGAGCGAGGCTGGGATGGACTCCCGTACAGAGCCCGGCCGCGCCAGACCAACTGCCACCTGTGTGCGCCGCCGCGCACGTGTTGCCGGCGGCCAGCCCTGCTTGGTGCGACCAGCGAACTGCAATGTCTGAGGACTGAGCCGAGCGTGCAAGTGCAACATCAACAGATCCAGAAAAAAAAAAAGGCAAACGATTTGAAGAGACCAACCAACTATACAAGCACGAGAACACCACTAGGCGGCTCGGCGCACGCTCTCACCGTTATTAACTGGCGATCGGGTACACGACGGCGGCATCCTCGTTGATCCTCTCCAGCTTCGGCGTGGCCCGTCGCCTGTCCGTCATCCTCACAGCCGGCACCCCAGCCTCCGCCTTGCCGCTTCCAGCAGCAGCGCCGCCCGTCGAGGCCGCCGCCGCGGCGCGCCGGGCCTGCACGGCGCGCACGAGCTCCCGCAGCTCCTCGTCCGAGTCTCGGCCGCCGCCGGAGCCGAAGACCCTCGACGTCGGGCGGCCCACGCCGGCCCTCCTGAGGCTCGCCGCCGCGAGCAGCCTGTCGAGGCCCCTGAGCCCGCGTACGTAGAGGTCGCGGGCGCCGCGCCCTGCGACGGCGACGACGACTTGCGGCCGCGTAGTTCGACCATGGAGAACGAGGAACGATGGATGGCACGCGACGGCCTCCTCTGGGCGTTTCTCTGGATTGCACTACTGGTGGAACGCGACGGAACTTCGAGGTTTTTGTTTGGTGAGACGCGAGAACAGTCAAATAAAATGAGATGTGGATGGCGCACACGCAAGTGGTGATCAGCTTCATAGTTGAATTGATCTCTCTGCTTTGTCTATTGAACTCACTAAGCGGTGACGTGAAATGGATTGTTTGGTCACCTCTATGATATCCGATGGAAGCAATCGTCCAATACTGTCCTTACGCCGAAGAACCTACCCGAGTGGAAGAATGTTCGGCGATCACGGACACCCATGAAATTAACAAAACAAAAAACAAGTAAAGGATCGTAGAGACTAGAGAGAAAAATAAGGCAGCAATCAACGTGCAAGATGGAGCAAGCAATGCGAGCAACGGGAGGAAACGGCAGCCCTCCGAGAGATGGAGATGACCGCACCGGAGTTTGACATTTTGTAGGGCTTTACCAATAACATCTGCTACCTATCAGTCATCACATAAAAAGAACACAACAGTCGCTAACTTTTGCTAGTTTTGTACTACTCATCAAAGCCCCACTCAATACTCATCAAAGCCCCATTTCTCAATATTGAATCGAAGGGCTTGCGAATTCACTTTGAGCCCCGGCCCTCGATATCGTATTTCAATCGCACGATGAAAAGAGATGCAGCTAGGGACCTTTTCAATGCGTGTGTGACTTGGACCGGCGACCGGGGCCGGAAGGATTACCGGAGGCTCACGTACACACGGCCACGCGTTAAGCAAAATGCTGTGTCGTCGCGCTCGTCAATCTCTGCGGTGTCCGTGGCCAAAGGGTTATTTATTTATCCCTTCACTCGGTATGCGAAAATCCACGTTAGACTTTTTTTTTTTTAGAAACAGCCCTTGGACGGCAGCAAGCCTGAAAAGCGGACGGGGAAGCCCACCTGGGCTGCCCCGCAAACTATTGGGCTGGTATAGAGGATGCGGCCTGCAAAACCCCGCATAGATGATGGACTTGACTTTTGTTGGATTTGCAATGGCCGAGGGCGCTGAAATCGCTCCCTAAACCCTAAACCTAACAAGAACTTGGAGGCGCGCTGCTTGGGGGTGGGGCCTCGGGGGAGCGCCGTCGGCGTCGCCACATCTCCATCCGGCGCTGTTGCAGCCTGCACTCGCTGTCGCATGCATTGACGCTGCCTGACCAATGACTTACGTAGCCTTTTCAGTACTCACCCTACACAGCGCCAGCAGCACGCCTCGCCCTAGCAGCCGACGACGTCCAACACGCAACGCAACAGGGTATGGGCGCCCGAATCGGCGTGCCATCGTGTCAGGAAATCAGCAGACTGCTGCGGGCTCACGATAGTGCTTGAGACGACTGTACTGTTTCCCCTCATGCCAGTTCAACAGAGCGTCACGATAGTGCTTGAACACCTCCATTTTACAAGCCAGCAGGTTCTTCATATTAGCACACCTCCATTTCATTCCATACTTGAAAGATGCTTACACAAGTATCATCCAAACACATCTCAAGTTCTCTCGACTGCCACTCTCCCAGACACAAAGCTACACCAAGCATCATCGACTGCACAACCGAGATACTCCTAGCACACAATGCAATGCAATGCAACATAGAGGGTGCAAGCCTGCAACAAGCTAGCACATGCTACTGCAGGCGCTAAGGCGAACAAACAGCGAAATTATATTAAGCTAAAACGCTTACGGAACTAAGCACTCGACCTTAACCCCTTACCACAGGTAAACTAGCTGCCATCGCAGCAGCAAAACAAGGAGCATCAAGCCCCTGCAGCCTCAACACCCAGACGAATCGAGCACGAGGGCCGGCAGGCTAGCTACGGGGGCACCACCCCGGCGGCGCCGTAGATGGGCACGTAATGCCCTTTGGCGTCGACGGACTCGGACCAGTTCCAGACCTTGAGGATCTGCACCGGCACGACGTGGCGGAACGCGCCGGCCATCCAGCTGATCCGAACCTGTCGCGGGATCTCCCTGGCGCGCTCCATCCGGACGACGACGCGCACCGGCGAGAGATCCGGCGCGTCGAAGCACGCCGGGTCGACCTCGAACAGGTGCCCGAAGCTCGTGCCCCTGCTGCGGATCTCCTCCACGCTCCGGAGCTCCCTGGGGTATCCGTGCAGCGCGACGTGGGCGAGGGTCTCCTTCCGGACGCGCCGGACGTTGCTGGTCTCCCCTTCGCGTACGAGCTTGACGGAGGCGCCGTCGAGCTCGAACGGCTGCCTCTCCATGGCCGCCTCCCTGTCCTCCGGCGAAGGGAAGCGGAACATCTTGTCGGCGCCGTGGCTGGGGTACATGAGCTCGAACTTGAGGCCGGGGAGGACGGCGCCGATGGCGGCGCGGATGAAGGGCGCCGGGTGGGCCTTGCAGGGTGCTCCCGAAGGGGTGATGTAGGCGTGGGCGAAGCACCGGCCGAAGTAGCACATCTCGGGGGACGGCGCGGGCACGTAGACGACGACCATCTCTGGGCGGCTGGTGCGGCGCTCGTGCGGCGGGGTGGGTGGCGTGGGCTCCGCCGTCGCCGGGGTGGGGATGAGGTTGCCCTGCACGGACGAGTCGACGAATGCCGGGCGGCCCGGACGTCGACGGCGTCCGGCGGGCAGGCGGGAGGGCGCTGGCGGCGGACTGCATCTTGCGGTTGAGGTCGTCCTCCTCCTCACCACGGCCAGCGGCGGTGGAGGAGATGGATGTGAGCTGGGGAGCGGTGAACTGGAGAGCAGAGGCCGCCCCTTTATGTAGCCTAGCAGCAGGGAGAATAGGATTGTGTTTAACTTTGGACAAACCATGATAAACATAAACCAAAGACAGTTCAGTTTTTAAGGAGCAAATGGCCAAAATTCCGTTAGAATGTATAATTCTTCTTTAAATTGTTCCTAGAATATTTCTTTACCATCCTAGTAAGGATAAAACGGAAAATTAAATTTGGTCATATGTCAAGTGCCAAAGGATTTGAACAAAATAGAGTGGACACGATGCTTAGTGAGGACAGAGAAATTCAAGCATCGATTTCGAGCAATGCTGTGGCCTGTGGCTGCTCTAAACCTCGAGCTCCTCTTTTTTCCCCCTCTACCGATATACCGTGTACTCCGGTAGATATCTATAGTCTATAGATGGTAACAAACCAAATAGAATACTTGCATGTAAACACAATCCCACGTTAGATGGTAACAAAACCCTCTAGAATATCTCATCTGTGATTATCACATTAACGGCTGTTGCTATATAAAGGGGTGTACAAGGTTCACCGCTCCCCAGAACACATCTGCCGCCGCCGTCCAGAATTCCCGTTCCAACCTCCTCTACAGCTAGCCCGTGGCCGGAAGATGCAGTCCGGAAGCGCCCACCCCGCGTCACCGCCGGACGCCGTCGACGTCCACGGCCGCCCAGACTACCTCGACTCGTACGTGCAGGGCAACCTCCCCACCCCCGCCACCGCCGAGCTCGTTGTGGTCACCCCGGGCCACGATCTCCTCACCACCCGCCCGAGGACCCTGCGCGTCTACCTGCCCGCGCCGTCCCCGGAGATGAGCCGCTTCGCCCGTTGCTTCGCCTACGCCTACATCACCCCGCCGCCGGGGGCGCCGTGCAACAAGCCCGATCCGGCGCCCTTCATCCGCGCCGCGATCGGCGCCGTGCTCCCGGGCCTGCGGTTCGAGCTCATCGCGGCCCCCGACCACGGCGCAGACATGACGTTGCGGTTCGCCACCCCGGAGGACAGGGAGGCCGCCATGGAGCGCCAGCCGTTCGAGCTCGACGGCGCCTCCGTCAAGCTCGTCCGGGAGGGGGAGACCAGCAACGTCCGGCGTGTCCGGCAGGAGACCCTCGCCCACGTCGCGCTGCACGGGTACCCCAGGGAGCTCCGCGCCGTGGAGGAGATCCGCGGCAGGTGCAGCGGCTTCGGGCAGCTGCTCGAGGTCGACCCGGCCTGCTACGACGCGCCGGACCTGTCGCCGGTGCGCGTCGTCGTCCGGATGGAGCGCGCGCGGGAGATCCCGCGACAGGTCCGGATCATGTGGTTGCGTGACGGCGTGTTCCGCCACGTCGTGCCGGTCCAGATCCTCAGGGTCTGGAACTGGTCCGAGGTCGTCGACGCCAACGGGGAGTACGTGCCCATGTACGGACCCGCCGGGGTCTGGAACTGGTCCGAGGCCGTCGACGCCTACGGCTGTGTTTAGTTCCGAAAGATGTTTTTACCGTTCCTATTCATCCAAGTTTTTTTTTCCCTTCAACTTTCCTATTCATCTCCCTCACAAAACACGCTTTTCAGAAAAAAAAATTTTTCCTCCCCCAACAACTAAACACAGCCGTAGGCTTCCGGCCTCGTGTTCGTCTGGAGGTTGGGGGCTCCTTTGGCTCAAGTCCATGGTTCATAATAATGTTGGATAATTATCTGCAATAGGCCATATTTTAATTCCAAAAGTTGTAATTAAGTTCACGAATATTTGCATGACTATAATGAGTGAAACGATCCATGTGCACGTGTTCAAGTTTAACACAGATTTAAAGAAGAACACGAGTAAGATGAAGGATAGCAGTTCGGATATCGAAAAGTACCCTGGGGCGGGACCTCTGCCAGAGGCATCGGTTGCGCCATTACCAGCTGGAGGAATATCATCCGTACTCATGATATTCCTCGACTGGCCTTGCCCGAAGTAGTTGTGTAAATTCGATGCAGGAAGATCTGTTGACGCAGTGCAGTCCGTGCGCCGGAGTCGTGCAGGAAGAAGACGCGGCGCAGTGTAGTCGTTAGACGGCGGCGGAGTCTCCAGAACGGTGAACCGTACGCCGGTGAAGACGTAGCAGTTCTGGGCGAGCAGTCGCGTAGAGACGCTCCCCAGAAACCTGATTGCCCCGGTATCCCGAGCAGGATCTCAAGGAGGCAATGGTGTCGGAGGCACCTGCTCTCGCCGGTGGTGTGCGCGCAGCGCCGGCGATGGGTAGGCTGATTTGCAGTAGAGGTGGGAGGAGAAGTAATAGACTCAAAAAACTCTTTTCTCAAAGGAGAAGATGGCTTTCTATTCATAGCCCTCGGGTGAGACGAGAGGATGAACCTGGACGGGAGAGAATCGGGAAGGCTGAGTTATGGAAAGCTGAATTATGGAAGACTGAATCATGGTATCAGTGATTGCCATAATCAGCCCTTCCAATTACCGCGTCTTCAGTTTCCATAACCAGCAAAAGAGAGATCCCTCCCGCACACAAGTCAGGCTCAGGCTCATGCTCAGGCTCACGCCAGGGTTCTTTGAGAACCGCCAGAGTTCTTTGAGAACCGCCAGAGTTCTTTGAGAACCTCCAGGGTTGTCTGAGACCCACAGGGTTCTCTGCAGAATCAACCCTGTGACTCGTACGAAGCGTTGCCAGGGTTCTTTTCCAGTCGAGCAGAGTTCTTTTCCATTACCAGTATGGTGTTGACCATAATAACTATAACATAAAAAGTAGGCTATAATCCTTTAGAATAAATAGAATAATGGGCCATACCCAAATATTCTAACAAATAAGCCAGCTAGCTTATGTTGCTGCTGCGATGGCAGCTACTAGTCGAGTGTTTAGTTTTGTAGCGGTCGTCTTAGCTTAAGATACTGTCGCTGTTAGTTCGCCTTAGTGTCTAGCATGTCCTCAACTCCTCATGTGTTAGTATCGCTGGCACTAGTGGTTTCTTGGTTGCATTGTGTGCTGTCTCGGTTGCGGAATCGGTGGTGCTTTAGTGCTATGCTTCCTGTCTGGGACAGAGGGAGCTGGAGAACTTGAGGTGTGTTTGGATGCTACCTTTGCAATCATCTTTCTATGGAATGACATGGAGGTATGCTTTATATGAAGAATCTGCTGTCTAGTAAAATGCATAGCTCAAGAATTAGCGTGTTGCTCTGTTGAACTGACATGAGCACGGAGGATACAGCCGTCAGCCGTGTTGAGAGCAGGGTTCACCGAACCGTTGGGAACCGGTCTGGGGTTCGACCGGTTCCCACTCAAACCGCTCCGGACCGGTAGCGGTTCGGGGCGGTTTGAACCGGGCAAAATTCAAAATTTTTAAATTTAAATTCAAAAAATAGAAAAATGTCGTAAAAATTTCTAAAAATACTTCAAGGTGCGTGTAATCTGTTGGTGTAAAAAGTTTTTAAATATTTGCTCATTTGGTATTTTTTTGGCAAATACAAGTTAAATCAAAAAAAGAAAAAGAAAAAAATGGCCGGGCCCATTAAGGCCATTTTTTGGACGCAAATCGGCAGGCTAACCGTCAAACCGGTCCGGCTAACCGGTCAAACCGAGCGGCTAACCGCTCCAAACCGCCGGATATGTGAATTTGAATTCAAAATTTGAATTTGTCCGGTTTCTAGCTCATTTTTTTTGGACGCAAACCGGCCGGCTAACCGCCAAACCGGTCCGGCTAACCGGTCAAACCGAGCGGCTAACCGCTCCAAACCGTCGGATATGTAAATTTGAATTCAAAATTTGAATTTGTCCGGTTTCTAGCGGTAACCGGTCAAATCGGACCGGTAAACCGCTACCGGAGGCCGGTGGTTCGAGCAACCGGTTCGAAAAATAAAACCTTGGTTGATGGTTGAGAGAGACGGCAGAGGGCATGAGATGCGAAAAGTATTTCCAACTTCCATATTCATCCTTCTCAGATAATACGTTTCTGAACACAGCCAATATGCCTCATTCGCGCTGCACTACGACGTCGCCCGGCCCAGTAGGACGAGAGCCCCCTGCACTCTACTGATTTCCTGACAATTGCTTCTTTTCAAAAAAACAAATTCCTGACAATTGCACGCCGATTCACCCATGCGGCGCGCGATTGCGGCTGTGTTTAGTTGGAGTGGAGGAACTTTTTCTGGGAAGCGTATTATGTGAGAGGGATGAATAGGAAAGTTAAAGGAAATTGAAGGGAAACTTTTCTGGAAACGTGTTTTGTGAGAGGAATGAATAGAAAAGTTGAAAAGGTCTTTCTCTCCCCCTCAAACTAAACACGCTCTGCGATTCAGGCGCCCATACCCTATTGCGTGTTGGACGTCGGCTGCTACTGTGCGATTAGACCTTCTCAAAAAGGCACTAGTTGCTGGCCTCAAATTGTTTAATCGATGATCGATATCAAAATAGTACAAAAAATACACTGGGTTGGCTCTTTGCTAGCTCTTAGCTAGCTCATAGCATTTTCTATTCATTGAAAAGTGCATCTTTTGACGAGAGCCGGTCACATCACTTTTACACTCTTCAATGAATATGAGACGGCTAAGAGTTAGTAAAGAGTCAACCCATTTGCAAAGAGACAACCCATTTTTATACTGTTTTGACACTATTTATCGATTAAACAATTTAAGAGCAAGTCGATGAACTGTACAAGGCCTTACATGGCCGCTGACCTCTGTGTGCACACTGCTACGGGGGTTTGGACGAAGGACCGCTAGCAGAGTGGAACGTAATGAAACGTCCGAGTCAATTTTCCTGCACTTCTTGAATGTGGAGGAATAGTACTGAACACTTTACGGTGGTCGGCCAGGCACCGTCAATGCATGCGATGGAAGCTCAACGGAAGGCAAAGGAAAAAAAAAGTGCTGGGATGAAAGTAGGAATAGAAAAATTCCATACCGACAAAGGAAAAAAAAGGTGCTGGGATGAAAGTAGGAAAAGAAAAATTCCATACCGACACCTTATACTCCGATCGTATTAGCAAAAAATAATCAAAGTAATTAGGCGAAATCGGGACCGGAAAACCGAATTCACGGATCCCGTTTTGTGCTTTACTGTAGCATAGATGGCCATTTTGGTAGGCCCACTACAGCCCGTTAGAACGAATGGCACGTTCACCTGTTCGTTTATCTTCTTTTATGATTTGCAGGCATAACCGCGGATGGCCAATAGATGTAACATGTGGTATGTTTTTTTTTTACTTTGATAATTTGTTTTGAAGTGTACTTTTTATTGGATTGTAAATTTGCATAAGAGATTAGATATGAGTGTTGAATTTTATTTGCTACATATGAATTTCGGAAACACTATGAATTTCAAATTTGATGTGTAATGTTAGCTATAATGAGGAAATTAGAAAAGAGAATTTAATTTTTTATTTTCTCTACATTATGTTTTTATTTTAAAATTTTGAGTCATTTCCATGGTCATTTTTTTTAGAATTTTGAGATGTTTTGGTGTCCGAATCTTAGGTGGGGACAAATTACAGAAACACTTTGAATTTAAATTCATAGTTTTCCATATTTGTAGTAGCTATTATGTTGAAAAATTGTCAGTTTAAAAACATTTTGGGTGAATTTTAAAGTGTTTTGTGGTTGGATGTTGCTATAATCGGGGAATTGGAATATGAGTCTGGTTTTTTAAGTTTGATTTATAATATGTTCATTGATTTTTTAAATTTTGAGGTGCTTCTATGTTCAATATTTTTTAATTTAAAGATATTTTGGTTTCCAAATCGTATGTGCATCGGATGTCATGTAATCATTTGTGAGAATAGATTATGGAAACACTTAAAATTTAAATTTTTGTTGCGTACCAGAGACATAGGTTTTTGTTTTTTTATAGTTTTTAATTAAAAACTTAGTTTGAGGACACGGATAGTACATAAACATTTGCATGAATTAATAGCACAAGTGTTTTAGTTTAAAAATGTGTATGTGGTAAAGTTGTAGGTATTAAAATGAGTGAAATGCATGGGCGGCCCCTAAACTTGTGTGGGTGTGTCATCTAGGTCCCTGAACTCTCAAAACGCATTTTCAGGTCCTAAACTTATATGAGTATGTCATCTAAGTCCCGGAACTCTCATAATGCCTCATCGGGTCCCTAAACTTGTATTAGTGTGTCAGTTAGGTCCCTAAACTTGTGTAGTATGTCAAATAGGTCCAAACGATATCCAAATTTATTTTTTTATGATGACGTGGCATCTAGTGTACTTACGATCACCAAAAGAAATAAAAGAATAATTATGGGACTGATATCTCAGTCATATTGACCAAATGTTTTCTTACTACCCTTAAATCCCCTCTGCCAGGCTGCCACCCTCGCCCCCGAATCTGTCGGTAGCAGACTAGGCCACCACAGCAGGTTGAAGCCTAGAAGAGAGAGGGATAATTGATTTTTTTAAAAAAATATCTGTGTGCCTAACATATTAGTCTCACATTTATTTTTTTATTTCTTTCACTGACCATAAGTACATGTGGCATGCCACATCATCACACAAAACGGGTTTAGAGACTGTTTGGACCTGTATGACACGCTACACAAGTTCATGAACCTAGATGACACATCCATACAAGTTTAGGGACCTAAAAAGATGTTACAAGAGTTTGGGGACCTAGATGACACAACCATACAAGGTACCTAAAAATACGTTTTCAGAGTTCGGGGACTTAGATGACACACCCACACAAGTTAATAGACCACCCGTGCACTTCACTCTATTAAAATTGTAAGCAAATTTTATGTGGGACATATTATTTGAACGCGTTTTAACTGGTAGTCGAATTTTACATATAATGTTTCTTGTACGAAAGTAATTAGTAGAACATGTTATTGTGTAATTAAAGTTGAACCCGATGGCTTTTCCAAGAAAATTCCTGAGAGAGGAAAAGGATGGCGGGTTGATTTTATAAAAGTTTATGGGTTTTATTGAAATGTTTCTTTGACAGGTTGGGGGTGGAGTGCTGATTGATTTCGTAGAAATCTGAGGGCTTTTCTGTCAAAGTTCATGTGAGAGGGAGGTGGACGACGGGCTTTATTTCTATGAAACCCGAGGTCTTTTGTGTAAAATGACAAAGAATGGCTCGATCTTGGCCTTCCATCCGACCGATCCGACGGCCGGGAAAAGTGGCCGACATGGCCACTCTCCCTGGCCGCAGATTTAGCACCGTTTCGCAAGGTAAAGATAGTTCCAATATGATTCAAAGATTTTTTATCTACTTTTTATAACTTTTTTAGCCTTTTAAACCAATTCAGAACCTATATAGTTTTGACAACTTTATCCAATCCCCACAATGCCGATGCCACTGGGCACCGGGGCGGACGAAAGACACCAAAAGCTTGGCACGTCACCGCAGCGTGCAAGGAACAGCTTCGTCACACGCCACTGACAGCTCCGTCACAGAAAATCTCACCCACTCGTAACCTACTTCTACTAGAAGAAGAAGCACAGAAAGATCATCACGACTTCACGAGGCCCTTACTCGCTACACGTCTCAGAAAATAGGCCCGGACGAGCCGAGTATATTTGTGAAAAAAAAACAAGAAAATCGGGCCCGGGCCGTCCAAAATGGAAGAAAGGAACCCGGGACACCACTCGACGACGCCTTCGCCCATCCAAGGGGCGGGCCGCCGTGCTCCCTGCCAGCCGCGCGTCCACTTCACCCACGCGCACGCGGCCACATCCCCTGGGCCCTGACCGGCCTTAGGCCGCCCGCTCCCGCTCGGCGGTGGCCGGCGGTTCCACACTCCCCGTTGAGATTGGCGTTGACCACCGTTTCCACGTGTTCCATTGCACCCGGCCACACCGATCCCTCCCAACGCTGATCGCTGACTAGTCAGTCTGCCTGACCCCAAACCCAACCGAACAAACCCCGCACGCACGCACGCGCGCGAGTGAGAACGCCCCTCCGGCTATTTATGCTCTCGCTCCACCAGCGGCACGGCGCACGCACGCACATACAGATAGATCGATCCTCGGCAAGTCGGCATGGACCACGGCGAGAGGAGGACCAGCGCGCAGGGGGCGGCGGCGGCGGCGAGGCCCTGGCGCGGCGGCGGTGGCGCAGCTACGCCCCCGCCGCCGCCCAAGGTGTACAGGGTGGAGCCCAGGGACTTCAGGCAGCTGGTGCAGAGGCTCACGGGCGCCGCGCCGGGGGCCGCGGCGGCGCAGATGACCACGCAGCAGCAGCAGAGGGTGATGGCGGCGCCGGCTATGGCCGCGGAGAGCATGCGCCCGGAGGCGGCACCGGAGCAGTTCGACTACGCGTCGTGGTACTCGGCGCCGCTGCTCAGCCCGGCGTACGGCGCGGCAGGCTACGGCGGCCACCATGGGAGCGGGCCTTTGCTGTAGAGCGCCCGTAGAAAACAGAGTCTCTCCGATGTTTGTAGAGCTCGATGATCAGTTGTTCGTGTTCCGGGTTCAGGTCTGGATTCTCTTTTAGCTTTTGGGCGTGGCCAAGGTGTTATTATAGCGTGACTGAGTCGACCAAACGAATTAAACAACCATACGTTCTTTGTTGCTTGGTTGTTGCATCCAATGATGATAACATGATCTGCTTTTTGCTAGTATTAACACGTTTCTACTGCCATTTTTTCGTTGATCTCGTCTAGCATTACACCCTGTTGTGCGTGTAAGAATTAAGCTTCAGAGGTACCTGAGAAACGTAGTATTATGCTCAGTCGTGGGAAAAAAGAACCTTACCCACATGATTTTTTCGTAGAAATGTTTGTTGCTCCAATTCAATTTTAACATCTTATTATACGGAAGAAGCAGCATCCGAGGAAACCTTTTATTGCGAGCCCCTCTTGATTCTTGTTGGTTTTGTATGTGAGCTTTAACTGTCGAATGAGAACTTCTTCGCAACGAGAAAAAAGATCAATTGAGAAGTAATAAGCATGAGAAGTCAGACAGCATTCACAAATCAAGGTTTTTTGGCTTTTCTCAATGCCAGAATGAATTGTAGGAGTCAGTTTTTCATTTAACCTCCTATGCTGATGAAGGAAGGCTCAACATCGTTTACTATATCCTTCTAACCTTCTACTTTTAAAGTTTGAGTGATTTTAGGGTCCGAGGGAGACATTTTGAACAAATTGCGGCTAACGTTGTAAAATGATTTACAAATTCTTTTCATGTATATTCGTTCTGATGGATGAAAATGCTTTTACTGAAAAGTACTTCCCACAAAAATTCTGGCCTTTTGCCGCATGGAGGAATTTTGGAGAGACATCGTTGAAGCATTGTGTCAACCGTGATAAAAATATTGGAAAAAGTCTATATTACCCCAACCTTTGGAGGTTGGACTACATAACCCCCCAACCTATGAAATTGTGTATGTCACCCCCTGAACTTCTCAAAACCGATCAAATTACCCTCTAAAGCAGTTTTGAAAAATCATAGTAAATCATAGAAAAATTATAAAATAGAAAATTCAATTGTGTTGGACTCCGAATGAGTAGATCTACACATTGACCATGTAATATGGTATGCTTTAGTACATTTTTTTCACTATAGCTTTAGATCTATGCTTTTCTCCATAATTGTAAAAAAATGCATTAAAGCATAACATATTATATGTTCAACGTGTATATCTACTCATTTGGAGTCCAACACAATTTGATTTTCCATTTTATGATTTTTTTGTGATTTATTATGATTTTTCAAAATTGGTTTAGAGGGTAATTTGATCGGTTTTGAGAAGTTCAGGGGGTGATATAGACCGTTTCATAGGTTGAGGGTTATGTAATCCACCCTCCATAGTTGGGGGTGTGATATAGACTTTTTCCTAAAAATATTCATTGTAAACGTAGCAATCTCATAGGAAATTTGCAACACATTTAGATCACAGTATTGTAAAGACAAGTATAAAAGGCAAAAAAAAAAACACGGGCAGTTATTTGTTATTAAGTTCTTTATTGATTCGTAGTGGAATTCACACCGACATTGCCTATAACTTTGAGAATACATAATGTCGACGATTACACACCAAAAGCACTTAAAGCAAAAGCAGAGCATCTTAAACATAAACTGAAGCCTGCATGACACCACAAACCCTTGTCTATATGTAGTCCCCGAAGTACGCTAGTACTGTTACAACACTGCAGTTAACGATAACACACTCACCGACACGCACGGTCACACACACCAACAGCTAGCTGAGCTGGCCACTAAGCTCACTGCTGCGTGGTGACACGGGCGAGGCGAACCCGATCAACAGTACGCCGTGCACTTGACCTTGCAGTCGACGGTGCAGCTGCCACCGCCGCCGCCGCCTCCATACCCCTTGCCGGCGCCGCTGTAGGAGGAGAAGCACTTCTTGGGGCAGGTGACCTTCTTCCTGTAGCATGGCCCCTTCTCCGTGCAGGTCACCGTGGGCGCCACCACCCCGCCGCGCGCGTACCCTCCCCCCGGCCCGCCGTACCCGCCGCCCCACCCGCCGGCCATCCCCCCGGGCATGCCGCCGTTCCCGAACCCGCCCATCCCGGGGATGATGCCCCCGCCGAAGCCCGGGATCGTCGGGATCGCGCCCCCCGCGCCCGCGCCGGGGTTCGGCACCACCGGCGCCGGCTTCACCGGGGCGGGCTTCGTCTTGGGCGCCGGCGAGGAGGGCTTCTTGGAGGACGTCGTGAGCTCGGCTTCGACGGCGCCGGCGGCGCGCGCGGCGAGGGCGGCGGTGGAGAGGAGGCCGAGCAGCAGCGCGGCGAGGAGGATCGCGGCGTGGCGGGGAGCGGTGGCCGTGAAGGCCATGGCTGCTGCGGGTTCCTTTGCTTCGATTGGCTGCGGCTTTGCGTTGGCTCGACGAGGTAGGTGTGTACGTTTGCGCGCGCTTTTTTGCCCCTGATGACGGGCTCGTGAGATTAGGGCGCTAATAAGTAGGGGGACGATTCGCGTTCGTGCCCTGAGCGGGAGGGGTGGGCGCGCATTAAAAGAGGCGCGTGAGGAGGCTGGAGGTTGGGGATCTCGCGGGCAGAGCTGGGGCAAAATCACTATTCACTAGTGGATCAGGGAGGCAGCTGATGAGCTCGAGTAGAGTAGCCAAGCTCTCAGTGGATCGAGCCATTATGATCGGCAGCAGCTGGTCGCGCCAGCGGTTTGACGCTGGGGACCCCCCATCGGCGACGGGCGAGGTAGGCGCCCCGGAAAAATCTCGATCGGGTCACGCACCGAGCTTCGCAACGCAACACCTGGGATGAAGAAGAGAGTGAGGCACGCGAGCCGATCATGTGCACATTTATGGCGCTCCGCTCGCTCGCGGCCTTGGCGTCGTCGTGGCCCGTCCATCTCCATCCACCGGCGACTAGCTGATGGTGACAGAGCACACCCGAGCCGCCACATTTTCCGCTCACCGCTACACTCGTCTTTGGTGCAGGCAGGTTGGCCGGCTTCCCCAGCATTCTGCATCCGATCCTCTTTCTCGTCTGTCTGAACAACTTTTTAAGGCCCCGTTTAGTTTCCAAAAGATTCCCCAACTTTTCACTATTCATTCAACTTTTCACTATTCATCACACCTCTTCTACTCACAGAACACTATTCATCTACAGTGTTTTTTTTTAAACAGTGTATTTTTGGGGAATCTTTCCCCAATCTAAACACACCCTAAAGGCGATGATGCTATCTATCCTGACTATCCATACGACCTGGGAGTGCCCGTACTCGATGCTCCGGCCAGATTTGGCAGAACTGCTGTGCCGGTGGCAGCAGCGAGAGGAGAAGAACGCTAGTCCAGCGGCCGACAGGCAACATGGGACGAATTGAAGGCCGAAGAGAATGGACGGTTCTGAGAGTTTGCTACACAGCTCACTACGGCCGCTGGCACCGGCGACACTGCTTGATCTTCAGCTTCAGGTCTCGGTCACATTTATTGGCCCTATTTTTTTGCGACGCCGCGTGATCTGATAAATTGTTCTTTCACCCCATCAAAACTCAAAAGGCCCTTCTCTTCTCTCCTTTATTTTTTAAAAATATTTTAGGACAGACCCATATGAACCATCAAAAGCAGCTGTTGTTTCCTGCAAACGTCACACGAGCTGTGTCGTTGACTGCATGTACGCCGACTAAATGGTGTTGGCTGGCCATTCTCTGCAGGAGTGCAGGTAATTTACATCTAGGCCATGTTCAGATTCCCAACTATTCGCTATTCATTCCAACTTTTCACTATTCATTCTAACTTTTCACTATTCCCCCCTCACAAAACACGTTTCCCAGCGAATGCTACAGTGTTTTTCTTATGCTACAGTGTTTTTTCCTACAATCTAAACGCACCCCTAGGATCATTCTTACATCACCGTTGTAACCTGTAAAAAGACCATTTGCTGTAATTCACGTGACCTACTACGCGTAAAATCGGTGAAGCCAGCCAAGACGAAATGAGTCAGCTAACCCTTGTACGACAGACGTAAACCAACCCAACCATTTTTTCAGGTCCAGCTCCCACAAGTCCTAAGCCACAAGTCACCGCCAGTTGTCAGCGTCGTCCTGCGGGCTGCACATATCTGCCTGTTTTTAGAGCCCAGCTGAGCTGACCAACCACATTTGTGGCTCTGCAACTCTGCATTATAAGCCACACGCAGCTGCACCTCACATGAACACGGTCGTTCCTTTTCTTTTCCGCGAAATTGCGACCTTCAACTTCAATGCCAATCCAAAGAGCCTGATTTCTCAATCTCTTTCCGTTCACCAGCTTTCAGGCACGGCATCCTTCAAGGCTCCATCTATACAATCCTTCTGCATTCTACATTTGTAGGTGAACACTTGGTACACTTCAATGTGCCACCTGCTGTTCATGGTGTGCACCGCAGAACTAAAACAGAGCACCTAAGGTCTATGATGATCTAAGTGGGCATCATGATAGCAGTCAGTGTAGCAACAGACGAAGTAACGATATGTATGCTCGTCCGACTTGCGCATACAGAGCAGCAAGTAGATTACCCAGTTAAAAGTCACGAGCTACAAAAGGAAGCACGCACGACACATCGTACTTCACCACAAGCTACTCCAACTACATCAACCACTGAACTTGCAGGCATCAACTAGTAACTACTAACTACACACCTTGAATGGCAGGCATTGGTTCCGACTTCCAAGATGGCAAACACTGAAGAAAGATGAACTGAATAGCTCTGATATCATCCCTCTACTGAGGGAGGAGGCTCCGAGACGGCAACTAGCACCCCCTGCAAGCCAAAAGGACTCCACAAAATGCCTCCCAACACTTGCAATATCACCCTGCAGCGAGAACCATCTGATTATACAAGATTAGCAAACATTTACAGAGATAAATATAGCATTGCAATATGATGCCTTCGTTGCTCTGCAAAATCAGTTCGTTTACCTCAACGGTTGTGGCATCAAACCTCTTCTTCCTCAACTTCGCCGTCGTCCTGCACGAAGCCCCCTCCCGCGTCGCAAATCCAGTCCCAGACCTTGGCCGGCACTGGCATCACCGACAGCCGCGGCTGCCGGAGCAACGCGAAGTCCCTCATCCCCTCCACCTCGCCCGCCGCCTTCTTGATCTCACCCAGAGGAACGGGGTTCCTGAACTCACCAACCGCGCGCACGTCCACGGCGCCGCCGGCCGCCGCTTCCTTTCCCTCCCCCTTCCCCTCCTCCCCTTCGTACCAGGTCCGGGCGACCTCCACGACGCCGACGACGCGGCGGGAGGCGGCGCCGGCGCCCGAGTGGTAGAACAGGCACCGGTCACCGGTGCGCATGGCGCGGAGGTTCTTCATGGCCTGGTGGTTGCGGACGCCGTCCCACGGCGCCACGCCGCCCTGGGCGCTCGCCTGGTCGGACCACGACCACTCGCCTGGCTCCGTCTTCAGAAGCCAGTACTGGACGCCGGTGGCGGTGGTCGAAGCCGCGGCGGATTGGGCGGCCGGCTTTGCTTTCCTCGGCATCCTGTGTGGGACTGAGAATCTGAGATTGTGGCCTCCAGCAATCACCGGAGGATAGGTTCTTGTTTTGGCGGGAATTTGGGCGGCTAGGGCTTGCATTGGGCGGGGTAACTTCACAAATGGCAGTTCGTCTTCCGGTTTTCCCCCGCCCGCCTGCCTGTTCCACCAGAAAAGTGGAGAAGTGTGGGCTGGGATGGGCCCAGAAAAGGATTCAATGGACGGCCCAAACAAGACACCCAGCAGGTTGAGAAGTGAGATGAGATGCCGGTAAAATTAAAATCAGATGCTAAAAAAAAAAGTAAAATTAAAATCAACAATGTTCTCAAAAGAAAAATAAAAAATTAAAATCAACAGAGAACGGATCGATTTTCATACAATGAAAATATCTCGCAATGATCAACCTGAATATTAAACTAAACCAAACTATCAGAACTTTGGATGGATTTC
The DNA here is from genome assembly GCA_015342445.1 of Digitaria exilis. Taxonomy (NCBI): domain Eukaryota; kingdom Viridiplantae; phylum Streptophyta; class Magnoliopsida; order Poales; family Poaceae; genus Digitaria; species Digitaria exilis. The sequence goes on from JACEFO010001597.1 coordinate 1,705,330, forward strand.
AACTTATTGTGCTTTATACATTGTTTCGTTTCACTAGAAAGGCTAATAATGCAACCAATGGAAACAAAAACTGAAGTTAGCTCAACAGTTACTGGAAGAGACCAACGAAACTACACATTCGTTAGCAACCAGTGTGTTGGATCAACAGAACTGCGACGATAAAGTAGACATTCTTATGAATGCTGGCAATCAGAAAGCTCCATCGACCAAACTACGACAATGAAAAGTGAGGACCCTTTATTAGGTTGAACCAGCTTGGCCCTCCTTTTCCGCCTCTTGCTGCTGCTTCTCTGCCCAGTACTTCTGGAGTGGTGGCCCGAATATAACATTCCCAGAAATCACTCCAATCCTGTGGCATTTTCAAGAAGGAATGACTAAAGGGCATCAAGATAAGCTAGACATTAACAGTAAAATTATGCTGGCAATGTGACAGAAGCAGGTATGCAATTGTAACAGTAACGAATAATACAGGAAACAGGTTTTTCTTAGACAAAGACAGTTCAGCAGAGAGAGGCGCTACCGCAAGCCCGCAACAAACAAGCAGCAATGGGCATGCACAACCCTTGGTTAGCATTTGCAATATGATGGCATTGTATCAACATCAAATTTATTCCACATGTTACTGCAACAGACCTACAAATATCACTACCAATTTGACTTCATGATGCCCCTGCTGCCAAGTCATACTGCAACAGAACTACTATCCTTAATTCATTCAGATTGGAGAAGCAGCTTTCCACCAACAATCTACTCAGCAAGCCTTGTGCCCAAATTTACAAAATCTTTCTTCAATGATCAGAGATGCTTTTGCAGTTTTGGACACGAAAAAAACAACGTCGATGCACTAAGCGCAGTTATTCTAAAACATTGTTTCTAGAGACAAGTTTTTGCATGGGACGAAGGGTACGGCAGTAAAGTTCATGTATATTAGAAAGTAAAAACTTAGCCGTGCACAGAAGATAATAAATGGAAACTGTCTTTCTTTAACATCCTATAAACACAATGGAGATACATGCGTAATTGCAATATCAGATATTCTTATTTTTTCACGGTAACATCAGCTTTCAACCATTTGGTCAAAGTAGAAATTTAGCCATGCACAGAAGATAATAAATGGAAACCTGTCTTTCTTTAACATCCTCTAAAAACAATGGAGATACATGCGTAATTGCAATGTCAGATATTCTTATTTTTTCACGGTAACATCAGCTTTCAACCATTTGGTCAAACATAGCAAACAGACGAAACTTGTATTACACGTTACTGTCCCTACAAAGCGAAATGCCAATAGCTGTTTTGTTATCTCAATAGTAATACATTTCTTATCTTTCAACCACAGCTCCCATTTGAATGCAAAGCCAAAGTTTAGTTTCCTTCAGTTACATGATTTAATTTGGCCGAGGTACCTGGTGATGTTTCATGTTTCTAAATTTGACACCACATTAACAAGCAGCAACTGTTGGGTTATAAGTAGAGATCAAAGTAATTGAATACCCCAGGGAACAGCTTGATCACTAAAGTGGAAGCACTTGCACAGCCCTTCACAAGTATCTTGACTCTATCAGTCTATTGCCAAATTATCAGGTAAGTATATACAGTTCAGTCACAAATTGCCACCAGAGGAATAGGTTCAGCAAGACAAAAAATTATTCAACGGAAAAACTTTGCCTATATCCTTAAGACTTTCAGAGTAATCTTGACTCTGTTATCAGTTGTTACTTGAATTTATTCAATCCGCTAATAATCCAGTTGCTCGGGAGTAAATTGACCAAGAACAACTGAGCGCAACGAATTATATGTCACCCTTTATTCAGATCAAAAGGATGTGTAGATAGACATTTTCTATAGCGCAGAAACCTTACTGGCTAAAATGATGCACAACGACCTAATTAAAAAAAAAACACTTTCTTTACATTGCAAAGAAGCAGTGTTTGAGTGTCAACATTTGGAGCGTGCATCTATGATATCTCAAACAGACTTAAAAGCACTTTATGGCATGCCCATATTACAAAGTCCCTAACAATAATACCACATCAGCAGACATGAAAAAAAAATGGCAAGCTCGTAATAAGACTTGCATAGTGAAACTAACACCATGAACAAGCTCTACAGCGGACCAACCTCCGCAACCTGACAGAAATGCTTATGTATTCGCCCCACACACCTGCAACGCTCCTATCCCACCACGAGAAGAACGAGTCGGGTAATAAGAGCTACCGATACGGCACGGATGTGTGCCCAGATAAGCTTCTCGCGCACCTAATAAGAGCTCTGAATGACACCCGCAACCCTCTGACGCTACACACAGGGACTAACTACGCGCTGGGCAACAATCAAGGCGATCCAGCAGCGGAGGAACTTGCTCAACGGCGTGCCCAGATCGGCGTGGGGGTGGCGACGCACGGGGACGCAGCGTGAGATCCATGACGGGACGACGCTAAATAGGTAGAGAGGGGGGATCGGGAGACTCACACGACGGCGCCGGCGACATGGGGGAAGGAGAGCCGCATCCTGTCTCCCCCGCTTCTGGTCTCTCGCTCTCGCTCGCTGTGTTCTCTCACACACAGCCCCGCCGCCGTACTCGGGGCGAAGACGACGATGGACGGGAAAGCAAAATCCATTGGGCCCTAAAGAAGGCCAAGGCCCAATGCAATTTATGGGCCTGGTCCAAATAGAGTCTGCTCTGAAGTGCTTGTGCTGGGCTGGACTTCAGAGCAACTGATTTCGCCTTTTTTTTTTCCCTCCCCTTTCTTCCCGCGGCGCGTCACCGCTCGTGACCGCGCCGGGAGCACGCGCGCCACCGCCCGTGCGTACTCGCGGCCTTTCACAGCTACACACACTTGCCGGGATGCCTCCCGCTTTCATGTGACGCGCCTCCTAGCTAGCACTATGGCGGCGAATTGATGGCCGGATGGCCGAACTTGACCGCCGATGGGCGTGCCGCCGCGCACCGCGGCGAGATACCGCTGGACAAAGGCCATGCGCTTTAATAAGAACGTCCGGCGCGCCCGCGCGCGTACACTCGCGGAGTCGCGGTGCCCAGCATGCCAGCGTGTCGCTCGAGTTTATGATGAGTCACCGGCCGGCCTGTCGGTCGTTACTGACGGCAACTTCATGTTTAGTTAGAGGAAAAAGTACTTTTTTTTAGATAAATAGTGTGTTGGGAAGTGTATTTTGTGAGGAGAATGAATAGGATGAATAGTAAAAAAAAAGTAGTTTTGGGTGGAAGGCCTGGCTTTTATACCATTGCACGCTAGCTATACAAGCTAGAGAAACGAAAAGGCTACGGAAACAACATAAACTTCGTTCAAAGGTGGCAAAAGGGGGCGAAACGCGATGATAGAGAGCAGCTTTTTTCCCCTTGGGCACCATCATGCTACTCCAGCTAGCCGTTTCATTTGTTTACGCCCGTGACATTATTTGCGCGCACCTAATGTGATGACCCCATGGCATAGAAAAAGAAAGACAACATAGAAACACCAATACCTGTTCTGTTCTCATCTTATTGCTTGCACAAAAGTGAAACGCCAAGATCTGTCCTCATATTGCTTGCACCTACCTTCCTATGATGATGAGTACTAGTGGCCACCAAATTGGCCAGATAGATTTACTCAAAAAGAAAAAAGAATTGGACAGATAGATGCCTTTTTGGCGTGCACCAGACACTTCAACTCCAAGAGCAACGGCTCAAAGCGGTTAAATAAGGAAAACGCCAATCTACTCTTAACGCTTCTGCTATATAATGCGAATTATCCATGGTGTCTATTGTATACTCCATTCGTCCTAAATTGTAAGTCGTTTGATTTTTTTGACCTCAACTTTGACCACTCATCTTATTTAATTTTTTTTTTTGCAAAATATCATATTTTTTGTCATGTCTACCTTTAGTAATAAAAGAATTTCAAGAATAACTTAAAATTGACTACATTTGCACAATTTTTTTAATACGACGAATGGTTAAAGTTAGGGTAAAAAAATCAAACGACTTACAATTGGAGACGGGGTAGTAAAGTGGCATTTTTTTTATATAAAAGATATCGTACAAAAAAAGCAGGAGTATGTATGCCGAGTTATCTTTCCCCATGTTCTCTTTTTTTCACATATCAAAACACGGCATGATTATGTCTAGCCTACGTGCAGGACTAAAGACATACTTTTCCACACGGGTTTTTATCCATGATAAGTAGATGCATCATATCAACAATTTCGCTAACCCTCTAAAGAATGATTGGTTATCAACTTCCCTGCTAATTGCGGCATGCACTCTTGAAACGAATTGATCCTAAAGGTTCCTTCCTTGCCATAGAAATCAACAACTCTGTGCTTCATTCACACATCACATTGTCAAGAAAACGTCAAGATTACATAGGGTAAGTAGAGTGTAAGATGTTTTAGTTTTCTTTTTCTAAGCTCGACTTTTTTTTTAGTCTTTGACCAAGTTCATAGAAGAATATATTAGCATCTACTAAAATACCAAATAAATTACCAATACCTACTTGAAATTAACGGATATGATTGTGCCCATATTTGTTTGTTTTCTATAAAATTACTTAATCAAAATTAGTACAGCTTATTAAGGACAACTAAAACACCAACATTTTGAAAGGAGGCAGTACCATCTAGTACAGATTTTAAAAGAATTTGGCAAGGGCAAATTAGGAAAGGAGCGGTGGCTTTAACCATTCGGCGCTATTTTTTCCCCCTTTACAAACAACACAGCCTGAAGACCGGGAGCCAATTGGCCGTTTCCTCCCATTTCAAGCCACCACTACCATCGCCATTGCAGGTTGCAGCGCTCACCTCAGCTAGCCTGCGGATGCCAACCCTCACGTCGGACTCCATTGCGTCCCCGAGGTGGGGCGTCCCCTTCTGCGGCGTCCGCTCCTCGGGCACGCCCCGCACTCGCCGGCTGCCATCATCCTCCGGCGGTCACGGCTGCGGGTGGCCGCCGCTGGACCGCGTGGCCGGGTGGGTCGCCGGCGGCATCGCCGCGGTGTTCTTCGCGTCCCTGGAGCGGTGCTCGTGCGTCAACGTGCGCACGGACGACGGCGACGACCTCCTCGACGACGAGCAGAGGGACTCGGAGGCGCCGCTTATGTTCGACGACGGCAACGGTGGCTCCACGGCTGGGGCAGCCGGCGTGGGGAGGAGGAGAGGAGGCTGGAGGAGCGACAAGGGCAAGAGGTCTGGTGCTGGCATGGGGTGGTATGGGGATTTTTAGTGTATGATAATTAATCTGTTGTTGTTTATTTCTGTTGAAGTTCTTTTTTTTTTTAACTACTCTGTTCAAATTCTTGCTAGTATCACCTGTCGTCCTCTTAAGCTGCTGCAGCCCAAATTTCGACTTTTAGTTAGTTTTTAGACCTTGTAATGCTAGTTCTTGCATGTCCGTTTAAGCTAAAAGTGTGTATAAGGGTGTTTGGTTGTATGGGTGTATTCAAACTTATAATATACTACATCTAAACTAAGTTCTTTGTTGTTCCTCTTTTCCCCCCTCTCTCTCCTACACTTCTATAGATCTTACCAAGGTCATTAATTAGTCAGGTTTCATTATTTGTTTTATTTGTAATATCATGAAACTGCAAACTGTATTATTTGGGCAAAATTCCATTGGCGATCATGACCGAGAAGTTCGAAATTTTATGACACCCTCTCCTCCCCGCATAATACTAATTTTTACTAGGTCATGATGCACACTGTGTACTTATTTATGTATTGGGTGCAACTGTGCAAATGATGTTCAAAAGGGGTAATATCCGCCTATTCGGAATCGGAAGTTTGTTATGTAGAAGTTTTTAAGAAAATAAAACTCAGCTAGCCTTAGGTTAGGGCGTGAGACTATATTATATTATATGGTTAATGCTAAAGTGGTTGCTTTTAAAAGTTGAAGCACGCCAACATTATGATTGATTAGGAAGTCAATTATTAGCTAAGAATTTTGGCCACAAAGAGTTGATTAGATAGCGTTGTGGTGCAATGATTACAACTTTAGCACTATAAATAGTTTGTATTAAAAAGTTAAAAAAATGCAACAAATATATTACTGGGCGTTTTGTTGTCTCAAAATTCAAAAGTATGGATATCTAAACATATAATAGTGGTCTTAAGAAACTTGGCTTGTATGGAGTCTTTTTGTAAAAAATGTACACCCGTTGATTGTTGCATGTTCTCCAGCTTGAATGTACTTAATAACAGTGACAACGTGAACGAAGATTACCTGTTGCTTTTATGTAGTCCATGCCAGCTAAAAGGGAAAAGTATTTATAGGGTTAACCAATATTAGGCTTATTGAAAGTCTTCTACGTGCTGGGTATTGTCTAGCTGCTGCCTGCTGAAGCAGAAACGACATGAAAATGGGTTATACTTCTGTTTTTTTGTGGCATGACCAACCTATAATCCTCAAAGTAACCATAGGAATCAAATAGCATAAGTGCGGGATAAACTAATCCAACTTTAAACCAAACCAATATCACTCTATCCTTTTTCTTAGTGTCTGAAATTAATCAAATACATCCTCAACGCAACCATATAAATCAAATACAATTCTGAGCGCATGCTAGATAATGAGTTCTCCTAAATACATTACAAATTAAACAATTTTATTGAAAACCACTAAACCAGTAAAGCTGCTGCAAAAGATATGGCTAACCAAAAAGTCAAATCACCGGCGATGCATGCTCGTTGTTCCTCTAATACCTTCCCATTTCAGAGTAGCGTGCTCCGTGGCCACCTTCCCCGTGACCGTAGTTCCTCACCGCACGCTTCGACGTCCCGTCAGGCACCGCCGCTTGTTGCGCCACGCTGGTGGTGAAGCCATGGCCCTCCCTCGTCGTCGTGGTGGCACCGCGGCAGGTGTCATTGTAATGGACCAGACCCTGGCGTCGTCCCTGCTGCTGGCCATGGCCGTGGCCGTAGCCGTAGCCATAGCCGGCGCGCTGCTGCGGCCAGTATGCTGGCTGGTAAGACGTCGTCGTTGCGGGGGACGAGATGCCAGCAAGCTGTGCGCTGGCCACCGGGGTGTAGTGGTCGTCGTCGTCGTCGTTGTGTCCGTAGCCGAAGCACGCCGGCTTGAGGCACATTCTTTGCCGCTTTGCTGGTGCTTTAACTGATGATAGTCGCTGCCGGCAGGGGCGCCCTGACCGGAGCGCCGCGCCGAGCACCGATCACGATCAGGTCCTGTGCGAGTGGCGACCGGAATGAGAAATCAAAAGCTGTGTGGGCGGCGGAGCGTGGGCGAGACCGGCCGGCCAGTTATAGTCCGGGTCCCGACGGTGACCCAAAGACTCCGGCCGCGGCCAGGTCCGCCTGCTTGGCGTTGAAACACCACGCGCTGATCGACCCCTCTGGTTCACACGGACCAGTACTCGCAGACGCAGCAGGCCAGCAGATGGATGGATCGATCGTGACGTTGTGCTCAAGTTAACGTGGGGAGCGACGTCGTGGGAGACACGATCGAGAGCTACCCGTGTACCTCGAGGCCGCTCGGGACGTTGCCGTGTTGGCTGGGGGCCGGGCCTGGGCGAAGCGAATCGAATCGAATCGATGCCACTCACACTCGCTGTTGGATCTCAGACTTGAATCCGAAGCCTCCATGGATGCCCCTGCTAGTCTTGACTGTCGAAAATGAATAGCGTTGTCAGGTCATGAGTCATGACTAGCTCTGGCTAGAGACGGCCAAAGAGTTTCCTTGGGAATCTCAGTCAAGCAAAGGATTGGGACTGAACCTGTTGGACCTCGGAAGATCTTCGGAAACAAATTTCGGAAAAGATTTTTCTTCCAGATCTTCATGCATGTTTGACGGAGAACTGATGACAGCCAAGCGGTTGTAGGGTAGGAGAGTGGGACAGCTATGGAAAGGAACGGTCGGAATCTGTTGACCAAGCCCAGTACCACATTCAGCCATTTGGGCCCAACAGCTTGGATAGATAGCCCAATACTACAGACTGACCCGGGATAAGAGGCCCAAGGGCCAAATAGAGTTGTGTTTGTGCCCAACTTAGGGGTGAAAGCGGTCGGGAACGGTCGGGAAAAGAGCTCAACCACTTTCATTTTTATATTTTTATGCGGAACGGGAAAGGAATCGGAAATGTCCGGTTGAAAATACGAAATTGGATATACGGGATATCGGAAACGAAACAATTCGATCGAAAACATGTCGGTATCGGTCGGGAATCGATAATTAAAAACGTGAACAACTAACCATGTGTATACTTTTACACAGTTATATACTACCTCCTTCGCAAAAAAAAGTTATATACCAACTAACAAGTATAGTAGATATCATAGTAACACCTAGCAAATATGTGTATATGAAAAATTTAAGAAAGAGTAACACCTAGCAAATATGTGTATCGGCAAAGAAAAAAGGAAACATAAAAGATAAATGAAAAAGAGGACCAGACCTGTTGTTGATCGGTGGTGCTCCATCCATTTGCTGGGCCTTGCGATGGATTGCAGATTAGTGGCAGGCTGGCAGCATGCTTGCATATGGCAGCCAGGAACATAGCAGCAGCACTGCACTTTAGTCCCACCTCGCTGAGAGATGGCGTACAGGCAGTGTAGGCGCGCTATAAATTAGACCGGAGGCTAGGGCAAAGCACTGGTCGTGGCCGTGGGCCTTGCGCCAAGCACTGGCTATGGGCTGCGCGAGCGCCAGGCCCGGGAATTCCCGTCGGAAATTTCCCGTGTAAAAACGGGATCCGACCATTCGGTTGGGAAAATATCATCCCCGATTTCGTTTCCGCTTTCGCCGTTTTCCCGTTTTCATTTTCCCGATTTGATCGGGAGATACGGTGTCGGTCGGTACGGTATCTTCCCGTTTCATCCCTAGCCCAACTTAGCTTTCTGTTCCTCTAGTTAGCTTTCTGTTTCTCTAGATAGATTTCGGATTTCGCTATCCGCTAAGCAAAACCATAACGTTTTTTGTGAAAAAAACATTTACATAATCTCCAAAAAAACATTGTGCTATGCATATTGGATTTTTCCATTGAGAGAAGAAAGCGTTCAATTCTCGTAAACATAGTTCTCATACGCACACGAGCCACAATGGGGTTGTACAGATCACGAGCCACAATGGGGTTGTACAGATCCCCAGTGGGACGTGAAGCAATTTCTTGCTCCTATTTCTAGGGCCGCACAGGGGAGCTAGGAACCAAAATTGGTCCCTAAAATATGAATGCATCGCAACCGAAAGGAACAACAAAGATACGATAGGACAAAGAATAACCGAAACAAAGGGCACAAGCACGTACCAAGGAAAACCCAGAGGTTCCAACTAACCAAAAGCCCCAAACAACCCTTGTGCGCCTGTGCCGCTTGGCTGGCTGGACACATGTTACAATCTCTCCCAACCAAAACGCAGACAAGCAGTGCATTCCCCCTGTCTCAAACTCAGGACCAGACCAAGACCACTTACATGCAAACCTTGTTCGATCGGTCCCCCCCCCCCCCCCCCCCCCCCCCCCCCCCCAAAAAAAAAAAAACCTTGTTCGATCGGTATCCAATCGAATTCCCAAAGCAGCAGCAACAAGCGGCTTTATCCCCAGATGTCGATGCACCCCATGTGTCTGGCTTTGTTGGCCTGGCTACAATATACTAGATTGCATTGCGCACTGCACGACCGTTTGGCCCCTAGCCAAAAGGCTAAATCTACGCGATGTAAAGCCATGGATTGGTACTGCTCGTGCCCATGCCTGCCACCAACTCTACACAGAGTATACGCGTGATGTAGTCATGTACCTTGGAACGACGACACCTGTGCATTGCAAGCCTTCAGATGGCTGTCTCCATTGCAACTAAAAGCAGCATATGTCTGGACCTGATTTCTTTTTTTTACTCAACAACCAACGTTGTTTGGCCGTTCCAAATTGAGAAGCGTATAAGTAGGTTTCGAAGTTTTATATTGGAAACAGGAATACACGAGAAGGCCGGGTTCATTGAAGGTAGCCGGTTTAGCTTTACGAGCAAACACTGTGTTGCTTTGGTGAAACAAACCCATGGCCTGTCGTTACTCGTTATTGTAAAGCCAGCTAAAGCATGGCTCATAACCGGACAGTGCGTGCCTCCAGACGTGATTGGAATGGAAAAAAGATGAACGGGGACGTGCTCGTTGCACCTCTCCTTTTGGTGTTCCATCGGTAGTGCCACCCACACTGGGTGTCTGGATGAACTTCTTGCAACGAAATTAACATACATGCATGGGGAGTAATATTAGTCAAATGCAGAAAGTTTTATCTCAAAATGTAGACATGGTTTGTAAAGTCCTTAGGGCATGTTTTGACGCGTGATTCAAACCCGTAAATATGTCTACTACAAGTTCGTAGACCAATCTTTTCCTTCGAAAGAAATTTACATGACCTTAATATTTCATTGAAAAAATAGCATGCTGTAGGCATAGAACCCCCCCCCCCCCGGCGCGCCCCAAAGAAGAAAAAAACTAGAGGGATACATTTGCTAGCATATTATTGGTAGCCAGCTAATTTTTTTAGATAATGGAACAAAGAAGGTCCCGGCCTCTACGCCATCGAAGATAACGTACACAGCATAACATTACAACCAAAGAGCACTTAGGCTCACTGACATACTCAGGAAATAAGAAAAGTTCAAACAAAGCCCCACATATAACTAGGCTGTAATTGTAATTCTAGTCGAGAACTTCCACCCAAAATTGGCAAACACATCTATGACAACTGACTCCAGCAAGCGATACGCCTTCTTCATGTTTGCCCTTGCTTCCTCGTCCTTACATAGTAGTGACCAGGTGCGCGTCCAGAAGGTCGCCCTGAAAATGACCTGCATGACAGTGTTAGCTTTAGCCCGATTGAACACCATATAATTTCTATTCAACCATATAGCCCAATAAATAGCAGATAAACCTACACAAATCTGATTCCTAAGTGCTGGCCTGATGTCAGCAAGCCAAGAACCAAACATGTTATTAATGCTAGATGGGGGTTGAATTCCAAAGGTGATAAAAATAGTATTTCAAATAAAACGAGCAACGTGGCATTGGATGAAAATGTGTTCAATAGTCTCAAGAGAACTACACGAACAACAATTTAAGTTTCCTTTCCAATTCCGTGTAGCAAGGTTATCCTTGGTTAGAGTTACCCCATTTTTAATATACCACAAGAAAATCATAATTTTAAGTGGTATCTTAATATCCCAGATAGGGCATTTGCGTGGGACAATCCCATCACTAATTAACACACTATAGAAAGAACGAGTTGAGAACACCCCACTCTTGTGTAACTTTCAAATGAATATGTCTCTGTCGTCTGTAAGGTAAGTATTGAGGAAACTTGCCACTAATCTATACCAAGAATCCAAGTTAACGCCCGTTAACACCCTTCGAATCATTGGTGACATCCTCAGACCACTAGCAGCTAGATTCAGCATACGCGTAAATAATTTCTCATGAGTTTTCCATCTGACCGATCGTGCTATCGAGTAGTGGTTCAACATGTCACATTCTCCTTTGTAAAAGCTTTTTATTGTATATGTGACTAAAGAAAGGTTCGTCTTTGTATAACCTATAGCTTTTGGAGGACTAGGACCAGAATTAACTTGATGTCCACTTTATTCAGTTATACTTTACAAATGCTCGTCGTATGGCCTGGAGAGTTTAAAAGACTTGACCGTATATGATATCCTTGTCCAAACCGAATTTTCTATAGGTAAAATAGAGTAAATGTTGTTAGCAAATTACTCAAATTTGCCATCTTTTCATTTTGTTTCAGGAGCATTAATGTGTCAAAATCTCCATGAGGCATGAACTAGTGATATCCTAATCTCCATGCAGCATAGACAGTTTAGGCGATACTTTCAAATGTTTAAATTTTGTACATATCATACATACAATAATTTTTAGTAGTCACAATTTTGAGGCATGCGAATAAGACATTTGAGTAACACATAATGACATAACATTTTCACATGTCAAACTAATATTCTTCCATCCATGTCCAATAATTCCCCTAAAGCATATTTCTTATTGACAACATAATGATCTAAACACACGTTTAACTGTGCTATAACACATTTATTTCATCGTCTATACCATTTTTTTAGTTTGACCGTCTACTCGGGTTTATTAAACGGGGACTGCACCCTAAAATACATGCACTCATGCCCTTCATTTACAGTTTACACGCACTAAACGAATATTTACACACGTTTAGGCAAACACTGCCAAAAACTCCGAATCCATTAGGTGGTGGCATGGGCAACAAATATGAGCCATCAAGAAATGCTTGAAACTTGAAGACAGAGAAGAAGCAGAGTGGGGGTAAACAAGGGGTCCGCTAGTACGTAGCCATGGAGGGCGGGGGAGATGTCTCCCTAATTTTCCTCTTAAGAAGATGATACCGCGACTCAAACTGGAGCCGGCTCAGCAAACAGCTTTCTTTGGCGTGTCAGATTGACAGGGGCGGATGCAGCCTATTTTAACGGGGTCAGCTGCTGACCCCTATAAAATTCTGCAAATTACACACAAGATCACTATTAACAACACTAATGACCCCTATGTGCTAATGAAGCTGACCCGGATGCTCTGAGTTCCTAGATTCGCCTCTGCACACTGACAAGTTGCACCGTGGGAGTGTTGGCACAACCAGTGATTGTTGCAAGGGTAAATTTCATGCAACTTCGAAATTGGCATATATTTGAATGACCGAGAGTTATTTAACTACTAGCACACACTAACTGAATCTGCTTTAGTCACATGGCTCAAGTCAAAGAGTCAAGATAACAAGAACATGGAGAGAGAAAATATCCGGCCCTTCTTCCTTCGTGATTAAGCTTAAACTGTCTTCGTTTTGGGTCATCTAGCTAACATCGGGATCACCCAGCTGGCTACTACACCTTACCGCCATTTCTTAATCTTACGACAGCATAAGTGATGAGCAATTGGTTGTTGCGGCATCTAACCATACTTTTGTCCTATCATCGACGTTAAATTGATGAGGTTTTTCAGTATCACTTTCATAGTTTCATGCTGAAACAACATTTTTTTTTTGTTGCACTATCGCCTGTTGCATGAAACTTTATACTTTTACTGGATCTTTTTACGAGTGCCAAAATGTACCCAGGTGGATACCCATTGACACATATCGGTCGATCGATCGATTGATTGCTTCGGTTAGTTCACGATTCGATCATTTTTGCTTCGGTTAGTTTCCTTTGTCCAATTTCTTGCGAATCTATAATAAAGCACACATCATCACTCATCAGCAACCACTACAAGAGGACATATATTCATCATTCCCAAAAACAAAAACAAAATACCAGAAATGCCCTCGTAAACCCTCTATAAATACCGCAGCCGTTCACATCTTCCCTCCCTTTTCTGCAACTCCTCTGATAAGCACAGAATTACCATCCAGCCCCTCATGGACTTATCTACAGATTACTATTACTCCATCGACTTGCATGGCTTCTCGTCGATGTCGCCACCGCAGCTCGACTTCGAACAATCCCAACCCACAGCGAGCACATTCCCCCCATCTCACCAACCCCCGTCGCCGGCCTCACCCGAGGCGGACGCCGCCGCCGCCGCCGCGGACTTCTCCGACGAGCGGCGGCTCCGGCGGAGGATCTCGAACCGGGAGTCCGCGCGCCGGTCACGCGCGCGGAAGCAGCGCCGCCTCGACGAGCTCCGCGGCAGCGTGGCGGCCATGGAGCACAGGAGGCGCGAGCTCGCGGCGCACGCGCAGGCCGCGCGTGGCCGCCTCGCCCTCGCCCGCCTCGCCAACGCCGGGCTCCGCGCCGAGGCCGCCGCGCTGTCTCGCCGGCTCGCCGCCGCCCGCCGCGCGCTCGAGCTCGGCCGTCTGTATCACGCCGCCGCCGCCGCAGCAGTGGGGAGCGGCGCCTGCTGTAGCGGCCTCGGGTTCTTGGACATCGAGCAGACGATCGCCTCGCTGATCGCGTAGCGCGCGAGGAATCAATCATCAATCAATGCAGCCGCTAGTTGCCGAGCGCTCATGAATCATGGAGCGAGCGAGCGTGCACGAGCTGCCGATCGAGTAGGGTGGGGCCCGTCTTGTTCGATCGGGGAACGGTGGTCGACGATGAAATGCAGTGGACGCATAGGCTCTGAAATCATGTACGGTAGATACATTACAAGCTATTACTATCAGTCTATCATGATGCATAAATCTTCGGCTGAAAGATTAGTAAATTTGAAAGATTGTTGAGGCAAAATCTAAACAATCGAGCACCAGAATCTGGGAGCCATGCATGTACGTCGATCTCCACGACGTAATCGCTTCCCATGCGTGCTGTGCTCTTCGTTCCGTGGTTTCCTAATCCCTACTGCTACCGTTATACACCCAGAGGTACATGCATTTTGACGATTAGATCATGATCGTTAAGACTCTAAGACACTACGGGGAACTCGCTGATCACTTCGACGATCAGCACCGTGTGATGGGCTGTGATGGCATGAACGTAACCGTCCGTCCGTCCCAATCAACTCCTCGCGACAGACTTGAGGGATCTCATCAGATCCTGCCCGGCTTTCGCTAGTGGTGGCATGGGCCATCGACCCCATGAGCCCATGAGGCAGAGCTCTCGCGCGTCGCTGTTCGGCGTGCTGGTTAAAAGCTAGCGTTACCAGATGCTCGTCGGCCGTCAAGGTCGATGGCGGCAGAGACGGATGGTAGTGATCGAACTGGTAATGCGCCTCATTATCTGTCATCAAAGGCCGCTCTGCTTTGGGGGCGTTAATATCGTTTTCGGGTGGGATTAGCCGTCGATTCCGTGGGTGGCCCGTCGCCGTCCGTCCCGTCGCCACGTCGAAAATGCTAATAAAATGGGGCCGGCCGGCGATACGCCTCCCGGAACCGCGCGCTTCCTCAGATACGGTAATGAGCCCAGTCATCTTCGGCCTTTCAAACTGGCCGGATTTGGGTGCTCTGACATGACAGGCCCACCTAGTTGCGTCCAATCGCGTGTTATGGTGGACTTGTCAAATTGGCCCAACTGACAAGGCTTCTGTGGCCCAGATAAGCGGACGATCAACATCACCCGCCCACCCACCATCTGTCTTTTGTTGCCGCTTCTCTCGATGGAGGGTAAATTGAATGCTAAATCATCAATTTTGCTAATGTGATATGATAATTAAGAGGGTAAATTTTATAAGATGAGAGAGAAGTTTTATCCCATGAAACTCAACTGGTACAATTACCCAATTTTCAGTCTTGGTAACTATGAAAACGAAACCGTGTGTTAATCATGCCTTATGAACTTGCTCTAAAAAGTAAAAACTAGTTGCTTCTGAAGTTTAGGAAGGTGCTTCAATACTTTGAACTAAAAAAGGACAGTTGCTTCAAAACTGTGAACATTCTTAAAACCAGTTGCTTCCTACATGAACCTTCTTGAAATAAGCTAGTTGACTGAAGAACTCAAATCCAGCAGCAATGCTTTATTCCCTGTCAGCCATCATACACACAGTCGCCACCAAAGTTGCATTTTAAGCATACAGAGTGCTGTATTTTCTAAAATTATGTCATTCCTATTTTTTTTATAATGGATATTTTCGGTTTTTGGAAATGGGAAGAACTAGATTCATATACTGCTAGTTTTTAATTTGACAGTGCTGGTATATTGCTTAATGCTCATACCTATACATGTGCTATGCAGACACATGTTCACATGGATGTTCACACAATCACACGGATGAGGCTTGGCTTCTCCACCTTTGAGTGATAGTATACGTCTATGACGATTATTGAAATCCAAAGATTGTCGGATGGAAAGGTGGCACAGTACTCGTTTGGTCAAATGATTTTCGCTTTTCACTTGAACAGACCGTCAGGCAGTCATTCACCGTTCAAAAGCTGCAGGCATGCATACGAACATTTTTTTAATCAGACACGATCCGACGCGACCAATCTCCCCGCCGTTCGGATCTTGTCACCCCATTGAGCTGTGTCCAATGTCCATACATCTATCGTCGTCTACGGCTCCTAGGAACTTCAAGCTACAGACAATAAATTTCCACCGGTAGCAAGGCCCCCATTGACAGTGAGTCGTGAGCTCGAGGAAGCAGAGCGAGTGAGAGGCCAGCTGCCCCAGTGCCACACAGCCCACACTGCCACGACGCACAGCTCACAAAGCTCGCACAGACGGCACAGTCACAGGCTTCATGGCCTGGCCTGGCCTGGCCTGGCCGGCTCCAACCATGTAGCAAAAGTTACGGGCTTGCAGCGCCTCATCTGCAAGAGCTAAATGGAGCAGAGGCGTAGCCAACCAAGAGCAGCCATGGCCAAGGAGCCTTGTCCTGCGCACCTGCCTGTGCATGAAAAAGCAGTGGGGGCCGTGATGCTAGCATAGCGTCCCCGACTGTTCCCTTGCGCTGCCCCTCTGAACTCTGAAGCCGGCCAGCCGGGCACTGGTGTGGCGAGGAGAGATCTGGGGGGGCCTGGCTATAGCTTCACCTGCACGGACTGTTCATTGGGCGTGCAGAAAAGCCGGCCGGCAGGGGCGTTCAAGTGCTCCACTGTTAGCTTGGGTCTGCAAACAAACCTTTAACAGCATGGCACGAGAGTCACTGACATACCGGCCCTCTCCTCGACCTAATCCCGGTGTTGACTCGGGTTTGAATCTCTTGGACGCGTCAAAAAGCTCATCTGGAACAGCAGTATCAAGCTGTGTTCAGATGAAGTGGGGAAAAAATATTTTTTTTTCGAGATGCGTGTTACGTGAGGGAGGTGAAAAAAGATTTTTTTGAAAATACGTGTTCTGAGAAAGATGAACATGAAGTAAAAATAAAAGGTACTTTTAGTACCTGAACACATAGCCTCAGCATTTTGTGTATTTTGGAGAGGCACAAAAAAAGCCTGCTGGACTGCTGGTTCACTGATTCTGTATCGATATGCCAGGAGGCTCCGGCCCAGCTGCCGGGAGCCAGGAACCCTGCCATGCCAACCTGTGGGTGTTTCGTTGGAGCCTTGTGGTTGCCGTTTACCGGTGCTTGTCCGTCTCTCTAGCCTGGGGATGTCTCTGCTCTCTGAGTTTTCTTGAATTCTGATGCATCTTCAGATGGCATCTAATGTTCCACAGTTGACTCGACGGCCTATTATTTCATGACGCGGCGATATAACTGCAAGACTCGCCTAGAGATCGTGTAACCAATCTCTCGCTGCATCATGCTTCTACAGGCATCTACCATCGGTTTCAACCGCCGTATGCTAAATGAAACCTTTCTTCACCCGTGTTAATAAGACAAGACCCCACAATTTTAAAAAGAAATATGTACTACCTATTTTACGTTAATTACCTGAAATTTGATCTAGTCAATGCCAAATAAAAGAGAACCGAGGAAGTACAAAGCTATACAACTTCTGAGGAAATATAAGGGCCCATTTAGACAGAAAAAGTTTACAAAACTTTATTGTAATAAAATTTTACGGTAAAAAAAATTTGTGAGAGGAGTCATGATTGTCAATGTAATGAAAATGTAAATAAATAGTGAAGTTGAACCTATTTTAAAACTTCTGTTAAAAAATATCAGTGGTCTTTTAATCCTGTATACATCTCTTGACTAGGTTTACCTGTGTCTCTCTAAAAATTTATGATTAAGCACAACTCATGCTTACCACACCCTCTCATTTTAGTACAATGGTTTTTTTTAAAAAAAATAGTAGTATAACGTATGGTCTTGTTGATCTGGCATTATGTACACGACTTTTCATGAGCTCTTTTATTCTCAAAATTTGACCTTAGTAGTAGACCTTCATAAAATAAATGTTTTTCTCGAAAAAAAGAAATGTTTTTACCGCACTCAGACAGGCGGTGAAAACCTCGCACATTTCCACTGCGGCGGCTGATGCTGCTGCTGCGCAGCCAGCAATGCCGCCATCCACTGCGACGCCTGTCACTGCAGACCCGGAGAGAGGCCCGGCGAGACGAAGACGACGAGACCGTACTCCCTTCTCCCCTTTTCCCTCCACGCGCGGTCGCACCACCCCGCCACCGCTATGACCACACACTCTTCCCCTTCCTCCCCCACTCGTCACTCACTCCCCTCCCACTACCCAACAACCATCGCGGGGACCCCCCGAGCTCGCACAACCCCAAGATATGAGAATACTATGATCCCCACCCCTTCCTCTACTCCCACTGCCTTTACCGTCACATGCGCATAAGAACCCGCGCCGCACCGCCCCTGACCCCTCTGCTCATCTCGCGCCCAGCCAAGCCGCCGCCGCCGCTTCCATGAGCTCTGCCGTCATTTCATCCCGGCGAGCATCATCGGCGCCCGCGGTGCACTTCTCCTGATCGGACGGCGATCTGCGACCTGCTGCTCGCTCGCGCGCGTGCATTGCGCCGAGGAAGTGATCGAGAGGAGGCGATGGCCGCCGCGAGGAGGCTTTCAGAGCTGCTGCAGGAGCAGCAGGAGCCGTTCCTCGTCGAGGTCGCCAAGGCGAGGCGTCCCCGGCGCGGCCGTGGCGGCAACAGCGGCGGAGGACTCGGCTGCTGCCCCGCCGACGCGTGCCGCCGGCTGCTCAGGCTCTGCACCCATGGGTTCAAGAAGAGGAAGAGCGGCGGTTCCGCCGGCGGCGGCGGCGGCGCGGCCTTCGGGAGCGGCCTGCGGTCCGCGCTGAGCAAGGTGCTGTGCAGCCGGGCCATGCACCGGGTGCTCCGATGGGAGGATCTCGGCACCGGATGCTTCTCCGGCGCCGGGTCCTGCGGCGGCCGCGAGTTCCGCCGCCTCCGGCGCTCACTCGGCGACAGCGGCGAGTGTGACCCTCGCGCCATGGTGTTTGCCGAGGATGATGGGGATGAGGAGCGGATGGGGTGGAAGGCCGACATGGACGTCGACTCGTCGCGGCAGCTCAGCCCAGTTTCCGTCCTCGACCTGCACTCCGACGACGACGACGAGTCGTCGCCGGTGCATTCTGGCTGTAAGCTCTCTCGCATCTGCTGCCATTCTGATTTATTACTCAGTTTCTATTAATTAGTTGCTGGGCTACAATTTTTTAACCATGATTACGCCTGTTTGTTATTACCACAATGCGCCATCTTTTTACCAACATCATGCTTGTTATCATTTCAACATTGCCTTTGTCTTCTTTGTCGGCAAATGCTGCTTGTCTTCTTTCTTTTAGACCAAAACTGTCGTCTTTATACATCATTGCCTGTACGTGTTCTTCAGTATCCTCAGTAATGACTGAAGATGAACAATGCAGATTACCATGTGAAGAAACAAAACATGATGTTAACCTCTTTCGTCTGTTGTCACGACAGGGGAGGACGAGAAGCCATCGACCTCCGGGAGCTCACCTCCTTCCGAATCTTTCCTGGGCCCGGCCTCCCCGTGCTTCAGCTTCAGCTACAACCTCCACGACAAATTCTGCGAGATGGAGGTGGACGAAGCCGAAGACGAGACGGGCAGGAGCGGCCGGTCCATAGAGGAGCACATCTCGTCGTGGGAGAAGATCGCGGGGGACATCTCCCGGATCCCCGCGATGATGGAGCTGGACCTGTCGCGGTCCATGCGGCAATGGTGGGAGCTCAAGCCGGAGGTGAGCGAGATCGGCGACAAGATAGAGACCCTCATCTTCGAGGACATCAGGCGAGAGACCGTCTGCGACATGCTCACCTCGCATTGTACATTGGCGGCAGCTGCAACATCTTGTTGATCGGAGAGGAAGAGAGGGAAAGAGACTGTCAGACTGAGGAGCGAGGGAGGGTTTGTCAAAAAAGAAAGGGTAAAAAACAATAGAGGATGTGTACAATTTGAGGCTAGCTTAAGCTTGATGTGGAATTCTTTTTTTCCCAAACTCCAAAGCCTTGGACTGCCGGTCTCTTTGCTGCATTGGGTTCCATGCAGTTTATAATTTTGCAAGTATGATATGGGTGGCAAAAGGACAAGCTTTAATCTTTTGTTAACAGAACAGCAGTTGAGGCCTGCTAGTACGACTAAACATGCCATTGTGTAGACTTTAATGGTTGAAAGCAGCTGTCTGAAAGTTCAAAGCTGCAAGGCCTGTTTGGTTGGATTAGTAGTAAGAAAGTAAGACTAGCTAGCTAGGCTTGTTCATGAGTCATGCGGCTAATGATATAGAAAATTCAGCAGCAAACAAACCATTTTTTCAGGTGAATATGAATCTGATGTGGCCCCCAAAGTCAGAAGAGGTGAGGGCTGCATGGCCATGTAAAGAAAAGAAAAGCATGGCTTTTGCTAAGTGATGGGGTCTGCCCATTTTGTTATGCGCAATGGAAGCACAGGCCAGATATCACATTTGGAATCTGAGCACAAAATGTTTTTTTTAGCAGAAGTGGGGCAAGACTCGAGGGAAACTGGGAGAGGCAAAGCCCCTGTTGTCCTTTGCAAAGAGGACAAGCATCATGTGTAGTATAGGATGCCTCCATCTGCAGTGCCCATGTTGATGCGCAAGTTGATCTTCATTAATTAGGCAGTCAAAGAGGTAGCTCATGGTTGGCAGTACAATGTACTCCCTGCATTTGCCCCATGCTACTGAAGACTGACTAGTGAACCAGTAGCAGTAAGTTCGTAGATAGATTATGGTGACTAGTACAGCAGACTGCTGGTGGAGCACTAACCGGAAGGTGAAGCCAAGTGATTCCACGTCGAGGGAGGAACAGAAGTAACAGAACACTCGAGCAACAGCAGGAAACGCGGGATGGGAAAATTTTATTGCTATGGGGTTGGAGTACATTGTCACCGTCCCGTATAGGACAACATCCATCGGTAGTTGCATTTTAATCTGTTACTTGGCCCATTTTCTGCGGTCTGAGCTCTGAAAGTCAGCACTGTCTGCCGGCTGAGGTAGCTAAAAACGGGAGCAGCACAGCTCAGCATAAACTTAGTGGTCCGCTCATGCAGAGGAGCGATTGCGTACTTGATCATCCGCCCCTTTTGACTGAAGCGATGCAAATACACTATAGATGAACATGGCGACTTCGGCGAGGGCTTGTTTTGATCGATCAGGAGAGGTCGACGGCGATGAGCATAGCAGATTAGGTGCTGATGGAGCGAGCGGTTAGATGGGGACAAGGGGCATTCATTGGCGTTTCGCCATCGGCACGTACGCCCGAATCCCCCGTGGATCGGGCACTGTTTGTCACGTTGTGTTGTGCGGAGGGATCGCTTTCGCCTCGCCGGGTGACAGGGACATTGTTTCTTTTTCTTTTTTTTTTCTTTGGGTGCAAGTGCAATCGATTGAGCGACGATCCCGTGCGCACGCATGATCGGATCATCTTGTTCGTCTCGCCCCCAAATCCATCCGTTTGTTATAGGCAAGGCAGTCTCACTCACAGTGAGCCAGAGTGAGGAAGGGGTCAGGAATTCAGGACACGGAAGGCGTGCGTGCGCCGGTGTGTGTCCAACGAGATCCAGTGCAATGTGGGGCTGTGCCCACCGCCGTAGCTGCATGGCAGGTCATGTACTCGCAAGGGGGTCGTAGCACACGGGCCCACGGTTAGTTGCGCGCTCCGTAACGACAAGGCACGAAGGCGGCGGTTATTACTTTGTTTGCTGTGCTCCCTCGCCCTCGAGAGCTGAGGAATTGGTTTCCACGTAGAACAAGCTGCCGCCGTGGTAATGCTTGGTCCGGAACAAAACCATCCGTTCTCGGAGGCATGGCTGGCTCCGCGTGGCGTGCGGTGCGTGCACCCGTGAGATGGTGAGAGCGTTGTAGTTGTAGTTGGGTGGGGTGGGGTGGGGTGAGCTGGTGAGGGAGGACGCGCACGCACGGGCAGTCGGGCACCACCACGGCTATGTGCGTGCTCCGGCTCCGGGGCGGCCATGTGCCCCCCATTTAATTCGGCGGCGGTGTCGATCGCACGTACTAGTACGGCGCCGGTGCACCACCGCGACCCCACCCAACCCGCGGTGCATCCCTTCCGGTGCGGCGGTTCGTAGGTGTCCAATGCCTCGATTAATTTGCGTGGCCACCCCCGCCTGCGCGAGCACGACACCAACGGCGCAGATCGACGACGGCCCTGCCGCGCTTGAGCCTGCCTGACACGATACGACGGCGGCGTGCGTTCCACCTGCATATGCGCGCGCTGCCGGCCCGGAAGGGATTTCTCCTTCGTTTCCCTCTGTTATTATCGAGGAAGGACGTAATGGAAGCCGCATATCGAGGGCGTGTTTAGTTTGAGGGGGAGAGAAAGATCTTTTCAACTTTCCTATTTATTTCTCTCACAAAATATGTTTTCCAGAAAAGTTCCCCTTCAATTACTTTTAACTTTCCTATTCATCCTAGCAAAATTTCTTTTCCTCCACTCCTACCTAAACACAGCCCGAAGCTACAGATCTCCCCACTGTTAGCTGTGTGTGCACACGCATTCATCGTGCATCTACGCTGCCATCGCGATTGCTTTAATTTGTCGCCACCGGTAGGGTGGCTGGATACGATACCGATACGTGCCCCAAGCCCCGCCAGCAGCGACATGTGCCCCAACAGTTGCAGCTTCGTAGCCCCCGGCCAAGCCTTCGGGGCTTCTGCTTCTGGCCACCCGGTACGCCGGTACGGCACCGTGTGCTACTCCCGCCGCATCTGCGTGCAGCGCGAATATAAGCCACGCACGCGTCGACGCTGCTAGACCAAAATTTGTTTTTGGCCATCGTTCGTTACGAGTACTTGGGACGAGATTATGATTTCTATCTTGCTTCCGTTTGGTCGTCTCGTCTGACATCCTCCAAGCGCCACAGTTGCTCGCGGGAATCTGCATGTTTTACCCTGCGCTGCAGGCTTCTTTCGATCGGGCGAGCAACAGTGAGCGAGAGGTCTCTCTCGCCGGCTCGCACAGCGTCGTTACGGCGCGGCCATCAATTCCGTGCTGGCGACACACTGTGCGGCGGTACTGATGGACACTGCACTACGGGGGCACCAATGGTGGTTGCATGTACAGTGCAGCTGCACTGTGACAAGATAGTGCTCGGTCGTAGCCGTCGTGTAATTGTTGTATGTGAAAGATCCATACTGCAAGCAGACACGCACCCGCAGGAAGGGCCGGGCCTCCTTCCACCCCCCATCCATCCTCTGTGAAAGCCGCAGCCGCCGCCGCAGCCGAACGGCCGGCAGTTTGTCTCTGCCTCCGGCCACCAGCGGCCGGCCACCCCCGCCTCGGATGCCCTTGGGCAACCAACCTCCTTGCTTGTCCTTTTGCGCACGCCATCCGCGGCACGTGCGGCCAAGCGACACGAGAGGGATAGGGCGACGGGTACGGCGGCGCTGCCCGCTACGAACAAGCCGGAGCCGCGCCGCGCGCCCACGACGTACGATACGAGCGAGCTGCAGGGCAGGGCGTGCACGTTGCCGGGATTCTACTGGCCGCAATCTACCTGAGAGGGCCATCCGGGCCAGTGGCCTTGGCCTCGTGTGGCCGTGTCTGGACTTTGTCCCGTACCTGCTGGACTCCATCCTCGTCTCTCCAGAGACAAATCATCATGTGTTTCGTGTGTGTGCTCCTAAGGAGGAAGGCGGCAGGAAAGAAAGACGGGATCGCTCGTCGTGTAGAGGTGAAAGGAAAATGTAAGCTCTGTCGGTAGTTAAGCTGTAAAACGTTTTTTTTTCTTACTGAATAAAAAGATGTTAAAATGCACCTCCTGTTAGAATATAATTTTTCTACTGTGCACCATGGTCACCGCCCACCATCATCGTTCACATTTTGCATATGCAGATGTAGGGAATGCGAACAACTTGCCTCTACATTACATCGGCCAAACATAGTGTACCCATGTTTGGATGAGGGGTGCAAAAGTTTGGCACCCCAAATTAGCACCAGCTATCCAAACAGGGGTGCCAAATAGGGTCCAAAACTAATTTGCACCTCTCTTTTTTTTTGCCAGCCGAAGAGGCTTAAATGGGTTTCAATTTGGCGTGTGGGGCCCACACTGACAACCCTAATCCCCCCATCTCACGCGCCCTCGCTCCCGACCTCCCCCAACTCGCAGATGCTCGGCGCCGCCGCCGCTTCTCTCCCGCACCACACTTCTGCCCGCGCCGCCGCCTTTCCCCCGTGCATCCCCGCGCCGCTGCCTTTCCCCGCGCATCAGCCGCCCCCTTGCCATCCCCCACCCGCGCCACCACCGCTGCTTTTCCCCAGCGCCGCCGTCGTGTTCCCCTCCCCCAGCTCGCACCGCCTCCGCCGCTTCCCCCCACATCGTGATATGCCGCTGAGCGCCCGACCAAGCTATGCTCCGGCCGTGATCTGCAGCAGGCGAGGCCCCTGATCCTTCGCCAAGATTCGCCATGCGCCGCAACCGCCGCCGTCGAGGCCGACCGGAGTCGGCGTGCGACGGCGCTGGTTGTCGAGGCCCCCCCGTGGCCTGCGCATCCGTGCACAAGCCTAGCGTAGGGGATAGGGCTGGACATTCGGTTAAATCGGACAAATCGGTTCGGTTAATTCGACTGTGAAATATTTCGGTTATGAGAAAGTGCTCACCGAATTTTGTGTACAAATTAGATTAACCGACAAATTCGGTTTCGGTTGAAACGGTTTCGGTTAACCGTACTCTGGATGGAATGCAGGCAGCAAGCACAACCATCCGTGATCCATCCGTCACAAAATGAAAAAGAAACTGAGAGAGCAAACGCTAGAATCAGCATCCTTGTCCCCATCTGCACTACACACTGCATGCAAAACAGATCGATCTAAAAAACGAACATCAAATCGCGCAGGAAAAAAAGAACGGCGGAGTGAGCTGCCTGTTTGTCTGCGCATATCCTGGTTGAGTGGTTCGGGGATATGCAATGCCGGCTGACCGGCTGACGGCTGCTTGACGCGGGGCACGGAGACACAAAGCACCGGGCGACCGACGAACAGCGGGCGGCGGAGCGCTGCTAGTGGAAAGAGTGCGGGAATGTGACCGCGCAGATGGGGAGGTGCGTCGGGGGCAGGGCAGGAGCTGTAGGGTTTGAGCAGGGGACGGGCGGAGGGCCAGAAGGGGGATTTTATTTACTCAACGTGGGCTTGTGCTATGGGTCGGACTTCCCTTCTCTGGGCCAGATCGACGCGGCGAGGAGAGGAGAACATGAGAGAAAACAAACTCGGTTGAATCGGTTATCTGCAGTTCGTAACCGACGTTTTCACCGATCACCGAATAGCCTAGGATTTTTAACCGAGCCAAAAACTGAAAACCGATTTAACCGACTTTTTTAGTTAAGTCGGTTCGGTTCGTTTAATCGGTTTCGGGTAATTTTTGCCCAAGCAAGGGAGGGCAGGAGGCAAGAGCGGCGTGGAGAGAGGTTCATGAATCGTGAGAGGTCGCGAAGGAGAGAGATGCCAGCGGAGTTCACGGAGGAGATGAGAAAACAAGGAATGGAAAGAGGGAGAAAAAAAAGAGCCCGCTGCAGCAGGTGGCTTTGTGCCAAATTGGCACTTCATCCAAACATGTGTGGTGAAAATATTTGGCACCTGCCACTGTAGCTACTCAAATTGGCACCTCATTTGGCACTAGGGCCAAAGATCCAAACATGCCCCTTGTGCTGCATTGAAAAATGGGTTAATTGATTGTTTTTCCCAATTGTTTCGACAAATAAGAGTTAATGTATGGTTTTAGGACAGCAATTGAAAAAATATAATTTATAAAAAAGTATTACACACATGTGCTTTGTGCCTTATTTTTTTTTCAAAAAACCTATATCGCGCTCGAGTATTGTCTAGGTTGTTCACACTCAATTTTTTTCCCCTCATCCCTTCTTCTCACTCTTCATTGAGATTTGACTTATCTTCCTCATCTCTGCGAGATTTGAATCCGTTTGCTACATCTCAGACGAGTTCCAACTCGATATGGTGGATCTCCGACGAGTACAAAGCCCAGAGATGGCCCTGGGTGGTTCAGGTTTGGGGTTTGACAGCGGTGGCGTCATCGGGCAGGGCCATGAGGACGGCGGTCGGGCCATGTAGGGGTGGGGCATCAAATTAGAAATGGTTGGCATGGAGACGGTAAGCGGTGGCGGTGTAATGTCCCGCTACTCCGGGCCGGGCCCGTCTACCCTGGTAGCTCTCTAGGATCCCAAAAATACCCTCACGGATCAACACATGTCTTTTCTATGCACTTTGTCCTCACTCATGCGCACCCTAGAAGGATTTCTCGGTCGGTCACCCATCCTGAAATTGCTCTGGACCAAGCACGCTTAACCTCAGAGTTCTTTCGGGACGAGCTCCTAGGAAAGAAGTTGTAAATTGTTGGTACGAGTATTTTTATCAATCCTATTAAGCCCTGAGCTGAGGTGTTACAGGCGGATCTAACGGCGGGAAGCAACGGGAGACAGGTGGAGGAGGAGGGGGCACCCATGGCCAGCGTTGAAGCTTCTGCTGTTTATGCTTTGTACGTGGAAGGAAGATGATACGAGGAAGAAGCCGCTGGAGACGCTAGATGTTCCTTTAGCGAAATCCACATGGGGACAATTTTTCCCAAGAATAAATAAGTTCCCCTGTGTATTTCAATTCTTTGTGTGTGCGCGCGTGGTTTTTTTCCCGCTGGCTGGGCCACCTTTGCTACGAACGAAAAAACTTAAGGCCGATATGGTCCTCCTTCTATTTATTCATTATAAGCTTGGAATTCCTATAAGCTTTGTTATCTACGGCCCACAACGGATGTAACCGTGCGCACACGCGGCACGCCTGAAAACTCGGAAGTTGCAAAGAAAACGCGGTGCGCCGATGCGTTGTGCTGGGCCCTTCTTGCGCGCGCGAGAGAGATGGGTAAGATTCTGAGATGTGGCGGGCATCCTGGAGGCACCTGGCAGAGTATTGGCAAGGCCCAATCCGGCCGTCTGATCCGGTGACGTGGAACAAAGGCGTCTCCAACCTCCGGCAGGCAGGCATGCTTGCGGAGTCCGTCCATCTAATCTCGTAGCGACCGGCTATAACAACTTCAGGTTCCCTCCTTCCAGGGTTGTCTTGCACCGGCCGGACGGATTCGATTACCCGTTTCTATGTACGTACGTAGT
This sequence comes from Digitaria exilis, assembly GCA_015342445.1. Taxonomy (NCBI): domain Eukaryota; kingdom Viridiplantae; phylum Streptophyta; class Magnoliopsida; order Poales; family Poaceae; genus Digitaria; species Digitaria exilis. The sequence continues at coordinate 1,732,263 of JACEFO010001597.1, forward strand.
GCCTGCCTCTGCCTACTCTGGTGTCTGGTGGAGAGGCCAGGCCCGATGCGGCTTCAAATGTTTGGCGACCAACGACAGTGAAGTGGCAGCACATGGCAGGGTCGGCAGGGCCACCCAGGCGGTCGAGCCCTTGACGTATGTACCCGTGTGACCGTGTGCCTGCAAATGCCAAATCGGCTTAGGTTACAACGAAGGAGCCAAAACCGTAAAGCCGATGAGCTGCTCGTCGAAATTCGGCACCCATGTAGTTTGCGCGTGACATATAGGATTATTTCATAGCGTCGAGGATAACACAACAGATAAAATTAAAGACACGTTCATCGTAGAATCTACGAGCCGCAATGCCTATTTTTCAATTTAACAGCCTACGAGAACGTGCATGTTGTGAGATTTACCAGGACCTTGTCCTGCTTGAACTTGTTATCCGGAGATGCTGAGATGGACCGGGCATGAAATCAGGATTAACGGTTGGAGCAAAGGTGTCAGCAGACTACCAGCAGCTGCAAAAGGAGGCGTCAAGGAAGGTGGGCTGCTTCGGCGCAGCACAAGGCCCAGGAAAGCAAACCCAAAGTACTTTGAGGCGCAAGGAAGACCATCCCAGTAGGGCCCACGTAGTACCAGGCAGGATTGTAATATGTAAAGGGGAGAGACGTGAGAGAGGGGTAAGAAAGAGGAGGCAGGTCCTCATGGCCGGCGGCGGTGGCGAGGGATGAACAACGGCTGGCTGCGAGTGATCTCGTGAGACTGAATTCTGTAACCAGATATTGTTGAGCATTGTTAGTTAATATACTCTGGAGTGATTTCCCTATCGTGAATCTTTCATCTGGCATCAGAGCCGAGCCGATCCACCCTGGATCCACCACACGAACACCACACACGATTCCAGGTGAAAAAGGGGAAGATGGCTCCGCCGGGATCTGACGATCCGCTAGTGACTATTATGTCAAAATTGGAGGAGAATTCGAAGATGCTGGCAGATATGCGGTTGCAGATGATGAGCATGGACGGATCGCTGGGAAAGATCACGGATGATCAGAGCATCATCGAGTCGTGGAAGCCTGAGATCGAGGGGAAGGTGACGGATCTACTAGGTTCGGTAACTGAGCTGAAGCAGAAGGTCGAGGTGGTCCTCCTGCAGATGCCAAAGGAGCCGGCGGGTATGCTGCTCGTCGCTAACAAAGGGGCGTCGTCTTCCGCCCACCTGGAAGAACCGCCGTCAACGGAGGCGCCCGGGCAATCACGCCACCACCAGCTTCAAGATCACCGGAGTTTGGGTGTCGGGGCGGTGACAAGCCCAATGCCCACTCCGGTCAAAGGTGCGATTCCGTATCCGGCCTATACTCCGCCTCATTTTCGCTCAGATCCACCTAGCGGTCGTTCCGTGTCGAGTGTATCTCAGGGTCTAGTTTCTGCTTTACCTCAAGTGAATTTCCCGGTGTTTGATGGATCCAGTCCGAAAATGTGGAAGAAACGTTGTGAAACATTCTTTGAGTTCTATGATGTTCCTAGGGAGATGTGGGTGAAATTAGCTGCAATGCAATTTGATGGTCCTGCAAGTTTTTGGCTTCAATCTATAGAATCTACCATTCATAGGATGTCTTGGGATGATTTGTGTTGTGCTCTGTGTAATCGTTTTGGGAGGGATCAACATGGGGCTTTAATGAGACAGTTCTTCCATATCCATCAAAAAGGGTCAGTTTCAGAGTGTATTGAGCAATTTGATACTCTAATCCACCAACTTCTAGCACACGATGGAACCTTGAACATTGCTTTGCTTACTACGCGATTCATTGATGGGTTAAGGGATGATATTAGAGCTGTTGTTCTTGTTCATCGCCCTCAAGTTTTGGATACTGCGAGTTCGTTGCTCTTTTGCAGGAAGATGTCTTGGCGCAAGCACCCAGAAGGGAGTTCCGCAAGAATGAAGTGATTGGGGTTCCACACAGTGTGACCCGACCTGCAGCACTACCGTTACCGGTTCCACTAGGAACCACTGCGGCGACTACCAGGCAGGGAAGCATGGGGTTTTCAGAAGAAAAGAGGTCTGGGTCTCAATCCAGGAGCAAGTTGGATGAAGATAAGCTGTCAGTGTTGCGCGCCTATAGGAAGTTCAAAGGACTGTGTTTCAAATGTGGCGAAAGATGGAGTCATACCCACAGATGCTCTTCTTTTGTCCCACTTCACATAGTGGAGGAGATGTGGGCATTGGCACAGGAGGAGGAAGCTTTGCAAGACAGAGCAGAATCTGTGATAAATGACGAGCTGGGACAAGAGGAGCAACTGATGGCTGTCTCCAAGCAGGCCATAAGAGGATCGGAGGGAAAGAAAACTATCAGGCTATCAGGAACTATTCACTGTCAGGAGGTGTTAATGTTGGTAGACTCGGGAAGCTCGGCAAGCTTCATAAGCAGCCATTTGCTGGGTCTGTTTACTGGGGTGCAAAAGTTGGAACGACCCATCGATGTGAAAATTGCAGCCCTTGGAGTTCTCTCGTGCAAGTATGAGATTCCTCAGTGTACCTGGGCAAGCAATGGACATACCTTTAAGACTGATCTCAAGGTGTTACCATTGGGGTGCTATACATCATTTTGGGTATGGACTGGTTGGAGAATCACAGTCCCATGGAAATTGATTGGGCTCAGAAACGCATGTCATTTGTTCACAAGGGAAAGAGAGTCAAATTGCAGGGGGTGCAGCCGGCGATAGATCAGTGCAAAATAATCCAAGTGGAGCAATTAGAAAGTCTCATCAAGACTGATGCGGTGGAGCAACTACTGGAATTCTCAGTTCAGTCTCAAATGCCCAGGTTGGAAAAGCTATCAAACCAGGAGCTCAAGGATTTACTTCATGAGTTTGCGAGTTTGTTCATGGAACCAAAAGGGTTACCACCTAGAAGGAGATGTGATCATGCTATCAACCTTCTGCCAGGGGTTCAACCGTTTAGGCTCCGACCCTATCGATATACCCCGGAGCAAAAAGACGAGATTGAGAAACAGGTGAAGGAGATGTTAGCAAACAGTATCATTCAACATAGCTCAAGTCCTTTTGCTTCCCCGGTGCTGTTAGTTAAGAAAAAGGACGGAGAGTGGAGGATGTGTGTTGATTACAGGAGATTCAACGCCTTCACTGTCAAGAACAAGTTTCCCATGCCAATCATAGATGAAATTTTGGATGAACTGTTTGGTGCCACTATATTTACCAAGTTAGACCACCGGTCAGGTTACCATCAGATACGTATCAAGGAGGGAGATGAGTACAAAACGGCTTTCCAAACTCACAGCGGACATTATGAGTATAATGTAATGTCCTTTGGGCTAACAGGAGCTCCGACTACCTTTCAAGGCTTCATGAACTTTGTGCTGGAACCATTACTATGGAAGTGCGTTGTAGTCTTTCTGGATGATGTTCTGGTCTACAGCAAGACCATGGAAGAGCATGTGGAGCACCTGAGGCAAGTGTTCGAGCTATTGCAGGCTCATGATTTGAGATTGAAGCTATCCAAATGCTCATTTGCACAAAACAAACTGGAATTTCTTGGTCATGTGATTAGCAAAGAGGGTGTGGCCACTGACCCTACAAAAGTGGAAATTATCAAGAGATGGTCGGTGCCTTTATGTGTAAAGGATGTCAGAAGCTTTTTAGGGATAACAGGCTATTATAGAAAGTTTGTCAGGGGGTTTGGTGTGATTAGCAAACCGTTAACTAACCTGCTAAAGAAAGGGCAAATTTTCATTTGGACATGTGAAGCACAGGAAGCATTTGAGGCCTTAAAACAGCACTAGTGTCAGCTCCAGTACTTGCTCTACCTGATTTCTCTAGGTCTTTCACCATAGACACAGATGCTAGTGATAAGGGGATTGGAGCAGTACTACAGCAGGATGGGCATCCCATTGCTTTTGTCAGCAAAGCTCTAGGGCCCAGAAATCAAGGACTATCTGTGTATGAGAAGGAGTGTTTGGCCATATTGTTTGCTGTGGAGCAATGGAGATCTTATATACAGCATGCAGAATTTGTGATACGGACACACCAGAAGAGTCTTATTCACTTGGATGATCAAAGGCTGTCCACACCCTGGCAGCAGAAGGCACTAACAAAATTGTTGGGACTGCAGTTCAAAATCTTATACAAGAAGGGGTTGGATAACAAGGCTGCAGATGCATTATCCAGAAGGCCAAATATGACACTTGACCAGGAGGAATTGGGAAGCCTGGCGGTCACAACAGCAAAACCTGTGTGGTTAGAGCAATTGGTACAGAGTTACCAACAAGATGAACAGGCCAAGTCTTTGTTAGCAGATTTAGCTTTGGGCAAGGGATCAGACCACTTCTCGCTGATCAATGGGGTAATCAGATTCAAGAACAGAATATGGTTAGGTAACAATGTGCAACTACAACAGAAAATCTTGCAGACATTGCACGCCGGGGCAATTGGTGGACATTCAGGTTTTCCAGTCACATACAGGAGAATCAAATCCTTATTCTACTGGCCGAAAATGAAAGACCACGTCAAAACTTTTGTGGAGCATTGCAGCATCTGTCAACAGGCCAAACTCGAGCGAGTCAAGTATCCCGGGCTATTACTTCCTCTGCCGGTTCCAGACCATGCCTGGCATACAGTGTCGATGGATTTTATTGAGGGACTTCCCACTTCAAAGAAATTCAACTGCATTATGGTGGTTGTCGACAAATTTTCCAAATATGCTCATTTTGTGCCGCTGACACCAGTGGCTCACACCTATATGCAGGATGTGTATAAACTACATGGGATGCCGGCTGCTATAATTTCAGATCGTGACCGAATCTTCACAAGCAAGCTTTGGCATGATCTTTTTACTTTGGCAGGCACGCAGTTGAGGATGAGCAGTGCTTATCACCCTCAGTCGGATGGTCAGACAGAGAGGGTGAACCAATGTTTAGAAGCATATCTGCGTTGCTTTCTGCAAGGATGTCCCAAACAGTGGGCAATGTGGGTGCATTTGGCAGAATTTTGGTATAATACTTGCTACCATTCTTCTCTGGGTTCTTCTCCATTCCAAGTGTTATATGGGCACTCGCCGAAGCAGTTGGGAATCGATTCCATTGATCAGTGTGAAGTATCATACCTAAAGGAGTGGTTACAGCAAAGAGCCACAGCTACTGATCTGATCAAAATGCACCTGCAAAGGGCCCAGCAACGGATGAAATCTCAAGCTGACAAGGGGAGAACTGAGAGGACTTTTTCAGTGGGAGACATGGTGTATCTTAAGTTCCAACCATACATTCAAACAACAGTAGCTGCTAGAGCAAATCACAAGCTGGCTTTCAGGTATTTTGGGCCGTACAAGGTGGTTCGGAAGATCAATGAGGTTGCTTATGAACTGCAGCTCCCAGCGACAAGTAAAGTTCATCCTGTCTTTCATGTGTCACAGCTCAAGCAAGCGCTGGGAGACAATGCGCAGGTCAGCTCTTTCATACCTGATCCTGAGCTTTCTTTCCAAGTTCCTATAGCTGTGCTGGATCATCGTTTATGTACTCGAGCTGGTAGAGTAATTCCTCAAATTTTGGTGCATTGGTCTACTTGGCCGAAATCTATGGCGACCTGGGAGGATGAACAAGCAATCAAAGAGGAGTTTCCATATGCACCAGCTTGGGGACAAGCTGGTCCTCAAGGGGAGGCGGATGTCAGCAGACTACCAGCAGCTGCAGAAGGAGGCGTCAAGGAAGGTGGGCTGCTTCGGCGCAGCACAAGGCCCAGGAAAGCAAACCCAAAGTACTTTGAGGCGCAAGGAAGACCAGCCCAGTAGGGCCCAAGTAATACCAGGCAGGATTGTAATATGTAAAGGGGAGAGACGTGAGAGAGGGGTAAGAAAGAGGAGGCAGGTCCTCGTGGCCGGCGGCGGTGGCGAGGGATGAACAACGGCTGCCTGCGAGTGATCTCGTGAGACTGAATTCTGTAACCAGATATTGTTGAGCATTATTAGTTAATATACTCTGGAGTGATTTCCCTATCGTGAATCTTACAAAAGGGTTGGGATTGGTCACTGTTTTTTTTTTGTTGGAATGTGAATTCCTTTTCGTTTAGTCAGATGATTCAAGGCGGCAACCAGTTGCTCAATGTTGACTGGGGACAAACCTCAGGTCGTAGCTACGTGCGCAATCCGGATTTCTGGCTTGCTCTGCACAGCTGGTAGTCGTTTCACCTAAAAGTGACTTGGTACATGTGTTCGGGTTTCTTGATCGCAACAAGCGCCATTCAGGTCACGGTGAGGGAAAAACAGACTACCTGGAAATGGCGACATACAATTCTCATCATACACGTTGCCTTGAGAGAAAAGGCCCTCACGGCTGGATTTCTGCTTCTTTTGCTCATGATAGCGACTCTTCGGTTGACGAAATTTGCGCATATCGACAAGAGTGGACGATTTCGTCCATCTGGTGACCAGAACTGCACATCCAAAATACGGTTTGCTCGCATAAGTTTCCGTTGCCACCACCTCACGGATGATGTGTTCCTAGCATTATCTGATGAGAATGCCAGCTGGTTGCCTTTGGGTCCCCAGGTTGCTCTCAGGGCATTGTTTGATACGTGCAAATTTTTTTAGCTTAAAACACCGATATATTGATACATGTTCGCTAAAAATTAAGGTTTAATTTGATGTCCTATTTTCCTTATGTAAAATTCAACCTTAATAAAATCATGTTATACCTTACGATTACAACTTCATGTTACCAGCTCTTCCGATGTAAAGTTCCGATTGTTGTCTTAGCTTACTCCTCTAACTAACAAGCAAACAAAGGCAGTTAGGCAAAGCAAACTCCCTTAAACATGGTATGCCCATGTATCCAAATTTAATTTTAGGGGACGACATTATTCTACCTTTCGAGAGCATTAAACCATTCCTAAGGCATCCGCAATGTGCAACATTGGATTCAACGCTTCACGTGCCACATCACAAATGGTATACCAAATTCATTTTTTTGTTGCAGCGCATAAGCCTTGTTTATAAATCAACATTACAAGTAACAAAGAAAAAAGTCTAAATCACCCCCTCAACTATCGAGGATGGACTACTTAACACCCCAGCTATGAAACCGTGTATTCTACCCCCTGAACTTTTCAAAATCAGTCAGGTTACACCCTGGATGGGGTTTTGAACGGTGGTTTTTACTACAGTAACATGCTTTTGTCTTTTTTCTTTCTTTTTTTTGGCTGAGCCTTTGAAAAATAATAATAAATAATAGAAAAAAAATCATAAAATAGAAAATCCAATTTTCTATTGAATGAATGTGCTTTTGTTGAGGAGGCCGTTCTACTAGAATGGTCCTGGTCCAGTTAATATTTTCTCAATTTAAACAACGTTTCATCAATTATGAATGTGATGAGTTAATATTTTTTATGTAATTTCAGGGTAAAAATTTGCTTGTTAACATAGTAAAAATTAGTTTCATCCTAAGAATGATTTCTTTAATTTTGGAAATTAATGCAACATTGTCGTATGCTTCCCATGGCCCATGCAGAAAAGATTCATTGTCTATTTTGGTGTTTACATACTGTTATCCCTTCATACTCTAGATTCATTCAACTAATCTTAACATTATCCTAGAAAAAAGGGTCTGGATAGTCCATTAGTTTGAGCTACATTTTATTTTACTATCATATTGTAACAGTTTATTGTTACATGCTAATATTTTGATAGGTGGATTCGCAAAAAAATATATATTTTCATAGGTGGGGGAAGTGCCCCATGAACCAGCCCATTCTGGATTTGTTGGGCCAGGGATGTTGACTGCTGCTATTTTTGGAGATGTCTTTGCTTTCCACCTGTTGACTCAGTTCTAGCTATATGTGTCTTTTGCAAAACCTTATCAAGCTGCTTTCCTAGTTTAAATTACTATTGAGCTCGTATTCCTACTGCACAATCTCATTGTAGGCTATTCGAGCTGTAACAGGTTCCATGGGATGCCTTCTGAATTCTGATAGTAAAGGTATACTTAAAAATGATAATCATGAGATGATAGAGCACATAACATATCAGTAAGGTTGTGCTATCTTATTTGATTCTTGGATTTTACAATATTTTATTCATGTATCAATTTTGATCACGTTGTGGCTGCTCTTGCGCGTGCAAAAGGCATATCATGCAACTGAGACATTCCGAGACCCTTGATAAAGGCAAATTTAACGTTCAATTTCAGTATGAACGCTAAATGCTATTTGCTACTCTAATGCTTATTACTTCTTTGGATTGATTGAACACAAAATAAAGGTAAATACACCAGCAGCCAAGATTCAATCCTCGTCAAGTTCATCAGTGATCCTAGCCAGCCTTACGACGCACTCCTCCACGGCCCCGCACGAGCTCTTGCAAGAGATCCCGAGGCCGGGCAGCCCGAGCCCAAGCCCGGTCCATCCAAGCAGCTTCTGGGACCCTTTGCTGCAGCCTCCTCTCCCGGCGCCCCCCGTGCAGGCGAGGTAGGCTGCAAGGAACGGGTCGTCCCGCGGCCTGCTCTTCTTCTTCGTCCTCCCCGGCGGCAAGACGGCCGCCGCCGCGCCGGGTCCTCCTGGAGGTGGCGGCACGCGCAGCCGGTGTGGGCGCGCCGGCGCAGGCTCAGGCGCAGACACGTTCTTGGCCGTGGCTGGCGTCCTCCTGCTCACAGCCTCGGCGCGGCGCGCCACGGCGGCGGGCTTCTTGCCCTCCCCTGCGCTCTGCTGCTTGGACACCCCCGGCTCCTGCTCCCATGAGAAGGCCACCGTGCCGCCGCCTGACCTGCTCGCCGCCACTGCTCCCGGCTTCATGTCGTCGTCGAAAACCCCTCGAGGTTGATCAAATTAAAGCTCAAAACAGAGCAGCAAAGAGAAACAGAGTCCAAGACAGACACCGGTGCACCTGGTGCCGCCACAGGTCGGTGATGGAAATGAATAAGCGCTGCGCCGCGATCTGCGCGAGCCGTGAGAGATGCGGCGGGTTTCTTGGAGCTTTATAGCCGCGCGCAGCAGCGGCAGCAACACAGCAGGAGGCTTCTCCGGCTGGGTAGGGTGGGCTGCAGCAGGGCCCCTTGGTCAGCTCAGCTGATGGCGATCGATGGGGGGTTCAGAAGTGGTGGCTTGATCGAGCTCGACCGGCCGCTGCACGTCGTTTTCTGCAGGCGCCGCGTCGGTTTTCGCTACGCTTTTGCTAACCCGATCTGGGCATGGTGGTGGTGGTCTTTTGAGCTCAGAGGCTAACAAACCGCATCCGTCGATCACCGGCCGGGAGGCAGGCATGCTTGCAGCATCCGTGCATCTAACGGCTTTGCCGGTACGCGGCAGCGCAGATAGTTTGGGATCTCTTCGCACTATAAGGGGGCCTTTCACTTTCAGTTTGGTACCTGTACACGTACGTCGGTATCTGTTTCTGTAAATCGTCAGTTGGGCAGGCAATATTTACATCCGTATCTTGTTGCTACGCTCATACTGTACGTTGCTAGATATGCAGTGAGATTGTTGCGTTGCTACATATGTGCTACGGCCAAAGTTTACAAGGCCGTAGCACATAGGTTTCACCGTTTCAGGGCGCCAAGCACACTTGAGATTCTTGCGTTCCAGCTTCCAACAAACAACAGGGCATGGACGTCGCGTTGCTTCATGTACTTGTTCAGGGTAACCTCGTTTGCGTGTCACGGGTGTTGCCGACGACGACCTTTATCTTGTCCGGCTAGCTGACGGCCTGAGAATGGAAGTCCGACGCCGGTGACCTGGCCGCTAGGTTACAACGCTAGAGTCATCGCACTATGTCAGTACGCTAGGGCTGTGACTTCCATGCGTACATGTAGAAATTCGGCAGGCAATAAGATTAGTGTCGCAGTCCGAGAGTCCGGGCGACCCCAATGCCAATCTAATCGCGGTTCGCGCGCATGTGGCTGACATCCAGAATTCTAACAGTTTCGGCAAAACGAATACTTTAACACAAGGGAAATGCACGTTTTCTTTGCCAGTTGACTTGGAATTTCAGTTCCATTTTGTTTGTGTTCTGATAAATTTTGGCTGGGAAAAAAGTCTTAAAAAGAAAGCAAATCGATCGACGAGTAGGTCTGGTTGAAAGTGACCTTGTTTGGCTCTACGCTCTTAATCAGTGGCAAGCATTAGTATTGCAACGATCGATCCATCAAATTTTACACTCATCCTGCTATATACTACTGTTGCACCGAATTAGTCCAGCCTAACTTCATTTGAACATCTCGCTTAGAGTTAGTAACTGTTACTTACTGGTAAGGGAATCCAATTCCAAGCAAGTAGATGCTCTAACGTGGCAGACAAATCTAACGGCATACGACATGTAACGCTCGTCGTTTCCTACACCTACTCTACCGAGAAGCTATCTGACTAAAATCCCCCACGGCCAGAGTTCTACCTCGATTCCTCACAATTCTTGCTCCACGGCTGGGGAATTGATGTGGGTTTTCACCGATTTGGTTAGCGTAGCGATGCGTCTGGCCATCGCCCATCGGACTCCTAATCAAAGATGATGCGTTCCAAACGCAAGATGAACGTCACACGGCAGGTTCTTACGCTAACCTTTTTGGTCCAAGTTGTTATGCTGGGATTTTGACACCACGTCATACTCGTGCAACATTCGTGTGATTAGATTGTTTCATTTTATTTTTTTTGAGGGAAAGATTGTTTCATTTTTGTTCGTTTAGTTTTTGATTCATCGATATTTGTTCCCGTTGCTGTTGGTGGGCCACCGCTAACTCAAGCGGGGCGGTCTAGAGTTTCCTTGGGCCGAAAAAAAAAGATCGAATAAGGCCGAGGCCTGTCTTGTTAGTCTAGTTGGGCCTAGTTTTAAGCGGGCCAATGGCCAGTTAAAGCCCAGGTTGCATCAGAAACAACCTGTTGACGGGTTCACGGGGAGGATCCGGAGCTGGCATGACGTCACGGTTCCCCTTCACCTCGCGCTGCCAGGTGGACCGCTATATAACCAAGGCGTGTAGGACCCAGCGTGATCACCCCCAAAATTACCAAATCCGCCTACGATTTCTGTTGCCTCTCCTCTCCTCTCCTCTCCTCTCGGCTCCAAGTTTCCAGATCCCCTTGTGTCGCCGCAGATCTCTATCGCCCAATTCCCTTCTTGAGATCGATGGGCGATTCTGCTTGACCTCCTTTGCATTTAATATCACCGAGTTCTGAGTGTTTCGTCGTTCCTTTCCTTTTTGATTTGTTTCTTGATGAAGGGAGCTGGGTGTCACATCCACGAGCCGCGGCTAGATTCAACGGCCGCGGCTCCCGTGTCCCGACGCTCCCAGATCGATCCGATACGAGGTTTACATAGCCCGCGCCCGGTGATGAGATGGGCTCGTTAGGTTATACGCGCCTCGCACATGCGTTCCGTTTTTTTGCTTTCGAGTTTCTTCATTCGTCTTTGATCCCGCAACACTTGAGATCTTGCGGTGACGTTATGCCGGAAGATCCATAGTCGTTTTATAATGCGGGTAACCTGAGTTGGTGGCCAGGTCTGTCTGGGGTTATTCAAGCTCCATATGCTTTGGAATCAGGCAATCAACTTTAATATTATTCCTTTTTTAGAGGTCAGATTTTCATGGTCATATTCAAACTGCCTGATAACCCCCACAAAATCTGAAGCTGACTGTCTGCCTCAACACACGACAAATTCTGCAACATGTCTGTTGCTTTGATTTATTCTGCTCATAGCATATTTGGTGCCTTGTACATGCACACCTGAACATGCTAAGTTATGGTCTTTGTATCCTTTCATCCTTCATACATCTTATTTCTGCATGGCTGCGATGACAATAATATACTTTTCTCGAATCTGAGATTTGTTCGAAGGACAAGTTTTGATGAGCTATGTACGTGTCTGAGCCAATGCACCGATCATTTAATTGAAAAGTATGATACTTATTTTTGTTCATTTGTTATTCACTCTGCATATGCTTTGGATTTTTATTCAGTTGTTATTTGGTTTATAGTATTCTTCAGTTTCTAAAGGCTCTGCTTCTTGTTAATTGGGGGGGGGGGTGATTATGAAGCATCAACCTGTCTGGTAACCTTCACAAGCTTGTCGGCTGCCTCAGCACACACAAATTCTGAAACATGTCCATCGCGTGGAGCCTTGATTTATGCTGCCCAAGTGCCCATGGCAGGTGTTGGCATATTTAGTGCCTCGTACATTAACACATGCACATGCTATGCCCAGGTTATGGTCTTTTTATACTTCATCATGCATGCATATGTGTTATTTCTGCTTCTACATGGCTGTGATGACAAGAATATACTTTTCTCGAATATAAGGCTTTTGTTCAAGGACAAGTTTTGATGAGCTATATGTTGTGCCTGAGCCAGTGCATTTTAATTTGTTTGAAAAGTACGTTCCTCTCTGACGTGGTTGTGTTCTCCTGGCTCATTTATGGTGACAAACTGGCAATTAGTATACAAAATGATGATAGTGGTTTCATGTCTCTATCTAATTTTGGGGAGTTTCATAGTGTGGGGAGTTTGATAGTGGTTGCTTATATGTTGCGAATTTGGGGTGTTTCCGAACTGAAGGCATCTTGCTCTGGTCCATCACACATTTGTGGATGATTATATCAGTATTCAGTATGACCTACCTAGCTCAAGGAAAAGTCGGCCTCTTCCTAGCATCAAACCATGATACAATTCATTTTAGGGAGAATAACTGCTGAAAATAAATATTTACAATCCTGCAGGATTTCTAAAAGTTCACATACACCTTTACGGTAACTGGAGGTAATGCAGTGTTTACTGTCTCTTTCTCCTCCTTTTTCTTTTCAGAACTCTCGGGATGTAAAATTTTATCCGAATTTTAATGCATGTCATCAAAATAATTTTGATGCAAATGTTGGCATAAGCCAAAGATTAAGACCTATCAAAGGGTTTGCTACCAGGTAGCTGACTACTAATCCTATAGCACAGACTTATCTTAGTTTATGAGAAAATGGACAAAAGTTCAGTACTTGTTTCATGCAACTTTGCATGTTAGCTGTTTGTTCGAACAAATTTTCTGTTAGGCCAAAATGCTCTGAAGCTTCTTGAAAACTACAGTAGATTCTTTAGCCCTGCTCCGGTTCGTGATAAATATCATCCATTTACCTTCATGTCATGGTGATACTGATACATACAATCGTCCCTTTTCTGAAAAGCTAGGACTCGTTCTGGATATAAGATAACCATCATCGTTGCCTCTGTTTTGACACAAATCGTATCAGAAGCCAAGATCTTCCAAGATATTGATATTGCGCCTTACCAAAAAATTCGCACAACAGAACTCGTAACGTGAAAGAAAAATATCTTTTCCTTTAGAAGAGAGAGAAAAGTAGCTATGATATTACAAGGTTTTTTTTTTTTTTTTTTTGCAAAAGCTTTGATATTTACAAGTGCATCCTGTTTACGGAGCTGACTAGATGTCAAAACAGAGCCCGGCCTTGTTGGGCCGCATCTGTTAACAGTCCAAATTCCAATTCACAAAGCCCATAATCATCAAACGAGAACAGCCGTTATTAGGCTGTCTCCAACAATGGACCTGTTGGGTCATGCACAGTAGATAGGTCACGGCCCAAACATCCAGCATCTCCAACCGTCGAAACGCAAAAACGAGAATGGATTCCTCTCCGCCGCGTCCGCCTCCTCCGCCGCAATCCGCCGTCGCGTCCTCCGCCTTCCTCGCGCATATGCCTGCTCCCCGCCGCCGACCCACTTCACGGCCTGGCCCAGCTCTCCGGCTCCACGCTGCTCCTCGCTCTTAATCCCCATGGCCGGCGGCGAGCTCCTCGCGCCTCCTCTCTCTCTCTCTGCCTGCTCTCCCTCCCCAGCGGCGGCGCGAGAAAAGGAGGAGGAGCAGCGGCGCATCGACGGCGGCTTGGCGACGACACTCCGTGGCCTCAACACGGCGCAAAGAGGCCGGCACGAGAAGGAGCGAGCGCTGGGCGATTTGCGTCCTCCGTCCAGCGAGACCCTTCTTTGGGTCTCCATCTGCCCGATAGGCAAAATGCGTAGCGGCTTTGGGTCTTCCGTTGGAGACGATTTTTAGGACCCAAAACACTGTGCAACCCAAATTTAGGTTTGGGTTGTATTGTTGGAGATAGCCATAGGCTCTAAAAGTTCCAGAAAAGCTTTCTCGACGGCGCCGGGGTCCCCTGGCTGTGGTAAACCCTAGATCCCCAAATCTCTCGCTTAATTCCACAGTTCTACGACCACATGTCGGCTGAACCGCTTCCAGCGCCCTCCGCCTTTCTGTAGATCGATTATTTATGTAGCCTTATCGATTTGGATAGGTCGTTAGCGGTTGCATTCTCTACGGATTGCTTGGGGGTTTGAGCTAAATTCGTCGTGCAATCGACCGTGTTTTCTTTTCTTTGATTCCAGTTGCTTCGGCTGATTATTTGCATCACCGATTTATTTATGGGAGCTTGGTCATTTCCGCGAGCTGTGGCTTTCAGATTCGAGATGGCCATGGCTTTTTTCCGTCCAATCGCTCCGAGATAAATCTGGGGCTCTAATAGCCGCAGCCCGAGTAAACCATGGGCTTGTGGTTACGCACCCTCGCACATCCATTTTTGCCCCCCTCAGTGTTACTTGGATTTGTTGGTAAGCATCTGCTGTTGCTGCTGCGTGGCTGTGACGACAAGGATATTTTGTAGATTCTGATTCTTAATGCCATTTAAGGACCAAATCGTGACGACCTTATTTGTGCGTGTCTGAGCTGATGAAGTGCAGCGTCCATGTTTGCCAAGCTGTCTGTGTTCTTTTTTGTTGCCTATTTTTGTTCCTGTGTGGCAGAGGCAGTATAGTGATCTCGTGCTATTATTCATTGGAGTATGGCACTGGATGACTATTATTTAGGGAAATATCTTGTATTTCTAGATGTCTGGACAAATGCAAGGGAACGGATATATGTTTTTGTATTTCTGTGCTTCAGCTTGGTATTGTCTTTGACTGCTATCGAGTGGCTGGGATGACGAAAACATGCATTCTGTATCTCCAGCCTTTGGTGACCTTTGGAGGTGGCTGCTGTACAAATGCATGCTTACCTTATCCACGGTTCTGTACAAATGCATGCTTACCTTATCCACGGTTCTGTACAAATGCATGCTTACCTTATCCACGGTTCTTAAGTTGTGGTCTTGTTATGTTTTCTCATGCATCCATCTTGTTTTTGTGTGGCTATGATGACAGGAATATACACTTCTCGATGCTGAGACTTGATTTCTTCGAAGACCAAAATTTGATGAGCTTTGTGCGTGTCTGAGCCAATGTGCTGTTATTCTGTGTAAAATGTATGATCTTTATTTGTTGTCTGTGCCCTATTCTCTGTGTAAATTGTATGATCTTTAGTTGTTGTCCATAGTGTATTAGACTTCCCTTCCGCTCTAACTCAGTTATATTTTCCTAATTCATTTATGATGACATTTGTCACGAACTAACGTTAGAATTGTTTCTCTTGTGACTCTATCCCCTTTGTTTCTGTTCCTTTTTATCGCCTATCTTTCTTTATTCCTGCTGATGAAGTGCTGATTTCTGCCTGTTCAAATTTGTTGGCTCTATTGATGATTTGGTACTATTTTTCATTCGTGTTTTGTCATTGGATGGTGAATCAGGGTACAAATAGCCTTGTATTTGTAGCTGTAAGTGGCAAGGGGGCTGATATCCTCTTGTATTTCTGTCAGCTTGGATTTCCTGTTGGTGTACGTAGTATTTGGCTGTTCTCGCATGGCTGGGATGACAAAAACATACATTTCTCGATCCTGATACTTGATATTTTCAAGGACCAACCTTTGATGACCTTTGTGCGTGTCTGAGCCAGTGCAAATGCATGCTTTCCTTATTCATTGTTCTTAAGTTATAGTCTTGATATGCTTTCCTCATGAAACTTTTCATGGCTGTGATGACAAGATTATACTTTTCTCGAATCTGAGACTTGATTTATTCAAGGACCAAGTTTTGATGAGCTATCTGCATGTCTGAGCCAGTGCACTGTGCACCTTTATCCTTGGTTTGAAAAGTAAGATCCTTATTTGTTGTCTGGGGTATTTGAGTTGCGTTCCACCCCAACTTGGTTTTGTTCTCCTGATTCATTTATGGTGACAATTAGTCTACAAAATTGTGCTAATGGTTGCTTATCTCGACTTTTGGACATTGTTTTTAATGCGGTAAGGCATCCTGCAGCGTTCTAGGTGCACCTTATTGCCTGGTGGCAAGGAGTAACTAAGCTCTTAAGGCGTCCTGGGTACGCCTTGACCTTGTTGCCTAGGCGACTCCTTTAAAACAATGCTTTTGGGGAATTTTCGAACTGGAGCAGGTTGTTCTTGCCGGCAACATACTGCTTTGATGAAGATATCATATGACAATAACCTACCAAGGATATGGAAAACTTGGGTCTATTCATATCATCAAACTGTTAATACACGACTTTCAGTTTTCGGGAGAATAATAGTTGAAAAGAATTATCTTTACAGCCTTCAATGCAGGATTTCTAAAGTTCTCGGATACCTCTAAAGATAACTATGTGACAGCAGTAAATTGTAATAGTATATGAGGGTGTTTGGTTGCTGGCCAGAGCCAGCCACGCTTAAGTTAAGGCAGCGCCACAAAAGTCAAGGAAATGCTTGGTTGGTTAATAAATGTTGGCAGCCACAGGAAACAATTGAAAACAACACAGCATCCTCACCAAACCGTGGCGTCCATTTTCAGCGCCTCAACTTCGGCGGACGCCACAGGAGCGGCGTGACTGGTTCTAGCCAAGAACCGAGCAGGCCCCAGCGCCTCAACTTCGGCGGGACGCCACAGGAGCGGCGTGACTGGTTCTAGCCAAGAACCGAGCAGGCCCTATGACTTATGAAAGGGTTTCCTACCATCGGTAAGCTATGGCTGACCATTAATCCTTTGGAACAGCCCATGAAGATGCCAACTAACCGTAATGCCTGTAAGTACCTATAATTTGTCTTCACCTGTTTAATCTACAACATTAGTCTATGCAAAAAAGGTGGAAACGTTCAGTAGTTCCGTGGAACCTTTCATATTAGAGCTATTTCTTCAAATAGTTTTCTGGTATGCCAAAATGAATCCTTGAAGCTTCTTCTAAATCGGAGTAGATTGTTCTGCTCCACTTTGCCAGTCTTGTATTATTGCCATGTCATGGTGATAGTTACTGGTATCACTGTTCTGAATTATCAGATCAGTAGTATGAGCAAAGTTGCATTGAATTGTCGTACATAAAATTTGTGTTGGGACTATCTGTCGTATAGAGCTATGTTTAGAACCCCGCATGATTGCTCACGGAGTAGACAATCTTTAAGTTGTCATATACCCTGCGAAGTTGTTACGAAATGAATTACTATGTGGTTGCCGTTGATAGTTTGTGATTTAGGGTTTCCCACCATCAGTACTCTTACTGTTGATAATAACGATTCCTATGGGGCTCTTCATGAGGCATAGTTTGTTACTTTTTTTAGGAATGGTGCAAAATTTCTGTAATCTGAATATCTGAATCTTCTTCTGTAAGTAAAACCATTAAATAGCTAGCTAAGCAAGATATAATCTGTCACAAAACTAGAAGTTGTTTAAGATACAGCCAAATTCAGAATCACAGATAA
The DNA here is from genome assembly GCA_015342445.1 of Digitaria exilis. NCBI lineage: Eukaryota > Viridiplantae > Streptophyta > Magnoliopsida > Poales > Poaceae > Digitaria > Digitaria exilis. The sequence continues at coordinate 1,749,848 of JACEFO010001597.1, forward strand.
TTCAACTAGCTGAATACTACAGAAACGAAATAAAACGGACAGTGAGCATGCATGGGACAAACATTGCGGTCATCTCAACCTTTTCTGATGTTCGCTTTCATGGTGAGATCTGTGTCAAGCTTTTCATGGATTGAGGAATCATGTTGCCTGGTCAAGATTCAATAACCAACCATATGACCTTGATTCACACTTTTTGTTTGAGTCGTCACTGTTCTTGGAGTTGGTTAAGATCTCGCCCAGAGGTCCACCTTGAGGCATCTCCCAAGAATTTGAGATGCAATCCGCCTGAACTTGTGTCATGTTATTAGGTGTAAGGCAGGTTGTCCGTGGACCTTCGGCAGAGTGGTAGAAAGTTGATGAAACTAGCATGGAATCAGAATATTTGTTTTTTGCAGACTCCATCTTATCATTCTTAGCCAGGCTGAAGTTTTGAAGAATTGACTGGAGGGACTCAGCATCCTGCATCTGTGTGGAGGAAATGCTGTTATTCCTCTGCTGGTTGCTGCTTTCCCAGGCTTTCAATATTGTGTCAGAGGAGAACGACTCACTATCCACTTCAGGGTTGAACTTATCCTGTTTACTATGATGCTTCAGTTGAGAGAGCAGTGACAAAGTGGGTTGTATATTTGTAGAATTTAGCAATGCAGCATTGTTGTCTTCTGTTGGTTGGTTTGCTTTCTCTTTGCTCAACATTGTCCTGCAAGATCCAAATGGAAATTATAGTGATTGCCAAGTGTCAACTAAAATAAAATATTGGCTTTTAACGACATTGTTGACACTTCTATTAATTTTGGCAATTTTTGCTAAACCAGTCACTGGCATTTTCTCTTGTGAAAATGGATCTGAAATCTGAAAAGTGCGATTCATAGGACGCACTAATAATAAATAGGATCACATTATTCAGATTGTGATGCTAGTTCTGCTCGTACAAGGACATGAGTGAGAACCCCCTTTACCTGTTTAAACTATCTGTCCAATAGCTGACTGTGCCTGGCTTCGAGTCGTTAACTTTTGCCTTCTTTAAGCTGCCCTGTGACACAGGACATGGCAATGAACCACCAGCAGCAGTAGGCGCCTCCTTGGCGGTCTTTTTTGGTTGGTTTTCCACAGGCTTTCTTGAACGGTGACGGTTTCTATTGATGTGCCGCTCACAATACTTGTGATCAGCCATTGCCTCCTTGGAGCATCGCCATTTTTTTCCATCTGTTCGACGGCATCTTCCAGGTTCTGGATCAGAGTCTGCATTGGTGTAGCCTTGATAGAGAGGTCTCCAGCTTACTGCATTACAAAGTATGTCAAGCTCTGACTTCGATTATACACAATACAATACTGTGGTTATCCTTTATGGCATTGCGACTAGTTTGGGTATGAACTGATGACAGGCTGACAGCATTTTGGTGTGGCAACACTTGAAAATAATATCTTCCTATTTCCATGACATGCATTCATTGAATTTGTGATTAATAGTTTCAGATACTATCACAGTTACCAATACTTATGTTCAACATGTAACACTGCAAAGGCATCAATTTGTGCATAGTCCCCTCTTCTATCTTGGTCCATTGAATGTGCTAATAATTTTGAACTACTTAGCAAAGGGACTAGCTTTCTGTTTCAGGATATGCATACCTCTATTGGATGACCTGAAGCTTTTGCTAATTGAAATGAGCAGGCTGGAAGGTATGGGTGCCTTTGCATGAAGATACTTGTATATCAGAGCCTGGTGCTCCAGCTCCATCCACTGGGAGGGAGTAAAGGGCCTCTTGGTCCTGGATAGCAGGAAAGCCTGCTCATTTGGCCTTCCAAAATCCAAGCCTAGATAATGACGAAACAAGGAGAATATTTAGTCTGACGAAATCTGAAATGCTGAAGCAAGCAGCAACCTTATCTCCAGATCCTTGCGTGCATGGTGAAGGGAGTGCCAAGACAAAAGCGTAAAGGTAAAAAAGCAGATGAAATGTTTCAGGCAGCCTTAGCTGGGGAGGAGGGGGCCCAGTGAGCGGTGTAGCAAATCCCTATGGCTGCCACGCTAGGCCCCTCCATAGCATTCATGAGAGCTCATCAAGTTCCATGAATGCTGCACCTCTGTTCTCCTTTTGACTTTTGCTTTTCTTTTGAACATTGCAACAGTGAAAAAAATGGCAATAATACTTCTCTCTATCATGGTTTGGAGATAACATATCCATACAAGAACATGCATCACAAAATCTTTTGGTCTACAGTCTACACCTCTTATGAAACGAAGGATGTATTAAGAGGAAAGGCTGTGTTGCTGGTGAGGCATCCAAACCTGAGGGCAATGCGTGAGCAGTCTTGGAGAACCTCAGCATCTTCTGCTCGTCAAGGAAGGGGGAGGGGTATGAAGCAGCGGCCTGGGTGAGGCCTGCTCGCTTGAGACGACCCAGGTCGCTCTCCCTGGGCGATGGCACGGTGCCGGCAGCGCCTCGTTGCAGCCCCATCACTTCTCCGAGCTCCATGTCGGCAGCACCAGCGGCACTAAACCCGGCACTCATTTTGGGAAGGAGAAGAGGATGGTGAGAGGGAGTGGAAGAAGGGTTGAAGCGGTGTGCATTGTTGGGGACAGCCTGGTTGGTTTTGAGGATGGTGGAGAGAGAGAGAAGGTGGGTGTGCTTTTCTTGTGGGAGGCAGGGTATGTGTGGTGGCTCTTTGGGGGACTAGGGGGTGGCCCTTAAATAGCACCAGTCCTTTCACTCATTATTTTTCTACAAGTTTTCTTTTGATAGTAGATATCTTCATGAAATCTATTGAGCTTGAGCCCAGCAATGCAACCACAAATGTTTCCTAGGGTTTTTGTTTATGACCATCAGGGAGTACCACGGCTGGTGTAGCAGTGAGTTGTTAAGGCAAGAATCTCCATCCACATCCAACTGATCCCAAAGGTACCATTTGATGATCAAGCCGAGTGGCCCTACCTACGGCCCTGGCCTTTTGAAATAGTTTGGGTTTTCTTGCCAGGCCATTGGCTACGGTGGCGATCGAGTTGATGGAAAAGGCGTGATATATGCCACTGTTGCGAGATAACAGGGCAAATTCATTGGAGCAATTAACGTGGGTAGGGCCAGTAAAATAGTTTTATGTGTGGGGGGCGGTACTACGTGCGTGAGTAATTTCTATGAGCTAGTACTACGACCGGTACTTGTAGTTCAATAAGTAGCCCCTCTTTGTATCCTTGCAGGTAAATACGAGGAAGTAAATGGCCGGGCTAAATCCATGTGACGGCAACACAGGACGCAGAGGGAAATGTGACGCTCACACGCCGTAAACTGGGGCATTGACTCCCTGCTAGAGAGGTTTGAGAGGAAGAAAAGCTCGAGTGGCTAGACTGCTTCCTGTGGTGGTAAAAAACATTTTTACGTCTATTCAGAGATTTTTTACGTGTATTCAGAGACGTTTATGTGCGCTGATGTGGGTTTGCTTCATTGTACCTCTGTTGTCTTCGTAGGCGTGTGACATGCATGCCATACTCGTCTGCGGCCTGCGGGTGCACGAGTATGTTATGCATGTCAGTTGACGTATGCGTCGTTACCCTTTGTTGGCTAAACTTTCGATGTCCAGGATTGGGAGATCTTATCCGCTGGGGGTCTCACGAGCATCGTTTCGTTTGTCCAAAAGGCGACGACACCTTTTAGGCATCCAATGAATCAAAGAGAGGAGTAATCGCTACAGTAATAGCAGGAGCAGTACTAGCACTGGAGCCATCCAGTATTGTACTGGTGGGCTATAGGGGTCACACTCACATGATCCTACTCCAAAGATACGCTGCAGCCGCCGGGGCGGGGAGCCAACACCGTTGCTGTGCGCAAAGGAAACATGGCGGATGGGTCCGGCCGGCCAAGTACGGGGTACGGTCGCCGCGCCGCGCAGGCCGCTTTGACAGCAGGCAGCCACACACAGGACACCACCAGGCCCCAGGCCATCCAATCCATCCGTCGCCCATCGGGCCTGCCTGCTCCTGCAGCTGCAAGCTCGGTCACGAGGTAGAGGTGACGCTTTTCAAAGCCCCTTCCACCCCCTCCCGGCTTCATTCATTGCCCGCCGCACGGCGCGGCGCGGCCGGCCAGTTTGAGCGCTCGACTCGGCGACCGCCCGGCGCGCGGTGGCATGGCGGGAGACGGGGAGGGGACGAACGAAATGCTCGCTCGGGAGCACGCAGGGGCCATTTACTCGAGGCACTCGCGTTCGTGATCGTGAACCGCCCCGCCCGTCTCCGCGCCGAGGGATGGACCAGCTTCTCCTCTTGAAAGCTGGTCAGCTGGGGCACACGCTTTGGCAGTTTGGCTTTGGCTTGGCGGCTTCCTGCTTCGGTGGCGTACGTGCCGGCCTGCCGCGCTCTGGCGGGCAGCCGAGCATCATGTGAGCGAGTCCAAGAAGCGGGGGAATTCCCATGGGAGGGCGGGATTCCGGTCGGGCGGGCGGGCGGGGACCCGTGCGTGGCGCGCGCTTCCACCAGGCAGGGGTTTTGTTACGGCGGTCACGCTCCAAAGGCTACTAGTACGGTACGTACCTGCAAAAGGAGCAGCGTCGCTTTCGTCGGCATTTTTCCATTGAGATCCTATTTAGTTAGGTAAAATTTGCAAAAGAGGTTTTACACTGAGAAACAAGCATGTTTCCAATGTAATTTTTTTTTAAAAAAAATTGTACAACTAAACAGACCCAATAAGCTTGGAGATTGAAACGTCTCTATTATGAAACCAAACCGAGCACGTTGTCAACAACGAAGTAAGCTTATAGCACGGACAGAGTGCAAGCATTCACTTCAAACCAAAGCAAATGGAACACCCTTCTTACCTCAAATATAGAGAGATAATAATTCTTTAGTTTCATAGGGTCCTTCTTCATTTTTTGGTAGTTTGTTATCGAATTGTTTTTTTCATCTTACGACCGATGCCAATGTTTGAAGGACAAGGATAAGGAAGTCATCTTGTGCTTAAAGACAGGTGAGTTTCCGACACTAGGGGTGCCCTATAAAACAAAATAGTTACATGCGTATTAGACCATCATCTTACGACCGATGCTATAATGCTTGGCAACGATAAGGAAGTCAGCTTGTGCTTAAAAACAGGTGAGTTTGCCTACAAAAGAAAATAGTTACATGAATATATAGAGCATCGGCTGGCTAGCTAGGAACGCGTGTTATTTGTATTCTAGGTAAAAAAAAAATCAACCCAAAACTTAATAAAGATGAGCCAGGGTGACATTGCACGTGATCAATTTAGGAGAAGAAATTACATGCCATTGTAATTATTTAATTGATCCAAAAGACACTCCAGTCTCTAGTACAACAATGTCATGAGTCATGACCCACGCGGTCACGCCTTTAATACACTGTAACATTATAAAAAAAATGTCTATATGTTAATATATTTATTGCCCACGAAACCCTACTGAGACTGGTCTAATGATGCGTGATGACTAAACATATTACTAAAGTACAAATGGAATACATAAGAGCGCCAAAGCGTGGTTATTACAAGTGGAGCCCGAGCAAGTTCAGTGCGCCGTCCCATTCCCAACCCCATGCGATGGCATTATGGCAGTGGGCTAGCTTGGTTTCGTCACGGATCGACGACGACGCACCCACTGTAAACGGAATGTGTTTCTCCCGTCGTGATCGCACGCGCCAGCGCTCCGGCGGGACCCGATGCGATGTGCATGCTTAAAGACTGCCACTCTTTGCATGGCCATGGCTCAAGGTGTGCCGTGTGCATGCTTAAAGACGACTGCCACTCTTTGCATGGCCATGGCTGAAGCCTGAAGGGTGATGGACGTTGCGCCTCGCGCGCGCGCAGCCAACAAAACAATGATGCAATTGGCGTCGACGCTGTGAGCGCACAGTGCCGTTCCTCCCCTGCCACGGGCACGGGCGGCATTTATAGGGAGCGCCGATGCTATATATCATGCTGCTACGTGGGACCTTGCCTGGCTATTATGTTTACGTGTCATCCCTCTCGGTCTTCCTGTGCGTGTGGGGTGCAGGACAGACGACAGCGGGGGGATTTGACGGAACCTCTCTGCACGGCACGCTTTGGATTTGGACACGCCCGGGACATTCAATTCGTTCGCAGGATGGTATGGTATGGTACCCGGTACGGTACGATGCCTACGCGCGTACGTGTACGCACGTACAGGGCAAACGGCGCGTGCATGCATGCATGCACGGACGCACGGTACAGACAGATATGTTGTTGTACACAGGCACACAGCACCGCGTAGTACGCACGAGCCATCATCAATGGGATTTGATCGCTTCGTTGTGATGCCGGAGACAGTCCGTGACGCGTGCCCTTTTTCGGAACGAGATCCTCTACCATCAGGCAAAACGATGGCTCTCTGCAGTCGATTGAATCTCACCGTCCGCTACGAATCGACCGCGCCAACGCACATATCTCTCCACAACGAGAAATTGAGCAGGCCGAGTGGCCCATTTGGCCCATAGTATCAGTTCCTGCGTGCGTTGAATAGTCGTGTCTCATTGCCGTCGTCGCAGCCGCCGCTCGGTCTTCCGCCGGCACTCCTGGGCTCTTTGCCGTGGCCGCCGCTGCCTCCCCGCCAAGGTACCTCCCGGCTTCCCATGGCGCCTCCCTCGCCGTTGTCCGCCGCCGCCGGCACCACAGCCGGCCTCGATGCCACCACTCCCGGCCTCTTTGCTATCGCCGCCGCTGCCTCCCCGCCATGTCACCTCCCGTCTTCCCACAGCTCCTCCCGGCCTCCCTCGCCGTCGACCGCTGAGGGGGTCAGCACTGAGAGCCGATAGCAGCTGCTACAGAGGGCACGACAAAGCACTGCCTGGAAGAAAATGACGCCGGCAGCATCTGCTCTCGGGAGGAGAAGCCATGGCTGGGAAGCACCGTGTGCGGTCGGCGCGCAGCACCCCGCGCGGGAGGAGGTGCCGGCGCAGCAGCAGGTGGCCGTCGACGACGCCGCGTAGGAGGAGGTGCTGGCGCAGCAGCCGGTGGCTGTCCACGACGCCGCGCACGAGGGGATGCCGACGCAGCAACCCGTGCCCGTCGACGCCTCCGTGCAAGAGGACGTGCTAGCGCAAAAGCCCGTGGCACCAGCGCGCCGTCTGGTTGCGGCGGCGCCGGCGACGCTTCCTCCGGGCGCAAAGTCAACGAGCATGCACGGACGCTGGTGCTGCGAGATGGAACGGATGATATGGGCTGAGATGGGCCATCGGCTTGGCCTGCTGTTGAGAGGCATGTGAAGATTGAGCTTTTCTGGTCAGTTGGATGAAAAAGGAAGGGACCAGATGAATCGACTGCAGAGAGCCATCATTTTGCCTGATGGTAGAGGATCTCGTTCCTTTTTCACCTCGCGGTACGCGACGTTACGGAACTTTATTGGTGCCCCCATCGTCGGCTCGATCTCGGCAGGGTCGCGCTCGCGTCGGCCGTGTCTCCGACACGTTGGGCCCCCGCCGACCTGGTAGCAATGGAATAGTACTGCTACGGAACGTGGGGGCTGATAGTACTTTTCTTCATCGGATAGCCTTGCATCGCGCCTCCGATCCGCCGGCCGTCTCGATGAACCGAGCCTTGCTCCGGTCCGGTCATGCGTCCTTTTGCTTTGGAGATACTCTTTTCGTGCTGCGAATTAATGAGCCGCGTGCGCGTACGATTATTTCGTCTACCGTACGTGCCAATGCGCAAGGGCAAATGCGGTTCCTTTTTCTTCGCTCCGACTTCGACATGCTTTGCTTGTTAGTTGTTTGGGCATGGTAAATGAAATGAATACGTCATTTAGTATTTTAGTAAAAAAATAGCACCATCTCTTCCAAGGATATCATGAAAATAATTACTCACACGGAGACGCGTCTTGCACGTTCAAGGTTTGTGAATTTTGACAATTTTTTTGTTGTAAAATAGTACGAATGGATCATGACCTTGTACGACGCCAGTTGCAGTGCTGGTTTTCCGTTCCGTTGGTGGCGCTGCCGAGGATGATGATACATGCAGCTAGGCGGCGCAACTGTGCTGGTATCCTTCAAGTGGTCTTTTCGTCTTGGTCTGTCGTCAAAGCTGCGACCGTCGAGAAAGCACGCGCACTTACGTACGTGCTACCGGCCTACACCATAACGGCCGCGTACGCGTACGTGCGTACAGAGTCAGTCCCAAGTCCCAACCCTCTATCCTTTACCTTTTCCTGTTCGAGAACTGAGATGGTCCTGTTGGTGTTGCATTTGCACGCTCGGCTCAGTCCTCAGAAGATTGGCACAGCTCGACGAACCAAGTCCGATCGGATACGCGTGCATAAGGCACGACGCGTCCGACATTCCGATTTTTTTCCGATCCGACTTGGAGTCGAACACGAACTCATCGCCACCGAGACTTATAAGGGTGTGTTTGGTTGCCTGGACCAGGCCGAACCAGGTCCGTCGGGTGCAGGCCCATCATGTTTGGTGGCCTGCACGGCCTCCCCGGCCTAGCTCCCCGCGTGCAAAACTCTAGCTGCGCCCAGGCTATGGGGAAACGCGGGATTCCAACGTTTCTCCGCGGCCAGGCTCAGCGCGTGCGAGCGCGGATGCGCAGGTGGGGGAAATTTGGCCGACGCGAGCTCGCGCCATTCCGCTAGGGTTACCGCTCCCTTTCCCGCCACTCACCGCTCTATTTATTCCCCCTCCGGCCACCTCCCGCGTTCGCGCCTCACCATTCTTCACCGCCGGCAGCAGGTGGTCTTCTCTCTCCCTGTTCTTCTTCCTCCATTTCTTTTCTGTTATTCATCTTTTCATTGTTGTGTTCATCGATTGACGGTTGTCTCCCCCTCTTTTCTTTGGTAGGTGCTCTGGATTTGAGTTCTTGCACAGGTATAATCTCACTTCCCCCTTCTGTCGATTCGTTTGCCTCAGATCTGGAACACAGCTCGCGAGTCAACACCGTTTCCTCTCTAGATCTGTGTAGAGAATCATTAAAGATGTGTGTTTTTGTCTTGTTTATGTATGATTGTTCGCTCTTCTTGCAACCCTAATATTTTGTTTTGTTTTTGTTATTGATGCTCTGGCAGATCTGTCTTCCCTCGTTTCTTCATCGTTGCTTTGGGTGCTCTCAATCCTTCCTCGGTAAAATGAATCCTTCCTCCTCGATCTGATTCTTCCTCCCCGTGATGATTTTGGTAGCTATATGAGCATCTGTCCATGTCTATGGTGCTCAGTTTGATGATTTTGCTACCTGTATGAGCATTTGTTCATGCCTATGATACTTCTTGTGTTATTTTTTCTAGCTGTATGAGCATATGTCCATGCCTATGATGCTCTTTGTGCTCTTCTTGCTACCTATATGAGCATTTGTCTATGCCTATGATGCTCCTTGTGCTCTTCTTGCTACCTGTATGAGCATTTGTCCATGCCTATGATGCTCCCTGTGCTTTTCTTGCTACCTGTATGAGCATTTGTCCATGCCTATAATGCTCCCTGTGATGTTTTTGCTTGTTGTATGAGCATCTGTACATGCCTATGATGTTCCTTGGATGAGCTTGCTACCTGCATGAGCATTTGTCCATTCATATGATCCTTCATGTGATGATTTTGCTAGAAGATCTCACCTGTCATTTTCCAGGAACCAAACACGCCCTCATCTTGCTAGATGACTACAGAAGACGAACGTTGTTTTTATATTGCTCGGGGTGTTGCTCTTATCGCTGCTATGTATGCATTCTTGATGAGTAGGATTAGAATGCATTCCAATTCTAGGCCTCAAATCAGTTATGGCCCTTTGAGCGAAATGGATGAGCAACGCCAACATAATTTGAATTTAATTTAGGCAAAATAGCCATTTACGTCCTTGAACTTTTGTCGATGGGTCAAGTTGGTCCCTGGACTTTTGTTTTGGTCAGTTTAGTCCCTAAACTTGCTGTTTGAGGCCCAGTTTAGTCCTCCGTCTGCTTTTCATCTACACGCCGTCAACAACAACTCACGGACCTGTCTGCCCTATCTTCTACCGCAAGGTGGGAGGCGAACAGTGTGCCCGCGCCGCCCCTCTTCGGCACGCCGGCGTTCCAGTCCAGGCGGTGCCAGAAGCTCCCTCTGCTTCTCGGTACGGCTTTGAGGCGGGGGGCCGTCGTCGACCTACCCCTGCCGCTTTCCTCGTCGACGGCCGCCCTGTAGGTGCTCCGCATCAACGGCTCGGCGTACAGGAGTTAAGCAGATTCCAAAGCAATTCGTGGATCCAGTTTGAATGTTCCTTTTTTCGGAGTTTGATGTTAGAATACATCTTGTAGGCTTAAGAAAAGATGGGAGATTCAGAGGTACTTGTTGTTAGGTTTCATTTCAATGGGGTATTTGTTGTTGATGGATCTTCGTTGGAATACTGCAATGTTGATGAGGGAATTTCACATATAGAGAAGGATAAATTGTCTATCCCAGTATCTTGAAGGACACCTGCTGGATCACACAACCTTTAGAAGGTCTGTTAGGATGTACTGGTTGCCATTTGGTACAATTGTGAATCCTGCAATGAGGTTGCTTGTAGATGATAAGTCATGCCTTGACATGCTTGATGCACTAGGATCTGATGGGGCTGTCGACATTTACACTGAATTAATTGATATGGATATGGCTGCAATGAGTGAAACAGATTTAGTAGATGCGGTGCAAGATGAAGCTGTGTTTGACCTATTTCGAGATGAAAATGTATTGAATTTAGATGCAACAACCAAAGTTACAAAAGATGATGACATAATGTGTTTGGAAGCTCCACCCACACATGATGATGCACAAAATATTGAAGAAGATGAACAAGAAGATGAGGAAGATACTGAATGTGATGTCACAGGATTTACATCTGAAGAGGATGATGAAGCAAAGGAGATAAAGGCTAACTACAAAGCATATATGTCTAAAAGAAAGAAGAGAGAAGGCATACCATTGGACACCCCAATTGCAATGGAATCTTCCAACAGGGAATGCCACTAATAGTAGGATTGAGGTGAATGATTTTGGAGATAGCATTGCATATTTTGACTCAGATGAAGACGTATCTTATGATTATGATAGTGAAACTGATGCCAAGAGAAGGAAGTGCAGGTTTCCTATATTTGATAGTCATGCAGAGACACCTCAATTTGCCCTAGACATGTGCTTTAGAGGCAAGAAGGAATTGAAGGATGCAATAGGAAAGTATGCACTAAAAATGAAGGTAAATATTAAGTTTCCTAAGAATGACCTATAGAGGTTGAGGGTTGTTTGTGCATGGAAAGGTTGTCCTTGGCTTTTACATGCTTCCTACAACTCCAAAACTGATTGGTTTCAGATTGTGACATACAATCCAAACCATGCATGTTGCCCAGTCTTGAAAAACAAAAGATTATCTACAGCCACAATATGTGACAAATATGAGAGCACTATCAAGGCTAACCCAGCATGGAAGGCTAGAGCAATAAAGGAGACTATACAAGAAGACATGGGCGTGGAAGTTTCTATGACAATGGTGAAAAGAGCAAAAGTCAAAGTTATAAAGAAGGTAATGGATGCTCGGAGTGGTGAGTATTCTAGGTTGTTTGACTATGCACTTGAGCTGAAGCGCAGTAATCCTGGAAGTAGTGTGCACATTGCTCTTGATCCTGAGGAAGAGGAACATGTTTTTCAGAGAATTTACATTTGCCTGGATGCATGTCGTAGGGGTTTTTTAGATGGCTGCAGGAGGGTGATAGGGCTTGATGGTTGCTTTCTAAAGGGTCCTATGAAGGGAGAGCTATTGTCAGCAATGGGAAGAGATGCAAACAATCAAATTTATCCTATAGCTTGGGCTGTTGTGGAATATGAGAATTTAAGTTCATGGAAATGGTTTCTTGGCCACCTACAAAAAGATTTGAATATCCCATATGGTGCTGATGGATGGGTGTTCATTACAGACAAACAGAAGGGGTTGCTGAAGGCAATTGATCAGTACTTTCCAATGGCTGAGCATCGAATGTGTGCAAGGCACATTTATGCAAACTGGAGAAAAAAACATAGGTTACAAGAGTATCAGAAGAGATTTTGGAAGATTGCAAAGGCATGTAATGAGATGCAGTTCAATCATTACAAGAATAAGTTGGCAGCAAAAACACCTAAAGGATGGGATGCTTTGCAAAAGCAAGAACCGGTACATTGGTGCCAGGCTTGGTTCAATTTTGGGTCCAATTGTGAGTCAGTAGATAACAATGTCAGTGAATCATTCAATAGCTGGATTATAGACGCAAGATTTAAACCTATCATAGCCATGTTGGAGGACATACGTATCATGGTGACTAGAAGGATTCAAGAGAACAGGAGTAATGGTGTGAGATGGACAATGGATATATGCCCCAACATTCTTAGGAAGATAAATAAGATAAGGCATGGAACTCAATATTGTCATGTCTTATGGAATGGTGCTGCTGGTTTTGAAGTGAGGGACAAAAAATGGAGGTTCACAGTCGATCTAGGCCAGAAGACATGCTCCTGCAGATATTGGCAAGTGTCAGGTATCCCATGTCGACATGCTTGTGCTGCTCTGTTCACAATGTCAGATGACCCAAACAATTATGTACATGCTTGTTTCTCCATTGAGCAATACAAGAAAACTTACCAGCATGTGCTGCAACCAGTGGAGCATGAGTCTGCATGGCCCGTGTCTCCAAATCCTAGGCCATTGCCTCCTAGAGTGAAGAAGATGCCAGGTCGACCACAAACAAAAAGGAGGATGGATCCTACAGAACGAGTGAACTCGAGCACTAAGTCCTCTAGAGTTGGAACTAAGATTAGATGCAGCCGTTGCCACCAAAGTGGACACAACCGCAAGAAATGCTCTGTGGAACTGGTGTTTACACATTTCATCTTTTTTATAGTTATTTTCCTTTATCACAATAAGAGTGACATGCCTCTAACTATTTTCCTTTACTGTGCACCAGCAGAAATCGACATCAGGCAATGCTCCTGGACATTCTCATGCCACTGAACCTGCAACATCTAAAGGAAAGGGCATAGCTGTATCTTCGAGCACAAAATCAACTAATAAGAGAAAGGCAATTGAGGGATATGGACTGTATTATAGTGAACAATCTCGTTCATCATTTATTCAGGTTAGTTAGTGCTAAATGATTAGTTATGCATCATGGCATTATATTGATCTAACTTCAATTGTTTTACAGAGTGGTAAAAAGAGAAGATTGGTGTCTTTTGGGACGTCCACCTCTACAGCTAAAGCCTCTGCTGTTGGGAATGCCTCTGTTGTCATTGAGACAAGTGCAGGCCATCCCAACTCTTCTGCAAGAGCAAACATCAATGTTACCGGTGGCGGCCGTGCAACTGCAAAGATTAGGTCTACTTCAACTGCACGCGGAGACCAGAAAAAATCAGGATAGCATCATGTAGTGACTTTCATCCTGTAATGGCTTTTATTAGAACCTGAGACATTTGTTTTATATCAGAAGATCATGTACTGACTTTCATCCTGTAAGGCTTTTATTATTTGCTACTTTGAACCTGAGACATCATGTTTTATCTTTGGTTATGCTGAAATGCCATGATCAAAACTGAGGAAATTTCGCATAGTCAATTCATTGCATTTGCCAACATTACATTCATGGTTTGCCTACAACACCAGCCAAAGGCCACTTGCCATTACAATAGCAAAACACAACAGGATGCCTATGCCTATGCAACTACGTTGCTTCCTAGCAATGGCTTTCAGTTTGTGATTTTCTTGTCGTGCCTCCTGTCTTGACCCAAGCAGTTCATCCCATTGGCCATGAAAATGCACTAAAAGCTCTGACAAACTTCCATTCATCGACACAAGGTCCTAAATAACTCGCTTTGCTCTTCCAGAAAATTCAGGGTCAATCTAGTACTTGAAATCACAAGGATTCTCTATATTTGAGCATCTCAAGAATCTTCTCCCTACATTGACACCAGACCAGGCGCAAGCCAATCTTGCGTACTGTCCGTGGCGGCAAGTAACCCCCGTCCTAACCACCATGCCTTCTCTGTGTTCTGTGTGCTCTGCCAGCAAATATTCGAGCTGCCAAATGCCAACCAATTCGCTGTGAGATCAAAGCAAGAAAGGAATCAATTTGAACAACAAAAACGCAAAACTTCGGTTTGGGGTAAATGGTCGCCATACCTCCATCTCTCCAAGCCTCTGATCTGATTCCTCATCGTGGTTCCTTCTTCCCTGCCTCCGAAGCCTCGACGTGTTCCCGTGCCCGCCGCCACGCACCATCGAACGACGGAGGCGAATGGGAAGGGCCGTCGCTGCGAATCAGGTCCGGGGCGGCCGGCCGACGAGGAGAGTGGAAGACGGCGATGGATGGGAAGGGACCCCACTGCAGTGCCGTGGAAGGAGTGCCGGCGGATGGAGAAGAGGGTCGTCGAGGAAGGAGGGCCGGTGGGTCGAAAGGAGGCGGAGCAGAAAGACTCGATGCGGTGGCCGCCGTGCCGCGGTGGCGGCCGTGGTCGAGCAGATAAGATGCGGTGGCATGGATATGGTTGCGGGGGACGGGAAATAAAACAGCTCCGTGAGTTGTCGTTGACGGTGTGTAGACGAAAAGCAAACGGAGGACTAAACTGGACCTCAAACAGCAAGTTTAGGGACTAAACTGACCAAAACAAGAGTTCAGGGACCAACTTGACCCATCGACAGAAGTTCAAGGATGTAAATGGCTATTTTGCCTTTAATTTACAATTTCAATGACAAAGAGTGTGTAGACATGCTTCGCATGAGAAGGCTGCTATTTTTCAGGCTATGTGATTTGCTTAGAGAAAGGCATCTGTTGACAGATAGCATTAATAGTAGTGTAGAAGAGCAAGTAGCAATGTTTCTTCATGTTGTGGGGCATAACGAACGCTACAGAGTTGTGCACCAAACATGGAGGAGGTCCATTGAGACAGTGCACAGATTTTTCCAAGAGGTCTTGTTCTGAGCACATGTCTCATGTCATTGATGATTTTATTATTTCTTTGTTGTTTTTGTTTCCTTCCTGTTCATGTTTCCATCCTGTTCATGCTTCACATTCTGAGCACGTCTCTTGCTTCTTTATGGCTGTTCATGTTTCACATTCTGAGCACATGTCTCTTGCCTATGATGATTGTATTGTTTGTTGTTGGTTGTTCATGTTTCACATTCTAAGCACATGTCTCTTGCCTATGATGATTTCATTGTTTGTTATTGATAGCTAGAGATGAGGTGGTATGTGGTGCATGTTGGCCGGGAAACTGGGGTCTTCTCCACCTGGGAAGCCGCCCATGCACAAGTCGATGGCTTCAAGGGCGCCTGCTATCAGCGTTACAACTCTAGAGATGAAGCAATGCAGGCTTTCTATGGCCGCAAACACATCAAGGAGGAAACAGTGACACCACCTGATTTGAAGCCAAACATATGTCTATGTCGTGTTAAGAACGTGATCATAGTGCTTCAGTTCATTTGCATTCTGTATTTAATTTGGCAAATGGTGTAATTGCTAGTGTCATTGCAACTTGAACCTTATTTTGGACTGGTGGTGGTATTCTTACCACCACATGCAGGAGGTGACCAAATCTTGCATACATGCAGCCTACCAAACAAACCATCTTGCATCTACACTTTTAAATGTTGGGTACATCCAGCCAACCAAACACCATCTCGGTACAGCCTGACTCCATTCATACATGCAATCAAACAAAGCTTCTTGCATGTGTTCAGCCGGGCCTGGGTGATCCTGGTTGCCAGGTGCGAGCCAGGCTAGGCTTGCCCAGGCAACCAAACACGCCCTAAGTGTTTCGTTGGCACCGTGCACGGCCCCAAACCAAACCGCACAACTCATTCTTGTTGTCCACCAATTTCTCTCTCGACGCGACTAGGGTAGCGCAGTAGGGCTCTCGATCCTTGTCGGGGCCTTTTCATGGCGGCGCAGGACGATGAAGCCTGCTCAGCAATAACCCACAGGAAGAAGCGGGCGCTCTTGTCCAAGCGCTGCAGGTTCGTGAGCATCTACGACTACGAGATGGTCGAGGAGATTGGGGTGGGCACCTACGGCGTGGTGGCCAAGGCCCAGAACATCCGCACCGGCGCCACGGTGGCTATCAAGTGGATCCGCCGCGCCAAGGGCCACGACGAAGACGACGAGCCGATCGCCCACGCGTTCACGCTCGAGGCCCGCTGCCTCGCCGCTCACCGGGACCACCCAGGCGTCGTGTAGCTCAAGAACGTCGCCACGGACGTGGACACCGGGGACCTCTACATCGTCATGGAGCTCGGCGGCCCTACCCTCCGTAGCTGACTCACCACGCGTCCCTTCACCGAGGACGTGGCGCGCGACGCCATGAGGCAGCTCTTTGGGGCGGTCAAGAACCCGCACACCGCCGGGACGATCCACAACGACATAAACCCTGGCAACATCCTTATCGGCCGCGATGGCACGCTCAAGATCTGTGGCTTCGGATGCGCGACGTCGGCGAGGCCGCCGTTCGCCGGGAAGGTGAATAAGGTGAAGCGCTTGGGCACGTTGCAGTACCGGTCGCTGGAGCATCTGAACGGCAGCTAGTGCAGTGGGCCCAAGGATGACATCTGGGCGCTGGGGTGCGTGATGGCCGAGCTCATCACCGGCGAGCCCCTGATCACGGCGGCCACGGAGGAGGACGCGCTCGATGCGGCCGTTGACGTGCGCGATGATATTGTCACGATGGAAGAGGAAGCGTTCGGTGGCTTATTGGGGGATCTGTCGCTGCCCGGGCATCAGCTCCTTGCTGGTCTGCTGGCCTTCCATTCCTGCGAGAGGCTCACTGCGGCGGACGCACTCAAGCACCGTTGGTTCACGGAGGACGGCGAACTAGCGGTAGAGCCCCCAGTTACGGTCGAAGCTGTGGTGGAGCCCTTGTTGTCGGGATCGCAGGAGTCGATTGAGTAGATACTAGCAAACTGTCTGTGTCTCGGTGTGTCTCCTGTTGAAATTGTTAATTCGAGTAGTGCAAACGTCTGTCGACGAGTGCCTTATGTTGTGTATCACTAGGTATATGTATGGGTGTTTCTTGTTCAATTCGAGGTACAAGTTTCGTATGGAGAGTGCCATTGTTTAAGGCCTATATATGCATACTAATACTATATGCATGCAGGGTGTTTTCAAATGATCGATCCGATTCAACACCAATATCACATTTTGAGGTTCATCAACCAATTGGAGCATAGAAATTAAAGTTGCTCGTGTGTGTGCCGTCAAATTATACAGCGACGATCGTCACTAGTAACGTTTTTAATCTCAAGTTGCCAACATCAGTACAATCCGATGCCCTTGTCTAATTGCTAGACAAACACCAACGACGCTTACCTTGAGCATGACACCGATTAATGTTCATCACCAGAAGCGTCATCGCCGTAGCCCTCAGCACCGTCGTCATCGTCGTCGTATCTCACATGTAGACCGCCCGCGCCATCCTGTTGCGGCACCACCCTGTGGTCACGTGATGGGGGTGGAGTAGGCCGGCGACGACGGGGACGACACGGAGTAGAATGCCGAGAGCACGGCGAGGGGTAGCTCGTGGAAGGCTTTGTTAGATCAAACTAGCAATACATGAGCATGAACATAACCAGGATCTCTAGTCTAGAATAGATCTCGCCTAGAACATGAGCTAATACGGAATAGGGGTTTGCCAGTGAGCTTATACCGGCGCTTGTGGTGTCCATGTCGTCGATGGAGGTTGGTGCAGAGGCGACGAAGTCGATGGCGTGGACGGCGTCGGGGATGTAGCGCAGACGCTCCTTGAGACTCTTCGCGGGGTAGCGTCGGCATTCTGGACGCTAACGGCACTGGCCCTAGCGAGGAACACGTGCTTCCGAGCCTTCCAACACCCTTAGTGATCGGTGAAGGGTGGCTAGGTTACGGTGAACCTAGAATTGCGTGATTGGATATATCGTTGGAGGAATTCCCTCAGTTTATATAGCGCTGAAGGCCCGGGGCCGTGTCCTATAGATGGAAATAGATTGCCTCCCGATCAAGGCAAGGACTCATAGTTGGAAATCTTAGAGATTTGAGGGATTTGGGGTTATCCCCGTTTCTATCTTTATCTCGGTTGTTGACCAGGTCAAATCGAAATCCAACATTCTCCCCCTTGACCGAACGTCAACTACTTAAACTTAAAACTTAACTCAGTCAATAACTTATACTTAAACTAAAGTTTTTTCTCAGTAAATCAGCAAGTACCAGACCAATGCGTCGTCAGTAGCTCCACGGCATACTGGGACGGCATTACCCATAGTCTCACTGAGAAAACCTTGTTATAACTCTTTACTCTTATTTGGGAAAACTAATGGCCCTAAATCAGAACCCGATCAAGGCTACTCACCAATCCCATGCCTAGGACATGAGTCTGAAATTGGGATGGTGATAGACCTTTTGTGAGCGGATCCGCAATATTTGCCTTAGAACTCATATGCTCAATCTTATATGTTTGGTCCTGATTTCTTTCTTTCACAATACGATATTTAAGGTCAATAAACCTAGATGCCTTAGATAACTTATCGTTTGTGGAAAAGAAAACTGCGGCTTTATTATCGTAGTACATTGTGATAGGTCTCGAGATACTAGCAACAACTCTTAATACCAGAATAAAATTCTTAAGCCATGAAGCCTTCCTAGTAGCATCATAACATGCCACAAATTCAGCCTGCATTGTAGATGCAGCTGTTACACCTTGTTTACTATCCTCCATGAAATTGCTCCCCCTGCTAGCATATAGACATATCCTAAAGTGGATTTTCTATCATCTACATCGCCAGCAAGATCGGCATCAGTGTAACATACTACCTGAAGATTATCTGATCTCTTATACGTAAGCATGTAATCTTTAGTACCTTGTCAGTATCTCATTGCCTTCTTGACACCAATCCAGTGAGCCCAACCTGGATTATCTTGATATCTACAAAAGACACTGACAGCAAATGCTATGTCTGGACGCGTACAGACTAGCGCATACATCAAGCTTCCGACGGCTGATGCGTAGGGAACGTTCTCTATTCTTTCTCTTTCTAACTTATTCTTAGGACACTGAGCTTGATTGAACTTATCGCCCTTCTGAATTGGGACAGGTGATGTATTACTCTTATCCATCTTATATCTCTTAAGTATTTTCTCAATATATGCTTTCTGAGATAACCCTAGCACTCCATGGGCTCTATCTCGGTGTATCTCAATGCCAAGTACATACGTAGCATCACCGAGATCCTTCATATCAAAGTGAGATGTAAGAAAGTTCTTAGTCTCATACAGCATATTCTTATCATTACAGGCTAACAGTATGTCATCGACATATAGCACTAGGATCATTAATCTTCCACCCTTTTCTTTGACATAGATACACTTATCGACTGGAGTCTCCCTAAATCCGAATCTCTTAATGACTTCATCGAATTTAAGGTTCCACTGCCTGGATGCTTGCTTAAGTCCATAAATAGACTTTCTTAATCTGCATC
The DNA here is from genome assembly GCA_015342445.1 of Digitaria exilis. Lineage (NCBI taxonomy): Eukaryota > Viridiplantae > Streptophyta > Magnoliopsida > Poales > Poaceae > Digitaria > Digitaria exilis. The sequence goes on from JACEFO010001597.1 coordinate 1,769,263, forward strand.
CCATATGTTACTCACCCTTAACAGCAAAACCTTCTGGTTGAGCCATATAAATATCCTCATCTATGTCTCCATTAAGGAATGTAGTCTTAACATCCATCTGAAAAGGTTTCTTTGTAATCGATCCCTTCCTTTCGTGTATAACCTTTTGCTACGATTCTTGCCTTGAATTGTTCGACCTTCCCTCTGGAATCACATTTAGTTTTGTAGATCCATTTACAGCCTACTGGTTTGATCCCATCAGGAATTTCTACTAAATCCCAAACTTTATTAGAGCTCATAGACCTTAACTCATCTTTCATGGCTTCTATCCATTTAGTGGAATTCTCACTTTGCACTGCCTCTTTAAAAGTGGCAGGATCATTAACTTTCCCAACATCATACATATCTACACTTAAGTATGTTTCATAACAGTCAGGAATGGCCGACTTCCTTTCTCGCTGTGAACGTCTTACTGGTTCATTCACAACTGGCTCAGGAATTGGTTGGGGTTCAACTAATGGTGCCGGCTCTGCTGGTGGTGGTGCCTGCAGCAGAGGAGCCTCTGCCACTGGCGCCTAAACCCCATTAGGTGGCGCCACGTTCTCCTGCTGAACGATAGGAGTTACCGTGGTGCTCTGATGAACATTTGGTGGTACAAACTGATATACCTCCGAAGGCTCTACAAACTCTGGGTCAGGAAGCTCAACCCGTAGTTCTTCAAGACTAATGTCCCTCTTTGGAAAACTTCCACTAATCTCAGAGTCTTCCAAGAATACTGCCTGTCTTGTTTCTATGAACTTAGTAGAACGTCCACGACAGTAGAATCGATACCCCTTAGACTTATCTGGGTAGTCGATAAAGTGACAACTCACTGTTTTAAAGTCTAATTTCTTATGCTATGGATCAAATATTTTAGGCTCAGCAGAACAACCCCATACTTTAAAGTAATTGAGTGTAGGTTTCTTCCCAGTCCACAATTCATAAGGTGTCTTAGGAACTGACTTAGATGGAATCCTGTTGAGTATGTGAGCAGCTGTTTTTAATGCTTCCATCCACAGCTCCACAGGCAAGTTAGAATGACTAAGCATGCTCCGTACTATATCCATTAGCGTACGGTTGCGCCGCTCAGCAACTCCATTTTGCTGTGGTTCTCCAGGCATGGAGTATTGCGCTTTTATTCCATTTTCTTCTTAGTACTTAGCAAATGGTCCTTTAATTTGACCGTATTGTGCATGTTTTCCATAGTACTCACCTCCCCTGTCTGATCTTACTATCTTAATGGAGGTGTTATGTTGTTTCTCAACTTCTAACTTATAAATCTAGCGCATCTGATCGCTTACGAATGGGATAGATGTACCCATAGCGAGAATAGTCATCAGTAAATGTTATAAAAGAATCATAACCATCTACCGATGTTACAGAGAGCGGGCCACATATATCTATGTGTATTATTTCTAACACGCCCGTACTCCTAGTAGCTCTTTTCTTAATAGTCTTAGCATCTTTTCCCTTCATGCAGTCAATGCACTGCTCTAAATCTGAAAAGTCTAAGTGATCAAGTATCTCGTCCTTAATGAGACGCTCGATTCTCCCCCTCGAAATATGACCAAGGCGACAATGCCACAATTTCAAAGAGTTCTCATTAAAACGCTTACGCTTACATAAAACATTAGAAACATTCATCACAGAATTATTAAGAGAGAGCCTATAAAGTTTACCTTGCCTGATAGCAAGGCCCACACTTATTGAATTAAACTTTATAACACATTGTTTGTTGCCAAACTCACAAATATATCCACAGAAATAAGGTTTCTCTTTAAACTAGGAACGTAAAGGACATCATCTAAATGAAGCTGGAAGCCGCCCGGGAACTCTAAGTGCAAGCTCCCAACGCCTTCAACTTCGATGATGTTCCCGTCAACCACTCTTAGGCTTCGCTCCCCCCTTCTTATAGTTCGGATCGAGCGGAATGCATGTAATGAATTAGAGATGTGCACAGTGGCACCTGAGTCAATCCACCAAGTATTAGGGGAAAATTCTGCTAAGAATAACTCATCAATGAAAGAAACAACATCAAGCTTATCATTACCTTGCTGCTTCAACCAGTCCTTGAAGCCTGCATATTCTTTCTGGAGATGCAGAGGAGACCTGCAGAAATGGCACAGCTGCGGCTTTCCTCCCTGAGACTGGGATGCACCTCCACGCTTAACTTCTTGTTGTTCTTGGGACCAATGTTCTTGTTCCCATTCCTCTTATTCTTCTTGTGGCCCTGCTGGCTGCTGCCTGACTCATGCTGGCTTCTAGCAGTATCATTAAGACTAAGGTTGCTGACCATGTTGACCACATCCTTAATCTTTTCCGTCTTTAGCCTTTTCTCTTCTTCAACACAGTAGCCAATCAAGTCACTGAGAGACCAGATGGTCTTGTTGGTGTTGTAGCTTATCTTGAAGGCAGCGTACTGTGGTGAGGGCAGTGAGGTCAGGATGAAGTGAACGAGGAAACCTTTAGAGATCTCCATCTTTATTTCCTTCAGCTTATTTGCCATATCACACATATTGAGGATGTGCTCCCTTATGCCAGCTTGTCCATTATACTGAGAGGACACCAACCTCATGATGAGGGTGCTAGCATAAGTCTTGGAGGAGCCCTTAAATCTCTCCTCAATCTTAACCAAGAACTCCTTAGCATTGTAGTCAACACCAGCATCATTCTTAGTCGGAATGGCACCCTTAATGCCAGGACTGATAGTTTCAGTCATCACCATGAGAGCCATGCGGTCAGACCTCTCCCACTTCTCCAAAGCAGGGGAAGTCTGGCCAGCAGCAGGAGCAGGAGGCTTGTCCTCCCTCAGTGCGACGTCAAGATCATTCCACGCCAAGCAGGTAATGATCTTGCCCTTCCACTCATGGAAGTTCGCTCCATTGAGCGGCTAAACATTGTTGAGGTGAGAAGCCACTTGGTTGACGTTGTTAACTGCAAAACAAACATAAAGTGGACTTAGTATCATAATCATAATTATCATATAGAATGAAATGTACATAAAGAACATGATAATAACCCAACGTTGGTTAGATTAAAAGCATGTATTGAAAATCAAGTTGCATCACCGTTAGGGAAAACAATTGAAATTCATCTTAACACTCATGATTAAACAACGTTGGTTAGAATTAATCACAAGTTTACTCTAAACAAATTTCCCGTTGGTTCCATTTATTTAGAGGCATCTCAAAGCATAGTGGTGGATTTAACTTAAATAATAACATCAACCACTGAAATTCATCAACTTATGCTTAAAACTCATTAATTAAAACTTAAAACAGTAATTTACTTAATCAATGACTGAAAACTGAGAATATAATGCGAATTTATAGAGAAAATTCGACCCATAACTGAAAACGGCCCAACAAGCCCATAAAACCCTTACTGTGCGCGCGGCCCATAACGGCCCAAAACGCGCAGCTGCGATTGCGGCCCAATAAGCGCGCAGCGAGGCCCAGCAAGCACGCGCAGGCTTGCGCAGTGCGCGGCCCGCAGCTCGGCAACGCAGCTCAGCTCAGTGGCTCGGCTTAGCGGCTCGGCTCAGCTCAGTGGCTCGGCTCAGCGGCTCGGCTCAGCTCGGCTCGGCTCACAGCATTCAGCCCAGCAGCGCCAGCGTGGCTCGCCAGTGTATAACAGGCCTGAGGCCCAGGGCAGACGAGCGGGCCGCCATTCTGGCCCAGCTCGCCCCCGCGTCCGCGCCCGCCTCCATCCGAGCCATCCATCCAGATCGGACGGACGAGCGTCGGTGGGGGGCACCTTAAAGCGCGGAAACGATGGGGAGGGGGAGGAAACCCTAGAACATTTCCTCCTCCCCCGCTCCGAGCGCAGCCGCGGCGGTGGCCAACGATGCGCACGCCACCACGCTCTGCCGCCGTCACCGCTGCTCCTCCTCCCTCTTCTCCCCTAGATCCGGCGAGAGAGAGGGTCATGAGACCTCGTCCGCGCTTCCGGTGCCGCCTCGCCGGAGCTCCGCGAGACTCCTCGGCGCGCCGCGTGCATGACGCGCGCGGTTCGTCGAGGGGCCTCGCCGGTGCTCAACGACGGTGGTGCCGGTTCTCCAAGGCCGGTGGCGCAAGGAGGGCGGAGGCGCGCACCCGAAGGCACGCGCGCGGCCAAGGTAGCCGGCTCAGCTCGGCCAACTGATGGCGCGGAGCGAGCTGGCGGCCAAGGCGTCGCCGAGGTGAAGGCGGTGGCGCGCGCGGCCGAGGCTGCACGCGCACGACCACCATGACCAAGGTAGGTCATCTGACTGAGGCTAGGGTTAGGGTTAGGGTTACGGTTTCAGATCTGGGGTTTTGCGTGTGTGTGTGCTTGATTGATTCGGTGTTTTGGCAAATCCCCTCCTTCTAATCTCTTTGTGTGACATGGCATGAATAAAAGTTGAATCCGAAACCCTAGAGCTTAGATCTAACCCTAAAACATGATAAAATATACTTGATTCGTGACTGAGCTAGTAGATCTAGGCATGAATGAAACATAAACTTGAATCTAAGCATGAATGTGCGCTAACAGAGACTAAAAACATGACTTTTCTCATCTTTTCTTCACTGAGTTCTTCTAATCTCATCTTATGCTACCATTATCTCCTCTGCGGCTTAGGTTTGAGGCTAGGGGATCTAATCTGACTAGTGTTAGGCGTCTGGTATCAATTGTTAGATCAAACTAACAATACTGAGCATGAACATAACCAGGATCTCTAGTCTAGAATAGATCTCGCCTAGAACATGAGCTAATGCGGAATAGGGGTTCGCCAGTGAGCTTATACCGGCGCTTATGGTGTCCATGTCGTCGATGGAGGTTGGTGCAGAGGCGACGAAGTCGATGGCGTGAACGGCGTCGGGGATGTAGCGCAGACACTCCTTGAGGCTCTTCGCGGGGTCGCGTCGGCTTTCTAGACGCCAACGGCACTGGCCCTGGCGAGGAACACGTGCTTCCGAGCCTTCCAGCGCCCTTAGTGATCGGTGAAGGGTGGCTAGGTTACGGTGAATCTAGGATTGCGTGATTGGATACCTCGTTGGAGGAATTCCTTCAGTTTATATAGCGTTGTAGGCCCGGGACCGTGTCCTATAGATGTAAATAGATTGCCTCCCGATCAAGGCAAGGACTCATAGTTGGAAATCTTATAGATTTGAGGGATTCGGGGTTATCCCTGTTTCTATCTTTATCTCAGTTGTTGACCGAGGTCGAATCGAAATCCAACATGCTTATCTCTGGCAGCGGCGACGACGGAGGCCACGATGCCGGCGGGGACTCCGTGGTTTATGACGTGGAAGAAGCAACCACGCAAAACGTGCTGCGGCGTGGATGACAGGACGAGGGCAATGGGCGCGGGAGGAAGAGTTCAACGACTGGGACGGTGGAGGCCAGGCCGGCGGAGTCACCGGCGCCTGCGGGGCTGGCATGTGGTGGGTATGAAGTACGTCGTAATACTGGTGAGCGGCGGCCATTGCAGTCTTCCTTTTTGGTGTGGGGACTGGAGACTCGATCCCTCTCCCGGGGACGTCAAGTGACTTCGATAAAAACTAGTATTGCGAGTTGGTCCAAATATTTATAAATAGGACTCTTATTTGGATCACGATTATTCTTCATTATCCATTATTTTTAAATAGACCCTTATTTGGATCATGATTATTCTCCATGATCCGATTATGTAACAAATAGCCCTCTTATTTGAATTGTGATTATTCTTCACGATCCAATTATTTGCAAATTAACCCTTCGTTCTCCTAACGTCGTCAGTTCCCTCCCATAGGCCATGGCCACGCTTCCCTGCGCCGCCGGCGAGATGGATCATGGATGTGTCTCAGAGCTACGGTTGGCTTGCAAGCGGATGCTCCGTATTCTGATGCTCCTCCAGTCCTCCTCTCTCTCCCTCCTCGGCTCTGCCTAAGGGCTCGTTCGTTTCCCCCTCAATTCCAAGAGGAATGGGGTTAAATGAAACGGAAGTACGCCACAAAGTTCAGAGTTGTATATTTTATATCATGGACGCGTGTTACTGTGCACACTCTTGTGGTTGGATCGAACGAGAAATTTGAATCCTGATGCCTGTCAAGCGGTCACTGTTGTTCAAGATCACTGGTACAGTCATGCTCTGTACCACTGCTAGCAGTAACACTCTGGTACTATTTATCGAGGCCGTCAATGCAGGAAAATGAGACGCCACTGCAGCTGGCTTGAGGCGCGGAGATTATCACGACCAAATTACCAACCTGAACGATATACACAAAGATCATGTCTAAAATGTGTTAGCACACTTCGATAAAAAGTGAGCCTGGACCTGCAGCGCTGGGCCGTCTCGGAAGTGGCCACTAGTCTCCGGGGGTCCTTCGTGGCTCGGTGCTCCTGCTCGCATGACGCAGGCCGTATCACAGTATCAGTACCTGCTTGACTGGACATATTTTCCCGTAGAAAACAAGGAGCCGTGTTCACGTATACACACTCGCTGCTCCATTTCGTTGACGGTACCTGCATTCAAAAGGCGAGATCTCTACGGAACTCGGGATCTGGCTGAAGCTCCTGCTGCAGATGCAAGAGCCATCGTATAAAAAAAAACTGAAATCTTTATTGGGTCTCTGAACCAACCGAACGGCACCGCCGCGTCACACGCCACGGTTTCTTACCAGGACGCCCGGTACAGCTTTCGGACCTGAGCGATCCTGCAGTCCTCAACTACGCACACCAACGTCCGAAAAGTATTCTTACCAATATCCTACTAGACAGCCACCTGGTACTACAATGAACGACTAGCATCTTTCAATGTATCTGCCTACCTACATACAGTACAAACATTACGTATGCCGCAGTTTCTAATAGCTGCTTCTCTGGTTCAGGAGAGGAACTATAAACAGTGGGCGCTAAGGCCAGTGTCATTGCTCCTCGTGTACGTCTGTCTCGTCGTATATCTCCTCCTGCACCACATGGAAAGAAAAGAGAGATGAGAATAATGGGTATATAACAGTAGCAGTGTAGTACTGTTCAAGTGTTAGTGGTACCAAAATCATCATACGCCAAAAATTATAGACGGTAAAACAGCCTTAAAAAAAAATTAAGCCATTCGAAGACCACTAACCTGCAGAAGCTCCTCAATGACATCCTCCATGGTTATGATACCAACAGCCTCTTCATCTTCACTCAATGTGGGCAAGGGCTCTTCATGTATCTGCAGAACATCTGATTGATCCTTGGACCATTTCTTAGGCCTGTTTCCTCTATTTGATGCGTTCTGAGTGTTAGGGTAGCTCTTCCATCTTCGCAGTGGTGGCGGAAGGTTCTTCACGACTTTTTCATTCTTCTCATCAATAGCAATGGAAACCTCTTTGTTTCGCGGCCAACCAAAGAAAAACATCGAGAAAGTGAGCTATTGAGATGATAATGCATGCCAGCTGCTGGGAAGTAAAAGCAACATCGGAACTCACCATAGGTTCCTCCATCATTGACAGGTCGTTCAGCTAGTTCATTGGGAATGTTTTTCCTTATGACTACTGCCATGTGGCTGTGGCCTTTCTGAAATTCATTTAGGATGTCGTAGAGGGGCATATCTTCAAAAACACTGGCATTCAACAAGGTATAATTAGACAAAGGTCTCAATACAACATTATGTTGCAAAATATGACCACTGAAGCAGAAAGCATCCAACGTTTTGATTTCTCAAGAAATAAACAACTCACATCCTATATTCAACAATTAGATTCGATCACTTAATATATGCGTGGTATAGTCATCATCCGTATAATGACCTACTTATAAGTCACTTCATTAATCGGCTACTTATAGGCTACTTACACATCCATATCATAACCGACTTGTACATGTCAGACGCGAATGTTCTTTCATCATTATGTATGTAAATGATGATAGTAATGAAACTAGCTATAACTGTAATACATACCATGTGCTACTTAAATTAACATATCATGCTACTTAAATTAAATAGGACTCAGAATATAATCAAGTCCATCACTGGGAGAAACAGGTTTGCTCATAGAGCATCATGGATAGTGTCATATGTATTTCTTTGAATTTCCCATTAATATGGATGTATAAGGAAATAGCGGTATAGTAAATTACAGAAATCACCTACAAGCGTTGCACAAAAAGAGCTCTATATATTACCGAGGAATTTTGCGGATAGTTACACTTTTTATAGGAACTTCATCATCAGCGTTGACTGACAATAAATTCTTCACCTGAAAATATGGTATTTCAGAAAAAAATATAGTAAAATAATATTCTCAAGATTAACCAAATATGATTTGAGTATACTCTTAAAATGCATTGGCTGATCATACAAGAGAAAGTACAGCAAACATGCATTTGCCGTAAGTGTCACGCAAGCCAGTTTGTTTGGTGTCAAATCAATTTACATATCTATATGTTCAACCTTTTTCTAAATCACAGTGAAACCATCCACGGATATTAAATCTATGCATTATAGCTGCATCAATTCATGGAGAATTCAAAGTATCTATGTTCTACCAAAATTAAAAATGAAGCTTATACTTATGTAAGGAAACATGCACGGTTCATTAATGCTTCAATAAGTAGGCTGCTATCCTTGTTGAATACGAGTATGAACAATTAATTCCAAACCAACTATGCATCCTTCAATAATTTGGTTATCATTTATCAACCTAATCGGCTCGAGGATTGACAATGGCAGCCCTCTTCTAAACTTATTGTGGATGCTCAATTCGACGAATCCTTTGTGTAGAACATATGCTATCCAAAGATCATTATTCAATAAGAAAGAGAGACCATATTTTAACAGAAAATGACATTACCAGTATCAGTCCAATAATATTTGTCTTCTTCTCATAATAAACTGGCACTCTGCTATGCCCTTTCTCGAGGACTTCTTGCATCAGTTCCCTGTGCAAAAAGCAGTATGAGCAATAAGACAGCCCAAAAAAAAAGTTTCAGCAAAACAGTAACACAGTGGAACTAAAACCATGTATAAAGTTCAATGCAACATGGTACCTGTCAAGCTTTGCATTTATATCAATTGCAAAGGTTTGACCTAATGGTGTCATAGCATCTTTAGCTTTCTTTTCTGTGAGTTCAAGAGCTCCAGCAATTATGGTAGTTTCATCATGGGTTAACTCTCCACCTTTACCGGCCTGTTTGAATTACAAATTAGCACAGTTAAGAGACAATTAACAGAACTAAAGGACCACAAAATCCAATATAAAATATAGCATGATAGTATCCCATTGAATCAATTAACGATACAGATACTATCAGCTTCCCACTAACCTATACCTTGTATGTAACAAGATGACCAGCTGTATTCAAGCAAACAAATATATGGCCAGTAGAAACTGTCTGTAGGGTATACATCCTAACCATATCTAGGTTGGATACTCCATGTAGATTTGACTTCATGTCTTCCATTGAACAAACATCCACATGAAAAATCATCCACTGACATAAGAACTACTCAAATTTGTCGCACAGGATATATATGGCTTCAAGAGCATAAATGCCTTGATCAATAAACAGATCTATACAAATGGCAGTTGCTTAAATAGTGTACTGCAATCTTACATCTATAATCTTTGGAATCTATCAGAGTCTGTTTATAAAGGGCCTGAGCTTCTTTCCAGCACACTTAAAGAGGTTAAATGTCTTCGCAAAAAAAGGGGGTTTAAAAGTCAATCCTTACCCACTCACAGACATATCAATTCATAAATTGTTGCCCTGTCCACAAATAATTTCGTCTTCTGATGAGTACATACCTTGTAGAGCTAACTGAACAGTTCATCTTGCCTAAAGCACTCAGCTCAAATCTATTATGGACATGAGGAAATTGAGATACACGAGATGCGTCGGACATGTTGTGAATACAACGTTGGACACCCTGCAGGAGGGGGTGCTAAGAAAATGAAAAGTGGAAAGATGGTTCTACATCTCAATTCTCGATACTGAGCTGGCAAGGTGGATGCACACCTAGGAGGGGAAAAGGTGGAAGATGAAATGGACTGGGAGATTACGCATTATTGATGTTTGATACAGGATATCATAAGTGAAAATAAAGTGGCTTGAAAGAAACTATACAACCATGGTGACAAAATATTTACACTAGAATATTATTTTTTCGAGTAGAAAGTTAAAACATTCAAATCAATGCCAATATCTACACTACGTATCAGCAGTTGACCTCCCATGAGAACGATGCAACGGCTATCTCTTGTTGATCATCACATTGCACTGAGATTTAGACAAATGTTGGATAAGGTTAAGAGGTCTTAATATATACTTTTTTCAGAAAGCATCACAGTATCAACTTTGTATTACAGATAATCAAAACTGACATTCTAAACAACCGGGAGAAAAGGAAGAAAATAGCTGAAAACTTTTCGAACCTGTTTAACTAAGTCTATGATACAGATGAGGCATAAAAAAGACTGGTAAACCTTGGGGAATGAAACTAGAATACACTGTAACACCTACAACACCCACTTCATGTCCTATCAGAGTATAGCCATTCGCTGAACATCAGCTTCCATGGCTCATAAAATAGAGTGGCATATCATTCTCTGCACTCACACAGACGAGATGCTTCACTAAAGCGGGCAAATTTTAATTAAGATAAGGCAAACGTCTCCCAAACAGGCTCTTGACTCTGCATATATTTAAGTAGACACTGTGGATGGCCCATGTGCCTATTTCATAAGAAGAAATGATGCCTCAAAAGCTATATTTGATAAACACATAACTACCATATTGGCAAGTTCATGACCAGTACAGCGTTACAGCACAGGAACATTTGCATTGTGAACTTGCTATTTGGAAGATAAAATGGTTCGCATACCTCATTTCCATGCAGAGTGACAAGTGTTTTTAGCTCAGCTCTACGGAAGAGAGCTGTCTGACCATGACCCAGCACATAGTCTAGTAACTACAACAGAAAGGACAAAAGTTCATCCCATATATCTTGGAGAATTTGTCAAGTAACAATAACATGTTCGATCTGGCAGTGTAGTTATTACCTTGCTTATAGGATAGGCAACAGGAAAGCAGATCCAAACAAGCACACGGACTAATGGAGCAACTGCAGCACCAATAGCCAGCCCATAATGTGAGCAGATGGACTGTGGCAAGATCTGCTCATACCAAACTATTAGCATGGGACACCAAATTTTGAGAATCATCAAGTAAATTTTGGTTTACTCACCTCACCAAACAGTAAAATCAGTGTCACCGAGATCAAAATCGCACCCCAGGCAGTCACCAGACTATCAAGGAATATGGGCAAAGCCTAATGCACATACAGAAGCATCTCATCAGAACTAATTTGTTGGGAGCTCTTAAACAGTTAAACTCAAATCATCTGAAACTACTAAAAGTGAAGAGCAGAACCTCCATGGCTGCAGCATTGCAGATCAGAAGAGAGCACAGAAGAAGGTGCTGGTTCTTCACAACAGGCAAAATCTTGGCTGCAATGAAGGGGGAAACGTAAGTGTTGGAAAAAGGCGTTCATATAGATATTTATTTTTTGAAGTGTTCATATAGATATTTAGGCTATCCCGTAGAAAATTTATTAGTTCTGCATCGAACTATGTGAATAGTGCATCCTATGGCTCATCACCAACTATTTCAATGTGGAAAAATCCCACGAGAAATCAACAAAACCTAACTGATTACAGCAGCTTTTCGCTAGCCAACTTGAAAACGACAAGAACAAGATCTGCCTATTATTTTTGGCAACGTATCCTATGAGAACTCAATTCCTATGAGAACTCAAATCTGGGCCACATGATCTTGTCCAAGGGTGATCCAAGAGGAAGGTGGGAGGAGGTATTTGCAAAAGTTAATCATACTTTTGCAAATCTCCCCTCCCACCTCCCTCTACGCACTCCCCTTGGATCAAGATCATATGGCTCAGATTTGAGTTCTCATAGTTCTCATGGGAATTGAGTTCTCATGGGATACGCCGCCATTATTTTTAAGCAAAAGTTTGTCTTATTTGTTTGGTTTAGACTTTAGAGACAATAACGCCAAAGCCAGGGCGGCATCTCATTGTTTCTAGAGAAACTGACAAGCCACTTATCCAGCTAAAGTCTAGTCACATAAGGGCCATATATACTGTGGGGGTTTCCCAAATCCCAAATGACTAGCAGGAAATGGTCAAAACTCCAACAAAAAGGAAACGGCTCATAGCTCAAATGCCCGACAGCCCAATCAATCCCTATTTTCTCCATCAACCGATTCCTCAAAGCAGCACGCTGATCATATTATCTATTATCTATTGAAGTAATAATTCCTAAACCGAACCAACAACAAGGAAGTTGTTCGACGAAATGCCAGGCCAGCCCGGGTAAACATTGCAGCAGCGGAAGCCCGAGCGACCGCGCATCTAAATCAGGCGCCGCTCCCGCCCGCCCGGCTCCCACCTACGCGCTAGCGAGCGGACCCGCGCGGCGGCGTAAGGCGGTAGTAGGTACCTGCGTGCTTGCGGTCCTGCTCGGTGCCGGACTTGGCGAGGACCTCGAGGTCGACGAGGCTGAGGGACATGAGGCCGAGCGTGAGGCCCGACATGAGGCCGGCGAAGAGCACGAGCACGATGATGATGACGATGTGCTCGAAGAAGGGCGCCGTGCAGCAGTGGTACTCCACCGCCATCCACCGCCTTCCCCCTTTCCGCGCCGCGCGATCCCTCTGCTCTTCTCTCCCTCCCTCCGCCCGCTCGCTTCGACGACGAGACGAGGGCCACCAGCACCAGAAGCTTCTCCACCTCTCCTCGCGCAAGAGCTCGCCCCCACGCCTCCTTCCTGCTCGGGGAGCGATTCCGCAGTTCCCCTTCTTAATTTAGGAGCGTGGGCATGGGCGTCAGCTGTGTAGTGAGGTGGTGGGGAGGCGTGGCCGCGGTGGCCACGCGACACCGCCGGGGTGCTGACATTGTGGGCCAGGGGGCGCGCCCGCTTTAACCCACTTGATCGAACTCGTGGTCCTGGTTCGAGGCCGGGAAGGCTTCTGTCGCTGTAGGTGGGCCCGGCGTCACTTTGGGTCCCGATCTCAGTGATCAGACGAGATCTGGAGGTTAATTATTTGTCACGCGGGCTTCTAGGAGAAATTCGATCTGCGCGGAGCCGTCAGAAATTGCTGGAAGCCACCTGCTGACGCGCGCCGGCTTCGTCGGCTTGTCGGTGCTTCTTCCATGGCCCCCGGTACATGAACAGCCGGTGCGTGGGCACCGGCGGCGAGCATCTCCGTTAATTATTTTTTAAAAGGAATATATCCATTAATCATGGTCAAAACTCAAGATCGAAGGCGAACCTGATTGACACGAGGTGGCAATTTTTTTTTTGAGCTGCTAGGAAAATAGGGAGTTGTTGCTAGTTCTCACAGGTGGCCCGATTGTGCAAGAACAGCAGGAGTCGTCGTCAATAAACTCCGTGGCAAAAAGGCTGGAGCACGTCACTACGTCAGCAACTCAGCATGCACGAGAGAAGCTTCTCTTCTTCACACGGCGCAGCCACGTCGCTTGCATGCGTGGCGCGTGTGCACGAGCGACGGCGTGCTCGGCGACGGAGTACCGGGCGTTGAGAAGCACTCAGCCAAGATCACCCGCAGCTGGCCTGGATCCTCCGTGCTATGGCGTCAGGTTTTGTCTCGTGTGTTTCCGTTTGTATCGAGAAACCAGCATGTCACGCATGCATGATGCTACTTGATAATTTGCCCGTGCGACTACTATTAAAAATGCGATCGCGTGATGTCATAAGCGAGATAAACGAACAACAGCTAGCGCACCACGCATGATCTTCCATCTTTCCAATTTTGATCCTCAAACTTTTTTACATGTGGTACGGCACCGTAAGCGAAACTGGAATGAAGGTAAAGTTCTAGCGACGACACATGAAATCCTTCCATTTCAAGGAAGATAAGAAAGAAAGAATGTCTCCATCCGCCGCGTTGTTTTCTTTATTAGGTGCCTTTACATATGCAAAGGGGATTCGCACACGAAAGTCGCACGCCTAAGTGTGCCTAACAACCTGCTAGGCCGCCGCTAGGGAAAAATGCGTGTGTGAATCTTGACGAAGTGAGAGCGACGACGGCAGGTGCCATCGTGTCAGCTTTCGGTTTCGAGGTGCCCGGCTATGGCTCTGAAACGATTCCTGTGCCCATGCACGAAGAAAAGGTGTGAACTATAAGCTGAATTTGCGAGATGATGTTAGAATCAACAAAGTAACATGCCAAACCTTTCTACAACCAGCTAACTGACGAAAGTTCCAGAAGATGGTATGGACGTGTGTACTGCAAAAAGGAACATGATCACGAGTCATAAGCGATCGCGATTTAGGCTTCTAATTGCACGCTACAACCCTGGTTCCGTTGAATTTCCTGTATGCATGCTGTGTCACGAAAATGATGGACACAGATACGAACGGACAATACAGTCAGTTGGACCAGCATGTGTTTGATCCAGATTGTGACATCAGGTACTATAAAATCTACGATGGAGCTAGGCAATTTGACTTCTCAGTTCTTGCAAAGCCACGACCTTCCGTACAAGTGTGGCCGGCGCATCTGTGTTAGTGACCGACGTGTGACCGAGCCAGTGGAGGTAGTAGGTAATAATGTCCTAGTTTTATACTAGTAACTGAAGTATGGAGAAATGGTGGTGACTATTAGGCCACCGATTTGCACTCCTAGAATGTAATTTTCTCTTCTTTCGGTCGGATCAGCATCAGACCGATCCACGTCCCATTCATTTCAACTAGCTTAGATTATTAGATGGATTATACAATCTAGCTATAAGCTGAAACAAACACCAATTGGATTATATATAGATTATGCTAATTCCCAAGCCAGATTATTAGCCTAAATCTGTTTGAATTCAAGTGTTCGTTTTTTTCTAAAGTAGCGTCCCAAAATTATCTGTTGGTGTCACAACTTGCATCTTTATTGTGCCAGCAGCATCCACGTACTATGAGTGGCGTGGCAGCGTTGTTAACACAATCATTTTAGGTTTTCCCTATAAGATAGCGTAAGCCAAGAAACTCGCAAGTTCTCGAGTTATATCTACTAATCTACCTCATGAACTGAAGTGTGCTGCTGCGTATCATTTTAGGTTGTCACTAACTCACTACAACACAGCATGATCCAAGAAACTTGCAAGCTAGCCATGTAGCTATATCTACCTCATGAACTATAAGTGTGCTGCGTATATCTTTCTGATCACCGTGATGTACCGATGTCTATGTTGATGAAGCAACAGCTTTATTTAACGGGGAAACTGCATAGTGTGTGAACCCAAAATTTCAAAACCAATAATGGGCCTATCCCTAACTAGCCACAGATGTGTCATGTGTGTGCACAGAAGCCATATTAGGCCTTACATGGCTACATGTTTCAGCCATCGCACTACGTGGGCTTTAAGGCAATTGGGCTTGGTTGCCTAAAATTATGCGAAAAAGCTAAGAGGCGACTAGTCGCGCTGGAGCGCTAACGCGCGACCCGGTCCAACCCACCCACGCGACCGCACAGACCCATGGCCCATTTTTCCTCCCCATGCAACTGCACGGCCCACGCCCCCACGGAACCGGATAGCACACGCCCCCACGCGAGCGCGCAATCGCAGCCCAGCTGCCCGTGTGTGGCCTTTTACTGTTGAAAGCAAGCAGTAGCAACTTGTTCAGTAACAATATCGACAACTTGTTCAGCAGCAGCACACAACTTGTTCAGTAGCAGCATCGCAACTTTGATGCGTCGGCAAAAAAACACACAACTTGTTCAGCAACAACATCAGCACTTGTTCAACAACAACACACAACTTGTTTAGGAGCATCATTGCAACTTGGGTTCCTCGGCACCAGAAACCCAACTTGTTCGGCAGCAATAGTAACTTGTTCAGCAACTGCATCGACAACTTGTTCAGTAGAAGAACACAACTTATTCATCAACAGCAGCATCGCAACTTGCATGCCGAAGGCAGACGTGCAAAACATAAGTTGCCACGTGAGTGAGACACAAATTGCCACTTAATTCAAACATAAGTTGCCACACGAAGACTGAACAAAAGGGGAGAGGAAAGGGGATGGAGGTTGAAGAAGCACAGGCAAGGAGGGAAGGGGCTGGTAGGGGCCGTGCCTGTCTCATCTGCGCTTGTCCTCCTCTGCCTCCGGCAGCCACAGATCTCAACTCCGATTGCCCTCCTTCACCTCCGGCAGCCGTAGATCTCGCCCACACCTCTGATGCTCCTCCCCCGCGGTTGCCGTTACGTGCGCCTGTGCCCCTGCCTGAGGATTGCGCTGGTGGGGGCAGAGAAGCCTGCGTGGGGGAGAGAGGGCCTCGAGCGCGGGAGCAGGCGATTCACGAGGCCCACGAAGAGAAGGCTCCAGATCGGACTGCCGTAGGTGGGGACAGCGTCGTGCGCTACCCCAATGCGCGACAGGTCGCGCGTTAACCCGGTCCAAAATTATGACCTTGTGAACCTCCATATCTTTCCAAAAGAAAAGAAAGGAAAAATGTATAGCCCTCACCAATCGACTATAGCATGTGATGTTCATATTTGTACACACTCGGGGTGTGACTATCGCTCTATTGGGCAAAAGTCCCCTTTCTTGCGAGAAGCAGCGGATCATGCAGTAGTTTGTAGCACGTCTGTTTTACTTGATGCATTTATTTAGGAGGAAATATTGCGGAGGTTATCCACTTTGATTGAAAAGAAAGTATGACACGAGGAAAATCTCCCCTTATGAAATCCGGCGCTCGCGCCAGCCGGTGAGGCCATCCACGATAGCAAAAACAAAACTGGCCATCTGATTTGAATCCATCGGTCCAGAATAAGCGTCTAGTTTGCGTCTCCGTCCCTTCGTCTTCTACCCAGCAGGTAACGTGGCATCTCTCGTTTGGTTCGAACTCTCTCGACTCATCCGAAAACAGATCAGTTCACCTCGTGAAGGCAAAGGGGCCCACTGATCAGTCGTTGATTTGGGACAACTCCATCGTTCACAATTGCAAGGCAAGGTAACTTTCTAGAGATCGCTAGTGGGTGAAACAAAATCAAGGAGAGATCCAACCCTCGACCTTCCGCCGCCGCCTTGCTACGGTCGTGCCTCGAGTCCTCGGCCCCGGCACCATGCGCGATGGCACCGCCATGGCCCCGCTCCGCCAACCGTGCCGCCGGTGGTCCTCCGTCCCGCCCCCACCGCCGCGGCCATAGTCCATACACGGTCAGCCGCCGCCCGCAATGCAGCCCTAGCGGGCAATCGGGCCCAGGCGCAACCGGTGCGCCGCGGCTAACGGCGTCGGCTCGGGCTGCCAGCGGGACGACCGGGCAAGGCGGCCAGAGTCGGGCAGGACCAACGCCAGGGCGCGGATCCATCAACGCTGGACGACGGTAGCATAGCCTGGCCTCCGTGTGGGGGCCGTGATGTGGCCCACCGCCCCACCGCGCCACGCTGCCCCGGCCGATTGTGCTCTGAGCGGGGCTGGTGGTAGAAGGGGTTGCGGCTGGCGCAGCCGGCGGCCCGTCGCGAGACTGCCAGTCTCTTCTCTCCACGCATTGGCTCCTGTCTCACGGGGTGTTCGGCTGCTGCAGCTGCAGCTGTTCTCCCGCTGCTTGCTAGCTGCAGCTGCCTGTGTATAGCGTAGCAATACAGCCGCAGCCAGCAGCAGTGCAGCGAATAAGCCCTCAGACTGCACCTGACGCTTTCTCTCCTCCAGGCCCAGGCACAAGGGGATGCGACCTGTGCCGTCGCACAGGGCCCCTCATTTCCAAGGGCCCCATTTTTTTAGCACTGGCTGTCGTTGCGGACTGGTGTAGAGAGACTGCGTCTGACGAAGGATGACGCGATAGCGTGTCTAGCTAGGTCCACAAAGCCCAACCATGAGGACGTAGCCACGTAGGCCTCTGCCGCTGGTGGAACGTTTTTATTGGCTTGGCTAAACTGCCGACTTGCATGTCTAATCTTGTACTTAACGTAGCACATATACAAGCATCGACACGTACAGATATAGCAGGGACCTGAGTGCACGTCAGCTCGGCCGATACAACGAGAATATCTGTCTAGCAGTCTACGTACTCCAATTCTTTTGTGCTCGATCTCCTCTGTAATGTATGCTTAATCATTTTGTAGTTTAATTTTTCAATACTAATTAATAAATATTAATTATATTTTGCTTGGAGGTTTATAAATTTCTTTTCACGTCTAGTGTTCTATTATCACTATCATGATTTATCAAATCGATCTAGAATGATTTTTTTAAGTAAAACCGCAAAAAAAATTTAAGTAAAGATTACTCAATCAAGATTAAATAATAATTAGGTATGCTTTTGATGTGTTTTATAGCTATGTGACGTATTATATCATATCGGTTATTCTAGTAATTTTGCCGCTTTATTTTGCTACCAAAACACGTCTCATTAATTTTAGAGTTTCGCACAGGGCCCCGATTTACGCCGGCCTGGCCCTGCTCTCCTCTCACCCATGCTAATTGCAGATGACTACCAACCTAGGCTGATTCGTCGCTCAAATTGTAGCTGGTTGCCTGGGAAAGCAATATGTGGATCCATCCAATACCAACGTATTTTGATTTAGCGTCTTTATTTGATCATTAATTGTTTTTGGCACGTCAATGACTAATGCTTTGTACCTGTTGATAATTGGGTTTTGATGTCATTTGCAGGTTGAAATTGAGTCTACAATTTGAGTATACACCTAGCAGAGTAGTTATCATTTTTATTGCTCGACAAGGCCCTTGAGATGGTTCAGTCCTGTGATTGTTTCTTTGACAACCAGGTGAGATTCATTTGACGTCATTGTTTATTCATATTTATAACACATGACGGGAATGAGCTAAGCTATGGCATAGATCTATAATTCTTGTGTGTCACTGCCCATGTACATGTCTTCTATGTCTAGAGATATTACTGTTCTTTCTAATAATCTGGCTCCATTCAGAACAAAATGTATCCAATGTAGAATTCTACTACATACTGATAATTTTTCAGTATAATATCGGTGAAATAGCTTCAAAAATAATAGCGCTTCAGTTATGATTCTTCAGGTTCGCTGAGTCTTGTTTTGCCTTTGCCTTCTTCCATTTATGTTTTGTTTGGCATATAACCAATTGAATTATTCATTGAAATATCTGTAATAACTACTTCAAAAATCATGTATTTTAGCATCAATATTGTATAAATCTTCAATGCAAACTGTTTAGCACATGTAGTATGCAACATGTCAAGAATAAATATATAGGCACAAGAGAGCTGAAACTAAATTTACCAACATTTTTTCCTACTCCACATTGATGAATGTCAGTCCTCTACATCTTTACGCATGCCATATTGAATGAGAACGTACATGTTTATAGAGTTAGGTCAGTGTGGGTTAATTGTATTCAGTTATTTAAGTATGTTCTTTATAATGTACACAAATTTTACAGAAGTTTGTGTCCCCCTCTAGATACTGCTCAGAAATTAGCAGCTACCAGGAGTTCATTTCTCCATCCTCTGTCACATAAATAGTAGCTACACCCAATTTTTTCAGATGTTAGCATCAACCTGCTGTTCATCTTAGATTTAGGAAGAAATGAGGTAGTAACCTTCTAGGTCCCATGCATATTGAAGTATTATCAAATTGTACCTTTCTCCGTGTACAGACTAGCACTTACACAATTGATACCTCTCAGGCTTTAAGAGCTTTTTCGGAAACGTACCAATGACCTGTGTCCTGCCCAGATAAACCACGTGAGGTGAGTTGCCTGTTTCTTAAATATTGTGTCCTTCTCCTGAGTCCTGAATATTTAGATTTACTAATATACAGAGCTTCTCAAAGAAGGTCCTTTGTTTTGCTTTAATTCGCCGTTCAGGTGGTAGTGATAAACCACTGCTTAATTTCGTTTCCCTTCAGCAGATTGGAGAAACAGCATCAACAATAGAGAGGGAAAATATTAGCTTTTGATTCCTTTGTGTTAACTTTGTCGCTCATGTCCAAAACCTGATAATAATTAAATTACTTAATTTTGGTGTTTTAGACATATCCATCTTTGCCAATGCAGGAATAGTATGATGGTGTCGGTGCCTGATTTGGTCACACCGGCACAAACAAGTGATTGCGGTGCTAGTCACTCGTCGTTCCGATGGGGGGCTTTTGTGTCGGACAAGGGACACAAGAGTTTTTATCCTGGTTCCGGCCACGGGGCCGTACGTCCAGCAGTGGTGTGTAGCACCGGTTTCGTGTTGCTCGTAGTAGGGGGTTACAAGCAAGGTGGGAGAAGGAGATGAGCTCCCAAGTCCCTGGGCCTTTCGGAGGCTAGGTGTCTTTTTGTGTTCTGTTGTGTGTCGACCCGCCGTCTGTGTCCCTATCTCTTTGCATGGGCTTCCCTTCCCCTTTTATAGACCAAGGGGGAGGGTGCGAGTACATGTGTTCGTGGGGCTGACGCTACTAGGTACACTGTGCTGCCCATGCCGCGCCTTCCAACTCCGGCTGACAACATGGCAGTGGTTGACGTGACGCTCTTCTTGTGATAGCTCGGGACCTCGAGGGTTGCAACTTGAGCACGGCGTCCGGATCGAAGCTTCGTAGTTTCCTTCGAGAGTCGCCTTCGAGGATGGCAGCGCATCCGAGGCAAGCACGGTCAAAGGAGTGGTTGGCACAGTATCACTGCCAGGACCGGCCTGTGCGGTGTCAGATCAGAATCCACCGCGCCAGGTGGATTTGACCGATGTCTTCTCCGCAGCGTGGGCGGTGGCGTGGTGCAATGAATCCTTCTTTTTGACCGTAGAGGAGTCATTTATGATCAGTGATGATGGCCGCAGAGTCCCGGGCGCTGTTCTCGGCGTGGCAGGCTCGGGCTTAGCCCGCAAGCTCGAGCTTGCCAAGCCTCGAACGTGACGAAAACGCCGGTTCGAGGGTGAACGTCTCCCTCGAGCCTGCCTGCCGAGCCTCGAACGTGACGGAAAACGCCAGCTCGAGGGTGAACGTCTCCCTCGAGCCGGGCCGGGCTCGATCGTCACGGACGTCCCCGCTCAAGGATCTTCAAGCGGGACGAGCGCCGTGGTGAAGTCTGTCGTGGTGGGCCTTTAATGGGCCACGGTGCCAGGTCAACCTCGTTTGTGGGCCTTGTTACCGAGTAGTTCTGGGCCTAAGTTAGGGTACCCTTTTACAGGTACCCGACAGATGGAGAATTATGTCTAGTGTGTGGAGTCTAAATTGGAAGTAATACTTATTTATACTTCGTTGGATCTCCTTTTGCTTCTTTGTATTATCACTAATGTGCTTCAGGATTGCTGCTTGCTGTCAATGGTATTGCTATAACTGTCTGGCTGCTCCTTTTTATTTGATTCTTCATTGATATGCATAATTGGTAGCCTACAACTAAGTTTATAATAAATATACAATCCAGTTTTCAGAGCACATATATTCCTGTGTATTTCAAGATTTAGTTACTTCAATAGGTCGATTTCTATAAAGTCGTCAACTTAGTTTTTAGTGCAACAATTTGCACAGACAGTGCGCATCTCCTTTTCTTGTGTGTTGAAGTCATCAAATTAGTTTTTAGTGCAACAATTTGCACAGACAGTGCATCTCCTTGTTTTTAGTGCAACAATTTACACTTGATTTCCTATTGTTTTCTTATCAGTTCAAAATCCATGTGTAGGCTGCGTTTAGATTTTCCTATTCATCCATCCCTCTCACTCACAGAAGACTATTCATCTACAATGTGTTTTTGGGCCTACAATGCTTTTTCGGTGAATCTTTCCAAATCTAAACACACCCTTGGCAATAACTAAATGCTGAAAGTATTATTTGTTGATTCCCATTCTTTTCCTATTGCGTTTCAATTTTTGACTTTATTTACTCGATTTCCTTATCTATTAAGCCGCGCGCAAATCACTAGTGAATGTTAGGTTTGGTTAGTTGGCAATGCTTTCACTTTGGGCGGTTACTTAGTAGAGCCTAGTAGGTGGCCTTTTACGTAAATCCACATTTCCGAAACATATCCCTGTGGAACAATTAGCAAGAGTGCTTTGCATATTCACACGGACACGGTGGCCGAACCAAATATTGTGATTATTCGTGACATCAACTTGATTCAGGGGCACCCCTTCGGAAAGAAACCTGCAGAACTGCCAAACAGAAGAAAAAAAAGGGTCAACTGTCGAGAGTAGACATCCACGTCTCAGTGGTCATTTTTTTAAAGTAAAACAAACACCAACTCCTTTGCGAGTCGGTAACTGCTTTCCAAACCTTTCCTATCGTGGAATGTCTTTTGTCCACAATTAATTTGTCACTTTTGTTTATCGAAATATTACTTTATTTGTAATCCGCGTGACACTGACAATGCTACATGATTAGGAGTGCATTACCAAAAAGCTTCCATTACAAAAAATAAAATAAAATGAACCTCCCTGTCCCTGATGCAAGAAACCCACCCCTGTTCGGTTGCCTTGGCTGGGCTGGAGCCTAGGCTGGAGTGCGTGCAGAATGTGCATGGACCCGATGTAGGAATAAGACTAGGAGCAAGTTGAAGTATGAGGAGACGGTGCATATAGACCTGGTGTAGGAATGGGACTGAGCAGCAGCCAATCCTCCAGCCCAGCCGGCTTCCAGCCCAGCAACTTATGGGCAAGGCCAGAAGATCCCGCCATCCAGTGCGGCCTGCGCCAGTGTGCCTCCCTCGGCGGGTCCAATCACGCCCCGCCACGTCTGCATTGCCATCCCAGTGGCAGTGGGCCCGCGCTCCCTCCCTCCACTTTCCCTTTGGGAGCATTTTGACTCCCCTGCGCCAAATCTTCCTCGCGTCGGTTCCCTTTCCTCTGACCCCACCGACCCATCCTCCATGCCATCCTTTCCTTCCGATCGAAACTTCCAATTCCGATCCCACCAACCAGACCCATCCAGGCTCCCGATCGCCAACTCCCTACTCCTCCTACTGCTATAACCACCATTGCTCCCCCCGACCCTCCCCGCCCGAATCCAATCCCTCCCTGTGCCTCTCTCCACTTCGTTCGTCTTCCTCCACCGCAGTTCATTGCCATTGCCGGGGGCGTCGCCGCTCGGCTCGAGGGCGATCGCGTCGGTTGCTCTGCTCCGCACGCGGCTCCACTCGCGGAGTTCTCTTGCTTTTTTTTTTCCATTGACATTTTTGGGTTCCTCGACGGCGGCGTAGGGTTTTGCGGGGAAAAGTTCGGGCGGCATTTGCGGATTCGGCCTGCGGGGAGGCGTCGTTGGAGGTAAGGCTGCTTGTCTCCTGTTGGTATTGTCATTGGCTTAGTAGTAGTGATGTTGTGATTGGAAGGGATTCGGGGTTTCTTCGAGTGGAGCGAGAGTAAAGTGTAGGCAACATTCTGCTAGTGACCCGTAAAATGGACGGGGTCGGCGATCGCGATCCTTGTGATGGATTTTGAATATGCAGTGCCTCAAGGGTGAAGTATTCTCTGGCTTATAATCTTAGCATCCAGCAGGTTCAGATGACCCGTGTAGTATGACACCACCACGGACTAGGCTGTTCTGGTTGGTTAAGGAACTGGTTTTCTGGCAAAAGGTGGGAGGAGATAACAATATCTGGATTTAGAAGAATTTTGGGTGCTGAACCTAGCCTATGAACTCTGAAGTTCAGGTGTTACTACAACATAGCTTTGACAGTGGATTAGGGATCTCTTCTTTTGTCCTTTCTGACACAAACTGACAAATAAAGGCCGGTTCTGTATTCTCTTTAGATTCTTCATGTCTCCCATGAGATCTGTCAGATTTAGCATTCTGTACTTTTCTATGATGCAGCCAACCTCTTGCAAATCTGGATACTGGATTTGTTTATTAAATACTTCCGGTCTTGGTTGTTTTAGTGGGATCACCTACATAGACTGCATATTGATGCATAAGTCACAGATACTGAACTGATAGAAGTAAATCCTGCTATCTATGTATGTGAAATTAACAGTTCGCTTCTGTATGACTTCTGCATATGTGAAATTTCAACTATCACTCTACTTCTGCAGGTACACACAATCATGAAATCTTTCATATTTGGATGAAAGGACCGTTGGATATCAGGATTCATGTTTTAGAAAGAGATGAAAGTTGGTGGCCTCCTCGCCTCTGCTGGAATCAACATTGGCCTCTGTGTACTTTTTCTGTCGCTGTACTCCATTCTAAGGAAGCAGCCACAAAATGTTAAGGTCTATTTTGGGAGAAGGATTGCTGAGGAGAACAACCGGCTCCGTGATGCTTTTATCCTGGAGAGATTTGTCCCATCCCCTAGCTGGATTGTCAAAAGTCTGCGGTGCACAGAGGATGAACTCTTGGCTACTGCTGGGCTGGATGCTGTCGTTTTCAATAGAATTCTAGTATTCAGGTACTTGCATCTTTACTTTAACATATCACAGTACTTCAGTTTTTGGTTACTTTTGAAATTTGCTGCATGGGATTTTTCTTTTTTGCAAAAGGGTACTGCATTAGATTTTAAGTTGTTTGTGGTATTACTTGAATCTATCAGCTTGTATTTTGGACTTGAAGGTCCATTATGCTACTTTGACAATGGCAAGCCTACTAATGTGGCTTTCAAACTCCACTGCCTTTACTGCTAATTGTGGATAAACTTATATGGAGAAAAGTCAGAAACTAATGTAACTTTGGGAAATTAAATGAAACAAAACAGTGCAGAGAAAATTCATAATATACAAACATAACAAATGTGTTAAATATCACGACTATTGTCACATTGTATGCGTGCTTAGTGTCACACAGGGCTATCCTAATGGAAGGACTGGACGGTGATAGAACTAAACAATTCTAAAGACCGTTGTATTCAATGGACTTAGCTAAATTCAAGTATATTCATTGCACTTTACTTCGGTTGCTTCTATGGCACTGGCACTTTGTTGGTTCTTCTTATTGCCAATGCAAAACATAACCTGCTGATTCATTTATTTTCAACAGCATACGGATCTTCTCCTTAGCTGCCATTCTTTGTGTATTTGGAATCCTTCCACTGAATTATTTTGGACAAGATATGCATCATGTTCGGATTCCCTCGGCATCATTAGAGACATTTACAATTGGAAATATGCAAGAAAGATCAAGATGGTAAGTAGTAAAGGTTATCTTACCTGGTTATAAGGTTAATTTCAGTTGTTACAAATGACATCATATTTTATTCCTTGGTACTGTTATCATTAGTTATGATATCAGCTAATCAGATCTACCTTTGTCTTGTATACTGATCGGCTGAATTGTTGAGTATACATTTCCTACTTTTTAACATGATAATCATAACTGCAGGCTCTGGGTCCATTGTGTTGTACTTTACATCATATCTGTTGCAGCTTGCGTGCTTCTGTACTTGGTAAGATCAAGTAGTTTGGCTGTTAAAAAAATGATACATATTATTCTATTACCTTATGGTAAGAAATTACTTGTATTATTTATGGGTTATTTTTTAGGAGTACAAGCACATTGCCAGTCTGAGGTTATGTCACATTTCTCGATCCACAAGCAATCCTAGCCATTTTACTGTCCTTGTCCGAGGAATACCAAAATCAAGTACAGAATCATTCAACAAGACTGTTCAGAGTTTCTTTACCAAGTACCATGCATCAAGTTACCTATCTCATCAAGTCGTCTACAAAGTTGGTAAAGTTCAGAAGATAGTGGTAAGCGATACCTATAGTCAGATACATTATATGTATATGTTAATGCACTCAAGACAAATTATGTATGTGCTGCATCAGATCTGCTAACTTTATATAGCTTATACATTCAGTACATAGCCGTTTTATTTGTAATATGGTTCCTTGCATGTGTAACTCAATAATATAACACTACAATACCTGAAGCCCCTTGTGTTTTGTTTGAAACTTAGCTCAGCAACATGATATAGTTTTACCACTGGATCATTACATACAATAAGATTTAAATGTGGGTGTCGTTGGGACACCAATATTATTTCTTAACTTGTATATTATTTGCAGTTTTTTTCCTAGAGTAAAATTGAGAGCTTTCCCAAATCAGATAAACATGATTACAATAGCTGTTTTGTACTAACCAACAAGAATTTCACATGTAATTTAGCGAAAAGCAGCTATGCTGTTGTTTTGCCTATGCAGGGCCCTATAGAATCTCCTATTGAGTAGTTCATAGTCTCCTACGGGCTTACACTGTAGCAGCTGTTGGCTTTTGGTGGCCATTCAAATGGGCGAAATTCTAATTTAATATTCATGATGCAGAGGCTGTGGCGTAACTGAAATTTATGTTGTATGGTAGTTAATTTCCTCTGTCCTTTCAGCCCCTAATCTGGAAGTGGAATTATCTAGAGTCTTCAAATACATCTGTTTGTTGTTTATTCCATATGTTATCTCTGTTTATAGTAGTAATTTTATTATATTTTCAGAGTGGTGCAAAGAAGGTTTACAGGAAGTTCAGACATTTCAAGGGTACCAAAGTTGATCAGAGATGCAGATCGATTACATTTCAGTGTTGTTTTTGTGGCGCGTCTTCGAATTCATTCCAGTTGTTGCCCATTGACTTCGAGCAAGAGGAGAGTGAAAAGCCTGATGTGAATGATTCAAGCTTGAGCTTACCTGATGAGGTCAAACTAGCAATAGTCATCATTTATACTATTCTTAATAAATTACTGTAAATTAGTTATTAATATGTGGAGATCTGATCACAGGAATGTGGTGCTGCTTTCGTATTTTTCAAAACTCGGTATGCAGCGCTAGTTGTTGCGAAAATTCTTCAGACATCCAACCCTATGAGATGGGTCACTAGTCTGGCTCCAGAACGTGATGACATTTATTGGTCTAATCTCTGGTTACCCTACAAACAAATCTGGATTCGGCACATAGCTACACTTCTGGGTTCTATCGTTTTCATGTTTATATTTCTTTTGCCAGTGACCTTTATACAAGGTTTGACTCAGCTGGAGCAGCTGCAGCAAAGGCTCCCTTTCCTGAGAGGTATATTAAAAAAGTAAGTTCTGTAAATACTTACATCTTACGAGTTACGTATTATTTTCTCAAAAAGAAAAAAAGAACTCGCCTCTTTTAGTCTTATTATAGATGTTGCATTCTTCACTTTTATTAGCATATAGCATGCATCATATTCAAAATGACTCAATTTATCAGTTAGGACAAATCTACCTTGAGCATCTGACATAACATTGTAATAGTGGCTGTGGCTCAAACTAAGAATTACATTCCATTTACTGGTCAAGTGGAGAGAAAGCAACTAAAGCAAATAATTCCTTGAATGAATGATGATAGCCACTGCTAGATTTCCATCCAGTCATTATAGTGCAGTTTTTTTATTCGTCATTTGAGCAACATGTGTTGACTATTATTTCGCTTGCAGGAACTACATGACCCAGTTAATAACTGGATACCTTCCCAGTGTGATCTTGCAAATATTTTTGTACACTGTTCCCCCAACCATGATGCTGTTTTCTACATTAGAGGGGCCTATATCTCACAGCGAAAGGAAGAAAAGTGCCTGCTGTAAAGTATTATACTTCACCATTTGGAATGTCTTCTTTGTCAATGTCTTGTCTGGTTCTGCAATTAGCCAAGTGATTGCTTTATCAAGCCCAAAGGCGATTCCTATGCAGCTGGCCAGAGCAGTACCTGTGCAGGTGAATCAATTTATTTATTTATTTTGGAAGGAGGCAAAAATATGATGCGATTCAATATGTATAGAATGTTAATTTTTTATTAATCTCTGCGTTAGCTCATTGCGACTTTCTTCCATTCCAGGCTACATTCTTTACGACCTATGTTCTTACCTCAGGATGGGCTAGTCTGTCATCAGAACTTATGCAACTCTTTTCTCTTACATGGAACTTCATAAGACGATATATATTGAGAATGACAGAAGATGATTTTCTTTACTCATTTCCCTATCACACCGAAGTGCCTAAAGTTCTGTTGTTTGGACTGTTAGGCTTCACATGCGCTGTATTAGCACCACTAATCTTGCCCTTTTTACTGCTATACTTTTGTCTCGGCTATGTTGTGTATCGCAACCAGGTGAGAAACTAGCGATGACTTGCTGCTTGGAGTCCACATGCACCATTATATGCCTAATCGTGACTATCATCAGGAAAATATTTAAAGTCATTTTATCATGCTGCCTAAAATGTGTTCAATTTCAGAAAGAAAACCTGGAAAATTGGGACAATGGCATAAATTCAATAAATTCCACATTTTTGGTGAAAATGTTTTGGATATGTGCACATGCTTTCATGATCGCTTTTTATGCTTATGATACTTTTCTGCACATGCTTTGGATAGCTTGTTACCTCGCGAGAAAAGAGCTTACCAGTAGCTAAAAGTTTCTTGTTATCAGAATTTTTGTTTCCTCATTTCTCATTAGTGGATTTTGGAACAAATTTAGTAAAATACTATTTTTTGGTCGAATTGACGAGTTAGCAATTTCTTCCTTTTCAGTTCCTCAATGTTTACTGCACAAAATATGATACTGGAGGTCTATATTGGCCAATTGCGCACAATACTACAATATTCTCTCTAGTCCTTGCTCAGATCATCTGTCTTGGTGTATTTGGCCTAAAAGAATCACCAGTAGCTGCGGGCTTCACTGTGCCTCTTATCATCTTTACTCTTTTATTCAACCAATACTGCAGAAAGCGCCATCTTCCATTATTCAAGACTTTCCCTGCACAGGTTAGTATAATTTCTTCAGTTGTTTGTAGAAGTTCATGTATGTATGCTACCGAAAGATTAAAAGGTGAACTTGCCCATCCTTGCCTAGTTGCAAAGGGAAAGAAAAACAGTTTGTAAATTCCATTCCGCTCTCTTACAAAAGTTAGGAAATTGTTCAAAATTCAAATTTCCTCGCCCAAGAGCAAATATGGGAAAGGATGACCTTATTGTTCACCTTGGTTATTTTCTCAACTGTGAACTTGTGTTTATCTTGTTCACATGGTAAAGCTCTCTGTCGGAGCTCTATCCACTAGACACTTGAAATGAATCTTTCCATGACTAACTTACTCCCCCTTGATTCTTGATTGCACAGAATTTAATTGACATGGACCAGGAAGATCAGCAAATGGGCGGGACGGAGGACCTTAATGAACGCCTTCATTCCGCTTACTTTCAGTTTCCTGACACCGACGAAATACCTTTGGAAGGAGTTCACACTAATGGTAGAGACAAAGATGAAAGTGGCACTTCTGGTGAATCGAGTCGCAAAGAGAACGCCGACGATGATCCCATAGATGACCTATATCACCCAACACTGGATGGACTCCCTGTAGGTCAGCTGCGCAATGTGGTGAGATCCCTGAGTTCGATTTTGAGACCGCAGAGGAGAGAATTACCAGTATAGCACATTATTTTGCCGTCCCATGTAAAATTCACGGCCGACAAACCACACAAGTTATATTCACAGCATGTACAGTGAGGGGGAAAATGCACAGAAATAGAAGAGAAGTATGTATAGAGCCCATTTGCAAGGGTGGAAATTTTGATGTGACAATTGACGCATGAATGAAATTTGGGGGGTCATTCTTTTGTGGTATAGTATGAGAAAAACTTATTATAATTCGAGAATTGATTGCATTAGGCTATGCTCTCCATTGCTTTGTAAAGCAGAGTTCCCCTTTGCTTCAAGTTTGTTCAGCTCTGTGCCTACTTCTGTATTTGGCTGTGGATAGCTGTTTACTAGATCTCGATCTCTTATTGTTGGTGTCAGTCCATGGTAGTAGCAAAGTCTGTCTGGGCGTGGCCAAGAATTTGTGGAAATAGCTTTTGCCGTTATCTGAACGGTGCGTAGAATGAGTTCTCTGAACTGTACCGGCAGGGAACGGGAAAGAGGAAGCCGGAGGCGCCGGGAAGGGAATCCCCGTGCGTCAGCAGGGCATAGGCGACGGAATTGGGCGAGCTCGGCCAGGCAATTTCGCGGGAAACCCCGCTGGCGCGGCATCGGAGAGAATCACACCACCCATTTATTTCAAAGAGGAAATTACACATGACGAGGTAACAGGGCTAACAGCAATGGCTGTACTCCTGTACACAATCACAAAATCCTAAACGACCGGCACACAAGAAACACTACGCTTCGTCCGCCGCCTCCCGCGGCGCAAAAAGAAACACGCAACGCGTCCAGGAGCCGGCAGGGCGCCGCGAATTACAGGATGGTGCAGACGGAAGTGGACGAGGAGCCCTCCGCGGCGGGGGCGGCTTCTCCCGCCGCCGCAGCCGCGGCCTTGTCCCCGGCCGGCGCGACGCCCGGCCAGTCCCGGCAGGCGCAGTGCTGGCCCTCGGGGATCTGGCGGTGCACGGACGCGACGTGACGGCCGCACCCGGCCCACGTCGACTTGCCGCACGCCCCGCACTTCACCTGGTAGCACATGGCGCCACGGTCCGGAAGACTCCCTCTCGGCCTCGGCCTCTCCTCTCCTCTCCTGCTGTCTCCCGAAGACTACCGGCACTGCTCCAAGCGACCTGAAATCTGAATCGATGTAGGCGATGGCTGGAAGGCGAATGGCGGAGCCGATCGTTTATATGCCACGCTTGGGCGTCCCTTTCGCGACCTTCGCGTCCTCCGCTTGTCAACCTCCTTAGTTTTGACCTGCGAAACCGATGAGGCGACGATGGAATAGGAATATATAGGATTCCCCTGCGGCTGGCCTATGTGGGTTGCTGACATCGAATTCTAAGGCTTTGTCAGTTTTTCAGGCACATTGATACATGCGCACACGCGAAGCCGCCGTAGAGGATCCTGCCGCGAAACTCATCGCTTACCTCAGGCGTGCCGCGAAACGTGCCACTTGGGGGAATGGGGATGGGTCTGAATTCTTCTTGTTCCGACTGGCGACTGGCTTCTCTGACTGTCACGGCCAACCTGCGCATGTTGAGCTCGGTTGACCTTCGAGCAGAAGCGGTCCTTCCCGTTGAGCGCTCTGTTTGACGAGGACATTCTCCACTATTACCCGCTGGTAAAGACGCAACAAAAAAGACTCAGCTGGCCTAATTGTAGTCGGGCGGCGAATAATCCCACCTTGCTTAGCTTGGGAGGTGGAAGCCACCTTAAAAGGGAGAGTCACCCTTCCCCTATCGGACTAGTCTTTTGGGGTGATTGGGCCTTTCTCCGAGAGGTGTGGGCTTTATTCCTACCTGCTTGGACCGGTGCACATCATTTGGTATCAGAGCTGGGCCTCCGTTTAAGGGGGTGAGAATGATGAGGACATCCTCGGCATGATTTGGCCAGGCGCACAGTTGTGTAGGCGGCATGTCGTGGCCAAGTGAGCGCGGTTTGGCTAGGCGCAGAACAGTGTAGGCGGCATTTGGCCAAGCGCACGACAGTGTAGGCGGCAGCCATGCACGTCCGAATTTATTCCACATCGCTTAGCGGAGCCCTTGTTAAGAAGGGAAGAATGATAAGGATATCCTCCACTATAATCCGCTGGCAAAGACGCAACAAAAAGGGCTCAGCTGGCCCAATTGTAGTCGGTCGGCGACCGTATGAGCCTCTGAATAAAATAATCCCACCTTGCTTAGCTTGAGAGGTGGAAGCCACCTTAAAAGGGAGAGTCACCCTTCGCCTATCGGACTAGTCTTTTGGTGTGATTGGTCCTTTCTCCGAGAGGTGTGGGCTTTACTCCTACCTGCCTGGGCCCGTGCACATCACTGTTGCATTGTACCTACCGGACCGATCGACGATCAAAGTTTTTGGAGACAAGAATGGGCAACGGAAATCCAGAAACGTGTTGAGGATTGAAGACCTCTCCACCACTGGCGCCATGTAAAAAAAAAACGTGTTTCCATCATTTTTTTTTGGTACCAAGATGTGACGAGCCAGCAATTTCATGCACGCACTGACTCATGAGTCAGGACACGACCACTTCTCTGCTCCTAAAAAGCCCACAAGGACGAGTCGTCCGCGCCTGAACCATCGCGTCGCTCTCCGTGTCGCCCCGCATCTCGCATCACCCCACGATCGCGTCTCGCGTCGCCCCGCATCCGCGTCGTCGCCCCCTCGAGACACCTCGCGTCGCCGGTCGCCCCGCGTCGCATTCAGTCCTTTCTTTTCCTCGTGTCGCCCTCCGTGCGTCTTCCGCGCCTTCCTTTCTCCCGCCGCAAATCTTGTGTTGTCCAGTCCTCGCCTCCCATACTCGTCCCCGATCGGCGCCGCCCATCCGTTTGTCCTCGCCCGTCGTCGATCGGCGTCCGCGTACCCTGGATGGGGACTTTGGACAACGTCTGCGCCGGCGCCCTGTAGGATCGGGCCCTCCCGGCCAATGCCGCCAGCCGTCCTCCAGTGCAACGCCCTACGCCGCTCGTCAATCTCGCCCGTCCCAACACCCTCCGCCGCATGTGCGCACGCGACGGGGACGAGGGATCTTGGGAGGGATCGGCACCTCCCGGCCAGTGCGCACACCTACTGTCCTCCCATCACCGGCGCCCTGCAGGATCGGCACCTCCCAGCCAACGGGGCGCAGCGCGTGCTCCCGTCCTCCACTGACGTCCTCTGACCAAGATCGATATCCTCCTCCTGACGAACGGCCGGCCAACATCGTCGGTCGATGGCTCGGCGCCATCCGACCTCGCCCGCCGATAGCCAGCGTCCACGACCTCGTCGGTGGATCGCCAACATCCAAAACGCCGCCAATACATCTGCGACGTCACCAGACAACGTGAGATTTATGTCCATGTCCCAGGCCCGCTGCAGCATGATTTCGTTGCCGCCCTAATTAATTGATATCCCTGCCCAGAGTTCTTCTTAGTATACGTCATTCTTGATTTATGCCTCGTACATGCCATATAATCAGTACTTCTCTTCGTACACATCATTCTTAGTAAACATCGTTCAGCCGCGAATTTGTTCAGCTCCCAATACTTAGATTTCTGCTTGATACTCATTTATGTTATATCAATGTACTTCATCGTAGGCAGATAAAATATAAATGATTTGTGAGTAAACATGTTCCCTCTTTCCTCTGTGTAACACAAATGGGTCGAAAGCCATTCTGAGAGCTGCCAGACACCACAAATGGAGATACCATTTTTAAACAATTTATGCTTATAAATGATTACTGTTTCAGTATATGCTCCTAGCTAACATCTCCAATATCGGCTTTTAGCCAGCTTGATCCTAAAGAATGTAGGCGGGAAATGCAAAGGGCTCAACGTGCAACAATGTCGGAAGAGCTGAGGAATAAGGTGAATAGGAAGTGTCGTGAGGCCCGACACCAGAAAAAATATGGATCATAACTTCACAAGGTATTGTATATTTATGTCGGGTACCAAACCAAGAGGTACCCCAAAGACGGCCCAGCAGTAAAGCCGCATCAGCGACAAGGGAAAGCCCAAGGCTCGGCGGCCCGATAAGGGTCCGCCGCGACGGCACCCTCGAACGAGACGGAGATTCGTCCTGCGGGGGCACCGTCGCGGCGGACCCTTATCGAGCCGCCGAGCCTTGGGCTTTCGCTTGTCGCTGATGTGGCTTTCCTGCTGGGCTGTCTTGGGCCGTCTTTGGGTACCCTTTGGTTTGGTACCCGACAATTTACATTTCTAAAGATTTAAGTGACATTTGTTTTTTTTAATAAATAACAGTTATTCATTCGCCTCTGATAAAGATGATGGGGGTACCACCTGGAACAAGCAAAATATGGATCCCGATGGATCTTGGTTGTATATCAATAATGTCGGACCGTCCATAAGCAGTTCCTGTACGGTTATATTATTTATTTTTATTTTTTGGTTGACTGGGTTGAATCCATTTAATAATGATATTTCTCCTCCACCTATTTTATTCCTGCACCCTAAAATGATTCAGAGTTTTATTCTTTAGACAATGTTGTCAGTCTAAATTTTACGATCCACGTTCGTGTGAAATCTATTTCCCTTTAGTATATATATCTCTACTAAATTTGATCGTGTAGTAGATACAAATTAATATCATTTTTAACACACCAATTATTATGTCCAGAGATGTTGGGGGTGTTGACCCACGAAGTGGATAAGAATTGCCACAAATCGATTCACGGACACAAGCATGGATCCTTGCCATGTAATATGTTAGTGAGATTATGCCACGTGTTTCATAAGTACGCTTTAGTTAATCAACTATATGGAATATTGGACCGGGGATCGCTTGTCCGATGATTTTACTCAGGTAAAATTCATGAAAGAATTAACATTGCATGTTTTGTATGATATCTATTGCTGTCATACAGCATAATATGAAGATGTTAAGGATGAAGCTTTTGCTGCTATCTTGCTCTTGTTGGAGCGCAATGAAAAAAAAAGGTTGTCAGGTACTATTAGAAACAGATGACGAAGAAATTGGTAGTCCGGATGATGTTATGGAAATAGAGAATCCGAACAAGCCAAACAAGATAAAACATACTGAAGATGGTGATATGGTACTTTCTCAAAAGCCAACTTTGCTAATAAACATCAAAGCAAGTGGTGAAAAAAAAAGTCCGAGAAGTTCTCGTTACAAAACTTGTTGGGTGTGGGTATGCCACCAAGCAAAGAAGAGCTGAAAGGAATGTTGTGTGATCACATTGTCTCAATTAATGATGTCGCAAATTTATCTTTCGACGCCATGATTACAGCTGATTATAATATTTTAGACTAATAGTGTGGAGGAAGTGGATTAGGGATCCCAGACCGTCAATACAGAAATAGGTCCCGAAAGGTCTCATCAATTGGGGGTCGGACATGGCACCGACCTCCCGGCCGAATCTCCATCCCGCCCAGGGTCGGCAGCAACAGATGTCATGGCTACAGACAGGGGACATGGGGGAGGCACCTGCTCCTCCGTCACTGTCGGCGGGTGGCACACGGGATATCTCACGCCGGCGAGTGTCGATCACAGAACACGCACGTCTCGGTGGAGAATGGTTCAAGAGGCGCAAGACAAAGAGAATTATACTGGTTCGGGAGCGATCCCTACGTCCAGTGAAACAAGCTCCAAATCGTATTGCTCTCTTGGCGGCGGGTTACAGCAAAGGCCGGTTCTAGCCTTGTGTGTGAAGTGTGCGTGTAGGGGACTAAGTGCTTTAGAGATCGAGAATCCAGAAATTGGAATCCTCCCCCTTCGCAGGGGGACGCCTTCCCCTTTTATAGTCCAAGGAGAGAACAACTTTACAACGTCGTTTTACCTATCTATCCTCCGAGGGTCGGATGCCCCCGGTGGTTGCGCGCTGTCGGCCTGGTGCGTCTTGGCGACCCCTTCCTCGGTTGCCGCGTGTCCTCATCCCTCCCATCCGCAACTTCCCGGTAGCTTCCTCCTTGGCTGTTAGCGTGGGAGCATGCATGCAACTGCCCTTTTCCCTTGCGCAGGGCTGCAGATCAGCTTTTGCAGATGGCAGGCGAGCTGGCGATGTCGGGTGTCGGTCGGGAGAAAGCGTGAGGTTCACGCCTCCTTCGCTGCCACTTAGACTTGTCCCAGGGAGAGTTCACGTGACCCTCCCTTTTCCATTGTGCACGTCAGTGGGACAGGACCCCTCGCTGGGGTCGACCCTCCTGGTCGTCGAAAGGGTCAGGGGTCGGGCGAGACGGACACGCCTGACCCGTTTACCTTCCCGGTCGTCAGGAAGATCGGGGGTGGGGCGAGAAGGACGCGCCAGACCCCGACTGCTTCGCTAGTCATCGAGGAGGTCGGGGGTCGGGCGAGATGGACATGCACGACCTCGTTGCCCCCTCTCGCCCCCTAGGCCCTCCGCGGGTCGGGTGAGACGGAGTTCTCCGACCAGTCATGGGTAATGTTGCTTCTTACCGCTACCAAGGTCCTTCTTCGTATGCACGCCGTTAACGGGCGTCCCTGACAATGGGCCCCCTAATCCATGACCCCCACAGTAGCCCCCGACCTTGCAGAGGAGTCAGGGACTCGTTTGTGAGGTCATATCCGTTCCTTGGGGAAATGGAT
This sequence comes from Digitaria exilis, assembly GCA_015342445.1. NCBI lineage: Eukaryota > Viridiplantae > Streptophyta > Magnoliopsida > Poales > Poaceae > Digitaria > Digitaria exilis. Next base: position 1,805,124 of record JACEFO010001597.1, read on the forward strand.
TTTTAGGGGGGCCCTCCTTCTTTTGTTTCTTACCGACTCCTTGCGATTTTTTTGGAGTCTTTGGAGTGCGACCTGAGAAACGCCTCAACGACGATCCTCAGTACCAAACGTGTCGCGGGGTCGCCGACCTTCTTCGCGAAGAGCCGACCCGGGGGCCACGGCCCCGACCCCACTGTTCGTGAGTTTCTTATTTCCTAACGGTGCCGTAGGGTCATCCGCAGCCTTAAAACTTCGGCGGCGGGGTGAGCAAGGCGAACCCGGCGGTTCTGCCGAGGCCCCGAGCCCTTGATCATTGGCTGCAGGGCAAGCAAGGTAAACCCGGTGGTTCTGGTTGTGGGGCAAACGAGGCAAACCCGGTGGTTCTGCCGAGGCCCCGAGCCCTTGCTATGAGGCTATTTCGGGGGCTGAGCCTTCGAGCCTCTCAGGTTGCTGGATCCAGATCCGAGCTTTCGCGCTCCTGGTGGATCTGGGTACCGAGCGGACATTTGGCCAGGTTGTTTTCGAGCCCCCGAGCCTGGTTATGAGACTATCTCGGGAGGCAGAGCCTCTGAGCCTCTCAGGTCGCCGGATCCAGATCCAAGCTTTCGCGCTCCTGGTGGATCTGGATGCCGACCGGATCCTTCAAGCCCCCGAGCCTCTGCATGAGACTTTCGCCGGGTTGGGCGCAGCCCAACGTCCGGCCGTTGATCCCTGCAAAAGGACAGACCCCATAGGTCTAAAAAATAGTTAGTTTCTTGCGTCTAAGCTACGTTATTAGCAACGCTTTAGTACATTTCCGGCCTGATTCACGCAAGAGGATCCCTCGGCCCGACTTATTTTGTTTGGGTGCGTTGGCAGGGTCGATCATCCGGCTCGACAACCGTGCGATCCGTAGCCGCGGAGGCGTAGGCCGTCGCAACGCGGTTGTGCCAGATGTCCCTACCTACCCTTCACCGGGGTTTCGCCGGGGTCACCTTGGAATCATAGGGCCAGACGACGAACGAAGAGCTAATAATAGATGGCAAAAAAATTAATGGAAAGAAGTGTAAAGAGTTCACTTATCTAGCCGGCTGGAGGCCAGGGGGAGGGCTTCCGTCGAGCATCGAAGAGTCAACGTGGCGTCGTGAACCTGAGACTGGCGTGAGGACGTGTCACGACTAGGGGCTGACGATTACTGTAGCACCGAAAGCTTTGCGTCAGCTATAGTGCACCCGGAGACGGGCCTCCAAGATACGGTGCTCACGGCCTGCGTGACCGTTGTGGTCACTGTCTAGGCCGTCGAGGACGCCGCCGGGCTGCCCCCTGGGACTTGTCCTGCGATAGTAGTCGGTCAGCCGGCATTGTCGACGAGGACGAGGCGAGTGTCGAGGCCGTCGAGAACACCGCCGGGCCACCCCCTGGGACTTGTCCCGCGATAGTAGTCGGGCAGCCGGCATTGTCGACGAGGACGAGGCGGGTGTCGAGGCCGTCGAGAACACCGCCGGGCCGCCCCCTGGGACTTGTCCCGCGAGAGTAGTCGGGCAGCCGGGGTTGTCGACGAGGACGAGGCGGGGCGCGCCGCCACGGGTTTCCGGCATCTCGTTCACGAGGAACTCGAGGCTGCCGAACCGGATGGTCGTGCCCAACCTGAGCTGATGGTCACCGAGACCAGCCATCTCGCACCGGGTGTCGAAGAAGACGTAGACGTGCGCAGGCCCCTACCTGGCGCGCCAACTGTCGGCGGGTGGTACACGAGGTACCTCACGCCGGCGAGCGTCGATCACAGAACACGCACGTCTCGGTGGAGAATGGTTCAAGAGACGCAAGACAAAGAGGATTATACTGGTTCGGGAGCGATCCCTACGTCCAGTGGTTACAGCAAAGGCCGGTTCTAGCCTTGTGTGTGAAGTGTGCGTGTAGGGGACTAAGTGCTCTAGAGATCGAGAATCCAGAAATTGGAATCCTCCCCCTTCGCAGGGGGACGCCTTTCCCTTTTATAGTCCAAGGGGAGAACAACTTTACAACGTCGTTTTACCTATCTACCCTCCGAGGGCCGGATGCCCCCGGCGGTTGCGCGCTGTCGGCCTGGTGCGTCTTGGCAACCCCTTCCTCGGTTGCCGCGTGTCCTCATCCCTCCCATCCGCAACTTCCCGGTAGCTTCCTCCTTGGCTGTTAGCGCGGGAGCATGCATGCAGCTGCCCCTTTTCCTTGCGCAGGGCTGCAGATCAGCTTTTGCAAATGGCAGGCCAGCAGGTGATGTCGGGTGTCGGTCGGGAGAAAGCGTGAGGTTCATGCCTCCTTCGCTGCCACTTAGACTTGTCCCGGGGAGAGTTCATGTGACCCTCCCTTTTCCACTGTGCACGTCAGTGGGACAGGACCCCTCGCTGGGGTCGACCCTCCCGGTCGTCGAAAGGGTCGGGGGTCGGGCGAGACAGACACGCCTGACCCGTTTACCTTCCCGGTCGTCAGGAAGATCGGGGGTCGGGCGAGACGGACGCGCCAGACTCCGACTGCTTCACTAGTCATCGAGGAGGTCGGGGGTCGGGCGAGATGGACATGCCCGACCTCGTTGCCCCCTCTCGCCCCCTAGGCCCTCCGCGGGTCGGGCGAGACGGAGTTTTCCGACCAGTCATGGGTAATGTTGCTTCTTACCGTTGCCAAGGTCCTTCTTCGTATGCACGCCGTTAACGGGCATCCCTGACAATGGGCCCCCTAATCCATGACCCCCACAGTCACGCGTTGGAAAATTATAATACAACATCTTGTGTTGCACATATATAAACATGTTTCCTCTTATTTTTTTTTTAATGATATTCATTTTAACCCCTACTTCAATTTTAATGATATCTCGCGTTGCACATACCATATATCGCAGCATTCTGTAACAATATTTAATTTAACATCATAGTTGTCTTATTGCGTGATATAAGGATGTTTATAAGTACAAAAGACTATTTGTCCCGTAGCAACGCACGGGCACGAACCTAGTGGACTAAGAAGAACGGTATGTGCGAGGTCAGCTTGTGTCACATGTTTTCACGCTCCAGCGACCAAGTTTAAACCCTACGGAAGCGTATAAGGTATGGACTAACAGCGAGGGCTAGGAGTGATGTTGCTATCTACTAGGGATGCAAGTTATATTATATTTGTTCAGCTGATCCAAAAAAATTGCACAAGGATGGTAATGTGCATAATTAATTTAGACAGAGAGATAAAGTAGAGTAACGTGTCATCATAATTATTTAGTGGACCTAGAAAATACTGTTAGGTATCCACTTAGACCAATTTCAATGGGGTTTCTTGTGCAACACAACAACAGAGTGCCATGTAGGCATTTTCTATGTGGAAGTGTATTAATGAATAATGAGGTGAAATGAGTTTTATGAGGATAAAACTCTTGTATGTAACCTAGGAAACAACAATAGATAAAATTATATATTGAGAGAGGGGTCTAGTTTTAAACTTTTTTAGATAACGCGACACTTTAGGTAATTATGTCTATGAAACTTATATTGACAATGTCCTTAATTACATCCCATGTTGCTACCAATGCAACTTGGGTGCCAACACTTAAGGGGTGTTTGCTGGCGAGCCAATTTTGGTTCAAAATCAAGTCGAACCCTTGCTTACACATACCCCAAAACCATTGCGCAAGAGCTAAACGCTTACTCACCTTGCTCGACCAGGCTAGCCAAGCATCATCAAAGAAACCAAACAGCCCTTTAGAAGTAGATCTAGCCATTCAACCTGAATTATGAATAGGTATGAATTGAAGTTGGTCACATTAGTTAGATTTTGTATGATGGAGTCTATTCTTCTGAATTAGGAAAAAGTCCATATTACTCACCTCAACTATAAACAAAGTCTGCATAACCCCTTAAACTATATTTTGGTTCATTTTACCTCCTAAACTATGTCACTTGGTCTATTCTACTCCCTAATACAATTTGTCTTTTTTATTTCTCCATGCATAAGCTGAATTTTAATTTTAAATTTGGTATGATTGTAGTGAACATCACAATGTATGTCAAAAAAATATATTATGAATTTTTCGCTATTAGTTTTTGTATAATATCGTATTCTAAGGATTAATTAATTATTAAATATATTACACCATCAAAATAATGAAAAAAAATCATCTTATATTTTTCTATCATGCATTATGATGTCTACTATCATCTCGCAAAATTTAAACGTAATATGACACTTGTACAAGGAAAAATAAAAAAAGACAAATTGTATTAGGGAGTAAAATAGACTAAATGACATAGTTTGGGGGGTAAAATAAACCAAAAGATAGTTTAGGGGGTTATGTAGACTTTGCTTATAGTTGAGAGGAGTAATTTGGACTTTTTTCTCTGAATTAAGTTATCAACTCAACACGGTTATATTGAAGAAAATAACGACATTCGACTTCATCAATAATTCAGTATCAAGATCTAACGATTCTATTGACGAGCCCCACATCAGTAGTTGCCTACAAGGGCTAGATTTATGCATTTGCTCTTCCTGCCATGTTGCCTTAGGGCTTCTCCAATGGCAATCCGATGCATCCACGCAAATAAAAAATCCAGTGGTGACCGACTCATCGAGTGGGCCAGCCAACTAATAAAAAATCCATCCAGATCAGGTCACGGGAGTAGATTGTCTTTCTTTCTTGCGTTCCCCTTCTTCTTCCTCAACACAGTCGCATCTGCTCCCCAACAAATCAGACCCAATCACATCTGCTCCCCTACAAATCAGACCCAGAGGTCTGCAGATCGTGGGTGCTAGAAAGCAAACACACCGATTTGGCAGCGTTCGAGAGTCACCGACTCTAGATCCGTTGCGGTGTCCTATGATTTGGTGGGGGATTGGGGTGCAGGTGCTTCGCCAACTGACTTACAACTGTAGAAGCACAAGATCTGCATTCATCCTGGTCGTGGGCGACACCTGTGCATCACTGCGGAAGTAGAGCTAGAGAAAGGCCGACGTTTTTGGCCGCCCACACGACAGAGCAAGAGCACGATTAGAGTTGCTTGGAGGATAAACAATCGTGTAATGTGATGTTGCATGGATTAATTTTTATTGCTCGGACTCTCAAATAAGAGTCAAATGTTGGTACTTTACCAAGATTCGTAGTGCTCCAGCGGTGAGGAGTCGACTCCTCACCTTCTAGTGCAAAGCATGGTTCGCTTTTCCTTTACCACTGGAGAAGCCCTTAGGGCTTGTAGAAGCAAGTTTTTCCTTATGAAAAAGGCTGTCTAGTTTCCACCATGAACAATGTAAAACTCATCTAGTAAAGCGAGGAGAGACGGTTTTGCCTCCACAACCAAACATGGCTCAACTAACCAAACTGGGAATGCTACTAATTTGAAGTATATGTAATATTTATTTAATTATTTTATATTTTTATAGGGTCCTTTGACCTGTAGCTTCCTTTGGAGTTGGAGGCTTTTTTCAGCAAGGCAAGCCTGCCTGGCCGGTGGCCGGATCCTCTCTTGGAGTGTCTACAGCCGTTCCATGCAATATTTGTTGTGTTTGATTTCAAAATTAGTCACATATATTTTTTTAAATGTAAATTTGGCATCCATCGCTAGACAGTATATACTAGTAATAAAAAAAAATTCATACATGTTTTATTTATCACCGAGATGAAATCGATTCATTCAAACCGCACCGTAAAGCACGGATCCGGGTAATTCACTAGCATACGAAATTACACCACACCACACACACCAAGCATATGACTGGATCTAGATACAGTACAATAGCACGATATCGATGGCCACACCACACGAATTCGAAGACATCGTTCGCCAGGGAACCGCGCGCATCTCACTGGGCAGCAGCAGCAGCACCGCCTTCCGCGGAACCGGAAGACGCCTCCGCGGCGGCGCCGGAGGTCTTCGTGGCGTCAGCCGCTGCGACGTCGGTGGCCTTCTTCTCGGCGGGCGGGGCGACGCCGGGCCAGTCCCGGCAGGCGCAGTGCTGGCCCTCGGGGATCTGCGCGTGCACCGACGCGACGTGGCGGCCGCACCCCGCCCACGTGGGCTTGCCGCACGTCCCGCACTTCACCTGGTAGCACATGGCTCCGATCGGCGTCCTCTCCTCTTCCCCCCTCGGTGATGGCTCTGCTCGTGGTCGCCTCCGAGCTCGAGAGCTGTTTGGCGATGGTTGCGGTTGGATTGGATGGGGGAAGACGACGGATGGAGCCGTGTGCATTTATAGAGAGGCCCCATCGGCTCCACCACTCGTTTTACCTTTCCACTTGGGTCCATTGGGCTGTTCTCTTATTTCTTTTTTTTTTAGTAAAAGATATTAGCATTTGGGGGACTGGGGAGTATTGTTCTTGTTCCAAATTCCTTCCGTTGATGAAATATGTGCCGAATAGACTTTGAAAGTCCGTTCAGGATGACTTTTCTCAACGAGCTCCTCTTGCAGGCGTCCAAAATCCGTCAAAACATGCGTTTGCGTTGTCCTGCCCCGGATGCTTTTAGACCAAAACACGCTGAACTAGCGGCGTAAATCGCACGGTCGCACACTCGCAATCGCAGCACCACGAGCTTTGGTTTTTTTAGCAAAACTCGCAGAATTAGCAGGCAGTAGTTCACGGAATTAAAGGCACGGGCGCGCAACAAGCACTGGTTTTATTTGGCGGCGACGAGCGATGACCGATCGGTGACGGAGGAGACGCGCGCGCACTGTTCGGTCGGCCGGTGGCCCCGGCGGCGGGTGCAACAGTCGCCGCTCGTACGCTTTACGGTGCGCAACGGCGACGCGCGCGTACCGTCGTCGGGCCTGCCGGGGATTCCATCTCCAACTCATGTTCATTCCCTGGTCGAGCGGCTGGCCCCAGCGCCGTCGGGTGGCGCGTCGCTAGCTAGCTAGCTCGCTCCTAGCACGCACGTACGCCGCCGGGTGGGATCGCAAAAAAGGGAAACGGCCGATGCAATGCAAATGCGCTGCTGCCGTCCAAATGGAAGGGGACGTACCGGCTGACCACGCCAGCCAACATTCGCGTACGCGTTTCTTGATGACGTACGGTACGGGCTATGGCTAGGCTGTTAATCGTCCCAAGATGGAAGCGATAGATGTGAAGAGCGAAGGTGACCGGCCGGCGGGAAAGTGGAGGGGGCAGACAGGGCTCCCGCGAATCACGGGCTCGTCTCCATCCCCATCCTTTTGGCAGTGATAGCAACAACCGGACTGGACCAGCTAGCAGGCAGCAGCTAGCAGCCAGCGCCAGCCTTCCCTCAGGCCCCAGCTCCCTCCTCATCCATGGATACCACTCCGTATGCCAGTCGTGCTTGCAACTTGCATGCACACTGGCACACACTGCATTTTCATGACCGGCCGTGCGCCCCTATATGCCTGCCTGTATATCTCTGTCTGTAACTCGCTCTGTATATAGTATGATGGTCATGGGTAAACTACGCGCGTGTATCTGCAGTAGATCGACCAGCAGTGCAGCGACCCACATGTGTGGTGCAGGCTGGAAGCAAGCGTGCTCCGATCCGATCCGGATGTGCTGCTACTACAGTACTGGTACGGACCGGACGTCACATTCATGTCTATCGAGCAGCCCGGCCCCTGCACGTCCATGCATGCATGGATTAGGGCCGAGTGTGCTGCTGCAGAGATCTTTCGTTAAGCTAGCATTCAATCGGCCTGTCTGAAAGCTGCATGCATGCAGCGCTGTGCACACTTCTGCGGGTTGCTCCATCTTTACGAAATTTTACGTGGAGCTGTGCTTCTTCCACAGTGCTGTGCCCACGCTGTGCATCATCGCAGGTCGTCGCAGCAACGGATCGGTCCACAGTGTTTTGCCTTGAGCCATGCATGTGCATGAGTGCTTCGTGTTTCTTTCTCACCCGCAGCTGCATGCGCTGTCTTCGTTGAAACAATGTTTGAGCTGATTGGCCGCCACCAGGTTTTGCTATTCATAATCTTGTATTGAATATCTCTTGTAAGAGATAGGTAGAAAGAATAACGGTGCAGCAGATCTCATGAAAAAAATGGATAATCAAGATAAGTTATCACCGGAAAACATGGTATGTACTAATTAATGTACCCCCTATCTATGAGATAAATCACGGATTCGTTCTTATACATACGCGAGGAAGGTAATCAAAGAAAAGAAAGAAGACATGTTTTTCTTTCTTTTTATCACTTAGGAGTCGTGAGAGATGAAAGTCTCATGCGCGGTTTTGCATGAGAGAAAGAAGTGAGGAATCATCTTTTCAACTCTGACTCCCCCACTCTAGTCGTTGCTTTTCTTTCTGTTACTTTGAAAGTAGCTGCTTCAGCTTTAGCCATGTGAATTCCTAATATTCCTTTTTATTTCTCATCAAACGAATGACATCTTCTTCTGGAAATCCTAGCTATTCTTAGCATGATATTGGGGAATCTCCTTGCTATTACTCAAACAAGCATGAGAATTATGCTTGCATATTCGTCCATAGGGCAAATTGGATATGTAATTATTGGAATAATTGTTGGAGACTCAAATGATGGATATGCAAGCATGTATATGTTGTTCTATATCTTCATGAATCTAAGAACTTTTGCTTGCATTGTATTATTTGGTCTACATACCGGAACTGATAACATTCGAGATTATGCCAGATTATACATGAAAGATTCTTTTTTTGCTCTCGCTTTAGCCATATGTCTCTTATACCTAGGAGGCCTTCCTCCATTAGCAGGTTTCTTCGAAAAACTCTATCTATTTTAGTGTGGATGGCAAGCGGGCCTATATTTCTTGGTTTCAATAGGACTCCTTACGAGCATTCGTTCTATCTACTATTATCTAAAAATAATCAAGTTATCAATGACCGGACGAAACCAAGAAATAACCCCTTATGTGCGAGATTATTAGAAGACCCCCTTTGCATATATGCATTGCATGCATTGGGTGCTTGTCTTTTTTTTTTAGAAAAGAATGGGGTGCTTATCTAAGAAGGACCTAGTACACGTTAAGTGACCTACATCTTTCAATGCTTAGATCACCAAAAGTTCAAAATAAATTAAACTATATATGATTTGTGTGAGGTTAAAGAATTTAGGGTTTGGGATGTGATGTGGATTGCTTCCATGGGTATGCAACGACGATTGAGGACTCCAGCCAGCAGCCCAGCGAACACAAACGGAGAACGAAGGATATATGCTGACGTGACGTATCCTAGGACTACGGTGGGGCCGTATAGGAGCCGACCGCTCTCCGACCAAGCTGCAGCAGGGAGGCTGTACGTCTCGTGAGGGCGGCCGGCCGGGTCGCCGATCTGTGGCCACTTGTAACGCGGTAATGCCCAGCGGCAACATTGTATAATTGTATGCTCCCGTGACATGTGTGTGTCGTACGCAGGTGTTGGTTACGGCCTCACGGGTGAGCGATCGAGCACTACGGAACGGCGGGAACCCTCCAGTTCCAGCCTTCCAGGCGCCCCGTGCATGTTTTGGCAGTAGTGACCTCACCGTGATTTCAGCACACTAGGGAGTAGGGACACCGTCGCGGGGTCAGATCAGCAGGCGAGGCGATAGATCGAGCATGTTTCCATGTCGCGGCCAAGCTATCTAGTGCTATGGTCATCTTCCCCGCTATCAAGCAGGCAAGAATCGCGTGGTTGAGCTTGCGTGGCTTATTGGTCATCAGGGATTCTTGAGGGTCGCCTTCATCCTCGCAGCTAGCGAGCCAGCGACCTGACGAGGGAGGGGGATCATCGGTGTCCGGAGGCACAGCGATCGACGACGTGGACGAGACACGAGCCCTAGCAGGGTCGGCCCGGTCGGAGAGCCACCTGGCCATTTAGCACGCGCTTGACCCTGACCCTGTTTCCTTTGCTTGCTCATGCTGGTCCAGCCGTTTCTTAGGCCTGAGAGGACGGGACATGTACATCGTCTCCTCGCGGCACGATTCATTAATGGGCAGGCACACGGCGAGGGTCAGCGAGGCCAAAGGGCACGCACGCAGCAGGCAAAGGCAGGTGGCGCGGCGCTGCCCTGAAAGCGACGCCCCGGCCGCCTCTCTGCGTTAGTGTTTCTGCTTCCGGAAGAAAAGGCCGCGATCCCGTCGCCGCGTGGCGCGCGCGAACGGCGGGAAGGGGCAGGTCGGCACCAGCGTCATATCGGGCGCGCTGTAGCAGCGCCCACCTGTGCGGTGCGCAACGGCGACCCGAACTCTTGTGCTGAGGACGAGCCCTGCCCCGGTGGCGGTTGCCCCGTCCATCGGTCGACCGCGTGCGTCTCGGCCGACGACGTCGACGTCGTTGCTGGCTCCGGGACGGGAGTGCGGCGCGCGTGGGTTGATATATTGATGCTTTTGTCCTCGCCTCTCACGTCGGTGTGATTGTTAGTAGGATGGATCGGCTGGGCGAAACCAAATGGGGTAGTGTAAGTGTGTAACCATGACAACATCTCCAATGAAGTGAGCTATTGGCACTGTGGAAGCCGGCGGGGAGATCTAAAACAAGATACCTTAGGGCATGGCCAACGCAGGTGCCCCCCGTTGGTGGCCTCGTCAGGCCAACTAGGCTTGGATGCCACATGACCAAAAGTTGGGTGCTCTAAACAGTGCCGGACCTAGGTTTTTTAATTAGGGGGTGCCACATAGAAAACAATATATTCTATTTTCTAATTCGATAATGAACAGTAAAATTCACCAAGCGTATCGTTGGATGCCGCGGTCATGTTGCCAGCTCGTTTCGCGGTCAACCATCAGCCGCACGGACGCCATGCCAGAGGGACCCGCCAAGCCAGGGATGGAGAGTCTCGAAGTTGGCCAAAGGCACTAGGAGAGGCTGGCGGCAAGCTAGCAGTCGAGGCGTGGGGTGGAAAGGGCGACGGCGGCAGGATCCTGGGCATTGGCCATTGGGGGCGAAGCCACGAATGGCCGTGGGCGAGGGCAACCAGAGGAGCAGGCCGCTATGGGGCCTTCCTATCTATCTTCTACAAGATAGATATAAGCCATGTATCTTTAAAGCCAACCACGACCCAATTAACAGCACATATATTTAACATTTCTATTCAACATTTGTTTTCAACCTATTCAACAATATACTTCATCAAGTTCAACCCTTTTCATTAACATATTCAACATTTGACGATCAAAATATTGAAACTGTATTGATAAAATGTTGCGTCTGGAATAATAAAATGTTGAAACAGGGATCTTAAAATGTTGAAGCTGGCTATAGAAAAATTGAAGAAAAAATTAGATGAACTTGGGCCAATTTCTTAGGGGGTGCCATGGCACCTATGGACCCCCTACTGGGCCCGCCCCTGGCTCTAAACATGTTAGTGTGGTCTGCAAAAGCCACACTAGCCTCAAGAGAGAGAAAGAGCTAAAAGTTATGGTCCGAAAAATTGTGTGAGAGAGAGAGAGGAGAAAGCAAAAGGTGACAGCCTACGTTGGGAGAGGTAGTGGCTTTGGACTGATGGTCCATTGTGGACAGATACTTTTTGCTGAGGCTACCAGGCATGAGTGTTTGCGTTGGGCTTGCCCTTACAACAAATCTACATAAACACATAAACAAAGTAGGCGGCCTAAACGTCAAGAAAAGTATCACAATAAAGGCGGGGCGGGGGGAGGGGGGCACAATGAAGACAAGAAGCAAGCGTGAACAGGCAAGAGACCCCCCACCCCCAAGAGAGCAACCGCTATAATGATAAACATCACCCAAGAATTTGGGCAACAACTTCCGGACTAATCGCATAAAACCCCAGGTGGCAATGCAACCGGCGGGGAAAAGCATGGGTAGTGGCGTTAGCCACTTAGCCCTAACAACCTATGGTTGTGGCTATGAGGCCGCCACCAATGGTGGGAGGCACCCTAGATCTAGAAGTGTTCATATCGGGCTCAAGATATGCCCATATCTGCGGTAGAGGATGGCGTGAACTATGAATATTAATGGGACCACTAATGGCCACGAGCCCTCGACCGATGCAAGAATCACCCAACCACCAACAAGTGCACAGATTAGGGGCAAGGGGCATCCTAGTTAGCGGTCGAGTGCGCGGTTGACTACCGGATAAGAGGAAGCGGTTAAACCGAGGAAGGGAGTATCTGCTTCGATAGAGAGCGGGCCCGTTGGTGTTCAGTCAGACAACACACTACATGTCAACGACGGCAAGCGACCATGAGTGTCTACATGTTGACATGGTGGAGCTCCCACATGTGCCGCCACCGCACGCGAGAGGGAGAGAAAGACAGATGAGCTCTTTGGCTTTTTTTGGAACCCCGAAAACGTATTCATGCGTCTTTTTGACCTCGGTGTTTTAGGAGGCGAGCCTGAGGCCATCTCTAGTGAACACTTGAAAGCGGTGCATCAACACATTTGTCAGACAACGAATTGATTCATTTCCAGTGAAGAAGGACGAATCATTGTACAGGAAAATGAATCGGCTCTAGAAAATGAATTGGTGCATGGGCATTAGAATAAGATAAGTGTATAGTAAAATCATCATTGACCTCGTGCCAACTCTTGACCGTTGCTTCCTGGCTCTCGCGTGAGTCACTGCTTTGGGAGGAAAAAAAGTTATTTTAATTAGATGTGGGCCCGAGCGATAGTCCAAACCACTGATGAGAACCGGATCGTTGGGCTACGTGGCTAGTTGTTCTGACACGAACCGAATCTCCACTACTCCTGCTCAAAATTGATTTACCGAGGCGGATCAAGAATAATTGCTTTCTTAATTGAAAAAGTCCGACTTGTTACTCCCTGCCATTAACTGAGACAGTTCTAAATCCTTTTTCAACTGATGACTCCGAAAATATTTTTTTTAGTAGTGCCAGCAACTGGGTACAATGGCTTAATTAAACCAAGAGGAGGACATGCACGTACGTACGGTAGCGATAAGCGCGCGCGGAGCAAGGGGGGTTGACCAAAAGCTGAGGCTCGGACGGAGCTCCCGCGAATCGCGCGCTCGTCTACATCCCGCGGTCCAGCTCCCCTTCGCCGGCGCTCGCTCGGCCGGCCGTCACCTGGCGCCTTCGTCGTCATTCCTTTCCTTCCACGCGCTAGCGACGCCGCTAGCACTGGACCAGCGCCCCAGCCGGAGCCGGATGACTTGTCTCAAAGCACCGCAGGATCAGCTGATGCTTTGCATCGATGATCCATGGCATCCCCAGCACCAGGGAGTCACGCGCACATGCACCCCTGAGAGAGATGTTTCGCCGCGACGACAAAGACACTGCCGCCTTGGTTTGGTCCCCGCCGGCCGGCCTCTAAGTCTTATCATATGATGGCGGACGTGTGTGTGCGCCTCTCTGACGACGCCATGCATGCGCTCACAGAAATATTTAACCAGATCATCAGTACTACCAGGCTGTATACTTGATGCATGCAGTGTGAATTCGAAATTAAGAAATGCATGTTTGATGGAGCAGTGTAGTGCAGTACTGTGTCGTCAGCATAACGGATAGCTCCCTTGTGAGAGATGGTAGTACTCCTTACTACCTATGTTACGGACTGAGGAGATGAACATCGAATCTGCATTGGGCATTGCCTTTATCGGTAATGGCGCACGTCAGGACGATCGATCCGACGCATGAACCATTGATTAAGGTGCACACAGATCTGCATCGATCGTTAGGCATTAAAGCACCCTGTCTGAGACATGTCTTGGTCTGCAACCACTCGAGCATGCAGACAGCATTCGTCCCCACTTAATTCCACCCGTTTCTTGCTAGTTGTAGCTGGTAGTAGCAATACTTGCAATGCAATGACGCTGCTGCTCCAGTGCTCCGGTGCGTGCCAATCTAGTGATGAGTTTCTGTGCAGGGGGACAGATCATAGAAGATAGGGACACATGCAAGTCAATGAACGAAATCTTTGCCTTCAGATCGAGAGTTTCACCACGAATATTTTACATGTATATATACTTGTTTTGAAGGTTCTTTTTTGAGTTTACCCAAAGTTTGAATAAACATAATTATATTTATCACCGTTTTTTAGCTTTTGTAATTTTTCCTGTACTATTCACACAAGTCAAGCGATTGTGCCCCCTAGTCAATGGTCACAGGTAGGTAGGGTAAAATCGCAACGACGTAGGAAACATCATATTGACTTGTGAATAGTAAATTGGAGCAAAACCTGAGTTCTTGACCTCCAAGGAAAAGCGCTCACGTATTTAATAATTAACACTGTAAGATTGACCAGTCCTGGATATTGCAGATCATATGATGCTTCTTCACACTTGGACGAGTACGAGATTATAGAGCAGAAGCTCCAAAATTGCAAGTTTCAGGAACATAAGTCCATGCAAGTTTATTGTAGCTCTGCCCAACCTTCAATAAAGAATAAATCTACTGGTACCATCAAGCGAACAGTGTGTGTCTCTGTGCACGTCCGTACGTAAGTACGGATCAAAGGGCCCATCTGTTTCCTGCAAGATGCTCAGCATGGTAGGTCACGGAAGGGATTTGATTGGACTGTCAACTTTGTACTAATTAATCTTGGAGAGAATAAATGAAAGGGGAGAGAGAAAACAGGGCTACTCCGATCGATGATGTCCGAATGAATCGCATATCAGCTAGTACATTCGTTTGTGCAGTAGACCTGTCTTTCTGTGATGGACTGATGGTGATATGCAGATGACCAGATGGGACAATTATTACGTTGATGTGCATTCCGACCTGACGTATTGTTAGATTGATATTTCAGATTGGTTTTAGCCTTTTAGGTAATTAACATTAACATGCTGGTGAAGTGAATTTGTATTTGTATCTGTGTCACCCCCACTATAGTTTTCCACAACAGGCCTGCACAAATTTTGCTTGTCCAGTCATGATCTGGGACAAATAAGCATGATCATTGGTGCATCCGTGAGTTAAAAAAACAAACCGGACCGCAATAAATATTTTTTTAGTTGCAAGTCACTAGACCATGCATGCTACTATAGTTTAGAAGTTCAATTTAACTTTTGAGAGCTTGGATATGACATTCTAGAAATAAAGGCTCCAATAAGCCCAATACACCCATAACGGTTGATTTTCACACTAATGCATATAAATTTTTCTAGAAAAATGTAATCCACTTCGAGCACTAATCTAACTACTTCTGTCAAATATACATTAAAAAATTGGAGAAGCAAGTCCTAACGTAGAGACTCTCACACTCATTGCATAGACTCATGCACGTTCACCCTATAATTCATGCACACACAACCACTCTATGAGCACATCCGAGAGATCGGGCTGGTGAATCAAGAGATGGATGAAATTACCATAGACATCTCGCTGTCGACAAACACGTTAATTTCCTATCATTGAAGAAAGAGTGCTGTTAATTTAGGGAATAAATCTAGGAGAAACCATATATACCATCTTAACTTAAAAAATATACATTTAAAGTTGATGGAGGCCAAGCAAGGAGTTGTGAGTTCATACTTTGTGTCAAGATTGCACAACCTTCTCATGGTTATACTATTATCATTAGAAATAATTACAAAGGTGCATACGTCTAGCTAGCTGAAAAACGCAGTTTGATGATGAGTGATGAAAATTTAGATAAAAAGTTATATGCATTTTATTCTTGATAATAAGTTTCATCGGCCGCGTTTGGAGAAAAGGAAAAAGGTTCATCAGATGGTTCCCGGGGACAGTAGGATCGTACAACTACTTCTTTCCTTCGGAAACAACTCGATCAACAGCGACCATTTTCCCCCCTCTTCTTCCATTATTGGACCCTTTAATTTCTGTCCCATGAGCTATGACTGTTCAGCTACTGTATCCCTTCTCTCTCTCTCTCTCTCTCTCTCTCTCTCTCTCTCTCTCTCTCTCTCTCTCGCTCTGATCCAGAATCGAAGGCAATCCAATAGACAACCTTACCTTGCCCTAATGCCTTCTCCTCCATTCCTCAAAGAATCAAACATCCCTAGATAACTAGGTCGGCACGCATGGAGCCGCTGCCTGTTCTTGCCAGCGGTTCAAAAGCCAGCACTACGACACCCTTCTACCTCGCCTTGGATCACAGAGCCTCCACATCGTCTTCGCCGCCAGCAGAGGCGCCAACACCGCCGCCGCCCGCCGTCTCAGATCCTTCTGGACAGTCCAACAACGAGAGGGGATCCGAAATAATCAAAGCAAGGATCATGTCGCACCCTCTCTATCCGGCTGTCCTGAGAGCCTTCATAGATTGCCGAAAGGTATGTACAAATTTCCAACAGAAGTAAAATTCTATAGCTGACTGATCTCGTGAGAACGTTTCGTGTGCACACCTTTCATATTCTCTAATTTTCATTATAAAATTCTCTTGATTTTTTGTTACTTGAGGTCGGAGCGCCGCCGGAGGTAGTTGGTCGGCTTTCTTCCCTCGCCGATGAGGTTGAAATGAATTCAGGCGATAAGCAAGAACATCAAGCAGACCCAGAGCTTGATCAGTTCATGGTAACAAACATATCTAGCTATGTGTGTTTTACCTGGAGTTCCTCTACAGTTGTAGCTTGTAATTAACATGTGGAATTTAAGAAAGAAACTGTACATATATAGCTGAAAGCCTGAAACAATGGATCTACATTTTGTGTGTGTGCAGGAAATCTACTGTCACATGTTGGTAAGGTACAGACAGGAGCTCACAAGACCAATTCAAGAAGCTGACGAATTCTTCAGAAGCATGGAGGTCCAGATCGACTCGTTTTCGCTAGGTGAATATGTTTAACTAAACTTAGTGCTATTCTTGAGTTATGTTTCTTGCTGTCAGATTGAAATACTGTGCTGCTGACTGTTGATGTTCAGGCATCCCAAGCACATGTTTATTTGTCAATTACACAGAAAACACTTGGTGCTGTAGCATTCCATGTGATGTGTTCTCTTTGTGCACGCGTAACTTCAACCGTAATAAACTAAACTTATTTACCAGCTGTGACAAAGATACAAGAGGAAGCGATATGATTAGCGTCAAGCAAGCTTTGCGGAACTGTAGGCTTTTCAGTGTGAAAACAAGAGTACCTGATTACCCCACAGAAAAAGCTTGCTCTTGCTTGCCTAGAAGCTTTTGTGTGAACTGAATATATATAACACACATGAGAGCAAATGTAAAACCTTAGGACTGGTGAGTTGGAGCAGCCAGAGAGAAGAGGTATGGTCCTAAATTGACGAGGGGCCTCATAAAACTTGGTTTACAGTTTAGCACTACTTGTGCACACACTTGCAGTGATGCATGCCCCAATGCCACATGATTGTCTTTGACCTAGCCAGATTTGAAGGCTGGGAGAAAATGCCTAACTGTACAATCGAACTTGTTTCACACAACACACCCGCCTTCAATTCTCTAACCACCCGCTTATAATTTAAATTCTTGCTCAACTTATTGTTGCGCACAACTTATTATTAACACCAAACACTTCATACTAACCAGAGCTTGCTAGTTCCGTTAATATTAAAGCAGCATGTATTAACTAACATAGTGCTCCATTGATTAGTCTGCATCTACCCAGATTAGTTGGTCCAACCATCCTCCTATGGTAGGGTTTCATGTATCCCCCTGTGCACCCTGCCAGAAACCCTGTGATCTCGTTGTCCGGGACGGCTCTGGGTGGCATGTGGAGACTGGGGCCTTGAGCTCTCGCAGCTGCATGCATGCTGGATTGCTGGGGGCTGGCGTGGCTGGCTGCACTAGTCAGCAGCCCAGGCATCGCTCTGCAACACTACAGCTGTGCAGCTGCTATTCGTGAGTTCGTCAGATCAGGGCCGGGGTTGGAACCCACACGGCCACACGGGCATCAAAGTGACTGACAGATTGTATAGTAGATGCGCCCAGGGCTTCACTACCTCTTGTCGATCGGTCCCTTGGGTGGATCCCAGGTCCTCCGCAAACCGTCCGATCGCGCGTGATCTGAGGCCCAGATCCCCCATATGCCGATAGGGTCACTCGGCCGGCCGGTCTGGTAAGTGGTGGCCGTGTCCGTGTGTGCACCCTTTGTGGCGCTTGCATTGCATGGAAGCACATACACTTACAGTGTGCACGTGGCTGGTCAGGTACTATTGGACATGGCGTACGTCGCCATGCCATGGCAACAATATAATGTGGCATGCATGCCAGCTGCCTGCTGCTGTTAGTTTTCTGTGCTTGCACTGCATGGGCATGTGGAGGCCTGATTGAAGTGTTATATCTGCTCGTAACCGTACCGTTGCATGGTTAATTATTGGCTAGCTTTCAGAGTGACAGCGAGTAGGGCTAGCTTAACTCGGAAGAGATGATGAGTTTGCTGTTGAAACGGTGGTGGTGGTGGGGCGTGCATGTTCTTTAATTTGTGTGTCACTCTGAACCATATAGCCTGTGCCTCCATTGCATGAACCATGGTGCAACTAATATGGGTAGGCAAAAGTAAAATGCCTTCAGCTCATGCTGCTACATTTGTTATGGTGTGGGTTTACATGCACCTTTCAACAACTTGGCTTGGCCCTACTAGTGGTACACTATATATAGCTCTTACAATAAATCTAATAAAACTAAATTAATGCCGTATGCAAGTCCAAAAAAATTGAACAATTTTCCCTACGCATCAATTGGCTAATAAGAATAGTCCTGGTTTGGGTAGTGTCTTGTCCCTTTCGTATAGAGAGCTAGGGATATACTTTGGCAGCTAAGCAGAGTCAGATCTAGGATTTACCAATTGGGGGAGGGGCGATGTGAGGCAAGACTTCCAGTTTGTATGAGAATGATATATTTTTATTTTATATGATATCATGGTAATTAAACACATATATCTTAGAAGTTTGAGTTAACTTGTCATAAGAGTATGCTTCATCTTCATTATACCACTCGGTGTAAGAACTAGATACTTGCAACAACAGTGGAGGGTAGCATGCCCTTCCGATTCAGACCCCTTGTTATCCATATGCCACAAATTGGAGGGCAATGAAAAGTGTGCTAGGTGAGGGAGGTAAAGCAATGTACTATAAAAGGGCCTCGGGCGAACACAGGTGTCTGATCCGATCCCTCTGCTGGTACTCAAAGGAACACAGGCGAGGGAGGTAAAGCAATGTACTAGTTGAAGAAATGTCGAGGGTGAAGTATGAAACAGAGAGTGTAAAAAGGAAGATGGTCGATGATAATTGGATCTCAATTTGTTTTGAGTGTAGAATTGTATATTTTAAATGGACTAGATAAAATCTATCATCTTCTGACTAAAAACAATATATCTTTGAATCATGTCTTATCCAAAGCTTCTAACACCTGAGTGTTTCTAAGGGGCTAGCACATAAGGAGTAGTTCTATAGATATGTAGTATACATAAGGTGCTTAGAAGTGCACTATATTATTAGCCTATTTGGACGGCTCTACTCCATGTTTTTTAGCTTTATGGAGCTAAATCTAATTAAGGTCTCCCAAACACCCCAACTCTACCATATTACAGAGCAGCCGACTCCATAGAACTGAAGATGAAAGGGTGCTCCAAAAAGTCCGGACTCTGGAGGAACTCTAATGTGGAGTTTTGGTATGGTAGTGGAACAAAAAAATGTAGGGAAAGCTATCCCTCACCTAGCTGAAACTAAGTAAAGGGGAAAGCAGTTCCAATTAGGACGTATCTACTGTTTTAAACTAGTGAGCGACTTAGTTTTAAATATCAAATTATAGATTTTATGTTTGTGAAACATTCAAATTAACAACCAACAAAGACGTGCAGCTCATGTGCTGCATGAGAAAAATACTCTCTAGTTCGTCCCAACAAGGCAACAAGGCCGGTTCCATGCATTCATTATTAATTGGCCCAGACCACTAGTTAAGAACGACATTGCCGAAGCTGTCAACACACATGAGAAACAAAGTACAGTTCGGAATTCTTCGGATGAAGTTACATAAGAACATGTTGACTTGGAGGCATCTCGACCACACGAGCTATAGCTCCACATGCATGATGTCTTTGCATGTTGTAGGTAGCACCGGCAGATTGGTATGCATGGAAACCCTTAATCATGTGTGTTTCTGATTGCCAACCCTCTTGGAGCAGATGACAACGGCTACGACGAAGGAGGTGGTTCCTCCGACGACGATGAGCAAGAAACCGTCGACTTGGCCGGCCTGACTGTCCCAGCAGAGACCGGAAGCCCTACCGGGGAAGACAAGGAGCTGAAGAACCGGCTCCTGAACAAGTACAGCGGCTACCTGAGCAGCCTCTGGAGGGAGCTCTCGAGGAAGAAGAAGAAAGGCAAGCTGCCGAGGGAGGCTCGCCAGAAACTTCTCCACTGGTGGCAGCTACACTACAGATGGCCTTACCCTTCGGTACGTCCGTGTTCACACAATCACACGTCGTTTAACATCTCGCACGCCCAAACGAGTTCATGTCGAGTGCTTTGCATGCATGCATATATGTATATATATAAGTAAGAGAGCATCGCAATAGCAGTTGATCGAGTTAGGGCAAATGTGCTGCAGGAGCTGGAGAAGGCGGCGTTGGCGGAGTCGACAGGGCTTGACGCGAAGCAGATCAACAACTGGTTCATCAACCAGAGGAAGCGGCACTGGAAGCCCATGCCGCCGGCGATGGCGCTCACCACGGACTACAGGCTGCGCCCTTATGGTGGTGGCGGCGCTTCGGGCAGCTCGGCTTCTTCCGCCGCTTTCCGCATGGAGGGACAGTACTTCTCCGGCGGAAGCTCGTATCCCAGTGGCTCCTGAGATGTCGCCTGCCTGCCAGGCTGCCTGAGCGCGCGAGGTCCATTGACATATATGTGTGTTGCCGTGCATACATAATTGCATATACATACGTGATGATTTGGGTATACAGCATGGTTTGGACGTGTGGTGTGTTCCTATACAGAAATGAGAAAGAGTGAAATTTGATGGCCTCCTTGTTAATTACTTGCTCATATATATACATACTTATATATGTGGCTAATGCAAAAGTTTTATAGAGTTGTAAATTTAATGGTTTCACTAACATGAGATCAGCACTTTGTACACATATATAAACCAAAACGCATGCATGTTCCTTGTGATGCACATTATGTTGTTGCAACAATATGGCCACTGTTGGATCAGGTTGCTAATGATTTTGTTCTTGTTGAAGCAGTGTGCTACTTGACATTTGTCTGCTTGTGCTTGTGTGTAGGTATGAGCTGCATGTGAGCCACCCTGTGCTGGTGCGCAGCCTTCAGAGTGTGGTGTAGTATGATTTCTGTCAAGAGTGTCACTTCTTGCTATGATCAGAATCAGATATTTGCAGAATTGCTGCTGGTGTGCTAGACATTGAAAAGGCTTTAGCTTGGGGCGACTATTTAACAAGAGAAAAGGTACAAATATAGTGATGAAACACAGAGTTTATGACTGCTTAAACATAAGTAAAAGATGAGTTTCAACTTTCAAGCATCATTTCAAAATTTCTTAGATGTCCATTGTATTTTGTGTTGACGCAATCCAAGGTAAAGACTAAGGACTAACTACAATCGTACGATTTTGGGTAAACTGTGTAGTAGTCGCGTGGAAGTATTCAAGCTGACGAGGACCTTTTGAGATAAGTATACCATATCATTCGTTCTAAGCTAAAACAGGAGTCATGGTGTATCACTATAAGCTCCAGGTTTTGATTTAGTGCTTATTGGTACATTTTATACATGTATTGTTTTCTTAAGAGTTAGAAAATTTTGGGCTCTTCTTCCTTTATACTTGTATGTCATCCCAAGCTAAAATCAATTAGATCGCATGCATTTATGATGTTCTTTCTTTTGATGTTTTTGTCTAGAAAAAATTCCATGCCTAGAAGTTTATAATCTTGTTCTACTACTATTAGAGACTAACTTTCAATTCTCCAAACTAAATTATGAGGAGTGGAACTAACTAGGAAGAATATATACACTATATATATGGGCTTAATCATTTGCAAAAGTAAGGAAATGTGGGAGATTGACTAGTCGTTGTGCGAAGTTCCTAGTTGCATGCATGCCACTAGCTTGCTATATACTGTTGGCAACTACAAACCGTCCTGAGCAACATGAAAGGTCCTTTCAACAAAAGTTTGAATTTAAATACTCCCTTTTGTCATAAATAAGTATTGATTTAATTTGGACATTTCGGTGTCCTTGAAAAAAAAATGTGACCATCACAAAGGGTTGTCTTGTCTCACATAAAATCCAAATAGCACTTATTTTTTAATGGAGAGCGTATCTCTATTAGACGTCTGATATGTGATTATTCTTGAGTCCCTATTATATATGTTTTTACATATGACAAAACACATTATGTTGCACACATATTGGTCGGTAGACATGCCGGAAATATTAACATTTTGGATAACCTTAACAAAATGTTCAACCAATTTTGAAGTACACATGTTCATGTACGTTTCCAAGGGGAAATGGAACGATTCAACCAATTTGCTTGAACCACTTGGCTGACTCTAGCTAGTACAACAATGTATTAGGTGGGATGGCTTCATCCTGGATGAGTTGGTACAATTGACCCAACCAAACAAAAGAATCATTCTTTTGTATCATTCCATACATGAATCAAATGATTCAACCAACCAAACACAAAGTTTACATTGGTGGGCATTTCATTCAAAGAAAGGAGACAATATAAACTGATAGATTAAGAAACAAGTACACTGAATAATATTAATAATATACTAATGTAGCCTTTCATATTTCCGTTTGTGGATTTGTTGTGAATCTGTGATACATAAAAACATGTGCGTACAAATATCACGGTTTGATACATTTACATACACACGTGCATATGAATTTGATCACCAGCCCCTTATTTCTTTCACAAGAGTAGGTAATAATGAGCTGATGCCTATCTAGGGATCGATAAACAATGCCGTGCACACTACTATAGCTAGGACGTCACCATATCATACGACACACCATACACATTTCCCGCCACATATAAGATTCGAATGTGCACGCCCGCATTTAATATAATTTGCTCACACTTTAATGTTGAGCACGAGTGGCGCGTCGTCCTTGTCGACGGTGAACGTCTGCGAGACCTTGCCGGTGGCCGTGGTCACGTCGACGTGGTACTCCCCGTGGTGCCCGCGAAACTTGAACTCGCCATTGGCGTCGGCCTTGCCGTGCGCGTGCGTGAGCCACTCGCGCTTGAGCTGCAGCAGCCGTCGCCCTGCCTCGTTCACCTCCCCCTCGGCGTCGACGAGGTGCGCGTCGTCGCGGCTCATGAAGAGCTCCCAGAACCCCCAGAGCATGACCCCCTCCACCGCCGGGTGCGCGTACGCCTCCCGGAGCATCACCTCGAGGTCGTCGGCGCGGACGTGCTCGTTCGCCGACGACACGTCCACCTCCGTGAACCAGATGGGTAAGCCCAGCACGGCGAGCCGGTCGAGCACCGACCGGATCACCGGGCCCACCGGGTTGCTGACGTGGCCCTGCAGCCCGACCCCACCCACTGGTGCTCCTTGCTCCTGTAGCCCGATGATCTGCTGGATGTAGGCCTCGGGCGTGGCACGGATGTCGCACATGCTCTCCACGTTGTAGTCGTTGACGAAGAGCAGAGCGTCGGGGTCGAGCTCGCCGGCCGTCTTGAACATGGTGGCTCTGATGTCCTTGCCCAGCTTGTCCTGGTAGAAGGACCCGTGCAGCATCTCGTTGTTCACGTCGTAGTGCTTGAACTTGCCCTTGTACCGGGTGAGCAGGTCGGTGATGCGGCTCTTCACGGCGGCCGAGAGGTCGTCGTGTGAGAGCGTCTTCACCCACTGCTGCACGGCGTTCTCCACCTCCCAGAAGATGCAGTGGCCGCGCACGGACATGCCGTGGTCCGAGCAGAGACGGAGGAGGTCGTCGGCGTCGCTGTAGTTCATCTGTGTGCCCGTCAATAATGTTAAATTCAGTATATGTTAAACTTTAAGTATGCTTGTAATAAATATGTATACGGACAAGTTTAAAGCCGGAACTCTTTTTTATTATTGAAAGAAAAAAGTTGACCTGCCCGCGCTGCGGCTCCGTCCAGTACCACTTGAGCTCGTTCCCGAACACCGCCCAATTGAAGTTTTTGGTGAAGAAGTCGACGAAGTCCTCGTTGTCCATGTTGGTGCGCATGATGCAGGCGCCGAGCGGGAAGCTGTTGGACACCTGTCTCACCCGCACGTCCACGATGTCGTCCTTGGCAGTGGCGGCGCCACCGTCGGCGCCGCCGGTGACCTTGAGCACGACGTCGCGCTTGCGCACCTTGTCGGTGAGCCTCTTGAGGTGCTTGACGCGTGCCTTGCGGTCAACGGGGAACACCTGGAGCCCGGCGACCATGAGTGCGACGCCGGCGTCGGGTCCCTGGACGTACACCATGACACGTGTCGCCGGCTTGTCGGCCTCGACGCGGAACGCGCCGCCGACCTCGTACCAGCGCTCGTCGATCGCCAGCACCTGCCCGCCGTTCAGCCACTGGCTGTCGACGGCCACGGCCACGTTGATGTTCTGCGGCGACGTCGCGCCGCCGCCGATGCGGACCCAGGCGGACACCTGGTACGTGGCGTAGAGGGTGAGCTTGTCGGTGATGACCTGGGCCGGGCCCATCCACGTCTGCGTCCGGTTGGTGACGTGGATGTGCTTCCCGTTGAGTGGCTCGTCGTCCAGCGGCGCCAGCGACTCCTGCGCCATCGGTGGCAGCACCCGTGGCCCGCCGTCGTGGACGGACAGCGTGCACGGGCCCAGTGGGAACCACCCGTTTAGCCCGTCGTCCAGGTTGCTGTTCTGGATTATGTTCGCGCCGTACTCAAGTTTCTGCACCCAACAAGCACGACAGTTACCATGTCAACATGTCATCTTCAGAAATACGTGAAGAAACAATGTGTGCATGTAATGTACGCAACAGGACAGAATAGTATCAGATTGACCTCGAAGTCCGGCGCTGGCGCCGGGGGTGTCTTCTGGGCGTGCTTGACGACCAAGCTGTCGAGGAGGACGTCGACGCCGGCCGGTGGTCCTTCGATGTAGATGGACGCCTTGGCGACGGTGGAGTTGAGGAGGATCTTCCCTTGGAGCTGGACCCACTCCTTGTCGGACACCTGCGACGACTTGCCGACGGCGAGGTACTGTTGCCTTCCGTCGGCCGTCTGCACGCCGAGCGTGGCGCGCACCTCGCACGGCGCCACGCTGGCACCGGCGGCGCCGCCGTGGAGGCGCACGGTGGCCGTGGCCTCGTAGAGGAGCTTGCGCTGCATCCGGGACGTGACGTCCTGCTGCACGCCGTTCCACGTGTCGGTCCGCCCCGTGGCCGCCACGAAGTACTTGCCGTTGGCCGGGACCACCTTGCCGTCGTCGAGCGAGTCGTGCAGCTCGATCTTGCACCCGTTGCCTGACCAGTTGTCGAGCCCGTCGTCGAACTCCGGGTTCAGGATGATGTTGTCGTCTCCGGCGCCGTCGCCGACGCCGATCTCAAGCCCCGCCGCGTCGCCGCCGATCGCCATTATTGCAGTCACTTGACTAGCAGGATTAGATCGACCGGCTGGCTGATTACTGTGCTCGATCGTCGGTTAATGATCGAGCTGGATAATCTTTGCGATGAGTTCATTGTGAAGAACTGGCCATGTATATATACGGATCGTCGTGGTCTCAACTCAAAGACGCAGACAGACATGGAGATCGACGACACACCATCGAAGGAATGTGGCTGGGATTGCAAGCTACGCAGCGGAGAAATTCTCGAACAATGGGTTTCGTTTCACCTTGACGAACACTTGATCTGCCTCGTGCTCGATCGAGCTTAACGATCCATAGACGATTTGCCTTGGACCGGATGGTTGCTTCAGCTTAGGGGTTGAATCACCCGGCGGGGATCGATGGATCGGATATAATCCATCTGCATGATTCCATCCCCCAAGTCTTGCACCGCAATATACGGCTCTCTCTCCAAGCACCTCTCGCTTTCGCCGGAAATATAATGCTCCGTGTGGATGCATGGACGGCGGAGCTCTGGCTCTGGAGGAGTTGGAGTTGGAGTTGGAGTGAAGGGAGGGACGGCCAGATCCGAGCACACTGGCGCCAGTGGCTCGACTGATCGGGCTCTTTTTAATTCCTTTAATTGAAGCAGGAAAACAACATGGGGTGGATTAGATTGCGTCCGGACAAATGGGGATTAAGAGCGGGGAGATGACGGCAAGTCTGCTTCGCATGCGGAGAGCGGCGGTCGTATACTAAGACTGGATATCCGGCCGGCGGTTGGGACGTCGCCGTCGCTGGGGGAGACGGAGGAGGATCGCCGGGCTGCCATTGGCTTGCTGGGGCAGGGAGCATACTATAACGGGAGACGTGGCTTGCTGACACAGTTTATGTGTCGTCAACAGTAGTGGGTGTGGGTGTGGGTGTGTGCAGAACGTGTCTCTCCCGTCTGTCGTCGTGCAACAGAAATTAAGAAGACCAAAAGTTATTTTTTTCTTTTAGAGAAAAAAGAAGAAGTTAGGATGGTACCACCCGGCCCATCCCACAGAAGGATGAGCTCAACGGGAAGTGGGCTGACAGGTACAAAGCCCAACAGAGCGATTTTTTTCATGCTTCTGCTTTTTCGGTCCACGGATATTTTTTTGTACAGTCAGTAATGAGGCCCATATAAAATTTTAGCAGTCAATACAGCTTTTATTTCGTATAAGATTTTAATCAGATAATATCTGATAGTAAGTTCTCCGAAATAAAATCTTAGGGTGTATTTAGATTGGGTAAGATTCCCCGAAAATACACTGTTCACTAAAAATACACCGTAGATGAATAGTGTTCTGTGAGTGAAAGAGATGGAATGAATAGAGAAATGTTGGATGAATAGTGTTTTTTTGGAATCTTTTAGAACTAAACACAACCTTATACGAAATCTTACTCTAGACTTAAATCAAATCACGCCTTTAATCTTTGCGTGCCTTCTTCATAAATGTCTGAAAAAAAAGAAGCTTGTCTCTGGAGATGGTGCCCTGGTCTGCCTATCAGATAAAAACGAGCCATGTGCTTTCATAAGGCAGTGATGAACGGAGGATATCGACATACCCGTGACGCATACTACTAGTAATAACGTACAGCCATACAGGAGACAGGGTACATGTACACCGAAAGCGAGCTCAGCTGACAAAGGGGGAAAGCTCGAAGCAAAGCCTGACGAGTCAGCTCTCACCAGCTCTGTTTCTTACCACCTGTCCTCTTCCTGCGCGAATCCGACGACCCAGCCTCGCGCTATCGCCTACACGGCCGCTCGCATAAAACGCCCGCACGCGCATGGCCATCTGAACTCCGAAGGCGACTCCATCTGGTCGCCAACTTTTGCCTTTCTTCTCCATCATCGCCTCCTCCCATAGTCCAATTCCTTCTCCACTAGCCTTTTTCGCTCGTCACCTCCTTCGGCAACAGATGGGCCATCTTTTCCTGCTCCTGCTAGCTCTCCTCCTCACTGCTTCCGCGCACGCTTCCACCCATGGCCATGACAAACCTGCTTTCACTGAGGTCAGTGGTAATCAACACAGTTACAGTTACAGCGTGCTTATTAATCAGGCTATAGTTGTGGCATAAGCTTCTGCATTTTACTGATGTGAAAATCTCTTCTTTGATCTACATTTTTGTAGGACAAGAGCATTGCAGGCATCATAGGCGTGATCGGGTCGAGGCCGCCGAGCTGCGCGGGGAGGTGCAGGTCTTGTGGCCACTGCGAGGCGGTGCAGGTGCCCATTTCTCCGCAGGAGCTTCAGAAGAGGAAGAAGAAGCTCGGCCATGGCAGTCGTGCTGCTGCTACCACCGGTGGAAGAGCGAGGCCGGCCTCCTACGACGACCACTCCAACTACAAGCCGCTGAGCTGGAGATGCAAGTGTGGGCGGCACATCTTGGACCCGTGAATTACTCTGCCCTCCATTGTTAGAAGGGAAAAGCAATCGGGTAATCTTGTGGATAGAATATGCAATAGTATAGGGTCTCCCGGAGTTGGTGGTAAGCAATGTGTGCTCCACTTCCTCGTATGATCGAGGCGTTCCTCCCTTTTGCAACGCTGCAGTGATTAGCGGTGATCACCGGTGAGATGAAATCGCGTGCTCACCTCCCCGTCTGTAATGGCTGGTGGTTGACTGTTTGTTGTTCTTGGTAAAATTAGACCGAGTAAATGCGTCGTCAGCTGCAGTGATGCAGGATTTGAGCAGTATGAGATTGTTTTTGCTGTCAGTAGAGGTACAATGCAGCCTACTGATTCGGTCTAGCTGAGTTATCCTAGCTGAGTTTCAGTTTTTGTCTATCTTTGATCTCACCGACAGAGTGTAGCCCTTTGGGTGTTCTTCATTACTCCATTGGTCAAGTTCAACAAGCTCGAGTTGCAGTAATCACTGTGCTAGAGTATAGGGAGACAGGATTAGGCCTGTCCTTGTTCTTTTATATTCAGAAAAAAAACACGGAACACGCCAAGGCCCCGCATGATTTGTCCCGTCCAATCGAAAGCACTGCAGAGAAGCGGCTCAGCTGATCGATCAGCTTCAACTCGGCCTCTCACAAGT
The DNA here is from genome assembly GCA_015342445.1 of Digitaria exilis. Taxonomy (NCBI): domain Eukaryota; kingdom Viridiplantae; phylum Streptophyta; class Magnoliopsida; order Poales; family Poaceae; genus Digitaria; species Digitaria exilis. Next base: position 1,833,465 of record JACEFO010001597.1, read on the forward strand.
CACAACAAAACCAAAATGAGCAAACACTGCAATCTGCAAAGCACTGTTGCTCACACAGGCTCACAGCTGCAGCTGCCGCTCAAATGATCACAGAGCCCCATGGCATCCAGCGCGAGCATGGTGCAGACCAGAGGATGCAGTGCGAGCAAAACAAGCTGCGGCAGCCAGCGGCTAGCTGTCCGTTGATCCGAAAGCTGCGACGCGATTCCTTTCTTGCAAAGTCGGGCACGAGACTGTTTCAAAAAAAAAAAAGTCGGGCACGAGACGTATAGATAGCACAGGGGCGGCAGTGAGGTTGCTCCAAATGGAATGCTGGAAAGGCCTTTTGCCTCTCACTGTGCCGTGACGCATCGTAGCAAGAGGTAGAGCGCCTGCACTGCAGCTTTCGTGAGCGTTCCGATCCGAGCTCCCCAAATGCCGCGGTAGCCTCCAGTGCGCGCGCATCAAAGTACGCGCACTGCGGTGCGACAGGAGCTTTTGCCAGCACCAGCAGCTTGCCTCTTTCCAATGAACGGGCCTCGCCGTCCAGTCGAGTCCTGCAAAAGCTTGGAAATTTCACTTCCATCTGTCCGCTCTCAAAGAGCTGGTTTGTCCTAATCGTAGAACCAAACCTCGATTACTTGAGATTGACAGGCTTGTCGAAATCCGGAAGAGCAAAATAAAGCCCTACAGAAGAGTGCGAGGTCCGTGTCGCGCGTAGCTTGAACATGGCGTTTGCGATCACTTGTCTCGTGTGGCGGACTACTCCTAAATTAATCCAACTTAAGTGCACCAGGGACCACCGTGAGGCATCCGTACACTTAAATAGGATTAAGCTGGAGCACCGTCGAGTCTAGCTCGATTTCACCACGTACTTTCGATCGAAACAACACGCCCGCACGACGGCGAGTCCCAGAGATTACAACATTCCATTGTCCAAATTTAAAATTTAGTCTTTAAAACAGATTATTACAAACCGAGTTTGAAAGACGTAAATAAAGTCTTCAGAGTTCTAAGCAGCGGAAAAATAAACGTTGATCTAATACGACGATACAAGTAACATCAGGGTGAAGCCATTCCTGACGCTACTCCCCACGATCCTCACCCGAAGATGGCTCCCAAGAGACCATCCATCCGGGAGGAAGCTGACTCGGCCAAGTAATAGCACTGACAGACTCAACAAAAGCATCACCTGCAAAACAATTTGAGCCACAAGCAAGGCTGAGTATACTAATACTCAACAAGTCTTACCCGTCAGGTGATATCTACTTCACCAACCTCTAGACATGCAAGGCCTTTTTGGTTGAGGGGTTTATTTTGCTAAAAGCGCTAAGAAGGGATCCTTATTTTCAATATTTTAGCATCCAAATTATAGTATATTATTTATTCTAGGTAAGCATCCTGTCTAAGCAATCAAGTAGTGCAATACATTTAGATACAATCATCACATTTATCAAACTCAATTTCACTTATTACTCAATGCAGCCGAGCGGTCAAGCAGTCTCATTAACCGCGAGAAGCGGACAGTTCGAACCGAATTTCACTACCTGGCCAGGGAAAACCCAACACACACGGATAATATTGGCCACAAAGGCACAATGACTATCCAACAATTCCCATCAATCCACAATTCGGAAACCGGGGCCGACTCCTTAGGATACACGGTTATCGGATACTCGCGGACACATGCCGGCCGATCTCACGCATGTAACCACATGTGTACAGCAAGGGAAATAAATTTCCAAGGAAGTAAGCAAGGCGGCCCTAGCTGCTTCAATCTGGTACAAAGCTTACCGATTCCCATAGGTCGGTATGTGTGTGGTACGTTCAAAAACTTGACACACTGAACCACACGTTTCGGCCTTAAAGATTTTCCATATACGGACGGGAGAATCTACACATACCATCCCACCCGTAAATCCTCATAATTCCAACATAAAGAAAAGACATTCAACTCCTATATCTCGCGAGTGACAGAAAATTCACTCGACTTGTAACGGGTCCTTAAAGCATAGCAACTAGCGAACCTATCATACTAGTATAAAATAACATAGGTAAATAAGAGTCATGCATCTAGGTTTTCATTCAACTCCTAAAAACATAAATGCACAAACATAATCAATAAATTGCAAAGAGTTATAAACTTGGGTTATGCTCCGGGGCTTGCCTTCTGGCTCAACTCTAGTGTCTGCCTCGTGAGAAGGTGCTTGCTCTACAACGATGGTGTTCAGTTCTCCTTCCTGTGTGTCCTCGTCAACGTCCGGCACCAACTTGTAGTTTCCGTCAGCAATTTGCTCTTCTACACGTGATGCAACAACATGATGTTTTAAATTGTTAAACTCTTTTTCTTCAAAGATAAATACAGGTACTTGAGTGGCCATATTCACCTAGACAAGATTATTTACTTTTAGTTTCTTCAAAAAGAACAAGTGACTTGTATGTTATTCTTTCTCTTTTCTTTCGATGGTGATTGTGTACATATATAACATTTTTAAGTTTATATCTTCATTTCAGAAACTCAGAATATTTTATTTATTTATTGGCAACAGAGAATTTATTTATTTAAACTAGAACTTATATTACTCCTATTTAGGCAATTTATTTGCTTAGAAACGAAATTAATTCCTAGAAAAAAAAATACTCAGAAAAATAAAGTGAACTATTTACAGGAGCATAAAGAAGTAAAGATTAGCTCATTGGTTTAGTGGGTACAAAAGTTTAAAGGGTAAACGTGGCTTAAACAAATGATACTCTAATTTCAACCCCTAATTTAATTTAACATGTTAACAAAGCTTAAAAGGTGGTTTGATATTTTTCTTGGATGGTTTATCACATGTATACACTGCAGCTCTGAGTTGGTGAATTTTTATTGCATATATTAATTATTAAAATTCGAGCAATATTTCGGCAGGGATAAACTAAATAAATTAAAAATGGAGCTAGAAAATAGAACTCAGTGCGATTTTGATACAGCAGAGCCACTATGACAAGAGTAACAACATATCCAAAAATCACATTCATAGGAGCAATGGTTTAGGAGTTATGCACAAAAGTTCATTTTCCAACTTTGATTTTTATAGGCTAAACTAAGCATCAAAAGCATGCACATGCTATAAGTGGAACCTAGAATACATTCTCAGGATTCCAAAGAATTTTAGTTTGCATTTTTCTGTATTTTCTACGATTTTTAACCGATTTTCAAAGTTTCCTGTTTTCAGCCCTAGGTTTAAAGATACGTTTTACAGCCCGGCCCTCGGAAGTTTTAAATCCTCGCGAAAAAGCCCTCGGTTTCTTTCGAAAAGAACCCTGGATCTTTGGGGAAGATGAAAACGGGTCCTTGGCGGCGACGGCGGCGTCGATTCCGGCTAAACGCCGGCGAACCCGCGCGAACCAAGGGGTGGGAAATGACGAGGGGCTCACCGCGAACCGATTGGGGTAGGTCTCGGGGTCTGGAGAGGCTCGGAGAGGGGGTCTCGACGGCGACGGCGGCGGAGCTCCGCCTCGGCTCCGACTCCGGCGAGCTCGAGCGGTGAAAGAGACCGGTGGAAGGCTCGACGAGCACCAGTGGAGAGTGGGGAAGGTAGTCGAGGGATGGGTTGACGCAGTGGAGGAGCGGAGAGACGGCTCGACGTGCGGCGCCCGGTGAAAGCTCCGGCGAGCGATTCCGCGCGCGAGGAGGGGAAAGGGCTGCTTATAGGGGCTGGGGAGGTTTGTGGGGATGGTTTGAACGCTCGGAAGCTTGCGGAGGGGGCTGGGCTAGAGCGGAGCGAGGGTGTTGCCGTGGCGCGGCGATTTCCCGGTCGCCGAGCTCACTGCGGCTCCGCAGCGAGTTCAAACGGGGAGAGGGCGACCGAGCGATGGAATGGCAGTCTCAGGGCTACCTGAAGATCGCGTGGGAGGTGCAGTGGCTTAGGGAGATGAGCTGGCGCGACGGTGGGGCTGGCGGTGGCGCGTGCGGCAAGAAATCGGAGGCGCGGCGGAGAGGAGAGAGAGGAGTACGGCGCGGGGAAGGAATTGGTCGGGCTCGGGGTCAAAACCAGGTGCGTCGACCATGGTTTGTCGCGGCGGATTTGGGGATTTCAGACCCCGCGCGCCGCGTGGCGGCTCGGCCCTGACGGCGGTCGGCCCGCGCGCTCTCCGCGGTCGCGCCGGTGGCGAGGCGTCGGCCGGCGTAAGGGAGAAGGAAAATCTCGATTGGATTCGCGGGCCAGCCTCGGGATATGGTCGGACACGTCGCCGAGGAGTTGACGGCGGCTGCTTGCCACGCGGTGGCTGGGCGCCGGCGACGACTCGACGGAACGGAGCGCGAACGCCGCGCTCCGGAGCCCGTTGGGCAGTGCGTGGCCACCCCGTTGACACGTGTTTATCTCCGCAAAGTTGAACTGCACAAAATTTTCTCCCAACACAAAAGTTGTAGAGGGCAGTCCAAAGTTTCTAAATGGCAAGGTTTGACATAGGAAAACTGGAATGGTTAGGGCGGTGACACGAGGTGAAGTTGGTGTTGTCACTGGGTCGGATCTGGACAGAAAAGAGGGTTTTTGGGGTTCTTCCGGTCAAAATTTGCTAACACCCCCAAAAAGGCATATACTGGCTATAAAATTTGTGACAACCTTTATTTTGGAAGATTTTTAAGTTATGTTGTGGATTTGAGAGTAAACTGATAGTTTTCAGAACCAGCAGAGAAAATTGTGTTTTAAAATTTAAATTGCTGAGAATTGTTTTGGTTTTTAAACAATGTTCCCTTCACTTTTTGGCAAAACTCTGAATTAGAAACTTGTTTGGTTACACTTGTACTCAAACTTTCATATTAACAAATTTTTGAGTTTTATGGAATATCTTGGTCCTAGGAGTAAAACCAATTTGGTTTGTTTGGATTAAATAAACTTTAATTCAAAAATTTTGAATTCGTTCCTTTGCTTTGCCTTCTCTTTATCCAATTTAAAACGTTGTTTAACATGTAATCATTAGGGATGTTACAACCTACCCCCCTTAAAAAGAATCTCGTCCCGAGATTCGAAAATGTTAGGAGAGTTGTGAGTTCGATGGTACCTTGGTTTGTAGAAAGAAAGCCAGGAAAATTCTTATTTAGATAAGCCTCAGTTTCCCATGTGGCTTCATCTTCAGTCTGGCGACTCCACTGTACTTTATACATTTTTAGCCCTTGTTTTCTTGTTTTTCTTCCTTGGTGTCAAGAATTTTGATTGGATGGTCATCATAGGAAAGATCCGGTTCAATGGATATTTCATCTTGATCAATGACTTCGGTAGGAACCCGAACACATTTCCTTAGGTGGGAGACGTGGAAAACATTGTGTATAGCCGAAAGTTTTTTCTGGAAGTTGGACACGGTAGGCAACTGGTCCACATTTTTCAATGATTTCATAGGGTCCAATATAGCGTGGTGCTAACTTCCCCTTGATCCCAAACCTTTGCACTCCTTTGGTAGGTGACACCCGAAGGTAAACGTGATCACCTATTTCAAAATGCAGAGGTTTCTTCCTTTGATCATAATAACTCTTTTGCCGGGATTGAGCGGTCTGAAGGTTTTCCGAATTATTCTAACCTTTTCTTCCGCTTCCCTCACAAGATCGGGGCCATAAAAAATATCGCTCACTCCGCTTGAGACCAGCATAAAGGAGTTCGGCATCTCCTCCCATACAGGGCTTCAAATGGTGCCATTTTTTAGACTTGCTTGATAGCTATTATTATAGGAGAATTCAGCTAGAGACAGACATTTGTCCCATCTCTTCCCATAATGAATAACACAAGCTCGGAGCATGTCCTCAAGAATTTGGTTTACCCTTTCCGTTTGCCCATCGGTTTGAGGGTGATATGCTGAGCTACGGATCAGCTTGGTACCAAGGGATTCTTGCAATTTTCCCAAAATCGTGCCATAAATTGAGTTCCCACGGGTCAGAGATTATGGTTTTGGAACCCCGTGGGAGACAAACAATGCGATCCAAATAAATTTCAGCATATTTTTGAGCTCTATAGTCCACCTTGACAGGAATGAAATGTGCAGTTTTAGTGAGTCGGTCAACAATAACCCAAATAGAGTCATATCCTTGCGACGTTTTGGAAGGCCAACAATAAAGTCCATGCTTATATCTTCCCATTTCCAGGAGGGTATTGGTAGCGGTTTGAAGAGTCCCCGCTGCCTTTAAGTGACTTGCTTTAACCCTCTGACAGGTGTCACATTCCGACACATATTTTGCAATTTCAATTTTCATTTTGGTCCACCAAAATTTGCTTTAGATCTTGATACATTTATTGCTACCAGGATGAATAGAAAATTTAGAAAGGTGAGCTTCATCTAAAATTTTCTTCCGAAGTTCTGGATTGTTGGGTACAACTAGTCGATTCCCGAACCATACAACACTTGGTCATCTTGACGGAAACATTTATATTTTTCCTTGCCTTTGGCAATTTTCTTTTGAGGATTTTGACACGGGTATCATCCATTTGGGCCGAGACAATTTGATCGTGCAGGGTAGGCTCTATGGCAATGTGATTTAAGTATCCATGTGGTACATTTCTAAATTCAGCTTTGCCATCTCGTGCATAAAGTATTAGTATAGCATTCAATGGAAAGGCAATGACATTGAGCCTTGCGGCTTAAGGCGTCCGCAACCACGTTAGCCTTGCCGGGATGATAGTGCACTTCTAAATCATATTCTGTTGCCAATTCTAACCATCTTCTTTGTCGCATGTTCAAATGGGCTTGAGTGAATATATATTTAAGACTCTTGTGGTCAGTATAGATTTTGCAAGGAACTCCCATGAGATAATGTCTCCATATTTTGAGTGCATGAATGACGGCTGCCAATTCAAGGTCGTGAGTCGGGTAATTCAGCTCATGGGGACGAAGTGCTCGTGAAGCATAAGCGATGACCCGATTTTCTTGCATAAGTACACAACCCAGGCCCGTGCCAGAAGCGTCACAATAAACATCATATGGCTTGGAACTATCGGGTTGTGCCAGAACTGGAGCTGAAGTTAAATGCTTCCGCAAAGTGTGAAAAGCTTCATCACACTTTTCACTCCAATTAAATTTTGTACCCTTTTTCAATAATTCCGTCATCGGTTTAGCAATTCTGGAGAAATCCGGGATAAAACGACGGTAGTAACCAGCCAACCCAAGAAAACTCCTTATCTCATGCGCGGAGGTGGGTGGCTTCCAGTCCATGACTTGCTGCACTTTGGTTGGATCGACAGCGATGCCATCTTTTGAGACAGTGTGCCCCAAAAATTTTACACTATCCAACCAAAATTCACATTTAAGAGAATTTGGCATAGAGTTGGTGATCTCTTAGGCGTTGGAGAACAATTCGAAGATGTTCGGCATGTTCTTCTTCATTCTTGGAGTACACAAGAATATCATCAATGAATACCACCACATATTTATTCGAGCTCGGGCATGAATACCGAATTCATAAGATACATGAAGTAGGCAGGGAGCATTTGTGAGCCCAAAAGACATGACCAGATATTCATATAACCCATACCGGGTAGAGAAGGCGGTCTTTCGGATATCACAAGGTCGAATCTTGATTTGATGATAGCCTGAGCGAAGGTCAATTTTGGAGATACTTTGCTCCCAGCCAATTGAATCAAAAGGACATCGATGCGGGGCAGAGGATAGTTATGTTTAATTGTCACCGCATTGAGGGGACGGTAATCCAACACACAACCTCAACGTGTGATCCTTCTTTTCTACGAAAGAGCTGAGCAGCCCCCGGTGAAGTGCTAGGCCGAAAAACCCTTGTCAAGAAGTTCTTGAAGTTGTATTTTTAATTCCGCCAATTCTTTGGGTGGCATTCTATAGGTCTTTTGAGATAGGGGCAGTGCTCCGGTTGAAGCTCAATTGCAAATTCAATATCTCTATCCGGTGGCATCCCAGGTAAGTCATCCGGAAATACATCGGCATACTCAATACCACTGGAATATTCTTCAAGCGAGGCTCTACCATTGAGAGAGCACAGGAATTGATATACCTGGTTGTGGCAAATAGATTGTGCTGACCCCATGTGTTGGTGAATTAATATCCACAGCCTTTCTGGAACATCTAATAATACTTTGGTGTGCAGTCATCCAATTGGTCCCCAGAACAAATTATCAATTTCTTTCCAAACCCCAAGAGAATTAATTGGTGTGAAAAATTTTACTACCCAATTTGATTGGCACTCTACGGGTAACTTGATTTGATGCAATTTTACCACCGGCGGTTTACTATCATGTATGGTGATTTGGTATGACAAAAGTTCAACCCACATCTTACAGCTAAATCTTGGACTTATAAAAACTATGAGTTGCACCCGAATCAAATAATATAACCGCAGGTTGTGTTGTGAACAAGAAAGGTACCCGTCATAACTGGAGGCTCCCCTCAGGCAGGTCGACTAGAGTGGTAAAGTTGAGCCTCCCTTGCCTGACTTGAACTCGGGGGTTGTTTGCCCTTGTTCTGTTGATTGGGTTGCTTGCTCTTGGACAATCTTGATGAAGTGTTTGTTGCTGCCACATTTATAGCAATTATAGCCACTTCCGGGGCCGAGGTGGTTGCTGTGTATTTTGTCCGAAGTCTGCTGCTGTTGAGACTGTGGAAAACGAGGAGCATTTCTGCTTGTTGGTGCCCGGACCACCATTTTCCACCTTGAGGTGCCCTCTGTTGCCCCTGAGGTGCCACTGGGGGAACAAGACGGAACCTCTGTGGCTGCCCACCCAGAAAGAGGGAGCAGGAGCCTTCCTCTTTTTGTTCAGCCTGTGAAGCCAGGTTAGCATCCTCCTGGGCAATAGCAATGTTCACAAGGTCACCATAGGTAGCAACCCTGGTGGTTGTCAATTGTGCCTTAAGCTTGGTGTTGAGACCACGACGGAATCTCTCCATCTTTTTAGCATCCGTGTCAGCGTGATGATCCGCATATGGACACAGACTATTGAAGGCTTGAGCGTACTGCATAAACAGAGCGAGTACCTTGAGTCAAAGCCAAGAACTCATTTAAACTTCCGCTCCACAAGGCCCTCAGGGATATGATGTTTCTTGAATGCATTTTTTAAATTCATCCCACATCCACCTGATGACCTTGAGGAACTAATGCCAGGTAATTTTCCCACCATAAGATTGCTGCGCCGCGAAGTTGTTGTGCAGCGAAAGTCACTTTACGGGTTTGCAGTACAAGGTGCAGAGAGAATGGTGAATTTAGAGTCCATAGCCCGATATCCAAGCCATCTGCCTCCAACGGTTCCTCCGCCCTTGAGAATAAAGGTGGATGCGTGCCCAAGAATCCTCATAGCGGGCGGCTTGTGGCTGACGGTCTTGCTGGCCCTCTTTGGTGTTGTTGTTGTTGCCGCAATTGTTTGCTGCATCAACTGCTGCTGCTGCTGAAGATTTCTGAGGAATCTCAGTCTGTGTTGCATACAACTGCTGCCAATTCGGGACTTCAGGTGGTGGTGGTGGTGGTGGGTCTGGGGAATCGTGACCCTCAAGACCGCCACTACGAGTGCGGCGATTCGATGCCATCTGCATTCAACGAACCTTCATATTAGCCCATATCTCATAAGCTTGCTAGAATGAAATACAACAAGATAGGACATGGGCGTTATAAAGAAGTTCAACACTGCAGAAAAATGCACTTTGACAATAACAGTTTTGAGAGAAAAATCATATCCCCCAAAACCCAACCGAGTTAGAGGCTCAAACTTTGGTGAGTAGTTAGGAAATTTATTCCCCTAAAACTTTCTTATTAAGCTCGGAGCCGAAAACCCAGGGCAACAAGGTCGAAAAACGCGCATTTTCTCAGTTTCTGTCCTGGCTGTTTTTCAGGTGGCCGCGAGTTAAAGTTTTTAGCATAGCTTGAAATTTACTGATCTAGTAGGCTTGAAACGTGGTGTGAAGCTTATTTATAACATTACAAACAAGTTTATTGTTCAGCTCACAACCAGAAATGAAAGGAAACAACGTTAATTAAGCAAAGAAGGTTCAGCTGCGAAGAGTTTGCAGCACACCGAAATATATATTACATCACTTGCTAGAGTTTTCACTAATCATTCAAGTGGCTTCCACCTACTCATCTTTACAAAAGGCAAAACTCAACTTAGTGCTAGCCTATTACATTGCTGTCCAAAAGTAGGCTACGCTAAGGAGTACAGTCATCCTACTTGCAGCCTATTCCTAACCAAAGCTAAGAACAAGCTCAGTCGCTATCCATAGGAGAACCTGGTGGTGGTACTCCCTCACTGTCAACCTCCATGTCAGTCAACTGAAGAACCTCTGGAGGGTCAATCTCCATAGGCTCCTGAGCCATCTGTAAAGCGTGCAACTCTGCCTGCAAAGCCAAGTTATCCTCCTCCAAGTCATCTATCTCAACGTGGAGATCATGGATCCTATCCTCAGCCTCATCTGCCCTAGTAATTTGGGCATTGAGGTTACCCTGAAGATGGGTGATCTGACCCTGCAACTGCTCAACCAAGGTATCCTTGTCCACCAGCTCCACTGACAAGTCAACCACAAAGCTGTCACGCTCTCTAATCTTACCCTGAGCGTCCTCAAGCAAACCAGTGTAGTTGGCCAAGGTCTGACCCATTAAAGTCTGGAGATCAGAATAGGCCTTCATAACCCTGACAGTGAAGTTAATGGTATCCTGAGGGTACATGAGGGTCAGGTAATCAGAGTGAGTCAGCCTGAACACCCAATCCTGATAGTGCCCATCAAGTGGAGGAAACAGCCCCACTGGATGGTTGCTAACCATCACTGGGTGGTGAGCACAGAAAAGAGCCAAGGCACGCCCTGCTGCCAACTCCTGAGCATCCCTAAGCCTGTGGCACACCACATCAATATCCAATGGAGCCCATTCTGGCCGCTGGGGTGTGGTAGGAGATGGAGGCGAACCCGACAACGAGGAACACCCCTGTCTGTGAACTCTTGCCCTGCATAACTGGGCGGTGAAGTGTACCCTGCAGCGGCTAGCACTTGCCACAGGATCAATGGAAAACCATCGCTGTGGAGGCAATCTGAGTACACCACATCACCTCCAGGTGCTGGGGCATCCATCTGGGCAAAAGAAAGTTAGAAGTGAGAACTGACGTAAAGAAATCAAAACTAGGCAGATTTTGGTATAGTTAGTAAAATATTCATAGACAGAAATCTAGCACTCCAAAAATCACCAAACTTCACAGGATTGATCTTGACATGCTAGAGTATAATTTCACTGTTGATCATTTCGTCAAATTTCATAGTTAATAAGGTGCAAAAACTCAATTTCTTTCTAACTGTTCTCAGGAATTTCAGTTAAACAGGAAGTTGGTATTTGGTTCATAATTCTAATTATACTAATCCAAAAAGCTTGAATTTTGTACAGCATCATCCCCTTTACCAAATAAACAAGTTTCATATTGAACATTTTTTGCAGCAAACATTCAGAACTTACTCCAATCACACCTTAAACAGAGCTACCCCAAAGAGGACAGATTCTGTGCTTAATGATTTTTTTTTTTTTTGACAACTTAATTTTAGAATTATTTAGTAGATTATATGATGCAACAGCGGTGTATACGTCCTCACATTCCCACCTTTACCCAATAACTTTGGACATACGGAGTTAGTGCCGGTGGCATGGCATCATAGTCGGCTCTCCTTATATTAACTAGTCGAAAACTTTCTATTCGCTTTTTGACCTAACGGATCGCGGTTAGCGTACCTGCAGAAATTTCATCCAGAGCATTTATATTGAACCTTCCGTGCCAGCACTCACGAAAGCGTCCGCATTCATTACCACCCTCTATAGTGGTGGCACCCGTACGATTGTCGCTGTACGGGCAACGTGCATACGTTACCTAGACAACGTATTAACACTTCATACGCTTATGAAATAGCGTATTGACTTTGTGCCGCCACCATATTTTCATATGGTGCCGTGGTACGCTACAGCAATCGCCGTACCTTGCGCCCACCATACTATTCTACATTCATACGCTACCAAAATAGCGTATTGACTATGTGCCGCCACTATATTTTCATATAGTGCCGTGGTACGTTACAGCAATCGCCGTACCTTGCGCCCACCATTGCAAGAAATAAAAGACCGAATTTAAATGTGCTGGAAGTCCGTCATAATGTTAGATAGCCACCTGTCATAACGTAATCCCTTAACCCAATTATAGGCTTCACATTCAACTTAATCCTTAACGATCCAACGTCTAAGTGCGAAAGCTAAAGTTGACAATTGTTATCGAAAAGATTGTTTTAAGGTCTGTTGCTCACTCCGGGTTGCATGTCTCGGCTCTGGTACCAACTGTGGCGGACTACTCCTAAATTAATCCAACTTAAGTGCACCAGGGACCACCGTGAGGCATCCGTACACTTAAATAGGATTAAGCTGGAGCACCGTCGAGTCTAGCTCGATTTCACCACGTACTTTCGATCGAAACAACACGCCCGCACGACGGCGAGTCCCAGAGATTACAACATTCCATTGTCCAAATTTAAAATTTAGTCTTTAAAACAGATTATTACAAACCGAGTTTGAAAGACGTAAATAAAGTCTTCAGAGTTCTAAGCAGCGGAAAAATAAACGTTGATCTAATACGACGATACAAGTAACATCAGGGTGAAGCCATTCCTGACGCTACTCCCCACGATCCTCACCCGAAGATGGCTCCCAAGAGACCATCCATCCGGGAGGAAGCTGACTCGGCCAAGTAATAGCACTGACAGACTCAACAAAAGCATCACCTGCAAAACAAATTGAGCCACAAGCAAGGCTGAGTATACTAATACTCAACAAGTCTTACCCGTCAGGTGATATCTACTTCACCAACCTCTAGACATGCAAGGCCTTTTTTGGTTGAGGGGTTTATTTTGCTAAAAGCGCTAAGAAGGGATCCTTATTTTCAATATTTTAGCATCCAAATTATAGTATATTATTTATTCTAGGTAAGCATCCTGTCTAAGCAATCAAGTAGTGCAATACATTTAGATACAATCATCACATTTATCAAACTCAATTTCACTTATTACTCAATGCAGCCCGAGCGGTCAAGCAGTCTCATTAACCGCGAGAAGCGGACAGTTCGAACCGAATTTCACTACCTGGCCAGGGAAAAACCCAACACACACGGATAATATTGGCCACAAAGGCACAATGACTATCCAACAATTCCCATCAATCCACAATTCGGAAACCGGGGCCGACTCCTTAGGATACACGGTTATCGGATACTCGCGGACACATGCCGGCCGATCTCACGCATGTAACCACATGTGTACAGCAAGGGAAATAAATTTCCAAGGAAGTAAGCAAGGCGGCCCTAGCTGCTTCAATCTGGTACAAAGCTTACCGATTTCCCATAGGTCGGTATGTGTGTGTACGTTCAAAACTTGACACACTGAACCACACGTTTCGGCCTTAAAGATTTTCCATATACGGACGGGAGAATCTACACATACCATCCCACCCCGTAAATCCTCATAATTCCAACATAAAGAAAAGACATTCAACTCCTATATCTCGCGAGTGACAGAAAATTCACTCGACTTGTAACGGGTCCTTAAAGCATAGCAACTAGCGACCTATCATACTAGTATAAAATAACATAGGTAAATAAGAGTCATGCATCTAGGTTTTCATTCAACTCCTAAAAACATAAATGCACAAACATAATCAATAAATTGCAAAGAGTTATAAACTTGGGTTATGCTGCCGGGGCTTGCCTTCTGGCTCAACTCTAGTGTCTGCCTCGTGAGAAGGTGCTTGCTCTACAACGATGGTGTTCAGTTCTCCTTCCTGTGTGTCCTCGTCAACGTCCGGCACCAACTTGTAGTTTCCGTCAGCAATTTGCTCTTCTACACGTGATGCAACAAACATGATGTTTTAAATTGTAACTCGTTTCTCTTCACAAGATAAATACAGGTACTTGAGTGGCCATATTCACCTAGACACGATTATTTACTTTTAAGTTTCTTCAAAAAAGAACAAGTGACTTGTATGGTTATTCTTTCTCTTTTCTTTGTGGTGATTGTGTACATATGTAACGATTTTTAAGTTTATATCTTCATTTCAGAAACTCAGAATATTTTATTTATTTATTGGCAACAGAGAATTTATTTATTTAAACTAGAACTTATATTACTCCTATTTAGGCAATTTATTTGCTTAGAAACGAAATTAATTCCTAGAAAAAAAAAATACTCAGAAAAATAAAGTGAACTATTTACAGGAGCATAAAGAAGTAAAGATTAGCTCATTGGTTTAGTGGGTACAAAAGTTAAAGGGTAAACGTGGCTTAAACAAATGATACTGCTAATTTCAACCCCTAATTTAATTTAACTGTTAAAAAGCTTAAAAGGTGGTTTGATATTTTTCTTGGATGG